>OZ038488.1:118764252-118824252 GCA_964036315.1 Acanthosepion esculentum | reverse complement strand
CAACTACGAAGTCAAAACATGAGGAGAGTCATTTAGGGACCTTATGGAATTAGTGTGCACTAGTTATCCATATGTGACTCTTCCAAAAGGTTTGGTTTGTTCTGCACATGCATTCACTATTATAATCAAATGATACGAGCTGGTAGTCTGGCTGTTCAGTTCTAAGAACTGAGCTACTGGATCCACATTTGTCAAAAATTACAGAACAGTCCTCCCTATATATATATATATATATATATATATATGTATTCAGATAGCAATCCCGCTTTTATACATGTTTCATTAAAGATGACAGACAAAGTAATGCAATTCAGCTGAATGTATGAGTTGTGTATATGTATCTAGAGTTGTAGGGATGTCTTATTTTCCAGTTTTCAGTTAAAAAGTAAAAATAAAAACATCCTTGACAATGGCTGAAATTATAGCTGAAAATACAGAACATTTGGACAGTTTTTACACACTTTATGTCCTGAAAAGAAAATATATATATATATATATATATAGATAACCATATATATATATTTATAGATAACCATATATATATATATATATATATATATATATATATATGTATATATAAATAAAAAGAAAGAACAGTAAGATATAAAATCCGGTGTTCTTATAGATATTTTTATTTTTACACAATAGTGCTCAATGTAAATTTACAGATGTAAAGAATAATTTTGGCGAAAATAAAACAAAAAGAATCTCTTATTTGTGCACGTGTCGTCACATCAATATAGACATAAACTTAGTCTAATGTGGTCCTAATGGATAAAATGCATCTCACAAAACCTTTTTCCACTTTGTCACACACACACACACACATACATACATATACACACACACACACACACACATACATACATATATATATATATTTAATTGCTTACAGACCGTTGTTCTTTTCTTAAATTATGATTAACTTTTAATATATTTTATCATAATGTTGTTGGAATATTATTAGAATATAAGTTGGTCTATGTATGCTTATTTCTTTTTCCTTTTTTATGCATGTGTCTATATGTTTATGTATATATGTATATATGTTTGTATATGTATGTGTGTGTGCGTATATGTGTATGTGTGTGTATGTATATGTGTATGTGTGTTTATGTATGTATGTGTATATATATATATATATATATATATATATGTATATGTATATATGCGTATATATATTTGTGAATATGTATGTATGTATATGTATGTCTGTAGATATATATGTGTATATATCTATGTGTAGTTGCGTATGTATGTGTGTATATATATGTACTAGCGGATGTGTATATGCATTTTTATACTCATGTCGTTTTAATTTACGTTTGTTTAATTTTTCATGTATACACTTGTATTTGTAAATGTCTATATATATATTTAGTGTATATACATATATGCATGCGTGCTTATGTATGCACATCTAGATGTGTATGTATGTATGTGTGTGCTTGTATATGGTTGCATCTTTATATGTATTTCTTCACTTGCCTTATTTACTTTTCTGCGTCGACGTATGGGCCATTATATTTATATGTGCTTATCTATGTGTATGTTTATGTACGTAGGTCTGTGTATGCGTACCTATTATCCTTATATGTGCCTATGCGGGTGCATGTATTAATTTATATGCGGTTGTGCGAGTGTTCAATTATATGTGGAGGTAGTTATTTACTTTTGTCTGTAAATGTGTCGAAAACTATATGTTTTCAAAAATGTATATATGTATATATATGTGTATGTGTGTGTATATGTATATATATATATATATGTATATATATATATATATATATTTATGTATGGTTATTTGTTTAAATTTTTCAAGTTTAAATTCGTTTAATAACATATTAAGCCACGAATAGCTTCGACATTTGACCGTCTGGATCATATTGAATGTAGATGTGTGTGCCTGTGTGTATCGATGTGTGTGTGTAGGTGTAGTGCATTTTCCTATGTGTGGTTTGCTTTTTTGTATGTGTGTGTATATATCTAGATGCGTCCGAGCGTTTGGCTTGCCGTTGTTCGAGTGATTTCACGTGAGAGGCGACTAACATGCTGAAATGTAACGAAAAATGTATACATCTATGTCTGGGACTCTAAATACAACCTTCAACTTAATTTCAATGAAAATATAAATTAAATAGCATATATATCTTTTATTTTTATTTTTAGATTTATTTATTTATTTATTTATTTATTTTTCTCTTTTTTTTTTCTCTTCTTTTTTTTTTCTTTTTCTCCTTAGTAATTCTACAATTTAAAACTTAATAGAGATCTGATTTAGATTTCTAAATAGGTAATTTTAATTTTTTACTTTTAATTTTAATTTCAAATTTTATAAATCTTTTAATATCTAGATAGCCTTGCTTAGTTGTCAAATTTTTCGAATCATCCTATACTTGTTTTTTGATTGGCCACTCTGGCTTACGTAACAGCGTTTACTCTTAGCTAAGGATCGTTGATTAATTTGAAACTTTTAAAACCATTTATTCTATATTCTATATTATCACTTGACAAGACACAAGAAGTGTTGAAACAAAATGGCTACTTTTGTCGTGATTTTATAACATATTTATGTTGTAATATTCAAATAAATAATTATATATATATATATATATACACACACAAGTTGGAGTCAGTAATTATTTGCATTTCTGATATTATTGTTGTTTATTTAGACAACAATATGGTCAACCTGCAGAAATACAAAACAGATAATTATATTACTTATGTTTGGATCAAACATTATAAATTTGATGTTAAAATTTAATTCAATAACAAAACTCAAATAGTAAACTCAGTATTCCTTTAACATCTAACTTTAATATCATATGTGATTTCAGTACAGCTAAACATATTCAAAATTTTATCTAACACAAATTTTAACTCATTAAAGGAATTATTTCAAACAAGTTCCACTAACTTAAATGGAATAAATTACATTTCATGTTTGCATTCTGTCTCAATGAATGATATGAAAAAACAGTTTTGGAACAAGAGAAAATGAAATTTGTGATTTGGACTCTGTACGAGATATTTGCTCAATGTAGTGTCAGAAGAAGTGTTGTCACAAAAAAGGTTTTTTGTCATGCTTAGAATACCATGGACTGAACATGTGAGCAATGATGAAGTTTAGAGAAAATGGAAACAAAAAGGACACTTAACATCAGAAAGAAATAACTGAACATTCTAAGGTACATAATGAGGAAAGAGGGCTTAGAAAATTTGACACTCAGAGGACATATTGAATGCAAGAGGGACAGAAGTAAAAATGTATAACCTCCCTTACAAACTTGTTTAAATGAATAGTAGAACAGGGAATGGATACGATTAACAAAAAATCAAACTTTACTCTGACTGATCACCTCCTGAAGGGATATGCTACATAAATGAAAGCGGATCTCGCCTATCAGCACAATATATATTCAATCGATTTTATTATTTGATCATATATATATATATATATATATATATATATATATATATATATAATAAAAATAATCTTATAAATATAAGTAATTATAAACATCTGGAAAAACCTTAGGTGTTTTGGCTTGTAAATGAACAAACCAATGGCCAAGGAAAAATAAGGGATAAAAAAAGAAAGAATCCAAGCTCAGAGTCCAAAGAAAAAAACCTTCAAGCAAAAGTAACTAAGCAAAGTGTTCAATACACTAAGTAGAGCAAATCTAACTATGAACCTAAAGAGCATATATATATATTTTATTATTTGATCATATATATATATATATATATATATATACATATACATATATATATATATATATATAATGTGGACACTGAGGTCAACATTCAGTGATGACAGTCTGTTTCATGCTTAAATAAATCATCAGGCCATGTGCATTGTGTTTTGGCTTCACTGTATATGCTGGCCAGCAGTGATGAATGATGGGTAGGTCTATTGTATTATTCTAACCATTATTGAGTGGGTGGTAACAGTTATGTTTTGAATTATTCTTCGATCAATTGTGTGGAAATAATTGTGGATCCAAATGCAGTTTTGTGGCTGTTTTATAGTGTTGCTTGTTAACTTTATTATTGATTGCTTTCTTATTTGTTGTTTATTATTATTATGTTTATTCACATTTATGTGTGCATTTGTAGTTTGTTCATTTTTTTATTTATTTAATTTCTTAAATGATTTGGATTAATTTATTATACTTATTGATTTATTATACTTATTGATTTATCTAGTTTCATTTATTTTATTTTTGTTTGTTTTTAGTTTTCAATTTTTAATTAATGTAGTAAAAATTTGTTTTCATATTAGTTAATTTAGTTAATGTAGTAAAAATTTGTTTTCATATTAGTTAATTTAGTTAATGTAGTAAAAATTTGTTTTCATATTAGTTAATTTAGTTAATGTAGTAAAAATTTGTTTTCATATTAGTTAATTTAGTTAATGTAGTAAAGATTTGTTTTCATATTAGTTAATTTAGTTAATGTAGTAAAGATTTGTTTTCATATTAGTTAATTTAGTTAATGTAGTAAAGATTTGTTTTCATATTAGTTAATTTAGTTAATGTAGTAAAAATTTGTTTTCATATTAGTTAATTTAGTTAATGTAGTAAAGATTTGTTTTCATATTAGTTAATTTAGTTAATGTAGTAAAAATTTGTTTTCATATTAGTTAATTTAGTTAATGTAGTAAAAATTTGTTTTCATATTAGTTAATTTAGTTAATGTAGTAAAAATTTGTTTTCATATTAGTTAATTTAGTTAATGTAGTAAAAATTTGTTTTCATATTAGTTAATTTAGTTAATGTAGTGAAGATGTGTTTTCATATTAGTTAATTTAGTTAATGTAGTAAAGATTTGTTTTCATATTAGTTAATTTAGTTAATGTAGTAAAAATTTGTTTTCATATTAGTTAATTTAGTTAATGTAGTAAAAATTTGTTTTCATATTAGTTAATTTAGTTAATGTAGTAAAAATTTGTTTTCATATTAGTTAATTTAGGAAAAATTTGTTTTCATATTAGTTAATTTAGTTAATGTAGTAAAAATTTGTTTTCATATTAGTTAATTTAGTTAATGTAGTAAAATTTTGTTTTCATATTACTTAATTTAGTTAATTCAGTTAAAATTTGTTTTCATATTAGTTAATTTAGTTAATGTAGTAAAAATTTGTTTTCATATTAGTTAATTTAGTTAATTTAGTTAAAATTTGTTTTCATATTAGTTAATTTAGTTAATTTAGTTAAAATCTGTTTTCATATTAGTTAATTTAGTTAAAATTTGTTTTCATATCAGTTAATTTAGTTAATGTAGTAAAGATTTGTTTTCATATTAGTTAATTTAGTTAATGTAGTAAAGATTTGTTTTCATATTAGTTAATGTCGTAAAAATTTGTTTTCATATTAGTTAATTTAGTTAATGTAGTAAAAATTTATTTTCATATTAGTTAATTTAGTTAATTTAGTTAAAATTTGTTTTCATATTAGTTAATTTAGTTAATGTAGTAAAAATTTGTTTTCATATTAGTTAATTTAGTTAATGTAGTAAAGATTTGTTTTCATATTAGTTAATTTAGTTAATGTAGTAAAAATTTGTTTTCACATTAGTTAATTTAGTTAATGTAGTAATAATTTGTTTTCATATTAGTTAATTTAGTTAATGTAGTAAAGATTTGTTTTCATATTAGTTAATTTAGTTAATGTAGTAAAAATTTGTTTTCATATTAGTTAATTTAGTTAATGTAGTAAAAATTTGTTTTCATATTAGTTAATTTAGTTAATGTAGTAAAAATTTGTTTTCATATTAGTTAATTTAGTTAATGTAGTAAAAATTTGTTTTCATATTAGTTAATTTAGTTAATGTAGTAAAAATTTGTTTTCATATTAGTTAATTTAGTTAATGTAGTAAAAATTTGTTTTCATATTAGTTAATTTAGTTAATGTAGTAAAGATTTGTTTTCATATTAGTTAATTTAGTTAATGTAGTAAAGATTTGTTTTCATATTAGTTAATTTAGTTAATGTAGTAAAGATTTGTTTTCATATTAGTTAATGTAGTAAAGATTTGTTTTCATATTAGTTAATGTAGTAAAGATTTGTTTTCATATTAGTTAATGTAGTAAAGATTTGTTTTCATATTAGTTAATGTAGTAAAGATTTGTTTTCATATTAGTTAATGTAGTAAAGATTTGTTTTCATATTAGTTAATGTAGTAAAGATTTGTTTTCATAGTTGCCTTTTGAAATGAGTTCTGATCATTTATTAGTAATTCTCGCTATTTTCCTCTCCAAACAGAGTTTGCAGTTTTTGGATTTATTGTTGTAGGTTTGTTGATTGTTTTCTTGTGTTTTTCATTATTTGTATCCTATTCTTGGTGCAACTAGATGACTTTTTATTGTTTTTCTTGAACGTCTTGTGGAAAGTGCTTGATGAGTTTAATTATGTATGAATTTAATAAATATTTTTCCTACTTTGTTTTATGTACAGTGAGTTGAACCATATGATGTTTCTTTTCTTGTTGACTTTTTTGCGCTGTGTGGTGTGTATGTGAATGTTGTTGAAAATCCACTTTGTCTTAGGGCTTTTTCATCATCTTTCTTGGTTTCATTGAAGAGAGTTTCACTGGAAGAATTGTCAGATAACCCATGATTAATTGCTTGTGGGATCTGCTTCATTATTGATGATGGGTGGTTGGAAGATGTGTGTATGTAGGTTTTCTATATGGTAGATATGAACCTTTACTGAGGTTGAATGTGGCTATGATCGCCTACCCAATAAACGTTAGAATGATACAATAGACCTACTCATAATGTATCACTAGCCAGTATATATAAATAGTCAAGCCATGACACAACACACATGGTCTGATGATTGCATTTAAGCATAAGACAGTGTCTCACCTCTGGAAGTTGACTTCAGTGTTCACTTTTATATTTATAAACACTCTATCGCAGATATTGAACACTTTAACTCATAAATATAGCATACCTTAAAACTATATTTTTACATATATATATATATATGAGAAAATAAACTAAAAAATTGCAAATGCTCAATGCCAAAAGATAGAAATAATGTTGTTTTTTTTATTTTCCATGATATTTTTGATGTCATTTGAATTTTGTTTTTAATTTCTCATTGAGCTCTTTGTATATTTACTACTTGTAAAGGATATTTTGCATGTGTGGTTTCTCTGTTTCCAGGACCCTTCACTTACTCTGATGCATTTTTTTTTCTAAAACAAAAGCCCAATAACATCAAAAAATATCATAGAAAATAAGAAAAAATAACACCAGTCTGAAGCAATGAATCCAAAAACTGTAAACTTTGTCTGGAGGAGAAAATAATTATAATCACTTTCCTCGACCAACCCAAATTAATAAATAAAAGACCAGACATAACTCAAAATGCAGACTTAAAAACAAATTTTTACAGTGTTATTTTAAAATATAAGACTGAAAATAAACACAAAAAATTAAAAAAATAAAATAAAAACAGACAAATAAATAAGTATACAAGTTAAAAATTAAACTAATTACAATAACAAGCAAATTAACAAACTACGAATACACACAGAG
Organism: Acanthosepion esculentum; assembly: GCA_964036315.1. Lineage (NCBI taxonomy): Eukaryota > Metazoa > Mollusca > Cephalopoda > Sepiida > Sepiidae > Acanthosepion > Acanthosepion esculentum. The sequence continues at coordinate 118,816,702 of OZ038488.1, read as the reverse complement.
TAAAGATAATAATAAAAATCAACAACAGATAATAAATGAGTAAAATAAGTTAACAAACAACATTATAAAATAGCTAAAAATAACTGTATTAATTGTATTGATTGTTGAAGTTTAAGTATTTTTTGTATTTTTGGTAGTGATCACGTTGCAGTTTTTAATTGTTTTCAACTAAGTGATGAGTTTAATTTGTTTTTGTTAATAGAGGATATCTGTCGATATATTTTACTTATGTTTTTGTCATTTAGGTGTTTGCTGTGTATTTGATGTCTGTAGAATAGGTTGATGGTGTTTATATATTATTAGTATCTGTTTGGTTATTCTTATTTTTCCTAAGGTTAATTTATTGTTTATCGATTATATGATTAAAGAAGCTTGTTAATATTGTTTTTATGTTTTTAAGTTCTATAAAGGATATTGTACATAATTACTGCCAAAATACAACCAATTAATATATATATATATATATAGTTTTAAGGTATGCTATATTTACGTGTTAAAGTGCTCAATATCAGAGACCATATGTAAGTAAAAAAGCCTCTGGGTGTTGACTTCAATGTCCAATTATATATATATATATATATATATATATATATATATATATGTGTGTGTGTGTGTGTGTGTGTATACATCAACCAATCTCTGTTGATTGTGTCTAACTTTAACTGAATCAACTTTACTCAACTTTTATAGAAAAAGTTGGGAAAACTTGTAGAAAGTTCATTAGTTCCTCAAATGATTCACAAACAAGCATTTCTACCAAACTTTTCCCAATGTCAAGCTGCAGTGTTTATATCAAAATTTATTTACCCCAATTCCTTTCATTAGAGTTGTCATTCACCTATAACTTTATGTTGTGCTGACCTTTGTATGAACTCTTGCCAACTTATCAGTTTTGGCTTGACCAACCTTTGAATTTATCTCTCGTTCTTGCTGCGAAATTAATGTGACATTTTATCAAATCATCTTAAAATGGTCATAAATATAATCACATCTGTTATACTTTTAATTCTCTCTTTATCTCTTTTTTTCTACTAACTCTACTATTCTTCTTCACCTCAACATTTCAAATTTTGATTTTAACTAAAAGCTAAATTAGCAATATACTCCTATATTACTATAAATACATGATCATCTTCTCAAACACTGTTTCAAATGCTGGTATATATATATATATATATAAGTGGACATTGAAGTCAACACCCAGAGGCTTTTATATTTACATATGCTGTCTCCTTGATTAGGTTGTTTAGATCTGCATCCCCTACAACTCTTCTGTGTACCATCAAATGCCTCCATCAGTCCAGATGATGATCTGATACACAGGTATTATTGGCAGGATGATGAGAGAGGTTTGCTTGCTTCTGGTTTGTTATGAAGACCCTCCAGGTGGTTTACGTGACCTTCCCTTTAAAACAGCATGTGCTCACACACACCACATTTCCAACACTGCATATTAGCTGGTAAATCAGAGCAAGGGCCTCTTTATAAATCATGCTTGATCTGAGCATACCTGAGATATTCATCCTCAAAGGCATTGCATCCCTCCCTTATAAAGTGCCTCTACTCTCGACAATTTAAAGTCAATTCTTCCCAACACTTCAGATTATCCTTCAGATTATCTTTAAATTTCTTACAAGGATTGTGTTGTGGATGCTTTCTTGTCTTTAGTTCCCCATAAAAATTGTTTTGGAATCCTTTTATTCCTCATTCTCACAAGTGTCCCGCCCATCACGTCTAGTTAAGGATTATTATTGTTTAAATACTGCTGCATTCAGATCTTTGGAGGACAACAGTGTCCGGAATTAAAGACTGCCATTTAATGTTAAGGATGCATCTCAGACATTTTTGGTGGAATCACTCAAGCCATTTTATATGTCTCTGGTATGTTATCCATGTTTTGACTTAAATAGTATATAACATACATAGTGTATTCCATAATTAGTAACTTCCTGTTACATTGATGTATAAAATGAATTCTTATTGGAATCAAAAGGTTTATTTACTGCAAGATGACAAAATCAATCTGCATTGTTAAAATGGAAATTTTTTGTTTTGTAAAGATGTAAAATAATATCATCCACGTGTATAAAATGTGCTGAATTTCACATGCCATAAACTTTAAGTTTTAATATGGATCCTGATTTTGACTTGATAAATAAAGTAAAAATGATGAATTACTTCAGAGTTTGCAAAAGGTAAAATGATATTTCTCTTTTGTTTATGTTCCTTCAGGACATTGGCCAATTGTAAATCTTATCAACTTTCCATCCTATAAACAGAGCAAGCAGTAACTGAGGAAAAATAAGATCTAGACAAGACATCTCCAGGCAATGGGAAATAGAACTAGAACAATCTATACCCATGGATTAAATAAAGAGTTCAGAATTCCTGAAGGTTACCCTAGTGAACATAGACCTGATGAAGGACAAATGGTACAATGGTTGAAATGTTATGATAACAACAAAGATGAGGACAATAGCCTGCATGAAAATAATGAATCTTTCGTAGCTCTAAGCAATGTTTGTCTCCTTGCTATCCTTCCCAGTCACTCTTCTGCCATTAGTTTATACAAGGTTGTTAGGTAGGTGATCATGGCTCTCCACAACTTCCTATCCTTTGTAGCTCTAAGCAATGTTTGTCTCCTTGCTATCCTTTCTAGTCCCCCTTCTGCTCTCCATTTTACACAAGCTTGTTAGGTAGGTGATCATGGCTCACCACAACTTCCTATTCTTTGTAGCTCTAAGCAATGTTTGTCTCCTTGCTATCCCTCCCAGTCCCTCTTCTGCCATTAGTTTATACAAGCTTGTTAGGTAGGTGATCATGGCTCTCCACAACTTCCTATCCTTTGTAGCTCTAAGCAATATTTGTCTCCTTGCTATCCCTCCCAGTCCCTCTTCTGCCACTAGTTTATACAAGGTTGTTAGGTAGGTGATCATGGCTCACCACAACTTCCTATCCTTTGTAGCTCTAAGCAATGTTTGTCTTCTTGCTATCCTTTCTAGTCCCCCTTCTGCTCTCCGTTTTACACAAGCTTGTTAGGTAGGTGATCATGGCTCACCACAACTTCCTATCCTTTGTAGCTCTAAGCAGTGTTTGTCTCCTTGTTATTCCTCCCAGTCCCTCTTCTGCCATTAGTTTATACAACCATGTTAGGTAGGTGATCATGGCTCACCACAATTTCCTATCCTTTGTAGCTCTAAGCAATGTTTGTCTCCTTGCTATCCTTTCTAGTCCCCCTTCTGCTTTCCATTTTACACAAGCTTGTTAGGTAGGTTAGTCACTATTTCCATATACCACTCTTGGCTTCAGTATGTCCTCTGACTGTTAAATTCTCTATACCCTCTTTCCTTACTATATATCCTAGTCTCTTTTTGATTCTATATATGTCCTTTTTATTCCCATGTCTTTAAAACAGCATTGTTGCACACCTTTAATTCTCAGCATCCTTCTGTAAAAGCACATCTATGTGGCTACTCATCTCCTCCTCATCAGAGGAGAAATTCTTCAGTATTTACTCCTATAGAAGATGATTGATATTACATAACTGTTCAGTGTAGAATATTGGTTAGCTTGCAAGTGGTCTGACACACAAGTAGACTGGTGTAGCCAACAAGTTGACGATATTTATTTCTGTGAAAAATACAGAAAATGCAGCACAAGGCCTAAAAAAAGGGATGGGAAAAAGGACAGCCTTCATCTGTCTTAATTTTAAATTTAGCTATCTACAAGCATACAAACAATATTCCTAACACCAAAACTAGACACCAAGTTGACTAGCCTTGAGTCATTTAATGGAGAGATATCTGGGAGAATAGATTCCACTCATGCAAATGTGTTGGGCAGGTCCATTCCAGCAACATGGACCTACCCACCTGCTGCATTAGGTGCTCTCCTATAAATGAGGTAGATTAGCTGGCTTGCCTTTACAAGAAGGTAGCCATGTTAGCAGGTAAGTCATTTGACTTCTACAATCTTTTCTTTGATGCTAATTAAATTTTCCTATTCTTTAATACTTTAGAATGCATCTTTATCTTTTCTATTCTAATCAGGGATTCTATCCTTGAACCTACTTTGTACTTCCTGTTCATCAATGACCTTCCTGATGATATCGGTTCACGACTTGAGATCTATGCTGATGGTACAACCATTTATTCTGGTCTTGATAGTAATGTCAATAAGGTTAAATTGGCAGCTGATCTAAAAAAAATGTCCTATATTGTGTTGTTAACTGAGCAAGGAATGTCATGTTAATTTTAATTTCCTCCAAACCTGAAAGACGCCTTCTTGCCTCCCATCAACATGGCTACTGCTAACCTCCATTTAAGTAAACCTAGTGAAAAGACACGCCCTTGTCTTACACCTAGTTATTTCTGCATACTCAATTCATTTTCTACCCATATGCAGGCAGTTTGTCCCTGGTATAATCTTAGATTATTCTAACATCCTTCCCAAATAATTCAAGTTTTCCTAGCAGTTCAAAATAGATTCCTTTTTTTTTTTTTTTTTTTTTAAGCGTATCACCCCAAGCAAGGCTGGAGGCCACTATCACGCAAGGGGTTATTGAAGGGTTGGAGGAAGAGCAGATAGGAGTGGTAAAGGAGAGGATGTGGAGAAAGAGAAAGACAGTGGGTCGGTCAAGGCAAGGGGGTTACAGAAGATTTGGAGCGAGAGCAGATAGGAATGAAAGGTGAAAGGATGTGGAGAAGGGAAGTGGATAGATCAAGGCAACTGGAGATGTCAATTGACACTACACTTAAACCGTTGGAGATTGTATTTGTCAGGGAAACAGTAATAGGGAAGGGAGTTCCATAGGCAAGATGTGCGAGACATGAAGCTATTGGAGTAGAAGAGACATCTACATCTAACAGTTTCAATGGTGTAGGGGTGGGAATGGGATGCCAGCCTCGTATGACGTTTAAATTCACGAGGCCTAGGGACAAGCGAAAGCAGCTCCTCAGAGCAATTACCGTGAAAGTACTTGCAAAAAAGGCAGAGCGAGTGCTGCAGCTTGTCCAATGTTTTTGTGTAACCTAAAAAAGGAATATATAGTTGTCAGGCAAAGAGAACTACAAACTGGAGATACCAAAATCAAAAGCAAGTACAAGAATTTTAATATTTAGGAATTGTTTTAACAAAAGAAATGGAAAATGTGACATTGAAATCTGAAGACGCATTCAGATTGCAAAAGATGCCTTAAAAAATCAAAGCAAAGTATCAATAAACAGTAAAATTTCATTAGAAACAAAGATAATAGTACTGAACTATAATGTCAGTCCTCCTATATGGCAGTAAATACTGGATAATCTCCTCACAGATGAAGAAGAGATTTGAAGCAACAGAAATGTGGCTCTACAGAAGGATGCTGAGAACACCATGGACTGAACATGTGAGTAATGAGGAAGTTTTAAAGAAAGTGAAAACAAAAAGAACACTTATACTTAAAATCAGAAAGAGAAAATTGAAATTTCTTGGGCTTATAATGCAGAAAGAGGGCTTAGAAAATTTGGCACTCACAGGATATAGTGAAGGCAAGTGTGAGGGAGGAAAGTAGTGCATAACTGAATGAGTTTGTGTAAATGGTTGGCAGAATAGGGTTTAGACAAAATAACTAGAAACAAAATTTATAATATTACTAAGAGCAAAAAAGGACAGGAAATTGTAGAGACCCATGATCACACACATCGTGGAAAAAACATAGAAGAAGAAGATGAAATATTTGTATTCATCCTACCATACATTTCTACAATTTCTTGTTCCAGTATCCTTGAAAAAAATCAAAATGTATCTTTCTATTTACATGTAATTCTTTTTCATGCTCTGTTCATCAGAATCCTGATTATATGTTTGGTTATATATGTGGAACCCAGTTAAAAATTATACAGAAAAAATTTAATAAGTTTAAGTAATGTCACTAAATCTAAATTCTATGCAAAAGTAGGATCACTTGAGCTGCAAATTCAAATTTCCACAAGAGCATTTATTGACCAATCAGTGACATTATCTCGAAAAGCATTCAAGCTTTTAAGAAAGCAAACATTCCTGTTGTCTGCTATGAAAATTTAAAAGCTCACAATTAACAATAATTTCCCTCCTAAAATTAAAAATTAAAAACTATATTTATTAACTAATAAAACTTCTGAGTTTAGTAAAACTAACTTTTATCTTCCTGTGATCAAATTTTTTCTTATAAATAGCATAACCTAAATTAATATTTTTGGTTATCTGTATTCTTGCCTGGGAATATAAACAATGCTGTACTCTCAAACTAATTTTTTGCATGTTCAAACTTTGTTATAATTTATTGAGTTCTAAGTACCTTCTTACAAATAATTATCACTTTTAAAGTATTTCATACAATATGAAAAACATACGAGCAAGGTGTATTAACAAGCATAATTGTAGCAGCAGTACAATATTCACCACTGATGGCTTATTTGCCTATTACTTGAAATCAGGTGCATACATAAAATAACGTAAAAACAAAATATTTGCATAACGTATTCACATACATCATCTTACTCATTAATGCAATTCATTTTTTGTGTCATAAAAAGAAAAACAAAAATTTTTTTATTGAACTATGTGAGGAATTTTGTAACTTGTTTCTTTCAATTTGAAAGAAAACAAAGATTATTTTTTGTGATGTTGGACGGCTTCACTTGTCACTTTTACTATGTCAAGCAAAAGCTCATTATCACTTCCAAAAATGCTTGTTATATTCGAGCCTTCGTAGATGCCAGTACTAGTAGTAATGCCTTCCAATAATACCTGCACTAGTAATACTTGTTCAAGTAGTAACCGCCAAATAGTATAAGGTTCAGAAGAGAATCGTAATCTGTATAGTAGTAGAGTAGAGAGAGTGAACATATAGCAATAGTAGATAGACAAGAAGAGCGAACATATAGCAGTAGTAGATAGACAAGAAGAGCGAACAGTAATCGTATAGTCATCACGCTACTTCCTATTTATTCACTTCCTTTATGATCATGTGAGTTACTTAGTAATGGAATCCCCTTGTTACTCACTGGTGATCTAGTTTCAAACCACAGTGTCAGCATGACACTTACTCTTATACAACATTTCTATACTCAATAATAAAATTATTTAAATTTGTAGAGCCGTGTTTGAAGCTTATTTCTTTTCTTCATTTTTCACATACTTTTACCTCTACATATGTCTGATTAAGCTGCTTGTCCAGTGAACCTCACAGGAATTTTCACCTAGCTTCTTAGGTAAGACGAGCAAGATGGATCTACAAAGGTCTTCTGGTATATCACCACAATTAATATTTCTAGAATTTTGTCAATGCTGGAATCATTTGCGTCTGGTTCTACTGCTTCTTTCATTTTGTTGAGTGCTGATCTTACTTCAGACTTTAATATTTCAGGTCCTTTTTTGGGTGCACTGCAGCTTTCTCTCTCTCTCTCATAAGAATTGACTTCTTCATATCAGTCAGGTTCTTTTTAATTCAGCAGAAAGAAAATTTTAAAGTAACAAAACTCTTAATAAATGGAATTTAATCTCTCATAACCTGATGAGTATGGCTTGAGTTTTTGTGTGGCAATATTTCTTAATATCTATAAAATGGCTGCTACTTTTTAATTAATTTATGTATTCATATGTTTTGACCAAATAAAATGGACAGGGTTCAATCCTGCTCCATGCTCAGATTTTAACTTTACTTTTATTTTAGAAAGCTAAAAAAAATTTAAATTGTAGAATTTGGTAGTTTTCAGACCAATGCCATTTTTTTATCTTGCATAATAATACTCAATTCTATGAATAATAATAATGTCTGATTCTATAAAGCTATTTGAATAATTTTGTATTTCTTTAATGATAATAGTTTTATTTATTGATTCCATAATTGAGAAAGATAATTTGTTTCTTTTGCTTAACACCTGTGATGTGTGTGGAGATTCTTAAGAATAATTCAAGATAGAATTGGTATATATAGAATGTGCCAAGTTATGGTTGTAGAAATAGTTTCCCAAATATTCAGAGACTCAAAAACAATAGAAAAGGCCATGTTGACATTCTTGAAATAAATTCTTTTGTTGAAGCCAGAATACCCAACATCTTAATTGAGATTCACAAACTTCATTTATAAATTTCAATGAACAGGCACTGGCCAAACATGTTTATTATTCCATTTTGGACCATTATTTTATAAATTATATAAATTATATAGACTTATATTTTCTATTTTGTTGTAATGTAATATTATTTTACTATTATTACTAATCTCTTCATCGTTTTTGTTATTGCTACAATATGCTGAACCCTCCAGCCTTCTTCAGGTGTCTGTTGATTCATGGAATTTCAAAGTAAACTCTTTATTTAATGTAGTGGGAGAGATTATTCTCATTCTGCTGTCCATATCTAGGGAGATCTCAGCTTGTTCTCTTTTTAAGACTACTCAGTTATTGCTCAGCTTTCCAATGGACAAGTCTGCAGCACCTGGATCAGGGACTGAACTCATACCATCAAATTAAAAAAATCAATGCTTTATTCCTCTAGACAATTATCTATTGGATAATCCAGGATCTAGCACTGAGAACCTTAAACCTTATGTACCTATAGCCTGCCTGCTGCTATCACTATTCACCTGCTGTTTCGCTTTCTCTTTCTTACTGCTGCTGTTACTGCTGCTGAAGCCTTGCTGTGAAGCTTGACTTCCTCTACTGCCATTTCTCTTTCTCTCTTTATTAATGGCCTCCAGGGGGCAGTTATTTTCTACTAAATAATAATTTCTTATCCCAGAGATTCTGACTGAAATACGCAATATCACTTGAATAACTGAACTGCTTCTTCATATATTTGTTGGTAAAATAACATTTCAACAAATCCATTCTTCAACTTTTCATGAGTAACAAAAATTTCTTCCTACAAAGGAAAAAAGAATTTATTTCACTTTTCACGCAAGGAGTTGGCTAAGGAACACATATTGGACATTGAAGTCAACACCCAGCACAGACAGTCTGTTTCAGGCCATATACAGGGTGTGGTAGGTAAATTGTTGCCATTTTATATTTTTAATTTCATGCATGTGTGTTGTTTGTTTTTGATTTTGTTAACTGCACAGTATAGTAGGGTCAGTTGGGCACTAGGTAAGAAAAAGAACACCATGACGCAATTCACTCTGACAGAAATTTGGAAATGGCATGCTGTACAGCTTGGCATTCTGACCAAGAGCTCCAATATGTACATTTCAGAGTGTTTGGGTGTCAATCTGAGGATAGTGCAGGAGATTTGGAAAGAGTTGGATGAGTCTAATGGCGATTCTGAAGGTACAGTAGTTTGGAAAACTCACTCTGATCATTCTGATAAGAAAAGTACTTCTGAATTTGTTGGTGAGGTCTTCAGATGCATCATGCAGGCCTAACAAGTGCCTTGAGGAGGTAGTGCTGCCCTGGGTCAAGAGGGTGGCTGCTGGAAAAACTTATGTCTGGCAACAGAACTTTGCACCATGCCACACAAGCAGTAGAACACAGTCACAGCTGTGAGACAAATTCTGTGATCACATCACCCCTTACATCTGGGTACCTAATTCCCCAGACTGCTACCACCTTGATTATTATGTGTGGGGCACAGTTGAGTAAGAGAACAACAAAACTCCTTGAAAGACCAGACATGAAATGAAGGCAAAGATTATGGCAGCATTCACCAACTTAAACAGGGAGACTGTCCATAAGAGTTACAGGAGATTCCGAAGTCATCTGGAGGCTGTGATGAAGCCAATGATAATTTTATTGAATAAATTTACTCTTTAGCATTTCATGATATTTTTGTGTTATTTTGGTAAATATATCTGTTAAAAAGAGATTTCAGTTTTATTTTCATTTTTGTGTAATTTAGATGCTGATTTATCCATCACACCATGTATATATGAATAAAGACAAAAGGAAAAATTTTCTTCATCAACATATTTTGTTTTCGGATGAACTATATCAAAGCAAAAGTCTATCAGAGGATGAAATGTATTGGTAAATAAAAGTTCTCTTTTTATGTTTATTCATATCATCTTTTTATCAATATATATTTTTATATCTTAATTTTTTACATTCATACATACATACATATATATATATATATATATATATATATATATATATATATATATATATATATATATTGGACTATTCTGTCATTTTTGACGTATGAGGGTCAAGCAACTCAGTTCCTAGGAACCGACAGCCAGACACCTGCATATATGATTTGATTACATAGTGGTGAAGGCTTTGTGCAGAACCAACCACACTTTTTGTAGAGCTGAATGCAGAGACCTGATGCACTGTGTGCCCAAACAAGCCTCCACAGGTTTTGAATTCAGAATTGCCCTTCTCCTAGACCAGTTGCCATCCAAGGCTATAGAACCCAGTCTGTCCTGCTATTTACCCATAGCTGGAGGCAGAAGAGGATTCATACTTTTGCCAAGGGTAATAAAACGTAAATGAATGTAATGGATTTGACTGCCATCATACCTTTGTAATTATACATACATACATATATATATATATATATATATTTCATTAAAAACGACTGACAAGGTGCTTTTATTTAGTTTTTTATATAATTTCTCGTGCGATTTGAACATGGACATAATATCTTGACCGTGTTTTGAAACAAAAAAATGAATCACTTTATAAAACATACACATAACAAACTATTTCTAATTCTAACAGTTGAAATATAATCCTTGATAATGGCTAAATGTATAGCCGAAAGCGCTCGGATAAAAAGAACATTCGGACAATTTTTATATAATTTATCCTCTGATAAGAAAAACTTTATTAGATCGCACGAGAAATTATATAAAAAACTAAATAAAAGCACCTTGTCAGTCGTTTTTAATGAAATGTGCTTGAAAGAAGGATTGCTGCCTAAATACACAAATATATATTTATATATATATATATATATATATGTATATATATATATATATATAAATTTGTAATAAATTAAAATTAAGTAGGTACAGAAATTCAACTATGTGGATCAAAAAATGTCACACAGATATCTGAAGGCACAGAGGAACAGCAAAAAGATGTCTTCTAAGCAAAGTATTAATGAAAATATTGTTACACGGAAACTGCCATGTAACATCTAATTTCCTATCTGGCAGTGAAGACTGCATCATTTCCTGATTAAGAAGAGACTTGAATTGATAGAGAAGTGCTAAGAATAACATTGTACATGTGAGCAACAAGGAAGTCTTAAAGACAAGAGGAACAACAAAGAAACTCATGCTTATAATTTCTAGGACATATAACCAGGAACTGACCCCTCAAATTATCCCCCTATTGGTCTCGTATCATGTTCTTTGCTTTCCCTGACACTTACAGTCTTAAAAGATTTAAATGCAACACCAACCGCAATCTTCTGTCTTCCTGAAAGCTGTTCTTTTATTGTCCTTTCTCTTCACTGACATGTTCTCATACCCTTTCACTACCAGTAACCCCTTGCGTCTTAGTGGCATTATCGCCTTGCTTGGGGTGAAATTATTTTAAAAAGAAAAAGAGAGAGAATTTAACTTACATTATTTACATTATTCAAACTGCTATCCTCACTTTCATTGCCATATTCACAATGTTACAGATGTTGTACACTCCAGCCTTCTTCAAGTGATTGGAATTTCAAACCAAACCCTTCATTTTGTCCACCAGGGTAGATTGTTCTAGTTCCACATGCCAAGCCTCTTCTGGATGTCTCAGTTATTTCCCTTTAACTCAACTCTTCAAGTTTTTGGTTCACCACTGCTGTGAACTCACAGATGTTTGGGTTAAGTCACTGGGGAGTTGAGTTAAAGGGAAATAAGTGAAACATCTAAAAGAGGCATGGCACGTGGAACTAGAACAATGTACCCTTGTGGACGAAATAAAGAGTTCAGTTTGAAATTCCAATCACCTGAAGAAGGCCGGAGCATAAAATGGCTGAATATAGCAATGAAGATGAGGGTAACAGTCCAAATAATATAAATAATGTAAGTAAATAATAATACCTCATCTCAGAGATATAGACAGATATTGAGAGAATTTAACACTCTCAGTGCATATTGAATATAAGTGCAAGGTGAAACCGTATGTAACCTTCTTAACAGGTTCGGGTGAACAGATAGCAGAACAGGAACAAGAAGGAGAGATGGAAATGAAAGAAAACAGGAATCTGTGGAGGGCCATGATTGCATATGTTAGTGTATGCATGAGCTATAAATGAATCTTTCATTGGAATTTTGATTGATCTTTTTCTAACATGAGGCAGTTGAGATAAGCAATTAATCTGCAAGCAATTTGCAGTGACATTCATTACAGCAGCTGCACAATTATAAAATATTAAAGTAATGGCAATTAATATAAAACATATAGCAACACTGGCAAGGCCACCCAGCATAACCTGGGTTATTATTCTAAAAAACAGATAAGATAATAGGATTTTTGAAATGAACTCATTATAGCAGTAGTTATCTAACATGGTTTATCATGTAAATTCAAATACAAATCTTATTTGCATGATTAGATTGCCCAGTAATCTTGTTAAATAAAATCAAAATCAATCTTCTAGTTTTTACTGAATCATTTGAGCTATTTTTAAAACAAAATTTATTTCTATAGTAACATGGCAAAAGAACAGAATTTGTAATTTCCATTTCATTTCGGGTTTAATTTTATGTAAACTTCAGATAAAATATAAAATGGTTACTGCTTTTGTCCATAACAGAATTCGGGGATCAGTTTTCTATCATTTGTCAAATGAATTTGCTTTAATTTTTCTTGGGAACCTATGGGATAGAACAAGGATTTCTTTTTTTATGTGCTGTCTTACTTCATGAGTTCCCCACAAATTCCTATCCTTTTTCACTCTAATGTTTGTGCTCATACTATCCATCACAGTGTCTGTTTTGCCATCCATTTATACAAGCATCTTAGGTAGGTTACTTGTATCTCTCTGCCCCTTTTGTAAAAAAATATATGACCAGACTTTGGACTATTGTCCTCATCTTTGTTGCCATATTTATCACAACTTTTCAGTCGTTGTATGCTACAGCCATCTTCATTCAGGTGGTTGGAATGTCAACCAGAAGCCTTTATTTCGCTCGCTGAGGTAGATTGTTCTAGTTTGACGTGCCGTATCTAATGAATGTCAGTTATCTCTTGTTAATTCACCTCTCCAAGTTTTCCACTACCATAACCAGGTATTGAACTCAAAACTCCTTAAGTGTGCCACAAGGACACATGGCACAGTGGATAAAGGCATTGGTTAGATCCAGTGACAGGACCCAAAGATTCCAAATTGTTTAGTCTTGTAAGGGAAGGCTTATTCTTTATTTTGGAGTCTCTTCCCTATGTATGCAACATTTCAAGCATGTTTGCTACTCTAACCCTATTTCTATGGCAAATGTTCACATGAGATCCATTTTTTAGTTCTTTACTGATACAACATGCCAGACTACTTCATAGTAATTTTCTCCAGTTAAAAAAAACCATTAATATCCTAACACCATTTTGTAGAGGAAATCACTAGGAGTCTCTTGTTCACTTTTTTATTTTTTTTATTTTTAATCTTCATCACAAGCAAGGCAATAATGCAATTAAAATCCAAGGAGCTACTGGGAGTGAAAGTAAATGAGAAGACTTTAAAGTTACTGGAAACCCAATTTCAAATAGGCAAACAAGTCAAAAGACCAGGGACGAATGTGAGCCAGATAATAGGTGAAGGTATCTAGTCCTATTAAATTTATCTTAAATGGAACTTTTATATATGATCATTTGCTAATGATTCTGGAAAAATGGTCAGCTCATTCCATCACTCCAGGAAGTACCTGACTCCTTCTGTTAGGCTTTATCTTTAAAAGAAGACCAAAAAATAGATTACCGGTGCCATGTTTAGGCTGGAACTTCTCAGTCCTCACTTTACACTCTTGATAGATTTCAAAATCATTCATGAAGTCTTGTGAGGAAGGCATTTTCTACCCAACCAACTTCTTTTTTATATAAAATGTTATTAGTCTGCTCCTACTCAATTGCTATTTCCATGGTAAATGTTCAGAGAAGCTACATTCTTCAGTTCTGCCAATTCAGACTTTTACATCCAGAATATGTCATGCCACTTCCACAGAGTTGAACCACCCTTATTTTTCTATGTTTCAGATGAATGGGGAAATCTAATTTTTTCTAAGAATTGGCATTGTGTGGAGCAACTTCAGCATGGGTGTTGCCCCCGACCCTGTAAATTTAAATTTGACTTTATCAAATCAAATCTTAATAATTACCTTTCCTGTTTGTCATCAAAATCTTCACATGATACCAGCTTCTCCTCCATTGATATCATATATCTTATTCATCATTACCATTTCAGCTGTAACCTTCTATCTTGAGTGGCTCTTGAAATTATTAAAAATATACCTATATATATATATATATATATATATATATATATATACCAATTGTATATGATAAAGCTAAGTTTTCCTTGTGTCTTTTTTTTCATATATATATATATATATATATATATATATATATATATATATATATATGAACTTCCAATTTATTTTATTTCTTACTTATTGGTGTTGAAAATCCCTGCAAATAAGTTTTTCTTGTGGGGTGAAATAGCTATGACCAAATGAGATAATTTTGAATTTCTATTTTATGTAATACATACATATATATATATATATATATATATATATATATATATATATATATATATATATATGTTTAGTTGCATTGATGTGAGCTTGTGGCCCTGGGTTTCATGCCCTTTGCAATCATCAGACTGTCTGATGATCACAAAGGGCGGGAAACCTAGGGGCACAAACTCATATCAATGCAACTAAATATGTAGCACTATCACTGATATTGAGTGCTTTCCAATAAGTACCATGCATATATAATATATAAATAATATATATAAGAATTGCATATATATATATATATATATATATATCTTCAGCAGAATTGAGTCACTGTCAGTCACTGTGTGTTTATCTAAATCTAAAAATAAACATGCTAAAATTCACTTTCATCCCTGCCATGAGCTGACGGCTTAGTGGTAGAAGTTCCGACTGACGCCAATTCAGTTGGGTTTCAATCCTAGCTAGAGGCAACCGGACGTCTAGCCACACTGATGAGCTGTGAAACACCAAAACAGTCTGTCTGTGGATGACAAATATATATATATATATATATATATATATATATATATATATATATATATATATATATATATATATGGGGTACAATGGATAAATTGTGCAAAAATGGAAATAACACTGACATCTCATTTTAAGAGATATATTTAGCAACATTACAAAAAAAATCCTTGAACTACTAAAATTTATTCAATAAAATCGCCATCCAGACAAATATTGATTCTCCTGCATTTTTTATGGAAAGTCTCCCTTAAGTTGCTGATTGCTGCCATAATCCTTGCCTGCAGTTCATCTTTGGTGTTACAAGGAGTTTTGTTGGTCTCTCGCTTAACTGCGCCCCACACATAATAATCAAGTGGATTACAGTCTGGGGAGTTATATGGCCAGATGTAAGGTGTAATGTGGTTGCAGAAATTGTCTGACAGCCATGACTGAGTTCTCCTACTCGTTTGGGATGGTGTAAAGTCCTGTTGCATGACATAGGGTCTTCCAAAAGCCACCCCTTTGACTCAGGGCAGCCATACCTCATCAAGGTACTTGATGTAGACCTCCGTTTTGAATCTGAGGCCCTGTGGGAAGATGAATGGAGGCATAATGTTGCTATCACTAGTGATCACTCCAAACGCCATGATGTTGACTGGATATATCATCCAAATCTTTCTGAATCCTCTGCACTATCTTCAGATTGACACCCAATCACTCTGAAATGTTTATATTGGAGTTTCTGGTGAGAATGCCAAGCAGTACTGCATGCCGTTTCCAAATTCCTGGCATAGTGAATTGCATCATGATGCTCTCTTTCTAAAAGACAGTGCCCAACTGACCCTACTATGCTGTAGTCAACAAAATCAAAAACAATTTGCATGCACAAAATTAAAAATATAAAATTGCAACAACTTACTCATCACACCCTGTATAGATATTTAGAATATATATATATATATATATATATATATATATATATATATATATATATTCCATTGACATGAAGTGAAATCAATTGCTCAGTCTGCTTCTCATAAAGTTGATTCACTGTGTTACCAGACAATTTTTCTCACCACAATTCATTCTAATAATCAAAGGGACTTAAAAAATGTTTGGAGCCACCATGAACCGAAACTTAAGTTGCTACAAGATAACTTACTGTCTTCCTCTTTATTTAAAAAAAAGCCTGAATATAAAACACATGAAAATTAATTAGAGCAACAAAACTGTACCCAACTTCACAATCATTTCCAGTCAATTGACTCTAAAATTATTTGAAACATAACCATTACCGCGAACTCAAATACTGAATAAGACAAGAGATGGCGAATCACATTGCATTTTAATTTTTGCTGGCAGAGAGGAAAGAAATCAGAAGAGAATTTCACAGGAGAGAAGTGTGAGAAAAGAATCTATTAGAATAGAACATATGGCTATATATATATATATCTATTTTAACACCAGTAGAATAATGAGACCTAGTTGCCAATCTAGTAGTATTGGTCAAAATACTAAGGAGGAGAGCTCATTAGAACAAATGCCATAAAAATATTTATAGAGAAGACAGAAGAAAGCCACATCATGGTGTTCGGAAAGTAGCTGAAGTCAAGATGCCAGGTCAGGATGAATAACATTACAAACCCATGTTTGGATTCTGTTAAGAATCTCAACATATATCACCATAACACCAGATTTATAACTATGGAAAGCAAATTCAGACAAGAAAAATTGTCTGGCATGACACAGTGAACCAAACTTCTTAGCAATAAGCCTCACAATTGATTCAATATAATTACTCCACTTTATGTCAGTAGAAAACATGAAACCCAGAAGTTAAATTGCTCTCTATGATGGTCAAACAGTAGCACTTAAGTTTTGGAGGGATTAAAATTTACAAGCCATTTCTTGCCCCAGTTAACAACTGATTGGAAGTCATTTTTGAGAGCAGTTTTACTGTGTTGAATGTATCAGGCTTACTATTTACAGAAGTAAATAGTTGTGTCATCAGCATAAATACATAGTTAACATCAAAAACTTTCCTTGCATATATCCAATACTTCCCAAATATTAAACAAAACAAATATTATTCTCTTTACAAATAAATATGATTTCTACATCACAAGAAAAAAATGATGTGAATTTGTGATGTAGAAAAGTATTTACACACTATAATCCAGCATTCACATCCATGGCATTGGTGTTTACATCTGGGATAATCTTCTGATGGCCAGAGCAATGTCTCTTGAGGCTGCTGACTACTCTTTCATGTGCTTCCATCTTTCACTACAAAACTCTCTTATCTCTTTTTCCTTTGTAGCTCAACCTCATCCCAAAACTGTAGTATGTTAGGCACAATAACTGACAGTATGGAAAAGGCACTTTCTCTCCATCCATCTACGAACATCTTTGTCTTCAGTGACTTTAATGCTCACCATGACATGTTGCTGAAACATTCTAAAGGTACTGATGTTGCTGGTATACAGGCATTAAACTTTTCTGTTGCCCAAACCCTTACTCAAATCATGGACATCCCTAGCCAAACCGAGCCACAATCTTCTCGACTGGATCTATTTCTTACCTGCCCCCTTGCTATTTCTGAGCTTCGCAATACTGTCCTTTTGTTAACTCGGACTACTCTGTGGTAGCTATTGATATTCAATTAAAAAAAGAACTCCCTGTCCATAAGACCTCTTTCTGTTACCAGCATGAAAAGGTCAAAATGCCAGCTCATGTACAAAACGACCTCAAGACCGTTGTTAACTGGGGCAGAATATGGCTTGCCAATTTCAATGACTCCAAAACTAAACTTCTCTGCATTAATCATCTGAGAGACCCCTCTGATGCTATCCTCCAGGAAAGTGACTCATTGTGCATTCTTGGGCTAACATTCTCAACTGACATGAAGTGGAAAGATTATATTGAATCCAATGATCGGTCAGCTGATAAAAAATTCAGTTCACTGTGTTGTGCGAGACAATTTTTCTCTCCAGAATCTATCTTGCATATCTATGTCTACCATTCATCTATGCTTAGAATATTGCTGCCATATATTGCCTGGTGGCCCTGCTATTTACCTGGAGCTCCTTGATAAGATCCAATAAAAGAATCAGCAATATTATTGGTCCTACTCTGGTGGCTCAGCTTCAATCACTTGCCCACCACTGTAAGGTTGCCTCTCTGTGCCTTTTTTATAAATATTTTAATGGTAATTGTTTCGATGAGCTCTTTGCTATGGTACCTAGACTTCATGTTCATCTCTAAGTGCAGTACTAGACTGGCATTGAGATCTCATCCGTTTACATTTGAGCTGGCTATAGATGTAGCTGTAAATTTTATGCTAAAAGAGCTTCTTTTCTCGTACTTTTGCTTGTGGGACTTCCTTCCAGCTCCCTGCTTTCTAGCCAACTTTAATCTGCAAAAATTTAATTGCAATGTCAATCGCTATCTACTGACCTCCTGATTGCTCTTTTCTCTTTCTACTCATTACTAATGTTTCTGTTCCTAATCCTTCCACACCCTGTAACCCCTTCCGTGTTAGTGGCTGTACTACTTTGCTTCGGGTGATATCAATCAAAAAAGAAAAAGTATATATCTTGCATTTTACATGCTAAAAATTTCTCAGCCTGACAACAAACTCCTTCCAAAACATTCTGATGTTTGGCCATTCATTCACATTTAGAGAAATTGGCCAAGCTGGAATGAGAAGCCTAATACATTGTAGGAATGGAATGAGAAGCCTAAAATATTGTAGGTATGCAATGAGAAGCCTAATAAATTGTAGGAATGGAATGAGAAGCCTAATACATTGTTGCAATGGAATGAGAAGCCTAAAATATTGTAGGTATGCAATGAGAAGCCTAATAAATTGTAGGAATGGAATGAGAAGCCTAATACATTGTTGCAATGGAATGAGAAGCCTAATACATTGTAGGAATGGAATGAGAAGCCTAAAATATTGTAGGTATGCAATGAGAAGCCTAATAAATTGTAGGAATGGAATGAGAAGCCTAATACATTGTTGCAATGGAATGAGAAGCCTAATACATTGTAGGAATGGAATGAGAAGCCTAAAATATTGTAGGTATGCAATGAGAAGCCTAATAAATTGTAGGAATGGAATGAGAAGCCTAACAAATTGTAGAATTTCTGTAATGAACAGTTTGACATTTTCTTTTTGTTCATTATTATTTTAGTCATTGGTCTATGATTTGTATGATGTTTAAAGCAAATAGATATAAAAAAAAGTTAATTCTGTCCTGATTCGTCTGTCACATCTGGTCGTAAGCAATCTAGCAATAATAGCAATAGTCATAATTGGTACCCACTTGCATCCGAGCATCATCATCCTCTCTTCTTATTCCCTTTCTCCCCTCTGGTGGTGGCGGTTGAGATAGATATGAAGGCCCAGCCTACTCCTTAAGAGTCATGAGCAGGATTCACTGAGGAGTATGGATGGCAAACGCGGCTGACCTCATCAGGCCTTCCTAACAACGTTGCTGATACTCATCATGTTGAGCGTTGGACTCAAATGTCTCAGTCCCCACTCAGATGGTCCTGTGCCAGAATGGCTGATTTACAGCAACTGTTTCCCAGGCCTCAGAGTTGATGTTAGCCTGTATCAGGATGTCTTCTACTGATCCTTGAAGTGTCATTTGTGGTTGCCGTATAGCCTAATGCCACTGGCAAGTTCTCTGAATAGGAGTTGAATGGGATTCATTCTGGACCCACCCAGCGATGGCGAACTCAAGCAATACCAAAAACTCTCCTGTCTGTTTCTTATTTGCATGTTAATTTTATCATCCTGTTCAAGCAACAGAGCATTGGCATAGCAGATATGTCACTTGAGTACTTACTTCCAGATTCAACAATTAAATCAGTGACAAATCTGATGTGCCAGCATTCTGTTGCTTAAACAGCATGATGAACTTTTATTGTTTAAAATCATTCTTCTAATTCACTTAGTTTTACTTATTTTTTCCGGTAATACCGATGTGTTAAACTCAATTCAGACAAGAATTAAATTTAATGTTCTTTGAATTTTTATTAAATTTTGACAATACTGCAAAAAGAGAAAACTACAAACTGTGAATTCGAGATGTCATCATCAAACAAGTTGTAGAGTTATTTCCTCAGTGGAAACTGTATTTGGACTAAATTTGGTCCTAAATAGGTTCAACGTACAAAAACGTTAGGAACTTGTTATAATAAGTATTACGCAGAGTAATCGAGTTGTCGTAGCTCACTACTTTCCGTATTCGACTCCCACTGACTCCTACTTACATTAGATGGGAGAGTCTATTATTTATAGACTAGGTGTCTTTCACCATAACACAAGTACAGAAGTTTAAATGTATGGGTAGTGTTTCAACAGAGGATGGAAAATGTGATACCAAAATCCAAAGGGATGTTGGAATAGCAAAAGATGCTTTCCAAAACCTAAGCTAAGTACTCAGAAACAGAAAATTTTTATGAGAAACAAAGAAAAGCATGGTGTACTGTTATGTATCCCCTTGTATAGGAGGAAATACTTAACAATCTCCCCATAGATAGAAAACAAGAGGCAGCAGTAATGTGGTTCTACTGAAGGGTGCTGAGCATTCCAGGAACAATTCAGTAATGTAAACAAAAAGGAAACTTACACTCAGAATCAGAAAGAGAGATCTGAAATTTCTTGCACACATAATGAGAAAGGAGGACTTGGAGAATCTGACACTCACAGTGCATATTGAGAGCTAAAGGCACAGAGGAATGCAGTGGTCCACCTAGCTGACAAGCCAATGTGAATGAATGGTAGAATGTGGAGGAGGTTTGGCCAAGGGACAAAACTTAGTAAAGGATAGGAAGTTGTGAAGGGCCATGAGTGTCCATGTTCTGACTTAGACTGCCAAATAATTATGCTTTGGTAATAAACCAATATTTTAATTGCTGTTTTTCAAAGCAGATAAGGACTTTTCCCATTTTAGAACATTGTAAGCAATACAATCTTCTCCATCCCATAATTACCCATCTTTTATATGCTGCCAGAAACATGACATAAAATGCCACTGCAATTCTCTCTATTGAAACAACCTGAACAATTCCTTATCTAAGCAGTGCTTAGTTTCTGACCAAACAAACTCAGGGCTAATCATTTTGATACACACAAGCATAATGTGATATCATAATGCCCAGCCTGTATTTAATCAGCCATATTTCTATTATTGATGTGATTCTCTGATCATTGGGGACTTGTTATGAGCAAGATGACTTATGTTTCATTGTCGAAAAGACATCTGAACGATGTTATAGAAGTATTACTGAGCACATGGGACGTTATAACATGAGCTTAAGTTGCCAAACTAAGGAGATTTTACTAATTAAATATTGGTAGAAAGTGGTTAAGACAGGAGATTGTTGGCATTTACTTCTGAATTGGGTTTATAAAGGCTGTTGAAGCTGGACTTTTGAACTTCTTCAATTTTTAATTATACTAGCTGATGTACCCAAAATTTAATTTTTTTTACAGGATTCAAAATATGCTCCAAAATTAACAGTTGGAAATTACCATAATAAAAGGTCAAGAGATAGGGTAAAAAAACACCTATTTTTATATTTCTTTATCAATACAACCCCTGTTTGGAAAATGTGTTTTCTTTTATTTTGTATGCACAAACAGGATTCCGAGGGAGTCAACATTTGAACAATTAGATCACTGGCTTCCTCTGACATGTAATTCTTTTTCCTGATATCTTACAATGCCCCCACCTCCTCTCCATGTGACATGCAACAATTTGTTCCATGGTAGCCGAAGCAAGAGTAAAATACCTCCCTACTGTAGTGTAACACTTCTTCACCATCATATCATATCTGTACCAAGTTGTATCACTGTCGTACAACAAAGAAAGTGGAAGCTTGATGAGGGTTAACAAGGATATATCACTGGACTGACTGAGACAGTTGTGATAAAGTCACATCCAATGACTATGATATGGAATTGGAATTAAAACAATGATGTCATATTCTGAAGCGATCATAAAATTTCAAGATAGGAATTAGTAAATAGAAATTAGATAAATAGTAAATTAGTATACAGGTATTTAAAAAAAAGGAAAAAACATATTTATGTATTTAGACATAGTGTGTGTGTGTGTATGTATGTGAGAGAGAGAGAGAGAGAGAGATCTGTCCTTGTGGTTTGCCAGGCAACTAAATCTTCCCCAGTGGGGAAAACTGGACACATCTGCAACCTCCCACATGTTGTCTTTCGAGTAAACAAAGAGATTGGAAGAAATGTTTAATAACCTGTCTTTTACAGCACTGAACAGTGGCACCCAGAGATTGTCTTAGCAGACAAAGTGGGAGTAATCCCCACAGTAGTCTGAACCAAGTTGTTTTACATGCTATTAATAAAAATCAAAGAGCAAGGTCTTGAATATAACTTTTTATTTAGTCAGGCCATTTTCTTAGATAACATCAGAGGATGTTTCAATTCTGTGACTGTACAAGGAGTAAATATGATTTAAATCTTTCTAACAAGAGATTTGGTCAATGTTTGAAAATGTAGAACCACATTTTACTTCTGGCTATGTCCCCAATGTTTGGACACTTTTGTTGCTTTGGACACATTTCTAAATTCCACAAATTTGTGTAATAGTCACCCACTTCCAGATAGAAGGTAATAAATGATTTGTACTCTGATTGGGGCAAAGACAAAAAAAAACCAAACTACCAAAGCACTTGAGTTGTGATACATTATTTTGCCAGGGTATCTTGCCAATCTGTTACCTTTTCCAAAATCCTTGATATTCAAAATATTTCCTTTTGTTTTGAAAAGTCAGTCAATAGATAATTTCCTGGGCTTAATTTCAAAATATACAACAAATGGTAACTTAGTATAAAATGTCTTATCTTTTTCATTTTACCGAAATCCATTGTTCAATTTTATCACTCCACCTGATATTCCTTACTTTTAGTTCTTGGATTCTGTAAATATTATATGCATTTTATTTTATTCTTTTTGGTTTTATTTTTTGCTTAATATCTATTTTTCAAAATATCGCTCAAGAAATTTTCATCTTTACCATTTTACATATCTGGATTTATTTACGTATAAACATTACTTTAGCTTAAATATTAAACCAACACAATATAAATGGCTTTCTTTTGCTATCTTATAAAATCTTAACTAGCTAAAAGGTGAGTGAAGTTTATTTCCCACACAAACGATCTAAAATAACCTAAAAATGATAAAGGTGACCTTTATCATTTTCCTTCAAAAGTTTTGAATTTAGTGTGTGTGTTTTTTTTAATTTGACAAATTTAACATCATTCACAAAAAATGTCCCCTAAAGCTGCTAAAATTCTTCTTTCTGCATTTTTTTTCTTGATTTTAAATTTTAATGGCATCATTTAGTTTTGGGATATGACTACACAAACTTTCAAATCGTAAATGTTTTGTTTTATGTCATTGTTGGGCCATGATTTATATGTAAAATGAAAACGTTTTATTACCCTTTTAAACAAGCTGTCTTGACTCAAATAATTCTATTTATATCCTTTAAATAATGCTTTGTAAAACATCAGCACCAATTAGTTTAAAGACACTGATTGTGATAAAATATTACATTGAATTTTTCAGTAATAAAATTACTAATATTTTTATATTGAATTTCAATTGTTGTGAGGGGATAAAGATTTAATTTGCTTCCAGAAATGTAAGTTTAGATCATCATTTGAAGTGATGATAGCAGAGCAATAACTTGTGGAGTTGAATGATTGAAAAATGCTTCTTCCAGTGCTGTAAACATCACAACAGATGTGATCAACTGAGAAATTCCACCAGATGAAGGTAGAATTTCATTCACTGACTTTCAATGAACAATAAAACAAATGATGCAAGACAAAAATATGGTTTGAAAATTGATCTGATCTAAATAACATAAAAACATACATGAAACAATTTCGACTAATGTGACGTGCAGATTGTAAAAGAATAGGCAAGTGTTTGTCCATTTTGTCAAAGAATAGAAGGTTTAGAGTTTGAAAGAATCATTTATGTTGTAACATCAATAAGTCTATAGCCTAATGAAAAAATAAGCATTTATTTTATACTGTAAATATTTATTTTTCAATATAATCTCCTTCTGTCTGAATTTCTGGGATGAGGAGTTATTATTTACATTATTTAAATTTGGACCAATGTCCACATCCCTACTAGTTATTGCCATGTTTCAGCTGTGTAGTAATGCAGAGCATGACTTACCTTAGTACAAATTGTGTTCAAATTGCTGCAGCTGCAACAGGAAATCTGGTTCGAGACCTACCTGCGCACATATGCATCAAATGTGATTTGATGAAATGGACACTACACTGCTGCAAATGTTTCTACATCTGCTGTTTATTATATAAGAGGCTACATTGCTTGCTAGGGAACAGTAGTAATTCTGTAGACGACCCTCATGGTGTGTCGTTGAAAGAGAAAGCAATACAGGTGACATAGGCAGAATACTCAATACTTAACACAAGCTGTTGTGCCCTCTAGTCTTCTTCAGGTGTCTCCTATTCTGGGTAAACTTCAGGTAATTTCCAGCTGAGCCCATACCTAGGGATATTTCATTATTCCTTTTTAATACTGCCCCGTTATTTCCCTTTTTTCTTCTTGCCAATTTTATTTGATTCGTTATTTACATAGAGACTTTGTTGTTATCACATTTCGACTGTTGTTTCCTTGGCCTTCATCAGGTGATTGTTGATCAAGGTAACCTTCAGTGCAATTTGAAGTAAACCCTTTATTTAATCTATGGGGTTAAAGTGTTTTCATTCATTTCTCTATGTCTTGGAATATCTTGTCTAGTTCTTATTTTTGGAACTGCTCAGTTACTGCTCATCTTGTTATTACTGAATCCAAATACATACTGCCCAGCCTGGGGATTGAACTCACAATTATGATAGCACTAAATTCACAAACTAACACTATTTTGTCCCATGTGACAATTCTGACTTGTTTTCACTCAGAATGAGAACAATCTATTCACATAGATTAAATAAAGTGTTAATTTCTTGAAGGTTACTCAGATTGGTTATTGCCTGATGAAGACCAGAGGTTTTAACAGCCGAAATGTTATGATAGGGACAACAGTTTGTGGGTAACTAATATAAATAGTGATAACTCCTCATCCCAGAAATTCAGACAAAGAATAATTTGATTCAGTGGTAAATATTATTCACATAGATCAAAAGTCAGTCAATAACTATCTAACAGGTTATGGACCCAGCCTAATAAATGAATTTTGAGTGATAAATCAGAATTTAATTGTCTAACGGTTAGAGACACATTAGAAGAGCAGGAACTATAGTTTATTAAAACAGTGACTGAAGACAGAATTGTGGGTTTAATTGTGTGAAATTGTATATCTGGAAATGGTGTCAATTGAATGAATTAAATTAAAGAACTTATTAACTGTAGGTAGAAATGTTGCCTGAAGTCATGTACAGGGCAATTGAAATTGAACTGTTTTATGTATCGGTCACCAACCAGGAATCCTGACTTGACACTCTGACTTTTTTCTTTCGTGTTGGTGAAAGATGCAAGGTTGTTATACCAAACCAAGACTTTTGAAGAAATTGAAGAGCAAATACAAGAAGTTATGTCTTCCATACCACAAGAGTTGGTGAAATCAGTTGATGTGATACCTGGGCATCTCAAGGAGTCCATATGAAATTTGAAATAAAACCTCATGCTAAACACTTTTCTCTCTTATCTACTTCTTGTAAAAATTATAGTTAATAAATAAATTTATTATTTATAATAATCATTATTTATGATAAATAATTAATTTATTATTAATAATTTATTAAATAAAGTCTTTTAAAATGGGGGGGGGGTTACTTTTCAATCACCCTGTAGAACAATTCTGGTATTTTCAATATGATAGTAATCTGAAACACACTGTCAGATGGAAAAGAGTTGAAAGAGAGAACTATGATATTGAAGTACTGTAGATGTTAAATCCCAAGCTGATGAAATAGGGTTAAAACTTGCATCTGACATATGACAGTTGGCTAGAAAGTTCAAAGGTTGACAAAGATAACAGTTGTTGTATTCTAGTGCACCTGCATATCTTTTAGTCTACCAACTGGTGTATATACTTACATTTATATCTTTGTGTATATTTAGGCAGTATATTTTCATTCAAACAGGTTTGGTTAAATAATTTAGACATATGTCAAGTAGTTTTCATTATGATCCTTTCAAGTTCATGGATTAACTTTTTGGCAGACTTCTGAGACCATAAAAGGCTTCAAAGCTTTTTAGTTTTTGCCTGTTATTGTTTTTATATAATATAGATGTATTTTCAACTAATATCCGTCTAACCTGTGAGTGTGGGAATGAGTGTTCCTTTAAGTGCTGATATATTGAGCTATGTTCAGCCAAATGAAATGTAAGTATTTTTATTAGCATTATTGTAGTAAAGCCAATGTATGTATTGACATTTTTATCAGAGATACAGTCTCCTCAAGAACATTTAAATTGATCACGTTTCTTCCTAACTTTCTATCCTTTACAGCTCTTAGAAGAGTTTGTTTTTTTCATTATCTCTTGTAATTGCCATCCATTTATGTAAGCTTGTTATATAGGTTACTTGCTGCTTTCCTCTTGCTTTCAATATGTTTTGTTAGTGCCAAATTCTCCAAGCCCTCTTTTCTCATTGGGTGCCCTAGACTGCCTGTTTCTGATTCTAAGTATAAGTATCCATTTTGTTCCCATTTTTATTAAAACTACCTCATTACTCACATGTACAGTCTATGTTATTCCCATTATTCTAATGCTATGCATATTGTAGTAAACCATCCTCATTCTCGCTATTTAATCCTCTACTTCGAGTGGCACTTGAGCCCTGTACAGGGTGAACATTATTGTTAAAAAAAAGAACCCAATTTCAGTTGCCTTAAGTCTGCTTAGGTTCAGAAAGAAACAGTTAAAATTTTGGGGATACTTAATGAAGAATAGCTTTGATACTGGACAAAAGAGACAGTCACGAGTAACCTACCGAACAAGTTTGTGTAAATGGATGACAAAACTTAAAGGGGGATGTATATTAAAGGTACAAGCATTACCTAGTGCTACAAGGGATAGACAATTGTCGAGAGCCATGATCAAAGATGTCGTGAATGTGTACAACACATAAAAGAAAATGTTTGAAATATATTTTTGTATCCAAAGTGATTTGGGGTGTCAAGGAAAGAAATAATTTACAATATATATCACAGATTACATTTTTTTTTTTTTTTTTTTTTTTTTTTAGCTTATCACCCCAAGCAAGGCTGGAGGTCACTAGCACGCAAGGGGTTACAGAAGGTTTGGAGGAAGAGCAGATAGGAGTGGTAAAGGAGAGGATATGGAGAAAGATAGTGGATCGATCAAGACAAGGGGGTTGCAGAAGATTTGGAGCAAGAGCAGATAGGAATGAAAGGTGAAAGGATGTGGAGAAGGGAAGTGGATAGATCAAGGCAACTGGAGATGTCGATTGACATTACACTTAAATAGTTGGAGATTGTATTTGTCAGGGAAACAGGAATAAGAAAGGGAGTTCCAGAGGCGAGATGTGCGAGACATGAAGCTATTGGAGTAGAAGAGACGTCTACATCTATCAGTTTCAATGGTGAAGGGGTGGGAACGGGATGCCAGACTCGTAGGACATTTAAATTCATGAGGCCTAGGAACCAGTGAAAGCAGCTCCTCGGAGCAATTACCGTGAAAGTATTTGTAAAAAAGACCGAGCGAGGCAACGTCGCGTCTGTGAGAGAGCGACTGGAGATGAGATGACAGATCAGGGCCAATTACATTGCATATCTGTCTCTGGATCTTATCAAGAACCCTGAGGCAAACAGCAGGGGCTCCAGACCATATATGGCAGCAATATACAAACAAGAGAAAATTACAGACGGCAATAATGTCAATTAGATACAAAATATTTTGTATCTTTTCAGAATAAAAAGTATATTATTTGCATGTTTTAATCTTTTTTATACTTGGTAAAAGTAGCATTCTTAAGTTTGATTCAATCAAAAGATAAGGTTAAGAATAATATTTGGAACAACTCAAAGAATTTTATGACTGCCTCATCTTAGAATTTCATATAATTCCAAAGTTCCACAACTTTTGCATTTGTATTCTTGCTTGTTTAATTATTACAATTTTAAATAATCAGTGTCTGGATAAAAGCAGAATAAATTTGTTTATGGTTCAGTTCTGAATCATCGACACTCAGCTTCTCCCTTCCAAAAGAACTAATTAAAAGTTTTTAGATTATTGTATAATGTATATCAGAAAAGACAGTATTCTTTAAGGATATTCCAAAAGTATGATACTTCTGGTATAGATGAAGAGATTTACCTTCATTTAGAGCTCTCTTGCAAATACAATGGATTTCTATTTCAAAGTTTATTCCATGTCAATTTGTGACAATAAGTTTGCAGATGCCAAAGTTTCAGATCTAAGCTTTCTTCAGATAAACTTTGTCTTTGTGTTGTTAATGTTGGTAACACGATGTTTCAAACCTTCTATTAAGCACCCTTTTTTATGTGTATAATTCGTAAAGAAAGAGAGGCACCTTTTCTTTTCTGGACAAAAGATGGTTATTATAATACCCAACAGATTCGTTCATTCAAGCAACATTAAATACACAAAGTCATCACCAGCTATGAAACTTGGAGGGAATTAATTTATCCACAATGATTATTATTATTATTATTCCCTTTGATTTCTGTCATGCACACATTTCTTTCTGGGGGGGGGGGGGCGTCCAGAGACCTAAGGTTAGAAATGGCAACATGTCACTTTCCACTGACCAAAAAAAAACACACATATTTTACATAGATCAAGATGATTATTGTTATTGTTGTTGTTGCTGTTGTTTCTGCTGCTGCTCTTCTTCTTCTTCATAGTTTATGATCTGGTAATGAATAAGTTTAAAAAGAAAATAAACTGTCTCTTTGTTCTGTTCATCAACAGGCTGTATCCAGTATCTTTCAAAGTATCCTTGCTGTTCTGAGCAGGCAATACCAGCAAGTTTGTTTACATTTTTGTGCACAACACGACAATGCTCCAATGATCACTAGTATTATAATGACATTCTTTGCCCATCCCTTCCAAATTTAAAAAAAAACTTTTATTATAAATCATTTAAGTTTTTGATCATCACTTTTTCTTTATTTTTCCTTTTTTTTTTTCAATTCTCCTGTCAGATGTACAAGAGACTTCTTTTAGCTAATTCAAACTAAGCTTAGAATTATAATGAGTTTTCTCAAATTTATAGTCAATTCCTTTTCATTTAAAAAATATTCATCATTCTTATTTTAATTTAGCATCTTAGCTAATAGCAGAACATTTTAAATGTCATAAAAATCTTCCAAAAATAAAGTATGTGTTTAAGAAATAAGATTTAGTGAAAGTTTCTGGATTTCAAAATAGGTCCTGAAAAAATATTAATTTATTTAACATATGGTGAAAATATATATTTGCTTACAGCAAGTATATGTTTCCTGTCAGTTCAGTTCAAAGGTCAAATACCTCATGTGATAACTGATATATGCATGAACAAAAACATAACAAAACCAGATATTAGACACAATGACAAAACAATATTCCCAACATTAAAAAAACAAAACAATGATAGACAACACAGTAATAAACATTGATAGTTCTAAAACTTTAGACCTTCTAATATAATGTCAAAACAATGGAAAAAATTAAACTAAGATGAACCTATACCAAATAATTTTGTGATGGTGTCCAAGGGAGATAAGTTAAGTCATACCAATGAACTTCAATGAACTTGTCGTGTCCCCTAAAATATCAAATACAATATTTATAAACCAATCACATTCAAGAAAACACTTACATCTTAAAACACACCAATAAAATCATAGAATACAAATCAGAATGTTTGTTGTATGTCATCATTATTTTTAGGTAGCTATCGACCAAATATTGTGCAGACGTAGTAGAAGACATACTATGTGCCCTTTTAGGACCAATTAGGAATAAATAAATAATTCTCGGGCCGATTTTGTTATGAAAATGTGGATAAAAACATACGAAATCTGTTCCCCAAAGAGGATACACACAGTTGTCACCAAACTCCATGCAACTCTTGCTTATGATCTTCATGACCTCATGCTAAAAGCGACATCGTTGACAAACTTCCGACTACGGCAACACCGCCAACAGTAAGAAACAATTTCTAACTATCTCTTGTATCCGCTTTACTGTGAATCACGCACACACGTGTTGACTTTTTCATACAAACACACATATCACAACAGTTTATTGTTTCTCACATACGTACACAAAGACAGTTTATTTTATTTCAGAACTTTATCAACCCAAACAAAAAGACGTTACTTTCCAATCTATCACCAACTGCTTGTATTCTTATCGTTATATTAAATTAATGTTTATTTGTTGAAATTACGTTGTCTTTTCTACTGAATTTTATTCCTTCAATGAAAATCATGTAATTATTCTTGACAGCCAAATTACGAGCAACCTTGTAATGATATTTTGTTCAACGTATCGAATCCCAACACTCCAAACTTTAACATTCAACAAAAAAACAAGTAGAAGGATTCCTACAAACTTTAACTCCGTTCCTTAGTGGTCTCCTTTCGCAAGATATCAGTTTTAATGAATTTTATAGTAACTAGACTAAATGCCATTTGACTCTACATTAATATCAGTGACTATTAATCTTGAAGACGTGTGCTTCATAAAGCTTATTTTTGGATTGTCATCCATTCAGCCCCAAACTTGGAATTCACAGTTTGAATGTTGTCTGCCTTTTTTCCTATACATAATGTCAATACACTGAACTTGTAAATATTTGTGTTGCCCCTAAAAGGGAAAAGTGTTCAAGAGACCTGGGAGGAGTGTAGAC
This sequence comes from Acanthosepion esculentum, assembly GCA_964036315.1. Classification (NCBI taxonomy): domain Eukaryota; kingdom Metazoa; phylum Mollusca; class Cephalopoda; order Sepiida; family Sepiidae; genus Acanthosepion; species Acanthosepion esculentum. The sequence continues at coordinate 118,785,649 of OZ038488.1, read as the reverse complement.
TGGATGATAGGCAAACTTATCTAACTGCTATTTGGGAAAAAGTAAAATAAAACAAATATTGAATCAACAAAATTTCAGAGTTTAAGCAGAGACATTAGAAGAAACCTGGAAAGTCAATCCTAAACAAGAAACAAGAGATAAATATCTACTCCTGTTCAAAAAACCAAGGAGGGGTGTGAACTTGGCAATAGATGAACCTATCTACCCCTATTAAATTAACTCAAAACATAGCCATCAAGTGTCAATCTTTTTCTGCGTAACAAAATTAGGAAAATCAATGAAGAGGGAGAAGGGACAAAGAAGGGGGAAAGCAGTATAGGTCAGTAAAAAAAAAAGTTTGAGAAAAATGAAAAGAAAAGCAGGTGAAAGCAAACAAGAGGAACATAGGCTTTCTGGCTTGAGTTTTATTACGATTTACCCATTTCGTCTTTTATAGCGAGTGAAGTTTTAGTTAATGTTTCTTTCTTTTTTTTTTTCCAGGTGTGATGTGCACTTTATGCCGAAAGGTAGGTAGATACCCTAGTATTAATATATGGATGATCCCAAATTATTTTGTTTCTTCAGTATCTGTCTATATTTCTGAGATGAGGTATTATGTACACTATTTACATTATTCGGACTATTGAGTGTGAGTTCAATACCCAGTTAAGGCAATGGAGAACTTGGAGGGGGAAATTGACAGGAGATAACTGATAATTGACATCCATTAAACATGGCACGTGGAACTAGAACAGTCTACCCCAGTGAGCGAAATAAAGGGTTCAGTTTGACATTCCAACCACCTGAAGAAGGCTGAGCGTACAACAACCGAAACGTTATAATAAATATGGTGACAAAGATGAAGACAATAGTCAGAATAATGTAAATAGTGTATTTTGTTTCTTGTGTTCAAAAACATGTGCAACTAAAATTAACTGTATATTGATTGGGAATAGACACTTATCAATATATGTTTTTACTAATTTTCACCAATAAAAGGCCCAAGAGCCACTCAAGTTAGAGGGTTACTGTGCAGTGTTGTATGAGCATAAGAAAAGGCAAGACATGAAGTTCATGGGGTTATGTAGGAAAGATAATGGTTAAGCCATCATTTGAAGAGGTCAAGATTGTAGTGACCAAGAAAACATCCTCTTGGGAGTCTATTCCACAAAGCAGCAGTTCATGGGAAGAAGCGTTCCAAGTGGAACTTCCTCCTTACCAATGGAATATGAAGGGAATGAGGATGATTCAACCATGTGGACATGGCATGGTGAGTCCCAGCTGCAAAGATCAAGGCTGGTGGAGCCAAGGAATTTGTAACTCATCAGAACATTTGCCATGGAAATAGCGATGGAGTAGTGAGAGGCTTGCTATGTTTTGCCTGTGGGAAAGTAGTTGTATTGAAGGGATAATTCATCACCTACAAGGCCACTAGATGCTTTTGAACTTTGGCAAGTTCCAGAGAACAGTTCCAACTCTGATATGGCAACAATACTCAGTTTAAATCGGAAACATTTTAGCACCTCCTACTTGGCGCAGAAAACCAATGTCTATGTACGGAAGAAGGTCAAAAGTCATGAGGGCCAACAGGAATTTCTCTTCACCACTATTAAGCGTCAGAAGATAGCATGGTTTGGCCACACCACATGGCATAAAAGACAAAACCATCATGCAAGGCACTATTGGAGGCAGACACAAGCAGGGACGGCAACACAAGAGATCATCAGACAACATCAAAGAGTGGACGGACATGATGATGCCAGCACTCTTGAGAATCACCAACAACTGATCATCCTGGAAGAGGTTGTTTGTTTATTCTGCCCTTTGGTCCCCCAGAGATTAAAGCAGTCGAGGGGCTGATGATAATAATAATGGCTTATGATGAAGAAGAAATTAAAAATGAAAATATATAGACATATTTAAATATATAAGATGATATTTTGCACAAATGTAGCCTTCAATTATTTATTTACTTGTTTTTTTTTCTGCTCTTTTTTTTTTCATCTCTTGAGAAATGGTAAAAGTCTTCAATGAAATGAAATGCAATGATGTACTGCTTTTCTCTATAAAAATACCAAACTTCAATATAATATAAATGTGGTTCCCTATCTGACCCAATGGAAGAATTACTGACCCTACTTTTCAATCCTGTCTGCTGCAAGATATCAATGTCTGTTGCTAGGCAACTGAATTTGGTTTATTTGCAAGGCTTATTAGTAATGCCTAATATATATTTTAAAATCTATAAATACTTTGTGAGGATATGTAGAACATGCAGCAATGTTTATTTAAAATTCTACTGAAAAAAAAAATATTTATAAAAAGAAGGCAGTTTAAAATTTATTCAATTTTTGTAAGAAAACAACATTATCAAAATATCATAAAATTTTCACTTAGCTTTTTTTTCAGAGTGAAAAATGAAAACAACCCTAGTTCTGAATAAATCTTGCCTTGTGCCAGTTATGTTTGAATATGTGCTCTTATATAAAGAAATATTACAGCCATGATGAAGTAAAAGTTAGCATTCAAGTGTTGCAAACTACTGACTGGCTTTGCCTTGCTGGTTGCTATTTAAATTTTATCACTAATATCAGAGGCTATTGATAGTGAGTTCATGACCAATGAGTTCTCCATGAATCTGCCTTTGTTCATAAATTTCACAAACAATGACATGAAATAATTTTAGCTTTTAATGTTGCAGCCTAAATCGTAAGTTAGAAAGAAAACTTACATCGATCAACTTAAAGGAGTTAAAATTGAAATGCTGTTCAATTTCAACATATAAAAAAATTGAGCTTTTTAAAAATTAATAAAAATATTTTGGTATGTAATGTGCAGCATTATAACAATTTTGAAATCAAATTTGTTTCCTTAAACAGTTTGATCTCAGTCCAACAAATCTGATCCCTTAAATAGTTTGATCTCAACCTAACAAATTTGGTTGCTTAAATAGTTTGATCTCAACCTAACAAATTTGGTTGCTTAAATAGTTTGATCTCAACTTAATAAATTTGGTTGCTTAAATAGTTTGATCTCAACCTAACAAATTTGGTTGCTTAAATAGTTTGATCTCAACTTAACAAATTTGGTTGCTTAAATAGTTTGATCTCAACTTAATAAATTTGGTTGCTTAAATAGTTTGATCTCAACCTAACAAATTTGGTTGCTTAAATAGTTTGATCTCAACTTAACAAATTTGGTTGCTTAAATAGTTTGATCTCAACTTAATAAATTTGGTTGCTTAAATAGTTTGATCTCAACCTAACAAATTTGGTTGCTTAAATAGTTTGATCTCAACTTAACAAATTTGGTTGCTTAAATAGTTTGATCTCAACTTAATAAATTTGGTTGCTTAAATAGTTTGATCTCAACCTAACAAATTTGGTTGCTTAAATAGTTTGATCTCAACTTAACAAATTTGGTTGCTTAAATAGTTTGATCTCAACTTAATAAATTTGGTTGCTTAAATAGTTTGATCTCAACTTAACAAATTTGGTTGCTTAAATAGTTTGATCTCAACTTAACAAATTTGGTTGCTTAAATAGTTTGATCTCAACTTAATAAATTTGGTTGCTTAAATAGTTTGATCTCAACCTAACAAATTTGGTTGCTTAAATAGTTTGATCTCAACCTAACAAATTTGGTTGCTTAAATAGTTTGATCTCAACTTAACAAATTTGGTTGCTTAAATAGTTTGATCTCAACTTAATAAATTTGGTTGGTTAAATAGTTTGATCTCAACCTAACAAATTTGGTTGCTTAAATAGTTTGATCTCAACTTAATAAATTTGGTTGCTTAAATAGTTTGATCTCAACCTAACAAATTTGGTTGCTTAAATAGTTTGATCTCAACTTAACAAATTTGGTTGCTTAAATAGTTTGATCTCAACTTAACAAATTTGGTTGCTTAAATAGTTTGATCTCAACTTAATAAATTTGTTTGCTTAAATAGTTTGATCTCAACCTAACAAATTTGGTTGCTTAAATAGTTTGATCTCAACTTAACAAATTTGGTTGCTTAAATAGTTTGATCTCAACTTAATAAATTTGGTTGCTTAAATAGTTTGATCTCAACCTAACAAATTTGGTTGCTTAAATAGTTTGATCTCAACTTAACAAATTTGGTTGCTTAAATAGTTTGATCTCAACTTAATAAATTTGGTTGCTTAAATAGTTTGATCTCAACCTAACAAATTTGGTTGCTTAAATAGTTTGATCTCAACTTAACAAATTTGGTTGCTTAAATAGTTTGATCTCAACTTAATAAATTTGGTTGCTTAAATAGTTTGATCTCAACCTAACAAATTTGGTTGCTTAAATAGTTTGATCTCAACTTAACAAATTTGGTTGCTTAAATAGTTTGATCTCAACTTAACAAATTTGGTTGCTTAAATAGTTTGATCTCAACTTAATAAATTTGGTTGCTTAAATAGTTTGATCTCAACCTAACAAATTTGGTTGCTTAAATAGTTTGATCTCAACTTAACAAATTTGGTTGCTTAAATAGTTTGATCTCAACTTAATAAATTTGGTTGCTTAAATAGTTTGATCTCAACCTAACAAATTTGGTTGCTTAAATAGTTTGATCTCAACTTAATAAATTTGGTTGCTTAAATAGTTTGATCTCAACCTAACAAATTTGGTTGCTTAAATAGTTTGATCTCAACTTAACAAATTTGGTTGCTTAAATAGTTTGATCTCAACTTAACAAATTTGGTTGCTTAAATAGTTTGATCTCAACTTAATAAATTTGGTTGCTTAAATAGTTTGATCTCAACCTAACAAATTTGGTTGCTTAAATAGTTTGATCTCAACTTAACAAATTTGGTTGCTTAAATAGTTTGATCTCAACTTAATAAATTTGGTTGCTTAAATAGTTTGATCTCAACCTAACAAATTTGGTTGCTTAAATAGTTTGATCTCAACTTAACAAATTTGGTTGCTTAAATAGTTTGATCTCAACTTAATAAATTTGGTTGCTTAAATAGTTTGATCTCAACTTAATAAATTTGGTTGCTTAAATAGTTTGATCTCAACCTAACAAATTTGGTTGCTTAAATAGTTTGATCTCAACTTAACAAATTTGGTTGCTTAAATAGTTTGATCTCAACTTAATAAATTTGGTTGCTTAAATAGTTTGATCTCAACCTAACAAATTTGGTTGCTTAAATAGTTTGATCTCAACTTAACAAATTTGGTTGCTTAAATAGTTTGATCTCAACTTAATAAATTTGGTTGCTTAAATAGTTTGATCTCAACTTAATAAATTTGGTTGCTTAAATAGTTTGATCTCAACTTAATAAATTTGGTTGCTTAAATAGTTTGATCTCAACCTAACAAATTTGGTTGCTTAAATAGTTTGATCTCAACTTAATAAATTTGGTTGCTTAAATAGTTTGATCTCAACCTAACAAATTTGGTTGCTTAAATATTTTGATCTTAATCAAATAAATCTGGTCCCTTAAATACTTTGATTTCAATCCAACAAATCTGGTCCCTTAAATAGTTTGATCTTAAACCTAACAAATTTGGTGTCTTAAATCATTTGGTCTTAATCCAACAAATCTGTTCCTCTAAATGTTTTGTTCTAAGTCCAACAATACTTTTAGTTGGAAATGAGATGGACACAATAGCATCAGTAGGAGGAAAAGCAACATGAAATTTAATTGATATAAATAGATTTCACCAACTTGTAGACATTATTACTTTAAGCTCAGTTTAAAGCTATGCCAATCTAAATGATAGGTTGTCATCATTTGTTGAGGTAAAAAGAGAAAAGAAATAAACTTGAACACATGGATATTTTCATGTATTTTTGAATAACTAATAAATGATTAACAAAAGAGAGAAAATCTACAAATGTGTACACAACTGAAAAAGAAAAACATTAAAACCTAGCTATTAGGAAATGTGTGTGTGAGTGTGTGTGTGTGTGTGTGTGTGCGCGCGCACACGTGTGCATACATGAAGGAAATGCAGTACATAACCAGGCGATTAAGTTTCTCTAGAATGGAAGATTTACATGTTTTCTACAGCAATGTAAAATGAAAAAAGTGAAAAGAAGAAAGAGAAGTTTATGTCCAGTCTTTTATAGTCCTTAAACAGTGCCAACTAATGGGTTTCTTGGAAGACCGATTGGAGAGTAATCTCCACAATGAGAAGCATATAATTAAATGAAAATTTAATATGTGATTTTATTGAACTGTGAGTTGATAAAACTATAGATAGTATAAAATCAGTTAAACTTCAGGCAACATTTATGGTGCATTTGATATGAAAGGCATGAGTCTAAATATTTGCCGTTTCTTTGGATTTTTGACATAACCTTTAACAGGGGAGATAATCTGGCTGTGACTGAGAATGTTTGTGTTTTTATAAAGAGTGTAAAGAAAATTATTAAATAATTAAATATGGCCAACATTGCTCATAGGACATTGGATGAAACTTTTTTCTAAATTACTTTTTATATAATGTCTGTAGATACAGAAAACTCCCATTAATTTTGGCATGCCCATAAAATGACTACAACTAAAATAGTCAATCTCCGCACTTTGTATTAGCTCTTGTACTATCTAATGTCTATTAGCTTGCTACCTTTTCTCCTGAGAGCACCAACATTGATAAAAAGTGTTTTATGTTCATCATTTGAATAAATTAGGGCAAAATGTAGGTCAGAGTATACACTAGGATTATTTGTTCTGCATCATTTGACTTGATTCAATAGAATATTTGATATTTTGAAAAAAGGCAAAACATTTGGAGTTTCTCTTCAGAGAAATGCAAAACGACCATGCCTGTAGATGGGTGTGGCTCCAGGGTCACTTATTTCACTTAGCTGAGATGAAAAGACTTTTTTATTGCTGAATAAAAATCTTGAAAATGCTTTGATTTTGAGATCCATTGTCCCTTCTTTAAAAGGATTTTTTTAATCATTCCCTTACCATGAGGACATGTGATTTTATTAAAGTAAAAAATTCTGCCATGTCAGATTTTCAAAAGACATATGTAAAAAACATGAAAAACATTAACTCATGATTTTCTTTTATACTGAATGATGACATTTTATTTACTAATCAGTTATTTATTTTATTTTTCTCAATAGGAGTAGACAGATTCACCTATCGCCAGATTCACACACCTCCCTCGACTTTTGTACAGGTGTAGAGGTTTATCCTTTGTCCCCTATTTAGGATTGGGATTCCAATTCCTTCTTAAGTCTTTTCATTCTCTTTCACAGCTCCTTGCATCTTAGTGGCATTATTGTCTTGCTTGGGGTGAAATGATTTAGAAAAAAAGACAGAATCTTCTTGTCTTTTGGTAATTGTGTCTGAAATCTTTCTTAGAATTTTGATTGCAAAATCAAAGAAGTTTGCCAATTAAGCCATACTTTACATTGAGAAGAAGCAAAATCAGTCTGTGTATTGATCTCAATCTGTTCTTATCTTTCCAATCGTCTGTCCCACTTTATTGATTATCTATCACTCCAAACAGTCATATCTATCACTGTTCATATCTCTTTATTACATTTTGATAATCCCTCCAAATCCATCCTTCCTGCCATGGCCTGTTTGCAAACGCAAGTTCTTGGAATCCTGTTTTTCTCATTTACAAATTATGTGCTATACAATCTTTTGAGCCACTTAGCAAATAATAAATTTGTTTGTTTGTAAAATCAGCTATACTTCTATAATATATAAACTGCTATATATTATCTTTCTGTTTGCATTTGTCGACCATGTGTGTGTGTTTATGTGTGAACATTTGTTTTTTGAATGTCCAAAAATAAAAATTTGCTTATTGTGCATTACACAAATTTATTTGTCAGGATTTACATGGGAAATACCCCCCCCCCAATACCCTCCACAAATATATACCCCCTCACACACACACACCCACAAAAAAAAAGAACAGTTGTAAATTCTCTGGTTTTAACACTAGATCATGAACAAATAATTCTAAAAGAATACATGCTAATCTGTTTCTGAACTCATCACTCACCCAACTCCAGGTAAGACTTGCTACCTGTCAGTCCAGAAGCACCTCCACAGGTCTTCTGTTTGTATAATTAACTTGATTCTATCCATCTCCAGCTTGCTAGGCCTGTTGTGTTAACATACTGGCATCTCCAGTGGTTACTTATGTGAGAACTGCCCAAGTTCAATGTTGCTTAACTTCAGTGATCAGATGAGAACCAGTGTTTCAATTTGATATGGCCATAAGCCTGAATAAGAAAAATAGATTTCATTTAAACGGTTTGAATTCCAAATGCAAAAGATGGCTTCAGGTGAAACTAAGCATCTCACACTTCCCCCAGATAAATTTATTATGCAATGTAGCAACCCTACAAAATTAATTTGGTTACTGAAGCCACAGTCTGGGAAAATCTTTTCTGCTACTCTCACTCCTAGCTTAAAAATGCTGCAATATAAAACAAAAGAAAAGATAGATTTTTTACTCTGAAAAATCTATAATGCCATGCCCCCTTTCAGAATATAGGAGACCATGGCCCTATACAGGTTAATAATTTTTATTATTGATGAGTTGCCATGTACACTTGAAAATGTTGGTGGACTATTTTCCTATTGCCTTCTCTATGGTTTTAAATTTTCCTTCTCTTAGACTAGTTGCCACCTAAGGTTAGGGAGTCTAGTCGACATTAACCCAGGAGGGAGCAAAAAAGAGATAGATTAAAATTGTTTAGAGAAAAGATTCTTAAAATTTCATAAAAGTTTGAAGAATTGGAAGAACTAACAATTGGGTCATTAAAAAATATCATGGAGGAAAAGTAGAAGCAAAAATTGTGGAGAGTAAAGATTATAGAGATGATAACATTGCCTAACTAATGATAGTATTAATGATGTCCAAAATGGTATTATCATTGCTATATGACATGGTATACTCTCATGGTATGGAATGCAAAATTTATTTTTGGCCAAAGCCAGCATCTTTGTTATAAATTCATGCAATTTAAATTAAATTATAAGATCTTAAGAATGTGGCATCCATAAAAAAGTTTAACATAAAGCAACAAAAAAAAAATGAAAAAAATTGAAAACTCTGGTATGAATGAAAATTAAATTAACTTTGAATAAAAAATGTTAAATTCACTTCTAAGTTACAAAACCAAGTTTCCTAAATTATATTTTTTAGTAAATTTTGCACAAAAAAGTTTGCGATGAAAACATGAAATAATATAGCAAGTCTGGAGGAAATAAAATAGATAAATCTTATACTTACTTCAAGTAAATTAATTAATGCTATCCAAGTGTAAAAGTAGAAAATTCATTGGATTTCTTAAGCCAACTACAGCAACAAATAACCAGTAACTAAGAAAAATCTTCATTCCCAGTGGAATGGTGCAATTTGGAATAGTCCTCCTGTTCTGGTTGAGAGTTGCATTATGACATGCCTCTTGGTATAGAATACCATGGTTTTGTGTTGTGGTGAGATTAAAAAAAGAAAAGTATATATATACAGCAAGAATGAGGATATTAATCTGAATTATTCTTGAAATATTGACAATGATTTATCTCAGAATGTTACACAAGATGAGAAATACTAAAAAAGATATCTTTTAATTTTCTCTTATGTAAACATATATGAGAAATAATATATTTTTTATATACATTTATAAGCTACTACTTTACATATGCACACACACACACACACACACACACACACATATATATATATGTTATAGTGAAAGACACCTAGTCTAGAGAATAGACTCTCTCACCTATTATAAGTAGGAGTCAGTAGGTAGTCGAGGGAGTAAGTTATCAGCGACCACAACTCGCTTACTCTGCGTAACACTTATTTACAAGTTCCTAACGTTTCTGTACGTTTACCCCATTTAGGACGCATTTAGTCCGACTACAAGTTCTATTGTGGAATAACATGTAGATTCGAACTCATACGGGGGAGAAAAAAAAATCGTTGGCCAAAACAACTTTTGGCAGCGAAGATTCGTACTCATAAGGAGGAATAAAAAGTTCATTCGCCACAGTGGTTTTGACGACGAAATTCACACTCCTAGGAAGGAAGAAAAATTTTGTTCGCCACAAATAACATGGGCGACAAAGACTCGGATTTACACTTTGAAAAAAAAAAATGGAGGAATGCAAAAGTCTACTCCAGGATTTTTTAAAGTTCCAATTGGAACAACAAGATAAAATATTGGAACAACAAAATACATTCCAGAAGCAGTTACAGGAGGAAACTTTCAATAGATAGATGCAATTCCAACAGAAAATGGAACAGATGCATGAGGAGTTTCAAAACAAAATTCTGGAAATAACCGAGAACAGGAAAGAGAAAAGTCTACAAAATGATTCCTTCCCAGAGAATACAATATGGATTTCTATTGAAATATTTACATACAGTTCAGATGAAGAGGTAACTTTTCAAGAATATTATAAAAAATATACAGACATATATAACGAGGACTGCCATTTGTGGTCTGAAAGAAAGAAGGTTAGGCTTCTTTTAAGTAAATTAGGAACTGCTGAGCATAACAAATTGGTAAACTACATTTTACCGAAGAAAACTAATGAATTGACATTTACCGAGGCGGTAAAATATTAAGCGAGTTATTTAGTCAAAAGACATCTTTGTTCCACAAGAGGTGGAAATGTTTAAATTTGATTAAAGATGACGAACATGACTATATAACGTACGCAGCCAATGTGAATAAGCATTGTGAAGAATTCAAGCTAGCAGAGCTAAGCGCAGACAATTTTAAGTGCTTAGTGTTTGTTCAGGAGCTGGTATTGGAAAGAGACGCAGAGTTGAGAAAATTAGTACTGGCAAAATTGGAAAGCAATCCAAGTATTACGGTACAGAATTTGGCAGAAGACTGCACAAGATAAGTTAGCGTAAAAAAGACTCAAAAAGATAGAACAGCCTGGCGTTTCGCATGTAAGGAAAATACGCTACAAAGAAGGAAGTCAGTCTGACAAAAAGAATTATAAAATTGCAGATTATCAAGCAGAAAGTAAAATACCAGTGAAAAACAAACAAAAGCGCCCGAAGCCATGTTTTGCTTGCAATGAACTACACTGGTATAGATATTGCAATTTTAAAAATAAAAAATGTTTCAACTGTGGAAGAGTTGGCCACAGACACTCGCATTGCCATTCAAAAAATAAGGGCATTAAAATAAGGAAACTAAAGTCCAGCGAGTTAAACGATGAAGTAACTAGAAAATTTGTTACCGTCGAAATAAATAATAAAAAAATAAAAATGCAACTTGACACTGGTTCGGATCTCTCTATCATAAATTTGCATATGTGGAAGAAGTTGGGGAAACCAACTTTAATGAAGACAAAGAAAATCGCAAGGTCAGTGACGGGAGAAAAAATACAATTTATTGGAGAACTTGTTACAAATGTCATGTTAAATAAAAAAACGCGAAAAGTTAAACTATTTGTCATGGAAAATACCACGAATTTACTAGGTACTAATTGGATAACGGAGTTTCAATTATGGGATCTACCGATAAATTCTTTCTGTTACAAGGTAAAAAGTATAAACTCCGAAGCCGAAAAATTAATAGAGAAACTTAAGGAAACATTTCCTACTGTTTTTATCTCCGGGCTTGGGAACGTGTACCAAGATGGAGGCAAAATTCTTTTTAAAAGAAAACGCTCAGGCGGTATTCAAAAAGTAACGGAGTGTTCCGTTTGCCTCAATAGAACAGATTGATAAAGAATTGGACAGATGAGAGAAATCCGGTGTACTCAAAAAAGTTGACTACAGTGATTGGGCAGCTCCGACGGTATACATGAAGAAAAAGTCTAAAGACATTTGTGTTTGTGCAGATTTTTCAACGGGGTTAAATGCGGCACTCAAAGACTATAACTATCCTCTATCAACAGCGGAAGAAATATTTGCAAAGCTTAATGGAGGTACTGTATTTTCGAAAATAGACCTCAGCGATGCATATCTGCAAATACCGGTAGAGGAAGAAATGTCTAAACTTTTGTGTATTAACACACATCGGGGTCTGTATAAATTTAACAGACTACCTTTTGGGATTAAGGTCGCCCCCGCCATTTTCCAACAAGTAATGGATTCGATGTTGGGTGGTTTGGATTTCGCAGTAGCGTATCTGGACGACATGCTCATGAGAAGTACAAGTATTGCAGAACACGTGAAACATGTCAATGCAGTAGTTTCCAGAATACAGGAGTTTGGATTTAAACTCAAGGAAACTAAATGTGAATTTTTATGGAAAAAGTGAAATATCTGGGGCAGATCATCGATAAGAATGGTAGAAGGCCAGACCCAGAGCGAGCAGCGCTATAAAAGACATGCCGGCTCCGAATGATATTACAACATTACAAAGTTTTTTGGGACTAACTAATTATTACCAAATATACATCCCTAAAATGTATGATCTGCGGCAACCATTAAATGAATTATTAAAGAAAGGAAAACCGTGGAAGTGGACTAATGAATGCCAGAAAGCATTTGAAAAGATTAAGGAAGTATTAACCTCGGAATTATTTCTAACCCACTACAATCCGGATTTAGAAATCATAGTAGCTTGCGATGCTAGTGCGTATGGAATAGGAGTGTGTATTTTACACAAAATGGCAGATGGTCAAGTAAAACCAATTGCTCATGCTTCTAGAGCACTACTTCCAGCTGAGAAGAATTAATCTCAGATAGAGAAAGAGGCGCTAGGAATAATATTTGCAGTAGCGAAATTTCACCGTTTTCTCCACGGTCGACATTTTAAGCTACAAACTGATCATAAGCCTCTAATTTCGATTTTTGGATAGAAAAAAGGTTTGCCAAAGCATACAGCAAACCGACTACAAAGATGGGCTACAATATTGCTAAATTATAACTTCAGCATGGAGTACATACCATCCAATAAATTTGGCTATGCTGATGGGCTGTCCAGGTTAATTCCTAAAAGGAGCGAACCATTAGAAGACATAGTAATTGCTTCACTGAAATCAGAAGAAGAACTGAAATTTACTGTGTGTAATGCAGTTCGGGAACTTCCGGTAACTCTAGAAAAAATAAAAGAAGAAGCCACCAGAGACGAATATATCTTGAAAGTAAAAGAAAAAATAGCCAAGAGGGACCAGTACACAACAAATGTGTTTTCACTTTGCGATTCAGTATTGTTATATAGAGAACGTGTGGTGATTCCATGCACACTCCAAAAACAAATATTAAAAAATTTTCATACTGGTCATCCAGGCAGCACTAGGATGAAGAGCCTAATGCGAAGTTTTGTTTATTGGCCGAATATGGACAGGGACATTGAGAACGCAGTAGCAAATTGTAAAGGCTGTGCTTTGGCTGCAAAGGCACCCCCAGTAAAACTTAATCCCTGGCCAAAAACAGACCTACCATGGTCTAGGTTGCATGTAGATTTTGCAGGTCCACTGAATGGATACCATTACATCATAGTAGTGGATAGTTTCTCAAAATGGCCTGAAATACAAAGAATAAGAAATCCGACAACGCAAAGTACGAAAAACTTCCTGCTGGAATTGTTTGCAAGATTTGGTGTAGTAGACACAATTGTGATGGACAACGGAAGTCAATTTACGTCGAAACAATTTAAGGAATTCTGCAAGGAATATAATGTCGAGCATATTACCACAGCTCCATATCACCCAAGATCTAACGGGTTAGCGGAAAAATTTGTCGACACCCTTAAAAGAGCTTTAAAGAAAGCTAGGGAAATACCTGCAGATGAAGCCCTACAGAAGTTTCTACAGGTATACAGACTTACCCCAAATAACGCAACACCAGCGTCACAATCGCCAGCCGAGGTGATGTTTGCACGTCGGGTAAGATCTGTTTTCGACAAATTATTACCAAAAAAGACAGAGCCAGGTACAGAAAAGTTTATTCAAGTTAAGAAGTACAATCGTGGTGAAAAAGTATACTTTAAGGTATATAAACAGAATAAATCATTCTGGGAGAGTGGAAAAATAGAAAAGCGGATTGGCAACATGATGTACTTCGTGAAGGGTGAAAAATTCACGTGCAGACGGCACATTAACCAGATCAGACGACGCTCGTCAGACGTGGTTGACAGCGCTCCAGTTGAAGAAACACCTATGGAGGTGATTTTTGATACATTTGATCTTCCAATGCCAGCAACGATGATACATGAGATACGCCGATCCAAGAGAAAAAGAAAGGCAATTGACCATTTAAAAATGGATCCAAAACATAGGAGATACGCTATGATGTTGCTAAAAAAATGAAGTTTTTTTTGTTTGTTTTTTTTCTCTTTTTTTTCTGTAAAAAAATATAATTTAAAATAAAAAATTTAAAACTTTTTACTTGTACAGAGTAACGTTTTAGGAGGGGGGTGTTATAGTGAAGGACACCTAGTCTAGAGAATAGACTCTCCCACCTATTATAAGTAGGAGTCAGTAGGTAGTCAAGGGAGTAAGTTATCAGCGACCACAACTCGATTACTCTGCATAACACTTATTTACAAGTTCCTAACGTTTCTGTACGTTTACCCCATTTAGGACGCATTTAGTCCGACTACAAGTTCTATTGTGGAAATAACTCCACAACAATATATATATATATGTTTATAATTTGTTTCTTCTTTTATTAATCTATTTGTTTTCTTGATTGAATTCATTTTTACCAATTTCTTTACTTTTTCTCATAAGCAAAAAAACACTCCATGATCTTACCAGTAGACAATAAATATGATATATATATGTATGTATATAATGGTGTCTCCTTCAACTAGCCATTATTTAAAGTTTCATGACTGCTAATATACACATGAAACTTTAAGTAACAGCCAGCCAAAGAAGATGCCTTTCTTATAAAAATGATATTTGAGTTGCTTTAAAATGATGAACATTTTTGTTCTTTCTCTATTCCTTAATGGCTATTTTACTTATAAAATAATATATATATATATATATATATATATATATATATATATATATCAAGACAGAGACAGAGAGAGTGAGATTGATAGATAGATAGATAGATAGATAGAATATATTGATATTTTGCTAAGTTTTAATAGCTGGACAGGACATTATGATGCTTGTTTTACATACATATATGTTGTGTTTCTTCATGTGTCTCCAGGGGGCCGACACTATTTTTCAGACACTTTATTTTGTCAAGTTTTAGGTAGCACAGGCAGTCTGTACTGTTTTAGTGTAATGGCAATAACATTTAAAAACTGTTTCAATACTACAAATGGAAAAGCAGAATTCAAATTAGAAGTATTTTTATTTTTTTTACAAATTTTCACATTACACAGGCGACAGTATTTTTTGGACATTGCAGAAACAATGCTAATAGCAGCACCCTTTTTTTCAATGACTTCTATCAGTCTATCTTCATAATGTTCGTACATATTGATAATAACGTCTCTTCGTCATTCTAGCAGTCTATTTTTAGCATCTTTTATGCGCTGCCACAGTTCAGCCTCTCTGGTTATTTCTGGCCCATCGTAAACAAGCTCTGCAAGCATTTCCCATATGTTTTCAATTAAATTTAAGTCTGGACTCCTTGCAGGCCATTCCAGAGTAGTTATATTTGCTTCACACATCCAATTTTTCACTGATTTGGCCACATGGATGCTGCTGTTATCTTGCTGCAAAATAAAATTACTTCCCATATCTTTTTTTATGAGTGGTAGGGCTCTCTTTTCCAAAAGTTCTCTGTAGCTCAAGCTATTTTGACGTCCTTTTAACCACTCGAGCCACAAGTTTCCATTCAGAAATACCATACCCCAAACCATGACTCCTCCTCCTTCCATCTGTCTCTTGTTGAGAATAACAGGTTCACCTTTTCTGAACCATGTACACCACCCGTCAGGTCCATCGAACTTAAAACATTTTTCATCAGTAAATATCACTTTCTTGAAGTCAATATGGTTTGTTATCCATCTTTTCACACTTTCCAGCCATGCCTCCTTGTATTTTCTTGTTAGTGTAATTCTTTTCTTGATTTTAGCGTACTTAAGTCCAATTTTGTGTAGCTTTCTTTGTACAGTTCGAACACTGACGTCAAGTTCACACTTCTCCTTTACTTTCTTAGCTGTCACCTTTTATCCAGATGATAACAACCTCGTAACACTCCTCTTCATTCTTCTTTCTGTTCTCTTGGAAATTGTTTTTTCATCCTCTCTTCTTCTTCTTCCACTCATAGTCTGTACTTCGCATGTATTCAAATGTTGACTTCCATAGCTTCATCTCAGCTGCTATGTTTCGGATGCTGAGCCCGTCTTGTCTCTTCTTTTGGACCAAACTGATGACTTCTTTTGAATGCATTCTTCTTCAGCATTTTAATATGTTTTCACAGTGAATGGTAAAGATACTCAAATGTAATGGTCAGGGTACAATTTACCTGCAGAAAATTTGCATATTGTAGACATTCGACGACTAAATCATTAAAAAAACCGGAATTTGTGTCATGTCCGAAAAATAGTGTCGCCTAAGTTGAAGTAAAAATAAAGAAAACATGAAAGCAAAGACAAACCCACCAATCAATGTTCATACCATTAATGGACAGTTACTGCTGAACTACCTACTCATCAACACAAAAGCTCTCGGCAGCAAAACACACCCTTAAGCACACTTTTCAAAGTGTCCCCAAAATAGTGTCGGCCCCCTGTATTATCAATACTATTTTCTGACCCTATATTCATATAGATGTTTATTGATTTTATATCTATTTAGAGTTGCTTTAGTGTTTGCCTTCTATCAGTTCTTTTCATTAATACTACTACAATGTTTATAATCATTATTATTATTATTATCATTATTCTCATCATCTTATAATCACAGAAAATATTGTCCTTACTTACATGTGCACATTTCTATCATCATTGTTATTTGTTGTTATTATTATTATTATTATTATTATCATAAAAGAATTTCTTTTTGCCCTGAATTTGTTTTATAATCCCCTGCTTAGTCAGTGCACATATAGATCAACATATAGATCACATCAACATATAGGTCACATATTGACCATATCAACATATAGATCACATACAGATCATATCAACATATAGGTCACATATAGATCATATCAACATATAGGCCGCATATTGATCATATCAGCATATAGGTTACATATAGATCATATCAGCATATAGGTTACATATAGATCATATAAACACATAGATCACATACAGATCACATCAACATATAGGTCACATATTGACCATATCAACACATAGATCACATACAGATCATATCAACATATAGGTCACATATAGATCATATCAACATATAGATCCCTTATAGATCATATCAACATATAGATCCATTATAGATCATATCAACATATAGATCACTTATAGATCATATCAACATATAGATCACTTATAGATCATATCAACATATAGGCCGCATATTGATCATATCAGCATATAGGTTACATATAGATCATATCAGCATATAGGTTACATATAGATCATATCAACACATAGATCACATACAGATCATATCAACATATTGGCCACATATTGATCATATCAACACATAGATCACATACAGATCATATCAACATCTAGGCCACATATAGATCATATCAACACATACGTCGCATATAGATCATATCAACATATAGATCACTTATAGATCATATCAACATATAGGCCGCATATTGATCATATCAGCATATAGGTTACATATAGATCATATCAGCATATAGGTTACATATAGATCATATCAACACATAGATCACATACAGATCATATCAACATATTGGCCACATATTGATCATATCAACACATAGATCACATACAGATCATATCAACATCTAGGCCACATATAGATCATATCAACACATACGTCGCATATAGATCATATCAACATATAGATCACTTATAGATCATATCAACATATAGGCCGCATATTGATCATATCAGCATATAGGTTACATATAGATCATATCAGCATATAGGTTACATATAGATCATATCAACACATAGATCACATACAGATCATATCAACATATTGGCCACATATTGATCATATAAACACATAGATCACATACAGATCATATCAATATCTAGGCCACATATAGATCATATCAACATATACGTCGCATATAGATCATATCAACATATAGATCACTTATAGATCATATCAACATATAGGTCGCATATTGATCATATCAACATATAGGTCACTTATTGATCATATTAACATATAGGTTACATACAGATCATATCAACATATAGGCCACATATAGATCATATCAACACATAGATCACATACAGATCATATCAACATATAGGCCACATATTGATCATATCAACACATACGTCGCATATAGATCATATCAACATATAGGTCACATATTGATCATATTAACATATAGCTCACATATTGATCATATCAACATATAGGTTACATATAGATCATATCAACACATACGTTGCATATAGATCATATCAACATATAGATCACTTATAGATCATATCAACATATAGCTCACATATTGATCATATCAACATATAGGTTACGTATAGATCATATCAACATATAGATCATCTCAGGCAAGCAAAGGTTGTGAGTTTTTTGTTTTTCCCATTTAATTTTTTAAAAAGTCAACCATTGACAAAGGTCAAAATTGAATTATCAAAGCTCTTTCCAGGATATGGACTGTGCTTGTTAGAACTGTTTCTTGGATTTTTTGGAGAGATGGTGCACAGGGGTTTTGTTAATTTGTTCTTGATTTCCTTACTTTATCAGACCCAAAGCTCCAACACCAAAAGGAACAGTTCTAGTCTTTAAGTGCCACATATTTTCTATTTCCATCTCCATGTCTTTTATTTGCTTAGTATTTCAAAACCTTCATATATTGATGATATTTTCATATCAACGGAAAATCTAGACAAATTAAAGAATCTTAAAGAAACTTTTGAGAATTACTCTGTTCCACAATTCACTTATAAAATTACAATAAAAATAGAATCCTTTCAGTATATAAAACACGCAAAAGTAAAAATTCATGTTTTAATTATAGAAGAGAATGTCTTCAGATATAAAATATATGTTATAAAACAACATGATTAACTGTGTGGAAATGATTTCCTCCTCGGACACATTATTTTATTGAGAATGAAGCAACATAAAACAAGCACATATCAACAATAATTTCCTAAACTATGTTGCCTTTAAAGAAATTTTAAAAAATAATATAAGCAACATCTTGATATAAACAAAAATAAAAATGCCATTAAATTATTTTATTGTAAATAGAGACAAAACAAAAAGTCATTAAAAATATAATTTTTTCAGTATATAACATTTAGTGACCCCCAACAAATACTTTAGATTTATCATTTATTACAAAACATTCAAACTAATTCTTAGAAATAATTCAGCACCACAAAAATACCCAATGTTAAAATAATGTTGTTTGTGTATTGTCATGTTCTTTGGAATATTCTATCACTAACACCAATCAGTAAACAACATTAAATTCTGACACAGGCCACAGATACACCACACTCTCATAGGTTAATTTCTTAAAATTTATGTGCAATCTGTGCATATATAGATCACATATAGATCACATATAGATCATATCAACAGATAGATCACATATAGATCATATCAACAGATAGATCACATATAGATCATATTAACAGATAGATCACATATAGATCATATTAACAGATAGATCACATATAGATCATATTAACAGATAGATCACGTATAGATCATATCAACAGATAGATCACATATAGATCAACATATCACAAACAACAATAATACAATAAACATAAGACAATTTTTAATAGATAACACCAAAATATCATATATGACTGATTTCAAAGAGACATACAAAATTCTCAAATCCATTATATCACAAAAGAAAGAAGCCAACATTATATAAAATATCTTTCTCTATATGAGATTGTATAAAAATGAATAGCTTTGATAAATGCTCAATACATATTTTTTTCATTTGACCATTGATGCCACCTTTGACTTAATTTCTAATTCCAGCATACCATTCTAAAGATGTCAGAATTTAGTCAAATTTATCTTGATTATTATACTGAAGATTCACAATTCTTGACAATCACTATGACAGCCAAAAGTACTTGAATGAAACAAAACAAATACAAACTTAAAACAGGTTATTAACAATTTTAATCCCAATTTAAAACAGAATAAACAGACCTTGTCAGTGTTATTTAATAAAACTGGATTGTGTGCATATATATATATATATATATATATATATATATATATATATATATATATTTAAACATATATTGTTAAATATAACAGACAATGAATGTCTATTATGTCTGATCATGAGCCGTTCTAAATTTTGTATGTTTACTTTAATTTCGGGTGAAAATAAAGACAAAAATTGTCCAACATTTGGATATTTTTTTTAAGTTGGTCCTTGATCTAAGCTTTCGGCTCACATAAGCCATCTTCAGAGTGTTTATATGGACATTTTAACAAAAATATTCACCATCTAAGATAATATGTTTTTTATGTTGACAGAGAACATTGCTATGCAATGATAATGGTTGCAGAATAGCAGACACAAGTTGTAAGTTCAAGATGCAGTTGTATGATGTCATACCACACGAGAGGCCAAAATATTAACAACAGAGCCACATGTCTAGATGCAATGTAATGTGTTGTGACTAGTTTGAAATGTAATTTTGTTGAGTGTGGGTTGCTTCGTTTTAATGTAGATGGCCTCCAATATCTGAAGGTTCTTTTTACTGTGTGTATGTATGAGTATTATTGTGTTATCAACTAATATCTGTTTAATATTATGTACATGGCTATGTTTTTCTAAGAAATGTTGTTTAATAGGACTAAGATCAGAAAGGTGACAGGTAAGTCTATGGGAGAGTGTGGTTGTAGTAAAACCAATATATGTAATGGTTTTATTATTAGTATCAGAGATACAATCTCTGAACTGCCATGTAAATTGATAGACTACATTGGTTTTTTTGTAGAGGATTTAATGGTGTGGTTATCATTTCATAGCAATCTTCTATTTCAAGATAACAAAATATTATCTTCAATCATCCTGTGAGACACGACCTCAAAGACCGAGCAATTGGTCAAGAATTAAGTAATGAATTCCTTGTACTTTTCCTTTTGCGTCTCATAGTACTCCGGGCCCTTCTTAGGTCTGTTTATCTCCCAAGCTGAAGGAGCAGCAGGAAGGGGTACTTGTAATTGCTGTGAAGACTCCTCCATAATGATGAGAGTCCCACAACAGGAAAACATAAAACAAGTCACATAAAAAAAGGGGAATGGAATAGCACAAAAACAGACAATAAAAACAAATACATGTTAGATAACTAAAAAACGTAGGTCAAAAAGGTGACAATCACAAAAAATCGAAACAGGGCTACCTTTGCAGGAAATTTCCAAACTAGCATCCAGTTTAGCAGACAAAA
>OZ038488.1:118724252-118761752 GCA_964036315.1 Acanthosepion esculentum | reverse complement strand
ACACAATACCCATTAAATGAAAAATCACACATCTATTCAAAGATATCAAGTTACACCAAACCATACATAAATATGACAAAATTGAGAAGTAGCAGCAGAGAAATCAACAGCTCTGAAGAGTGAAAGCATTACTGCAATGCACTCATGAAAATTCAAAGTCAGAATGAACCCAATAAGTGATAATTTTCTCCACATTAATTCTAACTCCCAATCCTTACCTTTTGGCATCAAGCACTTTATGACAAAAAATGGCTTGCCTAAAATTCTTTCCCACCCCAAAACTGTGGAAAAAGAACCAGCAATTTTGGCACCTAAAAACTTTTTCAACTCAATACTATAAGAATATAGGCTTGATGATTGTGTCTAACATGAAACAATCTGTCGCCTCTGAGTGTTGACTTCAATGTTCACTTTTATATTTACACACGCTCTATCTCTGATATTGAGCACTTTATCCCATAAATATAGCATACCTTAAAACTATATTTCTTCATATATATAGTCATCCAATATATATATATATATATATATATATATATTTATATATAGACATAATCCAATATATTTTGACAGTTTATTCACAATTTAAGGGAGGCACGGTAGAGTAATAGATAGAGGTTTAGATTAAGGAGTTGGAGAGCCGAGTTCAAATTCCAGTTGGATCCATTACATTCACATGTGCTAATAACCTTGAGAAAGGGTATGACTCCATTTCTTTCTCTCCCCAGCTATGAGTAAAAATCAGAACAGACTTGGTTCTATAGCCTTGGGTAGCAATTGATCTAGGAGAAAGTAACTCTGAATTCAAAACTGTATGTGGCCATGATGTAGGACAGCAAAAGAAAGGATCGTTCACATTGGCCCGATTATCCTGACTACAGTGGGAATAATAATAATAATAATAATAATAATAATAATAATAATAGTAATAATGATGATGATTCTTCTTCTTCTTCTTCTTCACAATTTTGATTTGGATGTACAATAACTTATTTGAAAATTAGAAAAATACAATAAAAAATTAAACAGATCCTGTTGGTTGAATTTAATGAAATTTATTTAAATCCATGTGTGTATGTGCATATATATAAGTGAACATTGAAGTCAACACTCAGTGGCTTCAAACTGTTTCATGCTAAATGCAATCATCAGGCCACCATTTTAGCATGTATTAACACTAATGTTCACTTTTATATTTACATACACTCTATCTCTGATAGTGAGCACTTTATCCCATAAATATAGCATACCTTAAAACCATATTTCTTCATATATATGATTAAGATAAGTAAAATTTTGTACCTCAGATGATTGATATTATCTTCAGCATCCTGACTCCACAGTTTTGTAGATATACATAATCCACACACACATTTCTGTCATGTAGCAACTTTGAATTCCAGTCAGGTCCATTATATTCAATTATGCAAATACTTTTGGGAAAGGTATGAATTCATCTCTTCCCCCCAGGTATGGGTTAAATAGCAACAAGTGTATTTGGAAAAAAATCACTGTCATTCTTAAGAAATTCTCAATGCAATATTCATTTGCCAAAAAGAAAACATGTTTTGCCTTTAAATAACTCATAAAGGGTTGATAAACCATAAAAAACAAATCAACTCTCATGTAGGTTTTACTTAAATTTTACTTAAGTCTATTGTCATGAAAATGTTATGCTTGAAAATTTATTTGCAGAACATCAAACATTTTTGCTGTCAAAGCAAAAATGTTTGTTGAATTAAGAGTTTCTCAGTGTGACTTGACCTTGTCTCTTGCGATTATTATTTGCTTGGATAAGCTTATCTTTTTCGAAGATAAAGTTCTGCCTTGTATGTTTGATATTTGAATGCTTTGTTAAAAACAGTTTAAATTTCTGGCTCTGATAAGAAACACAAAAATAGAATTATTTTACTTCAGCTTGTTTATTTTAATGCTATGCTTTCATAACTTCTTGAACCAATTCCATCATTAATCCTCTGAAGATAGTAATCTTATTTTGCCATTATTTTATTTGAATATTCTTGGAATAAATAATTCAATTTTGCATGCACCTCATGAAATTAGTGCAAATATTCAGCACCATGCAACCAAATCTATAATCATTAATTTATTTTACTATCAATGTCAATATTCTTTGCATACTTTCTCTCTTGATAATTCGTCTTTTCCTTATCAGACAAATTTAAATATTTTGCTTGGTAAACAAATTGTCGCAAAACTGAAAACTTCATATTTTTCAGATTATAAATCTTTTTGCCCTTATGACTCAATAATGTTGGAGGTGCAGATAGTGGAACAGTTAAAGAGGTGGACAGTGAACCTGGTGTTCTGTGTTCAAACTTTGGTTGATTCTGTTTCCTTCAAAATCCACTAGAAAACATCATGAATCCATTTTCCTCCAGCTTTGGGTTAAATACCAGGGCAGAATGGGGTATCTTGTTTTGAGGTGGCAATCAGCCTAAGAGAAGGAAGACTTTTAATTCAAAACCAACCTGAAGAGGGACAGACTCTGTTAGACTAGCTTGCCTAAGCGACACTACAGCTGCTATGGCTGAAGTACATGTGCTGCTCCAATGATCCTCAGGGGTTACAGGGATTGTCATATAATGTGATTTAATATTTGTGTATCTCAAAGCAAAATTATTTTAAATCATGTCTTAAGGTTAAATTAGTGACATCAAATAATCTTTAACATGATAATGAGGCTAAATTATCATTCAATAAAATTAATATTATTATTATTATTATTATTATTATTATTATTATTATTGTTTTTATTTCCTTTGATTTCTGGTGTGTACACATTTCTTTCCGGGTCCCACCCAGAGACCTAAGGTTAGAAATGGCATCATGACACTTTCCACTGACAAAAAAAAAAAAAAATATTTTACATAGATAAAGCCCTTTGTAAAGTGTGGGTTGTACTTATGAGAACAATTTTTTGTATTTCTTTGAGGCATGGGCTTCCAGGAATCCCTTCAATTAGTCTACTGGAATCTTTTCCAACCAATCCTAGGGCTCCAACTACAACAGTGATTGTTGATGTTCCCATGTGCCACATTTTTGAGATTTTGATTGTATTTTGACAGCTTTTTGAATATCTTCAAAGATACATTGCAGTCTGCAGGGACTGCCATATCAATAAGGAGAGACTTTTTTTGTTTGTGGTCTTTAATAACAATGTCTGGGTGGTTGGCTTTGATTGTTCTTTATTATTATTATTATTATTATTATTATGTTTATATAGTCAATGTAAGTTCTGTGCTTAAGTCAGAGTGTCAACAAGACTCCTCATAAACTGAAGAACTTTTCAGAGAAAATCCTTGCAGAGTAAATGATGATAGTTTTCTGGAGCTCTACAATCTTGGTCTCAATTCCAGTTCTCATTAAGACTTTCTTTTCAGTTTTCTAGGTGATGTTCCAAGAAAGAGGAATTAGTTTCACATTCATGTTCCATAGATTCTTTTGCTCTCAAGCTTGTTCCTGATATTTTTCAGTCTTTTCAGTTTCTCTGAGGTTTCTTTTCAGTTTCTCTTCAGTTTCTCTTGTATCAACAATAGAATGACAAAGTTAATAACTTGACAATTGCTATTCTCCTTAGTCTTTGTGCTTCAATGACATGATCTTCTTGAAAGGAGAAAACCCATAATTTAAAAAATTATAATTATTATTATTAGTGCTTCTCAGTTATTGCTTGCCTCATTTCCAAATCTTCCAATAGGCTGGGGAATAACTGAGCCATACTAAATAAGAATTAGATGAGATATACATAGAGATAGTTAACAAGATGAGAACATTCTACCCCTGTAGATTAAATAAAGTGTTTAGTTCAAAATAAACTGAAGGATACAATGTTCAAAACATTGTTATCACAGCAACAAAGATAAGGACAGTATTTCACTTGTACAAGACACATACAACTACTCACACTTTACCAAGTTTTGAATGCATTAGAGTTCTAACCATGAGACCTGGATTCAAATCTCTTTCTGATAATTTGGCAGAGAAGTGCGTTCTAGATAATATTGTCTTGGGGAGAAAATCCTGGCATCTGTGCTTCACCTGATATCAGTCATTAACTGATTTGTTATTTACTGCTTATTGACCCTTTGTGGGCTATTTAAAGCCAAAACATATTTCTGGAATTTTATCTGAATTTCTGGGATGAGGAGTTATTATTATTTATTTCCAGACTATCATCCTCATCTTTGTTGCTGTTATCACGACCTTTTGGTTGTTGTAGTCTCCAAGTTTCATCAGAATAAATATATATTGATCAGGTTAACCTGCAGTGAATTCCAAATTTAACTCTTTATTTACCCCCACTTATTAAATAAAGGTTTTAATTTGGAATTCCTGGATTGATATGTACCTGATGAAGGGCAAAGGACACAGTGGCTGAAATGGTGTGATAACAACAACAAAGATGAGGACAATAGTCTGAATATAAATAGTGTAAATAATATTTTGTGGATTGTAAATACAATTCTATTTTTGCAAGTAAATATTTCATTAACAATTCTTTGTAAATAATAATGATTTTCAGATACAAATTCTAATATTTAACCCATGGCTGGTTAAAGAAGAAGTGAACTCATACCTTTGTCAAGAGTATTTGCATATAAGTAAATGTAACAAACCCAACTGGAATTTGAACTTGGCTCTCAAATTTCTCAGTTCAAGCTGTTATTTATTACACCACCCACATATCTAAGTTTACAACACCTGCTATTCCTGAGCAGTCACCTATCTTGGCACTGACTAGGCTCAATGTGGCTTAACTTCAGTAATCAGACAAGAATTGTTTTTTAATATGATACAGCTGTAAGTCTGATATCAGTGGCTGTGTGAAATGTGAACATATGATCTACTCAGGTGTGCCTGAGATTTGCATACATGGAAAAAAATATAAGATAGATATATAAACATTCCAGAAAGAACACTCTCATACATAGATCCTACATTCTTGTATATATATATGTTTGAAGACAGCCCCAGGGCCACACATACACACATTCATTGGTTGACAAAGCCTGGAGCTGAATAAAATGTAATGCTGTTTTTGAGAGATTTTGATTAGTACTGTGCAGAGTCGGGGGTCACTCATATTATACCAACAGAAATAGCCTCATGTTCATAGGAATAAAGACATACACTAAAAGCATCTTAAACCTTAAATTAAAATAATACAATTTATTTATTTTTGTGTACTGGTGTGTCTGTGTGTGTATTTTACTACTTTGTTTTAAGGTTGCATGTGTTAATAGGAGGAGGAACGATGGAGTAATGGATAGAAGCTCGGATTGAGGAATCGGAGAGCCGAGTTCAAATTCCAGTTGAATCCATTACATTCACTTACGTGCTAATACCCTCTTCTTCACAACCTCCCAGCTATGGCTAAATAGCAGGACAGAGCAGATTATATCCCCTTGGATGGCAACTGGTCTACCGCAGAAAGAAATGGCAACCTACTGCAGGAAAAAATCTGCCTCGTCAGTCATGTATCGAAAGATACATGATCGCCTAAGCATGTATCACACATGGCACATAACTGACTATGTTAAAAGGAAGACGTAACATCGTATTATAGCAAGCAATGTCCCAGAGAGAGGAGCTGGATATCTTGACTTTCCAACAGTCATTAGCAAAATGAAGGAATTCAGCATCTTTTGGAGAAGACCGTTTTCTGACAGGAAAAGTTTTCTGCTGCATGCTGGGAGAACATTTTATTTTTTTGGTTTATTTATTTTAAACTAAATTTTAATGTTATTTGTTTTATTTTATTTTCTTTATGAAATTCATTATTAATACTACTTTCTATTTTATTTTTTTTTATTAATAAGTGATAACATCACAAATGCAACTGAATTTGCAGTCATACTATTGCTTATTGAGTAACAAGGAAAATTTTGGTATTTTTTCATAGAATAACAATGCATTCAGGAATAGTGATAGAAAGAAACATCAATGACTTTTTAATAGTGTTATGATAGGTATTCTCTCTGACAGGTGTCACCTCATCAAGAGATGATAACACTCCCGTAGATATAGTGATACTGCCTTTCATACAGTACTTCATTTACATATATCCCAAGAACTAGAATTATTTTATTTACATTATTTAAATTCAGATTATTGTCCTTATTTTTGCTGTTATTATCACGTTTTACCTGTTGCATGTTCTGGCCATCATCAGGTAACCTTTAGAGAAATTTTAAATTAACTCTTTCTTTTTCTTTTTTCAGATTCACTTGGCTATTTTACCATGAGACAATGACATAGTGGATTAAACATTGGCTCATGAATTTGGTGGTATAATTTGTGAGTTCAATCCCTGGGCCAGACAATGTACCCTTGGACTCAAATCAAGACAAGCAATAATTTTGTATTTCTCAAAAGCCAAGTGAGATTCTGCATGATTAGGGGAAAGCGATAATTCATAGTCAGCAGAATGATAACAATCTACCCCCATAGATTGAATAAAGGATTCAGATCCAAATTCCCTGAAGGTTACCCAGATGAAAAAGCACTTGATCAAGACTTGAGGACAGTCAAAACATTGTGATAATAACAACAACAATTAGAACAATAGGCTGTAATGTAAGTAATAACACCTCCCCAAAATTCAAACAGAAAATTGTCATATTAATCTTCTTTTCCTGTTTTCTTTCCTCATCTGTCTTCTATCACTACTTGCCTTCTTTCCCTTCCTTTCTTCTTTCTCTCCTTGCCTTCTTTCTCTTCCTGTCTTCTTTTCCATTCCTGTCTGCTTTTCCTTCCTCTTCCTTTTCCTTCCTCTCTGCTTTCTTTTCCTGTCTTCTTTCCATCTTTGTCTTCTTTTTCTTCCAGTCTGCTTTCTCTGCCTATCTTTTTTCCCTTTCTGTCTACTTTCTTTTCCTATCTTCTTTTCCATTCCTGTCTTCTTTTGTTTACTCTCTGCTTTCTCTTCCTGTCTTCTTTTCCATTCCTGTCTACCTTCTTTTCCTGTCTTCTTTCCATCCAGTCTGCTTCTCTGCCTATCTTTTTTCTCTTTCTCTCTGCTTTCCCTTCTTCTCTGCTGTCACTTCCTGTCTTCTTTTCCATTCCTGTCTTCTTTTCCTTCCTGTCATCTTTCCCTTCCTGTGTCCCTATAATGAAAAATAAATAACATTTGTACTTCTGGGGTACTTCATTTTTTCTTCTTCTGTATGCCTTGTCCCTTTATGTTGTTGGTGATCTTATGTAGGTTTTAATAGATTTTGTCTTTTTGCATCTCTAACCCTAACCCTGGTCTACCATCCATTCACCCAAGTTTGCCAGGTAGGTTGTACATTACTTTATTCTACCTCTCTTACGTTCAATCTGCCCTGTGAGTATCAAATTTTTCAAGCCCTCCTTCCTCATTATATCTCCTAGAAACCTCAACTGTTTTTTCTGCAGATTTTACAAATTTTTAATCTCATAACAAATTTTTATTACAAAAAAATAAATAAACTGTGAATTGAATAATAAATTAAAAAATAAAATTGGGAACTCAATTCAAATATAAATTTTGAATGTATTTTTTCTGCTGCTGTCATTTAGTATGGGATAAATAAAATCCTACCGTATGGTTATTCCAGTAGGAAATGGACAACCATTTCTATATTGCTTTCTTATCTAACCATATGAAGAAAAATGGTAAACAAACACATGTACAGTTTACTTTCTTCCATGATTACTTGCGTGGATCATCTTAACTGCATTGCTACTATATCTATTGTCAGTCATGACAAACAAATTAGTTTGAAAGGATATGTTAAGCCTGTATAAAAGAAGTTGTCAATGCAAATGTTAAAACTCATCAGATTTGTAAATATATCTTAAACAAGAAATTTTTTATTGATTTTCTAACAATTGATTTTTTAAGGCTGGCGTCAAAATTGTATGAAAAACTTTTGTGAAGACAGGAATCAGTGCAAGTTAATTAAACAACCAAAATGCTAACGATTTCATTAAATGGAATCGTGCAGTCTCATCTGTTTGTTCTTTGCTCTTCATGAAAATCCAAAAAGCAAAACTAAAAAATAAAAAACAGTTTTCTTGTTTGTTATCGCATCCTGTTTTGCATATACTTTTTCCTATTGGAAAATGCACAATTTTTCTCGAAAAAGCTTTGCTTCAAAACCAAATGAAAAACATATCACCTTATTCTTAAATAAGACTGTAGATCCTTCTTTATTGAAAACTTTAGGAAAATGTACTATATTTTCATAATAATCTACTTCTAAAATCTTATTGAAGAAGGAATGGTGAAGTTGTAAATATATCTGCCAAGTAAGTATGTATATATTGTTGTATTATCACCCACTGATGTTAATCACAGGCAACATATTATTTGAAAGGATCCTCTTTTCCCTTTGACTTTCAGAGTGGCAAGACACTTTTTCTTTCACTATGATAGACACAAGGCATGTAATTACTTCAGAGATACAGACTGAGGATTGTATTGAACTTGTGGGCTACTCCTCTTGACTTTACTAAATAAAATGTCACTAGGGGATACTCCTTAAGCCTATAAACAGGCAATGGCATTCTCAGTCATTCTCTCTTTTACAACTCCAGCAATAAGATGTAGTCACATGTGGCAAAAAAAGTGTCCCCTACTGGGGCACGTTCACTTTTAATGTAATACTTTTTTCTCGGACTTTTCCTACACACATTTAACACACACAAACACATCCTCTATGTTTTCTATGCAATTTAGTCCTCAAATGTTTTTTTCTTTTATTGTCATTGTATACTTTTGTTAGTACATACATTGTCATTTGTTTTATGTACTGTTTTGTGTTTATTGCTCGGACTTATATTCAAGTCTGCAATAATTGTGACAGGAAAAATATACCAGGCGATATGTGTTTTCTACATAAACACAACTAGCATTTCCTGCAACAAACTAACTGTTCATAACTTGGACTTTGTTTCTTCCTTCTGTAACATTATTGTTTGTTTGTTTGAATTCCATGTTTTATATCCTTTATGACCAGTTTGTCAAATATTGTTTGCAGGACAAATGTACCAGGAGGCATAAAATTATGATGTATATATATATATATATATATATATATATATGCAAGTTCCATTAAAAACGACAGACAAGGTACTATGGTTAAGTTTTTTATTTAATTTTTCTTGTGTACGAACAAGAGCTTTCTTTGCTGGACAAAGGGTGTGTAAGAACTGTCCAAATGTTTTATTTTTCCGAGCACTTTCGGCTATACCTTTAGCCATTATCAAGGATGATTTGATATGAGTTCAAATGCCCCTTAAGGAACTGCGTTCCTAACAAAACCGGACTCATAAATAATTACATCGGTTACACAACCACATGCTTATCCAGACGTCTTACGTTACACCTATCCGATCACAGCTCCATTAGAACCCATTTAAACACACACAAAAATTTACCAGACTCCATTAGAAATATACTAGTAGAAAACACAAATATATCAATTGCTTCCACCTGTAAAAAAAGGTTAAAAATAATGGAGGCTTTAATAATAAAAAAGAAAAAGCCTACCCGTAACAATATTAACTACGAACAAAGCCACAACGTGCTAACCGTATTTGGAAATTAAAACACCACTACTACACACTAAGACATATACATAATGCACACACTCAATTAAGCTGAAAAATCAAATCATCCTTGATAATGGCTAAAGGTATAGCCGAAAGCGCTCGGAAAAATAAAACATTTGGACAGTTCTTACACACCCTTTGTCCAGCAAAGAAAGCTCTTGTTCGTACACAAGAAAAATTAACTAAAAAACTTAACCGTAGTACCTTGTCTGTCATTTTTAATGAAACTTGCATAAAAGAAGGATTGCTGCCTAAATATACAATATATATATATATATATATATATATATATATATATATATATATATATATATATATAGGTAATTCCAATTTAACCGTTCTCTTTTAATTTTTAAAATTTCCTAGTCATGTATGTTTGCTTGAGAAAGGATTATCTTTTTGAAGAAAGGAGAGATTTGGCACATTTAATATGAAGAAAGCCACACTTATTTAAAGATAAAGTAACTGGTTTTATCAATTATCTTCTTCCTCAAGCAAACAGAAAAAATTATTAAAATTTTTGAAAATTAAAGGAATACAATTAAATTCAAAAACTTATATTATTAACCTCAAACTAAAATGATATAAATAATAATTGCATTTTAAAAAATAATTCAGCAACAATGATTCACTTTTATTTATTAGACATTAAATTATATCCCTTAGAATCTTCCATAATTTACCTTAACTTTCAGTTATGCTATATTTATGAGTGTTTTTAAATTTACAAATTCTGAAAAACTTAATTTTTTACTTCTGTTTATAAATACTTGTTGCAAAAGAAATCCTTACATTTGACTTGGTAAAGTCTATCAGAGGATGAAACATGTCAGTTTAAATAAGCTTTCTTTTTTCCTTTATTCACGTACACATATATATATATATATATATATATATATTTCAATAATATGATACAGTTTTCAATCTGCTAGTCTGAATCGTCTTCAAGAAGTTAGAGCAAGATCTAAAAGGTCAGCCAATCTAACAGTGATCTCATCCCACAATCCTCACACTTGCTCCATATGTTGCCTCCTTTGTAAATCACTAGTGGGTCTTAAGTGCCACTTAAGATTATCACACAAAATTTCATAACTGAATCAGTTGGTTAAGTTTTTTAGATCCTCATATGTTTAAACCAATGAGAGAATCCATTACACACACACACACACACACACACACACACACACACACATATATATATATATATATATTCTGTCTTCCTGAATTCTGTTTTTTATTGTCCTTTCCTCACCTCTGACTAAAGTCTTCTCAGTCTCTTTTACTTCTTGTAACTCCCTGCATCCTAGTGGCATTATTTGCTTGCTTGGGGTGAAGTGATTAAAAGAAATTTATATATATATATATATATATATATATATATATATATATATAAAATTTTTTCACTTAACTGGGCAGTATTTCCGTTATGCTGAATAATAAGTTATAAGCTTTGTGGTCACACACGTATATATATATATATATATATACACTCTTCAGAGTTGATAATCAGCAATTTTGGCTTCAAAAACAATCTCTCTTCTAGACCAGTTGCCACTCAAGGCTATAGGCCCCAATTTTCATAGCTGGAAAGAAACAATGCAGTTATTAATAAAAAGAGTTGAATTAATGAATGCAAGATTTCACAGTTCTAGCATCATTCTGTCATAGTCAGCCTATGAGCTTTTCAACCCACCCACGTAATGTCAATTTTCAGTCAAAAGTTGAACCCCTGATTTTATTTTAGGAAATCTAGAAATCTTGATCTCCGCTCAAACAACTATGAAGTCATTTTCTTCTCTTTGTTTAAACTTGTTTCAGATAACAAAAAACAGTTTCGTATGGAAATCTGGGTCAAATATCTTGTCTGGTAAGGGACATTTCAACATTGTGTTTGTCCACAGACATTGTTGGTTCCAGTGTCTATTGGAATGACTGAAAAAATGTCCAACTCACCAAATTTATAGGCAAAACTCACAGATGTATGCTGGGATTTCTTCCAAGCCAATAAGATAGATCACTTCTTTCTTGTCTTGAAGCCAGAATGCTAATAATTTGTGTGTTAACACCATTCTTAGTTTGTGAAGCTTTTGCCATATTACTGTTGCTTGTGCTTTGCATATATTGTTT
Source organism: Acanthosepion esculentum (assembly GCA_964036315.1). NCBI lineage: Eukaryota > Metazoa > Mollusca > Cephalopoda > Sepiida > Sepiidae > Acanthosepion > Acanthosepion esculentum. The sequence continues at coordinate 118,750,025 of OZ038488.1, read as the reverse complement.
GCTTGTTTTATATTATTTTTGCCCTGTTCTTTTCTTTTCTTTCTCTTGTTATTGTTTATTGCAAACTTTGTCAATTTTGTTTGTTAGGCTTTTCTGCCAATTACATTTAACCATGGCCAATTACTCTACAGAGATTGCAAAGTTGTTTGCAGGCTAAGTATATTCCAGCTGTGGGTCTGAGAGAGAATATTCCAATATTGAATGTGGCAAGGGATATTTTGTTGTACATTTGGCAAAGGATATTCCTTTATTGCCAAAAGTTTATTTTTCTTCTTTATTTTGATTCAATTGAATAGGTTTTTTTTCCATCTCAGTAATACCAGGATTAAAACCATCACAAATAAATAGATGTCCATAATCATAAAGCATTAATTAAGATAGTCTGAGTATTTGGTAACGCTAATAATAATATTAGCTGTTTCCTTATAAGGAAATCTTTCTCTTAAAAACATTTTTCAGGAAAATAGGTTATCTCTCTTTCTAGTATTGATGGGGGGTTCCTTCCTAATCTTTGATTTGAAGTTGTGTTGAATGTCGACATCTTATGTCAGTATTTTCTTCTCCAGTTACATGTGATATCCATTTCAGCTGTTGTTGCTGCTGCTTAAAATCCTCAAGTGAAATGGCAGAATTATCAAAAAATAAAGAAGTTATATCATGAACAATAAGAAGACGAAATAACAAATCAGGACTTTTATATTCTTTTAAAAGAATACAATAAAGTAATAGCAAAAATAAAATAAAATAAAAAAGCAAATTCCAAGTTTTACTGTGATCCGCCTAACTTTTATAAAAAGTCAAATTAAATTGATCCCAGTGACATATAAACTCTGTAGGAAGAAGTAATGCTATGAGATAAGAATTACTGTTTGTGGCCTAATCTGATTTAATCATAAAACAATTTATTTTATGGACTCTCTTATTACTCTCTTTCAGAAATAAATACCTGTCTTCTTTCTGTCAAGCTGGCAATGAATGCCACAGCCATTTTTATGGTATTACATGGATAGATTAGGTATTTATGTGATTTAATATGATTTTGATTTGTTTGTTTTTTTATTGCTTATCAATACTTTCTAGGTTATTTAAAAGGCAAAATATATTGAATGTATGTAGAATTGAGATTTTTTGAGAATAACAGATGTAAGTCAAAAGCATTTCATCCACAGATTTGTGGGAGAGGGGAATTCATACCTTGGAGATCAAAGTCAACTGGGAAGCAAGAAGCTGGAAGAGAGTTCCACAAGCGAGAAGTGCAATAGAAGAAACTATTAGCATAGAACTTACAGCTACACCTGTGAAATGCTGAGACCTTGCTGCTAATCTAGTACTGTACTTAAATTCATAAAGTCTAGGTACCATAGAGGAAAGATCATCAGAACAATTACCATGAAAGTATTTATAGAAAAGGCAGAGGGAAGCTACATTATGGCAATGGGAAAGTCACTGAAGCTGAGATGCCAAGTCAGGACCAATAACATTGCAGATTATTCTTTAGATTTTATCAAAAATCTCTAAGTATATAGCAGGAGCACCAGACCAGATGTGAAAGTAGTATTCAAAGCAAGGATTAATGGTAGACTTATAAATATATAAAACATATTCTGGCAAGAAAAATGGTCTAGCACAACACAGTGAACCAACTTTCCTAGCAGCAGATCTAGAAATCATTTCAATATAATCTTTCCACTTCATTCCAGCAGAAAACTTTAGTCTGAGAAGGTGCAATGAATCACTCTCCTGGAGGGTAGCATCAGCCATGCTGATGGATGGTAAAGAGGGTTCTCTCAGACAATTAAAAGAGAGCAGTTTCATTTTTGAAGGCATTAAAATTAACAAGCCATTCCTTGCTCCAGTTAACAACAGAAAGTAGATCATTTTTTTAGATCAACTGCCAATTTGACTTTTTTTTAACCACTCAGTCTTACCATTAAGACTAGAATAAATGTTTGTGTCATCAGCATAGATACAGAGTTGAAAGCCAAAACCATTAGAAAGGTTGTTGATGAAAATTAAGGACAGTGTGAGTCCAAGAATAGAGCCCCTGGGTAGGGAGGATGTCTGCATTTCTTACCTTCTGTCTTCTTCATTTTTATTCTTTTATTGTTCTCTTTTCTTGATAGTATTTTTTCCTCATAATCACTAACTCTCAGTAACCCTTTGCATCTTAGTGGTGGTATTGCCTTTCTTGGGGTGAAATGATTAAAACAAAACAACTAATGATGACTCATGTACTCCAACACATTTTTGTCCTCTTTACTATAATGACAGGCCAGAGACAAGTTCATTGTGAAAACGACTGAGAGATTAAAACAGAAAAAGAAATACTTATATTCACTCTTTTCTCAAAAGGCATGTGTAAAAAATTGGCAGTTTTATTTTCTTGTTTGAGAAACATGATATAGTTATTACGTTACAGAAAAATATGATAGATTTTTTACTATAAAATGTCTTTACTTATTGTGCTACAGAAAACACCAGGAATACCTGATCAGCTATTTGTTCAGTTACTTATTTTTTGAATATAAAAAAATATTTCTGGATTCTCCTTTGTTCCCTCTGATCGAAATTATGTTATACTTTCTTTTTAATGAATTAGGCAAGTTTTGAATCATGATTGTTTTGCATTCAGTGTCATCAATGGCTTCATCCCTTCAGACCCCAATTCCACTTTATAGACTGTATCGACAAAAGAGGATTTCTTTTTTTAATGTGTTCTACTAATGAAGAAGGACAGACATGGTTGTATCAATTCTTTGAGGTAATGAGGAAAAGATCGTTCCCGTACGATCACTGAAGTTAAGCAACATCAAGCCTAGTCAGTACCTAGATGGGTGACCACTTGGGAATACCAGGTGCTGTAAACTTCTTTCTTACTTTTTAATAACATAATCAAGATGTTGACATTCACACAGTTTGAAACAAAATGTTAGGATGGAAATGCACATCAGTAATGGAAAGAGCAATAACAGTTACTGGATTTGAGAAACCGGTTTTCCTGAAAATTTGTTTTAATAGAAAGATTTTATAAATTTCAACTGTGTGCGTGTATGTATGTGTGAGTTAGTATGACTAGAGATAGATAGATATGAAGAGACTTAGATATGATCTGAGTTAGATATACACATATGAACATATAGATAAATATATAGATATGAACAGACTCAGATATATCGATAGATAGAAAGATAGATATGAAAAGAATGAGATAGATGTGTGTGAGTCTGTATGTATATAGACATGAGTAGACTAAGATAGATATGACTAGACTAAGATAGATAGATATGAATAAAGTTAGATATGAACAGACTTAGATATACCCAGAGTTAGATATATAGATATGAACAGACTCAGATATATAAATAGATAGTGTTGAAGTGGTAGAGTATTAACCTAAAATTAATATAAATATTTTCAGTCAGAATATCAACTCAGTTCACTTTCATATTCTGATTGAGAATGTTTACATTCATTTTATACTCACATTTTTAAGAAAGGCATAAAACCACATGTTCTTATATAGATCTAAATATCAGGCATATGTAGGTAATGAGAGGAATGATGTCTACACATACAGCCATGGTGATTTGGAAAAGAAGAAAATTCTTAAAAGAGATGACAGAATGGAAAGAAAACAAGGAAAGAGTCCAAAGGTTAGAAATGCAGCCAAAAACATGAGAGAAAAAAAAACGTTCTACAGAATCTGAATGAAATGAGCAGATGGAAATGGAGAAAAGAAAGAAAGAGACAAAAGAAGAAAATTTTAACCAAAATTCAAAGAAGAAAAGTGAAATGAAATAATGATGAACTCCTATTGAATAATTTTTTTTTTTTCTAATAACCTTAAAATTATTAATTTTGTGCCAATAAATGAATGCTTAGAAAATTCAATGAAGCTACAATTAGCAATGGTTTGTTAACTCCCTAAAGACCCGCCTAATCAGACCCCTGATTATCCCTGCAATATCTTTTGGTGGAAAGTAGGATTTCAACAGATTCACAAAATAAAAGGCTGTTTTCAATGAGTTCAATGTATTTGCTAAAGTGCCAACTACCAAAAAAAAAAACAAAAACATTGGAGATTATGGAAATTGGCCATTCAATTCTCTTTATGCTGCCTTGACATAGTTCTCTCTTCAATAAAACCGATATTTATTTTATTTCTCCAGTTGGTGTAAAACGTGATACAAAGACATTTCTAAATAGAAAAAAAAAACTTATGTCATTGCAGAAGACATCAGGCCATTCCTATTACCTTACATATCTTAGTGCAAGGGAGTTAGTAATTATACATCACCATTTCATACAAAATGTGGCAATTATTAGCATGAGGTTTTTCTAAAAAATAAAATCTTACGTTACTCAGTTTTTACTGTAGACATCAGGATATGCTCCTAATCCTACACCGCAAAATCATTTTTATCAACTATTCCACCCCCTGTTCTATCATTCATTTACTTAAGTATGTTTCCTTCTATCCCTCTTGCCTTCAGTATGTCCTGTGAGTGTCTAACACTTTCGCCCCAGCCCCTCAACCTTCGACATCTTACTCTCTGGGTTGAGGTGTCTACTCGATCCTAACCGAACTTAAGGGAGTGGCCATAGGTCCCCTCTTGCTTTCAGTATGTCCTGTGAGTGTCTAACACTTTCGCCCCAGCCCCTCAACCTTCGACATCTTACTCTCTGGGTTGAGGTGTCTACTCAATCCTAACCGAACTTAAGGGAGTGGCCATAGGTCCCCTGAGCATCCATAGATCATTCAACCAGCCCATTGGTTTAATCCTGCTTCCTGCCCACGTTGTGATTGGTTTGATCCAGAAAGCAGAAGTGATGTTTATCCATTCATTGTTGACTGAAGATGTAGACACGGCTGGTGAGTCTGCGCATGAAATTTAGAATGCAGTAAAAAAAAAGAATTAATATCTGCAGAGAGCCGGACAAACAACTATTCAGTGGTTGAATTGTTAATGTCTTTTATATAGCAGAAAAGAATAGTATAGAAAAGAAACGGGTTACAGAAAAGAAAATAATTGATGTAAAAACTCATACACTGGATTCTAGACAGACAGAGAGAGTGGGTTGTGATTAGCTTGTTGTGAAATCGTCTCAGAACGATATACAACTCAGTGCGTGGCTTAAAATTTATAGTTGCGTTCTTCCTCGGTAGTAGTAAAAGTAGTAGTAATATTTGTGGTAGCAGAAGCAGCGGTACATATATCAACAGTGCATGTTAGCGGCCGCTTCGTTCCAATCTCTGATGTCACTTCCTCTCCTCCTCGACTCTCCAACTCGACTCTCCACTGTCTCTAGCCCAACTCTTGTCTGGGCTAATTCTCTTCTCCAGTCTCGCCGAGAATTTTCTCCCGTCTCTCACTTTCGCAACATAACTACGCATCTATATAGAAAAACACGGCTGGTCATAACTGACCCTTGGCCCTACTACTTTGCATGCGATTATCACGGGGTTCTGGGTGCTTCAACCAAAATCATGTGAATTCCAAAGCTCCTTATAGCTTACTAAGCTCTATTTCAATTTTTAACTGATAAAAATTATTTCAACCATTTCCATTGTCTTCTAATGATCCAGATCCAATGGGTACAACTTCTGCCCTAGATCAGATTTCCCATCAGTAAACAAAATGCTCTGATCTAATTTCACTACTCAGATCTACTCCAATTTCAATAAAAAAATATACGTGTGTGCGTGTTTCCCAGACTCTCTCTCTCTCTGTCACAGGTGTTAAATTCACCAAGCCATCTTTCCTTATGTGTCTGAAAAATTTCAACTGTCTTTTTCTGATTCTCAGTGTAAAGCATATTTTTGTTTCCATTTTGCTTAAAACATACTTATTGCTCCCATATTTCATCTATAGAATTCTCACCATCCTTCTGTAGCCTCAAGTCTCATCTTAAGCTGTGAGAAAATTATTCAGCGTTAACTGTCATATAGGAAGATTTGTATTACATAGAAGTTCAGCACTCTTTTTTTGTTGTTTAATGAAATTTTCCTTTTTCTTAATACTTTGCTTAGCTTTTGGAAGGCACCTTTTCCTTTTAAAATGAAGATTTCAGTATCACATTTTTCATCCTTTGTCAAAACATTTTCCAGATATTTAAATTTTGTTCTTACCTGATTTTGACATCCCCAGTTCATAGTTTGTATCTTGAGCTATTAAAGGAAAAATTTTATAAGAAATATCCCTGAGCTGACTACAGAATAAATGGTAGATACTGGCTCATCTGTCATCGTCCAGTTGGTCTCCAGATAGTATCTTCTTAGTTATACTAACAACATTGAGATAAACACATATTAACCAAACCAAATAAAAATCGCACCTTTCGGCAGGTAAGCTTGTCTATTCGATGCTGATTGATTGGCTTGTCAGTACGTACTGATTGCACTCTAATCCTTTCTCCTGGTATGCCACTCTGATATCCTTCTCTTTTTCTCAAGTTCATTTTCTCTTCATGTCTTTGATCTTTTGGACATTCATTCATTGTCTTCTCATGAGAAAAAAAACACAACCAGTTATTCAACCTCATTATTTACACATTCATTCAGTTTTTATTTCTTTCTTCATTCATTGAATTCATTTCTTTCTTCATTCATTGACTTCATTTCTTTCTTCATTCATTGAATTCATTTCTTTCTTCATTCATTGAATTCATTTCTTTCTTCATTCATTGAATTCATTTCTTTCTTCATTCATTGAATTCATTTCTTTCTTCATTCATTGAATTCATTTCTTTCTTCATTCATTGAATTCATTTCTTTCTTCATTCATTGAATTCATTTCTTTCTTCATTCATTGAATTCATTTCTTTCTTCATTCATTGAATTCATTTCTTTCTTCATTCATTGAATTCATTTCTTTCTTCATTCATTGAATTCATTTCTTTCTTCATTCATTGAATTCATTTCTTTCTTCATTCATTGAATTCATTTCTTTCTTCATTCATTGAATTCATTTCTTTCTTCATTCATTGAATTCATTTCTTTCTTCATTCATTGAATTCATTTCTTTCTTCATTCATTGAATTCATTTCTTTCTTCATTCATTGAATTCATTTCTTTCTTCATCCATCTCTTAATTGTTTCTTGTCACTATTCTGCATTCTTTTTACTAGCCATTACAAAATCTACTAACATCTTTATTCCATCAGCTTGATTTAGGTGCTACTGACCTACCATATTGTCAGTGAGGAGATTTTTTTTCTTTTGCACATCTTATCCAATAATCTTTTCCAATTTTTCTTCTTTTGTTTTAGATCTTTTTTCTTTTCTTTATCTCTCTATCCATTGTGCAGTCTTTCAGTTTCTTTTAGTTGTGTTTGATTTTGCTTTCTGTTTAGCTCTTTGCTCGATTCATTTTATTTTTAAAGATCCTTTCTATTTTCTTCTTTTGTTTTTTTAGTTTCTCACTCAAATTTCTTCTGTAGAAATTCCTTGTATTTCTTAAAATCATTTTTGTCTTTATTGCTCTTTTCTTTCTTTTCACCTTTCTTTCTTTGTCTTTATTTTTACACCTTTTTCCTTTTTTCTTTTTGCACCTTTCTTTCTTTGTTTTTCTTTTCACGCTTTTTTCCTTTCACATTTCTTTCTTTGTCTTTCTTTTTGCACTATTTTCCTTTCACCTTTCTTTCTTTGTCTTTCTTTTTGCACTATTTTCCTTTCACATTTCTTTCTTTGTCTTTCTTTTTGCACTATTTTCCTTTCACCTTTCTTTCTTTGTCTTTCTTTTTGCACTATTTTCCTTTCACCTTTCTTTCTTTGTCTTTCTTTTTGCACTATTTTCCTTTCACCTTTCTTTCTTTGTCTTTCTTTTTGCACTATTTTCCTTTCACCTTTCTTTCTTTGTCTTTCTTTTTGCACCTTTCATCTCAATTTACCATTGATAATATGTATTATATTTTATTACAGTAAAATGATCTGTAGACCAATCTCCAGTCATCTGACCTTATTTAAATTTGACTAACATTCTATGAAAATCTTTCACCAATATTTACTATTTGTTTTTATAAATTAATGATATATAAAAATCATCGTCCGCAAGGTCTGTTGATAATGTAATTGGCCATTTAGGATATCTCAAAAACTGACCTTTGCTCTAACTTGATAACCAATCAAAATAAATCTTTCTGCGCATGACACTCTTCCATGGGGCTGCTCAGTCAATACTGTTGAATGAACTTGCATACAGTGTGTTTTTGGCAATATATTAAATCATCCAAATTTGTCAGCTTTCTTGTGGCTAAAATTATCATACCATGGAGGAGATTATGGAGATTGTAATAAGGCAGCTGATGGTGATCTGGAAAGTGGACTTTTCATAATGTTTTGAAAGATCTCAGACACTAGGATAAGTGTGCATAGAATTTAAAAGTGATGAATGCTTTAGGTAGGCAGGTTTCTCATTCATATTAACTGACTGAATATTTTCAGAGCAGATGTCATATAATAAAAAGATCAGAAGAATTTATTGAGTTTTTATCAGGAAATCAAATCCCTTAACCCCAAGGTATGGTATGGCATCTGATAATGTAACCAAATCTAACCTGGTTCTGAATCTATAGAATTTGTTCTTATAGGACATGAAACTTAGACTATCATATGAGATATAGATAATCCTGCAATGAGGATCTGCAGGTAGCGCAACAGATTGCAGAAAATGAAATTAGCAAGCCGAGTTCAAATTCTGGGCTTGTTCATTGCATCCACTTTTATACTATACCTTTGAGAAAGGCATGAATCCGTTTCTTTTAACAACGCACTATGGATTAAATAGCAGGATAAATTGGACTCTCCAGTCCAGTGTTTCGTGTGGCAGCAAAAAAAGCAGCAAAAAATGTAACAGAACACATAAGGACAACAAAAAAGGTAACAGAAAACCACTCTATTTTTCATAAGAAGTCATGCAATTCACAGAAATTAAAGAAAAGGAAGCTGTGAAGAGTCGTGATCATATTCTTCTTCTATGTGCCATGCCTCTTCAGGATGTTGGCAATCATAGCTCTGCAGGATTTCCTGTCCTAACTCTGTTCTGCCATCCATTTCCACAAGCCCCTTAGGTGGGTTAGACACTTTTTTTCTGTGTCCCTCTTGCCACATTCAATAGGTCCTGTGAGTGTCAAATATTCTGAGCCCTCTTTCTTCATAACATGTCCTAGAAGTTCCAACTCTCTCTTTCTGATACTAAGAATAAGTGTCTTTTTGTTTCCATTTACTCTCGAACTTCCTCATTATTCACATGTTCAGTCCATGGTATTCTCAGCATCCTACATCCCGAAAAGAGACATGGTATTTTTTAATAATTTTAATTTTTAGTTTATTAATAATTTTAATCTCATGAATAATTAATCTTCAAAATCCCTTCATTGTCCTCATTGTTTTTGCTAACAATTATTATTTTGTTATATCTGGTGTTTCTTTTTTCCCTTCTCACCATACTGTATTTCGCTACTTGTAAGAGGTACCGATGCATTAGACGCCCCCACAAATTTTAAAAGAAGAAATTGGGAAAAAATGTTTTCCTTGCACTTCATAGTCCTCCTTACTATCGCCAAATTTAACCACTGAATAGCATAAGAAGTACCAAATTCATGGTGACTATTTAAAATGTAATAATTAGAAGAGATGTTAAAGTGCATAATACGAATGAAACTTAAACTTATTGCGGGCTGAACTCCTCGTTAATTGTAATGAATTCATCTCAAATCAGGATGGATCACTTATTTTAAATTAGATGCATGTAAATGAGGATGAAGAAATAAGGTTAAGTTTGATTGATGTGTAGGTGAAAACATACAATACGCTTACCACACTGTTGGATCCTTATACTAGTATTATAGTTTTAACTCCTTATTACTGATAATCTTGACAAGTTTATCCCAACTGCATGAATAGCTTCCTTCAAAACATACTTAATTTAAGAATTGGACTTGTTTTACTTTCAAGAGCTCAGAATTGGATATAACTGGGAAGCTGATGCTCACCTCACACCCCAAACTTACAACTGCTGTCACCAAATGCATCTTCTAAGTAGCAAAATATTACAATCCTTGTTTGGTTATTTTGAGTACATGATGTACTAGTGAGCAAACCAAAATGAGCTGACTCATTTTATCGTACACCCATAGAAGATTAACCAATCAGAAGACTAGAAATAATCGACCCGATGTGTATAAAGGCGGCCATTTTGTTTTCTTTTTCGGAAGATCTACTGCTAACCTGTCAGATGAGGAGACCTGCAAAAGTACGTTTTCCTATTCTTTCCAAATATCCACTGTCAACCTCTGATATGGAAGACCTTAAGAATTCCTGAATAGGTGCTACGAGACATTGGTGCTGTTACATTGGACAAATTTCTTCCTACGTCAGATTGCTACATTCACTACATTAAACATGTATTACAATCCTGTTTTACCAATTGTTGAAACAATTATACTTTCTTTATTTTCTGGTCGTACCAAGTAGGAAAATCAAACAAAAGTCTTATGATTACCTTAACCAAAGCTCCAGTATCCATTCAGTAAGAGACATATTCTATGAATAATACATGCCTTTCTGTTCTCTTTGTTTACAAGCAGTTCCTATTCCAGAACAAAGCTTTCAAAACTTTATCAGCAGAGTGATGCCATAGCCATTGTGGCCAGAAATAATCATTTTTTTTTTCAAATCACTATAGATTTAGCAATCCAGATGATGAATATATTTATAAAAGTTAATAGAGGGCCCAATTTGCAGTTGAAATTCATTGTAAATTGGTCCCTCTATAGAAACCAAAACAATTATGATCATACAAAATTATTTCTAAAAATTTAAAAAAATAAAATTATGCTTATTATTTACATTATTCAGACTATTGTCCTCATCTTTGTCGCCATATTTATTACAACGTTTCAGCCGTTGTACGCTCCAGCCTTCTTCAGATGGTTGGAATGTCAAACTGAACCTTTTATTTCGCTCACTCGGGTAGACTGTTCCACGTGCTGAAACGATGTAATAAATATAGCGAAAAAGATGAGGACAATAGTCCAAATAATGTAAATAATGTACATAATACCTCATCTCAGAAATATAGACAGATACAAAATTTATGCTTAATCGATAGTAATATATGAAAAGAGATCTCTAGATTATGAATTTCAATTTAAACATTTTTTTTTGCATTTTAAGAAAATACAGGGTATAAGTATATTTTGTTTTGGCTTTCATAGAGGTATCAGTTTAATGAATTTTCATTAGTAATAGTTAATTTAGTATGGGCCTAATTCTGATGCTTTAATTGGACTTCTTTCTGATGCTTGTCACCAAATGTTAAGAAAGACTAACATGGCAAGAGGCATCCAGGCTTAGAGAAGGGAGAATGTGTGGAGTTAAGCCTTTCTTATTAGAGAACCAAGAACATTTTTATATAAATACTTGACTAATATTAAATTACTTTGGTCTTCATGTTGATGCTTGTCGCCAAATGTTAAGAAAGACTAACATGGCAAGAGGCATCCAGGCTTAGAGAAGGGAGAATGTGTGGAGTTAAGCCTTTCTTATTAGAGAACCAAGAACATTTTTATATAAATACTTGACTAATATTAAATTACTTTTGGCTTCATGTTGATGCTTGTCGCCAAATGTTAAGAAAGACTAACATGGCAAGAGGCATCCAGGCTTAGAGAAGGGAGAATGTGTGGAGTTAAGCCTTTCTTATTAGAGAACCAAGAACATTTTTATATAAATACTTGACTAATATTAAATTACTTTGGTCTTCATGTTGATGCTTGTCGCCAAATGTTAAGAAAGACTAACATGGCAAGAGGCATCCAGGCTTAGAGAAGGGAGAATGTGTGGAGTTAAGCCTTTCTTATTAGAGAACCAAGAACATTTTTATATAAATACTTGACTAATATTAAATTACTTAGGTCTTCATGTTGATGCTTGTCGCCAAATGTTAAGAAAGACTAACATGGCAAGAGGCATCCAGGCTTAGAGAAGGGAGAATGTGTGGAGTTAAGCCTTTCTTATTAGAGAACCAAGAACATTTTTATATAAATACTTGACTAATATTAAATTACTTTGGTCTTCATGTTGATGCTTGTCGCCAAATGTTAAGAAAGACTAACATGGCAAGAGGCATCCAGGCTTAGAGGAGGGAGAATGTGTGGAGTTAAGCCTTTCTTATTAGAGAACCAAGAACATTTTTATATAAATACTTGACTAATATTAAATTACTTAGGTCTTCATGTTGATGCTTGTCGCCAAATGTTAAGAAAGACTAACATGGCAAGAGGCATCCAGGCTTAGAGGAGGGAGAATGTGTGGAGTTAAGCCTTTCTTATTAGAGAACCAAGAACATTTTTATATAAATACTTGACTAATATTAAATTACTTTTGGCTTCATGTTGATGCTTGTCGCCAAATGTTAAGAAAGACTAACATGGCAAGAGGCATCCAGGCTTAGAGGAGGGAGAATGTGTGGAGTTAAGCCTTTCTTATTAGAGAACCAAGAACATTTTTATATAAATACTTGACTAATATTAAATTACTTTTGGCTTCATGTTGATGCTTGTCGCCAAATGTTAAGAAAGACTAACATGGCAAGAGGCATCCAGGCTTAGAGGAGGGAGAATGTGTGGAGTTAAGCCTTTCTTATTAGAGAACCAAGAACATTTTTATATAAATACTTGACTAATATTAAATTACTTAGGTCTTCATGTTGATGCTTGTCGCCAAATGTTAAGAAAGACTAACATGGCAAGAGGCATCCAGGCTTAGAGAAGGGAGAATGTGTGGAGTTAAGCCTTTCTTATTAGAGAACCAAGAACATTTTTATATAAATACTTGACTAATATTAAATTACTTTGGTCTTCATGTTGATGCTTGTCGCCAAATGTTAAGAAAGACTAACATGGCAAGAGGCATCCAGGCTTAGAGGAGGGAGAATGTGTGGAGTTAAGCCTTTCTTATTAGAGAACCAAGAACATTTTTATATAAATACTTGACTAATATTAAATTACTTAGGTCTTCATGTTGATGCTTGTCGCCAAATGTTAAGAAAGACTAACATGGCAAGAGGCATCCAGGCTTAGAGGAGGGAGAATGTGTGGAGTTAAGCCTTTCTTATTAGAGAACCAAGAACATTTTTATATAAATACTTGACTAATATTAAATTACTTTTGGCTTCATGTTGATGCTTGTCGCCAAATGTTAAGAAAGACTAACATGGCAAGAGGCATCCAGGCTTAGAGGAGGGAGAATGTGTGGAGTTAAGCCTTTCTTATTAGAGAACCAAGAACATTTTTATATAAATACTTGACTAATATTAAATTACTTAGGTCTTCATGTTGATGCTTGTCGCCAAATGTTAAGAAAGACTAACATGGCAAGAGGCATCAAGGCTTAGATGAGGGAGAATGTGTGGAGTTAAGCCTTTCTTATTAGAGAACCAAGAACATTTTTATATAAATACTTGACTAATATTAAATTACTTTGGTCTTCATGTTGATGCTTGTCACCAAATGTTAAGAAAGACTAACATGGCAAGAGGCATCCAGGCTTAGAGGAGGGAGAATGTGTGGAGTTAAGCCTTTCTTATTAGAGAACCAAGAACATTTTTATATAAATACTTGACTAATATTAAATTACTTAGGTCTTCATGTTGATGCTTGTCGCCAAATGTTAAGAAAGACTAACATGGCAAGAGGCATCCAGGCTTAGAGGAGGGAGAATGTGTGGAGTTAAGCCTTTCTTATTAGAGAACCAAGAACATTTTTATATAAATACTTGACTAATATTAAAATATTTGGTCTTCAGGTTGATGCTTGTCGCCAAATGTTAAGAAAGACTAACATGGCAAGAGGCATCCAGGCTTAGAGGAGGGAGAATGTGTGGAGTTAAGCCTTTCTTATTAGAGAACCAAGAACATTTTTATATAAATACTTGACTAATATTAAATTACTTTTGGCTTCATGTTGATGCTTGTCGCCAAATGTTAAGAAAGACTAACATGGCAAGAGGCATCCAGGCTTAGAGGAGGGAGAATGTGTGGAGTTAAGCCTTTCTTATTAGAGAACCAAGAACATTTTTATATAAATACTTGACTAATATTAAATTACTTTGGTCTTCATGTTGATGCTTGTCGCCAAATGTTAAGAAAGACTAACATGGCAAGAGGCATCCAGGCTTAGAGGAGGGAGAATGTGTGGAGTTAAGCCTTTCTTATTAGAGAACCAAGAACATTTTTATATAAATACTTGACTAATATTAAATTACTTAGGTCTTCATGTTGATGCTTGTCGCCAAATGTTAAGAAAGACTAACATGGCAAGAGGCATCCAGGCTTAGAGAAGGGAGAATGTGTGGAGTTAAGCCTTTCTTATTAGAGAACCAAGAACATTTTTATATAAATACTTGACTAATATTAAATTACTTTGGTCTTCATGTTGATGCTTGTCGCCAAATGTTAAGAAAGACTAACATGGCAAGAGGCATCCAGGCTTAGAGGAGGGAGAATGTGTGGAGTTAAGCCTTTCTTATTAGAGAACCAAGAACATTTTTATATAAATACTTGACTAATATTAAATTACTTTTGGCTTCATGTTGATGCTTGTCGCCAAATGTTAAGAAAGACTAACATGGCAAGAGGCATCCAGGCTTAGAGGAGGGAGAATGTGTGGAGTTAAGCCTTTCTTATTAGAGAACCAAGAACATTTTTATATAAATACTTGACTAATATTAAATTACTTTTGGCTTCATGTTGATGCTTGTCGCCAAATGTTAAGAAAGACTAACATGGCAAGAGGCATCCAGGCTTAGAGGAGGGAGAATGTGTGGAGTTAAGCCTTTCTTATTAGAGAACCAAGAACATTTTTATATAAATACTTGACTAATATTAAATTACTTAGGTCTTCATGTTGATGCTTGTCGCCAAATGTTAAGAAAGACTAACATGGCAAGAGGCATCCAGACTTAGAGAAGGGAGAATGTGTGGAGTTAAGCCTTTCTTATTAGAGAACCAAGAACATTTTTATATAAATACTTGACTAATATTAAATTACTTTGGTCTTCATGTTGATGCTTGTCGCCAAATGTTAAGAAAGACTAACATGGCAAGAGGCATCCAGGCTTAGAGGAGGGAGAATGTGTGGAGTTAAGCCTTTCTTATTAGAGAACCAAGAACATTTTTATATAAATACTTGACTAATATTAAATTACTTAGGTCTTCATGTTGATGCTTGTCGCCAAATGTTAAGAAAGACTAACATGGCAAGAGGCATCCAGGCTTAGAGGAGGGAGAATGTGTGGAGTTAAGCCTTTCTTATTAGAGAACCAAGAACATTTTTATATAAATACTTGACTAATATTAAATTACTTTTGGCTTCATGTTGATGCTTGTCGCCAAATGTTAAGAAAGACTAACATGGCAAGAGGCATCCAGGCTTAGAGGAGGGAGAATGTGTGGAGTTAAGCCTTTCTTATTAGAGAACCAAGAACATTTTTATATAAATACTTGACTAATATTAAATTACTTAGGTCTTCATGTTGATGCTTGTCGCCAAATGTTAAGAAAGACTAACATGGCAAGAGGCATCAAGGCTTAGATGAGGGAGAATGTGTGGAGTTAAGCCTTTCTTATTAGAGAACCAAGAACATTTTTATATAAATACTTGACTAATATTAAATTACTTTGGTCTTCATGTTGATGCTTGTCACCAAATGTTAAGAAAGACTAACATGGCAAGAGGCATCCAGGCTTAGAGGAGGGAGAATGTGTGGAGTTAAGCCTTTCTTATTAGAGAACCAAGAACATTTTTATATAAATACTTGACTAATATTAAATTACTTAGGTCTTCATGTTGATGCTTGTCGCCAAATGTTAAGAAAGACTAACATGGCAAGAGGCATCCAGGCTTAGAGGAGGGAGAATGTGTGGAGTTAAGCCTTTCTTATTAGAGAACCAAGAACATTTTTATATAAATACTTGACTAATATTAAATTACTTAGGTCTTCATGTTGATGCTTGTCGCCAAATGTTAAGAAAGACTAACATGGCAAGAGGCATCCAGGCTTAGAGGAGGGAGAATGTGTGGAGTTAAGCCTTTCTTATTAGAGAACCAAGAACATTTTTATATAAATACTTGACTAATATTAAAATATTTGGTCTTCAGGTTGATGCTTGTCGCCAAATGTTAAGAAAGACTAACATGGCAAGAGGCATCCAGGCTTAGAGAAGGGAGAATGTGTGGAGTTAAGCCTTTCTTATTAGAGAACCAAGAACATTTTTATATAAATACTTGACTAATATTAAATTACTTTGGTCTTCATGTTGATGCTTGTCGCCAAATGTTAAGAAAGACTAACATGGCAAGAGGCATCCAGGCTTAGAGGAGGGAGAATGTGTGGAGTTAAGCCTTTCTTATTAGAGAACCAAGAACATTTTTATATAAATACTTGACTAATATTAAATTACTTAGGTCTTCATGTTGATGCTTGTCGCCAAATGTTAAGAAAGACTAACATGGCAAGAGGCATCCAGGCTTAGAGGAGGGAGAATGTGTGGAGTTAAGCCTTTCTTATTAGAGAACCAAGAACATTTTTATATAAATACTTGACTAATATTAAATTACTTTTGGCTTCATGTTGATGCTTGTCGCCAAATGTTAAGAAAGACTAACATGGCAAGAGGCATCCAGGCTTAGAGGAGGGAGAATGTGTGGAGTTAAGCCTTTCTTATTAGAGAACCAAGAACATTTTTATATAAATACTTGACTAATATTAAATTACTTTTGGCTTCATGTTGATGCTTGTCGCCAAATGTTAAGAAAGACTAACATGGCAAGAGGCATCCAGGCTTAGAGGAGGGAGAATGTGTGGAGTTAAGCCTTTCTTATTAGAGAACCAAGAACATTTTTATATAAATACTTGACTAATATTAAATTACTTAGGTCTTCATGTTGATGCTTGTCGCCAAATGTTAAGAAAGACTAACATGGCAAGAGGCATCCAGGCTTAGAGAAGGGAGAATGTGTGGAGTTAAGCCTTTCTTATTAGAGAACCAAGAACATTTTTATATAAATACTTGACTAATATTAAATTACTTTGGTCTTCATGTTGATGCTTGTCGCCAAATGTTAAGAAAGACTAACATGGCAAGAGGCATCCAGGCTTAGAGGAGGGAGAATGTGTGGAGTTAAGCCTTTCTTATTAGAGAACCAAGAACATTTTTATATAAATACTTGACTAATATTAAATTACTTAGGTCTTCATGTTGATGCTTGTCGCCAAATGTTAAGAAAGACTAACATGGCAAGAGGCATCCAGGCTTAGAGGAGGGAGAATGTGTGGAGTTAAGCCTTTCTTATTAGAGAACCAAGAACATTTTTATATAAATACTTGACTAATATTAAATTACTTTTGGCTTCATGTTGATGCTTGTCGCCAAATGTTAAGAAAGACTAACATGGCAAGAGGCATCCAGGCTTAGAGGAGGGAGAATGTGTGGAGTTAAGCCTTTCTTATTAGAGAACCAAGAACATTTTTATATAAATACTTGACTAATATTAAATTACTTAGGTCTTCATGTTGATGCTTGTCGCCAAATGTTAAGAAAGACTAACATGGCAAGAGGCATCAAGGCTTAGATGAGGGAGAATGTGTGGAGTTAAGCCTTTCTTATTAGAGAACCAAGAACATTTTTATATAAATACTTGACTAATATTAAATTACTTTGGTCTTCATGTTGATGCTTGTCACCAAATGTTAAGAAAGACTAACATGGCAAGAGGCATCCAGGCTTAGAGGAGGGAGAATGTGTGGAGTTAAGCCTTTCTTATTAGAGAACCAAGAACATTTTTATATAAATACTTGACTAATATTAAATTACTTAGGTCTTCATGTTGATGCTTGTCGCCAAATGTTAAGAAAGACTAACATGGCAAGAGGCATCCAGGCTTAGAGGAGGGAGAATGTGTGGAGTTAAGCCTTTCTTATTAGAGAACCAAGAACATTTTTATATAAATACTTGACTAATATTAAATTACTTAGGTCTTCATGTTGATGCTTGTCGCCAAATGTTAAGAAAGACTAACATGGCAAGAGGCATCCAGGCTTAGAGGAGGGAGAATGTGTGGAGTTAAGCCTTTCTTATTAGAGAACCAAGAACATTTTTATATAAATACTTGACTAATATTAAAATATTTGGTCTTCAGGTTGATGCTTGTCGCCAAATGTTAAGAAAGACTAACATGGCAAGAGGCATCCAGGCTTAGAGAAGGGAGAATGTGTGGAGTTAAGCCTTTCTTATTAGAGAACCAAGAACATTTTTATATAAATACTTGACTAATATTAAATTACTTTGGTCTTCATGTTGATGCTTGTCGCCAAATGTTAAGAAAGACTAACATGGCAAGAGGCATCCAGGCTTAGAGGAGGGAGAATGTGTGGAGTTAAGCCTTTCTTATTAGAGAACCAAGAACATTTTTATATAAATACTTGACTAATATTAAATTACTTAGGTCTTCATGTTGATGCTTGTCGCCAAATGTTAAGAAAGACTAACATGGCAAGAGGCATCAAGGCTTAGATGAGGGAGAATGTGTGGAGTTAAGCCTTTCTTATTAGAGAACCAAGAACATTTTTATATAAATACTTGACTAATATTAAATTACTTTGGTCTTCATGTTGATGCTTGTCACCAAATGTTAAGAAAGACTAACATGGCAAGAGGCATCCAGGCTTAGAGGAGGGAGAATGTGTAGAGTTAAGCCTTTCTTATTAGAGAACCAAGAACATTTTTATATAAATACTTGACTAATATTAAATTACTTTTGGCTTCATGTTGATGCTTGTCACCAAATGTTAAGAAAGACTAACATGGCAAGAGGCATCCAGGCTCAGAGGAGGGAGAATGTGTAGAGTTAAGCCTTTCTTATTAGAGAACCAAGAACATTTTTATATAAATACTTGACTAATATTAAATTACTTTGGTCTTCATGTTGATGCTTGTCACCAAATGTTAAGAAAGACTAACATGGCAAGAGGCATCCAGGCTTAGAGGAGGGAGAATGTGTAGAGTTAAGCCTTTCTTATTAGAGAACCAAGAACATTTTTATATAAATACTTGACTAATATTAAATTACTTTGGTCTTCATGTTGATGCTTGTCACCAAATGTTAAGAAAGACTAACATGGCAAGAGGCATCCAGGCTTAGAGGAGGGAGAATGTGTAGAGTTAAGCCTTTCTTATTAGAGAACCAAGAACATTTTTATATAAATACTTGACTAATATTAAATTACTTTGGTCTTCATGTTGATGCTTGTCACCAAATGTTAAGAAAGACTAACATGGCAAGAGGCATCCAGGCTTAGAGGAGGGAGAATGTGTAGAGTTAAGCCTTTCTTATTAGAGAACCAAGAACATTTTTATATAAATACTTGACTAATATTAAATTACTTTGGTCTTCATGTTGATGCTTGTCACCAAATGTTAAGAAAGACTAACATGGCAAGAGGCATCCAGGCTTAGAGGAGGGAGAATGTGTAGAGTTAAGCCTTTCTTATTAGAGAACCAAGAACATTTTTATATAAATACTTGACTAATATTAAATTACTTTGGTCTTCATGTTGATGCTTGTCACCAAATGTTAAGAAAGACTAACATGGCAAGAGGCATCCAGACTTAGAGGAGGGAGAATGTGTAGAGTTAAGCCTTTCTTATTAGAGAACCAAGAACATTTTTATATAAATACTTGACTAATATTAAATTACTTTGGTCTTCATGTTGATGCTTGTCACCAAATGTTAAGAAAGACTAACATGGCAAGAGGCATCCAGGCTTAGAGGAGGGAGAATGTGTAGAGTTAAGCCTTTCTTATTAGAGAACCAAGAACATTTTTATATAAATACTTGACTAATATTAAATTACTTTGGTCTTCATGTTGATGCTTGTCACCAAATGTTAAGAAAGACTAACATGGCAAGAGGCATCCAGGCTTAGAGGAGGGAGAATGTGTAGAGTTAAGCCTTTCTTATTAGAGAACCAAGAACATTTTTATATAAATACTTGACTAATATTAAATTACTTTGGTCTTCATGTTGATGCTTGTCACCAAATGTTAAGAAAGATTAACATGGCAAGAGGCATCCAGGCTTAGAGGAGGGAGAATGTGTGGAGTTAAGCCTTTCTTATTAGAGAACCAAGAACATTTTTATATAAATACTTGACTAATATTAAATTACTTTGGTCTTCATGTTGATGCTTGTCACCAAATGTTAAGAAAGACTAACATGGCAAGAGGCATCCAGGCTTAGAGGAGGGAGAATGTGTGGAGTTAAGCCTTTCTTATTAGAGAACCAAGAACATTTTTATATAAATACTTGACTAATATTAAATTACTTTGGTCTTCATGTTGATGCTTGTCACCAAATGTTAAGAAAGACTAACATGGCAAGAGGCATCCAGGCTTAGAGGAGGGAGAATGTGTGGAGTTAAGCCTTTCTTATTAGAGAACCAAGAACATTTTTATATAAATACTTGACTAATATTAAATTACTTTTGGCTTCATGTTGATGCTTGTCACCAAATGTTAAGAAAGACTAACATGGCAAGAGGCATCCAGGCTTAGAGGAGGGAGAATGTGTGGAGTTAAGACTTTCTTATTAGAGAACCAAGAACATTTTTATATAAATACTTGACTAATATAAATTATATTGCTGTGACTCCAATGAATACAACTAAAGAAGTAAAGTATTTCATGAAACAATACAAGATTTTTAAATTCATTGATAATGTTTATTAACCAGAAAGGATGATATATTTATGAATAAGCAATGTATTTTGCTAAGGTAATATGCCAGGTGAATAGCACCTGAAGAAGGACATTGGACATAACGTCTAGAAACGTTATAATAATAACAACAAAGATGAGGACAATAGTCCGACTGTTAATAATGAAGAATAGGTTGTAGACAATTTTAGTGTCAGTCAATCAGTTACGTGCTATGCGTGATACATGCATAGGCAATCATGTATCTTTCGATACATGGCTGATGAGGCAGATTTTTTCCGCAGTAGGTTGCCATTTTTTTTCTGCAGTAGATCAGTTGCCATCCAATGCTAGAGAACCCGGTCAGTCCTGCTATTTACCCATAGCTGGGGGAAGAAGAAAAGGATTCATACCTTTCCCAAGGTTATAAGCATGTAAGTGAATGTAATGGATTTGAATGGAATTCGAACTCAGCTCTCCGATTTCTCAGTCCAAGCCGCTATCCATTACATCACCATGTCTAGAGACCCTAGCTTTTAATCTCAGGTCAAACACCGACCACAGTTGACTGAGCTTAATGCACACAGCTTTGGCATTATATTCTGGACGTGGAATGAGTGACTGAACTTTGGGAGTCAAAACGATTGCGTACAATATCTTTAGGAGGTAGGACACGCTTACCTCATAAAAAGGTAGATAATAATGTCTGACGAGAATGTTCCTCTTATTTTTGAAGACAACTGTTGCTAATTTTAACTCTCTTGAAAATACATATCAAATTAATTCCACCACACTTTGCTTCGATAGCTGACTCTTGCCCCTGCTTACGAGACATTGTAACGTGATTATGGCTTGATAGTCAAATTCAATGATATTTTTTATTAAACAGGAAGGATGACATATTTATGAACGAGCAATGTATTTTTCCAATAGAATATGACAGGAGAAAATGAACAGAAAATATACAATGAAGCATTGGGTAGAATTCTTTTCGCCATTTTTTTCACCCTGTACAAGGCCCAGGAGTCACTCAAGGTAGAGGGTTACAATAAAGGGTAGTTTATACAGATAGGAGGGTAAGATAATGGTTAACTCTAGACTTGAAAAGGTGAAGATTGTAGTGATCAGGGAAACATCATCCTGGGAGTCCATTCCACAGAGCAATAGTTCATGGGAAGAAGCTGTTTGAGTGGAACGTCTTACCGCTGGAATATGGATTGAATGTGGGTGGTTTGTTACAATGTGGCATGGCAGGTCCTAGCTGTAAAGGTGTAGACCTGATGGAACCAAGATATGTAGCTCATCTGAGCACTTTCCATGGAAGTAGCGATAGAACAGTAGAGCCTTGTCATATCTGTATTAATTGTTTGAAATGAGAATAAGAAACAATATTTCAATACAATTTCTTAACAGGAAGAAGAAAACATTTTTTGAAATACAATCAAATATACACCCTTGTGCAAATTAATTGAAAAAAAAAAATGATAATTCCGTTATTATTTACATTTTTGTATTTTTACAATGAAACACGACCCAGTGCACATGTTAGTCCTTTGTATGTACATTCCACAAAGTCTTTCCTTGTGGATTGACCACAGATTCTCAATTGGATTTAAATCAGGAGAGTTTAAATCAGTCTATAGTACTTTGACTTGCCACTGGTAAGCATTGCCAATGTGATCATGGAGCATTACAAATTTTTGTATACTTCCTTGGAGTAGCATCCATTGCAGACAATGGCCGTAGGACAACTAATTGACAATTGAAACAACAGTGTCTAGGTGTGATAAAAATCTGATTCAATCACTGATGACACAATATTTTTCAAGGCCCAAAAATTTCATCATCCACCATGAAAATAGATTCATATTACTGCACATCACTACAAATGACCTAATCTGAGGAAAAAACAGAAATCAATTAAACCCTGTCACCTCAGTGGGACTAAAACTGACCATATGGTGAAAGAAAGGAAACCAAAGCGATTGTTTCAAATTTGCACAAGGATGTACAATGTGCTATGCTGTGAATAAACTACAAATTGTTATGCCCTTTATTGAATAACATGTTTATCTCAAAATGTTTAACCAGTGTGTGTGTGTGTGTGTGCATATAAATAATTGCAACAGTTCAAAACAACTGTGTCTTCAAGAGAAATCAAAAGTCAATATACAGTGCTACCCTGGCTTAAGTCATTTCAAGTTAAGTCATTTTCGAAGATACGTCGGTTTTTCTTAAATATTATATGGAAAAATAAAACTCACCTTATATCATTTTACCTGAGTTTACATTGACCATTAAAAATATAAGAATAATAAAGTATGTTCAGCAGATGTTCTTGTTTAAAATTCCTGCCAACAGGTGGCACTCGTGCATTGTTTTCCATTTCAACACCGATTTTGAAATCAGACATGTTTACATCAGTGCTCTGCTGTTGATGTTCTTTCCTTTACATTTCAGTTGTGATTTTGAATATATTTTTACCCATAGCTCCAAAGAAAAGTCCCAGTGCAAGTGCTAATGCTAAGCATAAGGCTATATCACTGGAAGATAAGGTGGAATTTAATTATATTATTTAGAATACTGTACGTACATATCATAAATACTGTAACAGGCAATGAGGAGTGCTTATTTGCAGTTTATAGTGTGGTTATTTTGACTTAAGTTGTCTTTTTTTTACTTAAGTCGTGACCTCTGGAACCAATTAACGATGTAGGGTGAGGTATATCTTTATTGTCATGTTTGGGAATGAACAAAGATTAATTTTACTTATATGTTGAGAATTAGAAGAGAAAATTAGAGAGATTGAGACAGAAATTTAATGCATGCTGTGGTTTAAAAACAATAGCAATATCAATTATAAAACAAGGGAGTTAATTTATTCATTATTATTATTATTATTTTTATCTAAACATACAGTCTATTTAAATGGGATGCAACATAACTTTCCTGTTGATCATGATTTTCTCCTGGTAGTGTACAAATTTGTGGTTCTTCCCCACAAATTCCTTGAACACCTCACTGACAAGATGAAGATCATTATTATTAATTATCATTTCTAGGAAATCATGGTTTGCGTAACACATGTGCAACTTGGCTACTGTTTGACATTGACTCACCGAGTTTATTGGTTAAACGTCCATCCATTTGGAATTGGAGCCAATGATAACTAGAAACATCTGGCCTCTCAATGGCCTTGCATAATCAATGTGAATTCTTGACCATGGATTACTTCAGCTCAGCCAAGGATGCAATACGACCACTGCAGGCATATTCTAATTTGTTTGACACACAATACATCCTGTCCATACCTGGCTGGGAAGCAGTTCGGCATGCAAGCCATTTCATAGTTGGTCTGCTAGAATTCCTCACATGTAGCTTGTGTAATATTTGTTGCTGCTTGCTGATGAGATTACTATTATTACCTCACAAAACACTCCTATCTAGAACACTAAGTACCATGGTATGTATATCACTTGACTTGACCAGGCAGGTAATATATATTTCCGTATACAAAACATTACCAAGTCATGGAGGTAGCTAACTTTAACATCTTGAAATGACACAATATAAACTGACAGCGCTCTGGTTTTTTTCCATTTCAAGTAAGGGTAGTTGCTTTAAGGTACCTGCATTAATACTATAACTAATGAATAGTCAAAAAAAGGGTATTTTCTCTAGCAGCAGTATGGGGAATTGAAGTGGGCCTCATATAAGATTCCCATGTGGTGGATACGGACATTGTAATAAATAAAGAATAGAATGCCACTGATCTCTGATTTATGCAAGTTGTATTAAACAATATTACAAATAAATCCTTGCAAACTTAATGGTGTCTGCGAACAAACTTATCTGCTGAAGAAGAGTCAATATTTTCTCCATCTACGTACTCTGTGCTGCTGACGGTGAAGAGAAGGCTGATTCTGCAAATGTTCATTTCACAGGTCTTACCTACAGTGAGTGCTCTTTAAAAAGAGGTATAAAAGCATGCCAATCAGTAACTGTAAGCTGATTGGCTAACCTTAAACTGACAAGGGCGGATAATGATATCTATTTCTCAGAGCAGGCAGCATTCAATTTTGTCGTATTTGACTCCACAAATGAATCAGTTCAACAACATTTGCAACAAGGTTTTCTCAAATTCAGTGTTCACACAGCTTTAATTTTTATTTTCACTATTTATATGCAGACTATTGTCATCATCTTTGTTACTCTTATCACAGTGTATCATCCATTCTGCTAGCTTTCAACAGGTGGATATCAATCTGAGTAACCTACAGGGAATTCCAAACCCTTCATTTAATCTATGGGGGAAGACAGTTCTCATTCAACTGCTCATGCCTAGAGATATCTCATGGGACAATAGCCTACTGGATTAAAGTGTTGGTTCATGAATTTCGTGATACAATAACTGTGAGTTCAATCCCTGTTATCTGCAGTGTGTACTTACTCAGTGGAAACAGGGTAAGCAATAACTGAGCAGCACTAAAAATAAGAACTAAAGATATTCTTAGACATGGGCAGTGGAATGAGAACAGTCTACCCTTGTAGATTAAATAAAGTTTTAAGTTTAAAATTCTCTGTAGGTTGCCTGGATTGATATAACCTGATGATGGCCAGATGTTACAATGGCCAAAATGTTGTGAGAACAACAACAAAGATGAGAATAATATTCCACATTTAAATAGTGTAAATAATGATAATTTTTCATCTCATATATTCAGACAGCTTTAATTCTTTTATATAACAGGCAATAGATTCACCAGGTTGAAAGATTTTTGAATTGAAACACAAACACAGTAAAATCAAGGAAGGTTTAGAGATTTGCTGTTTAAACAGAGGGGGGAGTAGGAAAGCTTTATCAGCTAGTTTATCATATTTCAATATTATGCCATATTTCCAAAGTACTGATACCACTTAAGGAAATGGCATGCTACTTTTATGGATTAACAATGTCAATTACAATGAAATATTGCATTAAGTGGTTTTAGAAGTCTGTCCAATCACCATTTTCCA
>OZ038488.1:118681752-118719252 GCA_964036315.1 Acanthosepion esculentum | reverse complement strand
TCTTTTCTTCTTTGTCAAGATCTTCTTTTATCACATCTTCCTCTTCATTTCTGAGTCTTAATTGGTTAGAATTAAGCATTAGGCTTTTTTCTTTCTTTGCTATAATGGCCATGTTATGTCCCCTTTGCATGGTGAAATTAGCTCTCTCAGGACTTGCTACTTTGTCTTTTTTTTATATCACATTGTTTCATTTGTCAAGCAAGACATTGTTAATGGAGATCTTATTTGTCTACCCATTAATGCAGATGGGCTTTGCAATCTGTCTGCATGTGGAATCATCCTATAAGTGAGCAGTAACCCTGGTAAGTAACTGGCTGTCGTATCTCTACTTGGGGACAATGCCTTCACACCCATTTTTACTGTCTCTACCATTCCTTCTGCAATCCCATTAGTTTGCAGGTGTAAGGGAGCAACTAATCAATCTCCAACAATTATATGTCTCCATCAGAAGATTTTCATGCGTTGCCTGATACTAATGTTATAGGGCCTCCATTTGTACTAATGTTTAAGGGCCTCCATTTGTACTAATGTTTTAGGACCTCTATTTGTACTAATGTTTAAGGGCCTCCATTTCTAGAGAATACATCTCTTAATATTTGCTTTATTGTTGTTGTTTTCTATCTTTAACAGCTTCAGACCATCCAGAAAAGGAGTCTACTAAAATTAGTAACAGACCCATGCCATTAATGTGTGCATGTCCCATATGAACATGAGACCATTGTCCCATTTCTTTAGGCTTTGTCAAACATTCTTTATTTCTGCATATTTGGAGCATTTATGTACATATCTTTATATATTGTGATAATACTCCAATTAATGTTACCAATTTTAATCTCCTCTGTGTAGCCATTTTCCCACAATGCACATGATCATGTACACTTTTTAAAATATCATTCCTTACTGTTTCTGGTGGTATTATCACATCTCCATTGCATAGTTTTCCATTGTTAATTTATGCCTTATTTCTTTATAAGGTATTTCAACTTTGGAACAATTACGCCACCTGTTTCTTCTTATTCTCTCAGCAATCTTGCTTAATATCAGATCATGTAGAATTTCCGATGACAATCTTTGTAAAGGTAATATATCAGTTTTAACCCAATATAATATTTCTTCATCCATTTTTTTTTTATCCTTATTAAATTGTAACCTTGAGAGCATATTGCCATGTGGTATTGTAATTCCTTTTACATACTCAATGTGAAAATCTTATGCCCTTAATTTTATTGACTAGAATTCTGGAAGAAATTACTTTTGGTAGCACATTTCTAGTTATTTATCATCTGACTTTAATAGGAACTTCTTACCTAATAAGAATTGTCAAGCTCTGCCTGTGCTCCAAACAATGTCCAATGCTTCTCTTTCAACATTTGAATAATTTATTTTTGCTGCTGTCGATCTTCTTGAAAGGTACATTACTGGATGGCCTTCTTGCGATAAAATTGATGATGCAGCTCACTCACTCAAATCCGTAGTTAACATAACCTCTTGTTTGGGATCAAAGTTTTTTACAATGAGTTTTTTCCTTTTTTTTAAATCTGAGCTTTTTCTTTTACAGTAAGGTTCACCCTTTACAAGGCCCGGAGGCCACTCGTGGTTGAGGGTTATGTTAGGAGGCCATTTGTGTTTATACAATGACCTAAGAAAAGGTTTTAGCCAGGAGAAATAAACTACATCCAATTTCAAAATTTAATTACGTAATCCCAACTCAACATAAATAAACAGTATTTGGAACTAGTATGGAGTAGGTCTTCCATTTGCTAGTTTCAGTGCTTGTATTCGATTTTTCATGGATTTGGTGGTACTAAGGAATGTAGTTCATCAGAACACATGGCATAAAAGAGCAGCTAGAGGATTGTGACTTTTCGTCTGTGACAAAGGGATTGTTGGGGGGAAAATAATTCATCACCCAAAAGGTCGCGTAGATGCCTTTGAACTGTATCAAGATGGGCAAATAAAAACTGGGGTAGTAAGATTTACACTTACTTCTTTTAACGCAGTGTGGAAAGACTCCGTCCCTGAAAACCCTGATGTGGCCAGTGTCCTTACAGTGGCTTAAGAAAAATTTTTAACCAGGAGAAATAAACTATATCCAATTTCAAAATTAAATTATGTAATCCCTACTCAACATAAATAAACAATATTTGGAACTAGTATAGAGTAGGTCTTCCATTTGCTAGTTTCAGTTCTGGTATTCCTTTTTTCATGGATTTCGTCAAGTTATCAACAATCGTCTGAGCCATATTTCGCCACTCCTTTAGCAATGTTTCTTTAAGGTTTGCTACTGATGTGATTTTGGTTGCACGCTCTCAAAGTTTTTGGTCAAGATGCTCCCAAATGTGCTTTATTGGATTCATGTCAGGACTTTGGGCTACCAATGGCAGTGACTTGATTACTTGTGATTTCTTACAGGCTTTTGCCACTTTGCCAGTATGACATGGTACTCCATCTCCTTTGTCAATCTGATTCGTTTCAAATAGTGGGAGTAGTCCTTTCCAACCACTCATCAACAAGAATCAGCTCAGATTTCCATCCAAACCAGACAGCGCCCCACACCGTTACTCCAATCCATCCATGTTTCACGGTTGCCTGTAGACATTCAGTGTTCCAAGTCTCATCCTGATTTCACCAAACATAAACCTGTCTTGAATTCGAATACTGGCAGAATTTACTTTCACCTGACCAAATTGCAGACTGCCAAAATTCATAATATTTGCTCTCAAATTCTCTCACCCAGTTCATATTCCTGTTCCAGTTAACCTTTAAAATTAAGGGCTTCATTCTTGCAACTCTTCTTTGATAGCCTAGCACTTTCAGAGTCTTTCTCACCGCATATGATGACATTTCCATGCTGTTGGCGACATCTTTGATGCTCTGACAATGGTTTCTGATGAATTCCCTCTTCAGCACCCTTTTTGTTCACTCAGACACGATGCTGGCTCTTCCTGAACATTGTTCCACATGATAATGTCCTTCTTCATTAAAGTTCTTGACAATATTATTAACCCTTTGATGATTAACCTATAAAAACCTAGTAATTTCTCTTTTTGACTCACCACATTGATGCCATCCTCTTATTTGCTCTCATTGAAATTCACCAATTTCCTTAATTCTGCGAACTTTCATTGTAAAATATAAGTCAACTATCATTGATAGATGAGAGTAGCTAGATACTAACACGGTATTGTTTGAAAAAAAAAGAAGAGACGTTATTGCACAAGCTAAAATTGTTGTAATCAAGAGTGGCTAAAAACTTATCATAGCCCACTGGAGGAGTGGAAGATAATGATTAACCCGAGCCTTGAACAGGTTAACATTGTAGTGATCAGGGAAACATCCTATTGGGAGTTGGTTCCACAAGGCAGTGTTTCATGGGAAGAAGCTCTTCAAGTGGAACTTACTTCTCACTGATGGAATACAGTGGGAATGTGGGTAGTTTGCTACTATATCCGTGGCATGGCATGTTCTTGCCATGAAGGTTTGGCTTTGCAGGACCAGGAAATCCTGTCTGTAGGAGAGAGGATGGAGGGTGGAGAATAATTTGTTACCCACAAGGGCTCGGAGATACTTTTGAACTCTATCAAGACTGAGAGTGAGGTCTTGGCAGCACCCACCCAAATATGACAATAGTACTCCATTTTTGGCCTGATCTTGTAAAGGTAGAGGATACTATGAGGAGTTAGGTACTTACTGGAGTGGTACATGTAGGCAACCATTTTACCTGCATCCTCAACACTGGATTATATTCATGAGTTCCACTTGAGGTCAGGTGTGAGTTTGGTGCGCAACAGTCATTCAAGGCACAGTACTTCTCTGAAAGGACCTCTGTTCATCCTGATTAGTGGTAGTTCAAGGTCAGATTGGCAATGATGGAATGTAACTGGCTTTGTCTTTGAGGTATTAAATGTAACCAGCCAGTTTTTACCCTATTAGGTAGGTTGTGCAAGATTGGAGGAGAGATCAGTCACCAATCTCTGACCATCGAGAGTTTTAGAAGTGCGGCTGTATATAATTGTATCATCGGCATATAGATGTTTACAAATGATCTGAGTATATTCTTAGGCAGGTCATTTATGTAGATCACAAACAGGGTTAGTCTGCACCATTAATAACTACCTTCAGGGACCTACCTGTTAGGAAGGATTTTATGATCAAGAAGAGCCTTCTAGTGATTCCATAACTGGAGAGCTTGTGTAGTAAACATTTATGCCACACCTTGTCAAAGGCCTTTGAGATCTCTAATGCTATGGTCCTTGAGGTGTGTTTGTCATCATGAGCCTCACTGATTCTGTGCGTGATGGCAGTTATAATGTGACCTTCTTATTGAAAGAAAGCTTACTAATGAGACTGAGGAGACTGATGGGTCTGTATTGGGAAGAGGAAGATAACATGCCCGCGTTCTTGAAACTGGGTATAAGCTTGAAACCTTCCAAATGCATGGGAAGGATTTCTCCTTCAAGCAATGGTTGAATAACTTTGCTAAGCTTGGGGATGATTCCAAGTTGATATTCTTAAGGACAACCACTGGAATTTTGTCTGAGTTAGGGTTAAGGTCTTTGATATATCTAGAGATTTTTTGTGCAGTAATAGTAATATTACTGAGATTGTGCTCGGTGAGACATGGGAACTTGGGGATCGGATAGTCTTTGTCATCTAACATTGAGTTTGAGCCAAACATAGAGGTGAAGAGGTTTGCCTTATCTCTCAAAGAAAATATGAACTCAGGGGCCATTTATAACTGAGGGCACAGCTGCTTTAGCTCTGTTCATGATCTGGTTGGTGATCTTCCAGAATTCCAGTTTGTTTCTTTTCAACCTTGGTCTGGACTGCTCGTGCATAACTGCACTTGGTGTTTTCTGGAACATTTTTGCAGTGATTGCAGGCAGTTCAGAATGCAATGAGGGACAAACTATATCGCTCCTTGCAATAGGTATTGAAGTAGTGCCTTCAGTGAGTTATGACGGCAACACATTCAAGGGTGAACCAGGGTTGACTGTTTTTTGCTCAAATTTTTGCAGGTGGTATAAAACTCTCAATTCCAGAAAGGATCCAATCAGTGACAAGGGCAACAGTTTTGGAAGCAGCATGCTTGAAGAAGGTTGAGAGCAGAGGTTCCATTATGTAGTATCAAAAATTGTCCCAGTCTGCTTTTGCATAGCAAAAGATCATTCCGTGGATCAGTACATCAGGGGATGCCTTAGGTTTGGCATCAATCTGGCCTAGTGGAGGTAAAACTTTAACTAAGCATTTATCAGGGCAGGAGGTTAGAGAGAGGTTGAGGAGGTTTGCCTGATGTCCTGTTGTCTCAGGGACACAGGTAGGTTTTATGATGATCTGGATTAGTTCATAGTTGATGGAGAAGACTATGCAGTATTTGCCTTCAACATCAGTTTTCTTGGAGTGGACTGGCCATTTATTGTATTGGATATTGAAGTCACTGCAGATATGAAAGCTGGCCGAGGAGAATTGAGTGAGGATATTTA
Organism: Acanthosepion esculentum; assembly: GCA_964036315.1. Taxonomy (NCBI): domain Eukaryota; kingdom Metazoa; phylum Mollusca; class Cephalopoda; order Sepiida; family Sepiidae; genus Acanthosepion; species Acanthosepion esculentum. The sequence continues at coordinate 118,713,769 of OZ038488.1, read as the reverse complement.
TACAATAAGTAGTACAGTCAATGTTTACTTTACCATAATGTGCTTATAATTCCCAGAAATATTAGGACTAAAACCAGAAACTCCTTGTAATTACTTGACAGAAGTATTCAGAAAACTTAATTAAATAATCATGGAAATGTGATGTGCAACTTAATAAATATTAAAGGAAAAACTTTTCTGGAATGAAAAAACACCACATACTATTCTAGGGGACAGTAGATCAGGGTATGCCTTAGGTCTGGCATCAATCTGGTCTGACATGCCTAGTGGAGGTAAAACTTGATAGGCATTTATCAGGGCAGAAGGAGGTTCGTCTGATGTGCCATCCTGTCTGGGGCCCACAGGTAAGTTCTGCGATGGTCTGGGCTAGTTTGTAGGCAATAGAGAAGATTCGGCAATATCTACCTTCAACATTGGTTTTGTTGGAGTGGACTGGCCATTTTTCATAGTGGATATTGAAGTCACCGCAGATATGAAAGCTAGCCAAGGGGAATTGAGTGAGGATATTATCAATCTTCTCAGATATTTGGTCGAAGATTACCGTCCCTTCATCCTGAGGGCAACAGAGAGCAAGGAGAAATGTGAAAATATGGATAAGTGCCACACAGAAGCATATATACAGGAGATCAGATTCCTCATTTTTTTTCTGTCTGTGCCACAGGAAAGTCATCCTTGATGTAGACACCAAGTCTGTGGCCATGTCAATTTGGGGGGGGGGGGTAGCTAAAAGAAGTGAGTAGCTCAGGACTGTGACCTCTCCTAGTACACTTGAATCATTGATACTGGTTTTATAAAGTAACAGGAAGTCTGTTTTGGAGAGAAGAAAATGTTGTCCACTGCTGGAAAGTTGGAATATAAGCACCCCTCACATTAGGCGTAGGAGATGGTATACATGGAGTCAACTTTGTTTTTTTTATGTTGGGTTTGTTAAATTTTTTTTTCATTTGTATTTTGATTTGTTTCATGTCAGTAGGTGGAAGACTAGTAAACAGACACACCTGCAAGAGTTGCATGCATCAATAACTTGGAGTGAATCATCCAGAGATACTGCCATAGCAGTAACCTTCATCATGGCATCAAGAGGCCCCACTGGAGAATATTGCATGATCCAGAAAGCATTCACAAAATGGCAGTAAAATAGCCCCGATATTATACACCTGCTGACAGGATAGCCTCCTTTGGTGTTACTCAAAATTTTGGATTCCAGACTATCAGGTGAATACACAGCACAAAAGGGACAATCAATCAAAGAAAGAAAATACATGTGTCATGAGTGTCTGAGTGGACATATCATGTCAGCCCAGAAGTCAAAGCAACAAAATCTCTACTTGGGTCAGTAATGGGCAAGTTATCTATTCAAGAGAAAAAATATTCAGGCCTACAAAAGAGAAGCATTATAAATTGGAAGGAGACTTATGGGCAATGACTGTGAAGCAGCTATAATGTTTTTTTTAATAATTTCAGCCCAAGCAAGGCAGGAATGTCACTAGTACACAGAGGGTGAAGGTGGGAGGAGACTGGGTATAGGGGAGACTGGGGAAAGTATAAAAGCTGAATAGGGTTCAAGTAGATAAAAGATGGCAATTAACATTGCATTTAAATTTTTGAAGATTGTAATTATCAGGGAAGCAAGGAAACAGAAAGGAGTTCCACAGGTTGGAAGTTTGAGAAAAGAAACTGTTAGCATAAAAGTGGTGGTTACATTTACCTAATTCAACTGTAAAAGGGTGGGATCTAGATGCCAAACTGGTAACTCACTTAAACTCATGTAGTCCGAGCACCAGATAAAAAAGCTCATCAGAGCAGTAGCCATGAAAATATTTGTAGAAAAGACAGAGGGAAGCCATGTCACATTGGTGAGAAAGTGACTGAAGCTGAGATGGCAAGTCAGGATTGATCACATTGCAGATCCTTCTTTGAATTTTGTCAAGAACCTCAAAGTATACAGCAGGAGCACCAGACCAGATATGGCAACAGTATTCAATACATGGACAAATGGTAGATTTGTAAATCTCCAAGATAGACTCTAACAAGAAAAAAACCTCTGGCATGACACAGTGACCCAGCTTTCCTTGCAATAGATGCAGCTATTGATTCAATGTAGTTGTTCCACTTCAAGTCAGTTGAAAACGTCAGGCCAAGAAAGTGCAGTGTTTTGCTCTCCATGAGTCTAGCATCAGACGGACAGGACACATTCTCTATGATCGTTAAATGAGAGCAGTTTCCTTTTGGAAGCATGAAAATTTATGAACCATTTCCTGACCCAGTTAGCCACAGATTGGAGGTCCTTTTCGAGAGCAGTGGCTAGGTTAACTTTGTCAGCTCTGACGGATTTGCTATTGAGAGAGGAGTAAATGGTAGTGTCATCAGCATAAATGCCTACTTGGGAACTGATGACATCAGAAAGATCATTAATGAAGATCAGAAACAGCATAGGACCCAGGATAGAGCCTTGTTGGCACCTTTGTTTGTGTGAAAAATCTGGAAGCATGCCCATTCAAAACAACCTTCATTTCATGATTTGATAGGAATGATTGGATTAAATCAAACAATCATCCTGTAATACCATAATCCTGGAGCTTATGTATAAGGCCAGTGTGCCAAACCCTGTCAAATACCTTTGAGATATCTAGAGCCCCAGCTCAAGCTTTGCTGTTATTAAGAAGAGCTTGAAATATATATTCAGTGATGGCTGTTAGCACATCAGTAGTAGACCAAGCAAAATGGAATCCATATTGTTTGTCAGAGAGTAGGTCATGAGAAGTAAGATGCTTAACCACTACAGCATTGATTAAAGCCTTGAATACTTTGCCGAAAAGTAGCAGGAAACCGATAAGGTGATAAAGTGGTCAGAAGTTTCTTCAGAGTTTTTAAAAACAGGAAATATGGAGAAGCTGGAAAGCAGAAAGCAGCGAGGCATTAGTTCTAGATTTTGGAGAGAACTACAGCCAGCTTGGGAGCATATTTCTTAAGGATGATGGATGGGATCCTGTCACCTCCGCTTGACTTATGGGAGTCTAATTTAGAAATACTGTCCGAGACGAGTGACAGGGTAAAACACATATCAATCAGTAGAGCCTTTGTTCCAGTGGAAAAATCAGAGTTGAGTTGAAAGAGAATTTCCAAGCAAAGCATTCAACCTTATCTGCTGTAGATGCCAGGACTTTGAATTGATTGAATAGAGGAAGCATGAAACAACTTATAGCATCTCGCAGGTTCGGTTCTAGAGATTATTGGTGGCTCTGCTAGAGTGTGCGAGATGCTATAAGTTGTTTCATTTTATTAACAAACAGTAACTTTGCTTCTTTGACGACACACTTGCATTCATTACAAGCAGAGACAAAGAGATGTATTTTGCAATCAGACGTGTCACCGTGGTACAGCCAGGAGAAGTTATGGGCTAGAGTGGATGAGCATGCAGGTAAGAACCAAGGAGGTGAATGCAGTTTAACTTGGTATTTCCTTACTGGAATGAAAGCATCAATGCCAGCTTTCACTCAGGAGGAGACCTCGGATGCATATTTATGAACAGGATGGTTAAAAACTGCATTCCAAGGGAAGTCAGAAAGGAAGTCACAGAACGATTTCCAATCTGCTGGTAGGAGGTTCTTGGCTGGTAGGAGGGTGGAAAGAGATATTCACAGATACTACCACATGATCAGAGTTGCCAAGAGGACAGAGTTGCAAAGTACAAAATGTTTCTGGAATAGAAGTTGTATAAGTGTCAATATCCAATTTTGGAAAGTGGATACATTATATCACTCAACAAACCACATTAAATAAACTTCCATTAAATGTACAGGCCTCAAGAATCTATATCTATAATTCTCAAAATGTGTGTTTGTATGTATGTGTGTGTGATAGGATGTTGTTTATGTTTTTCCAGTTTTCATCTGATTTTGATGAAATTGTTTTTTTTTTTTTTTTGATAGATAATCCTTCAGTGTGAGTTTGAGTCCAAATTGGCTGGAAAAGATTACAAGCTTAAAAGTGAAAAATTGAAAAAACTGATTTTTTACACTTTGCACAAAAATCAAAGGCAAAATTTAATGTCTGTAACCCCCCTCAAATTGTTAGCACCCCCCCCCCCATTCAGGGATGTGCCTCAGTTTTCGGGTGGGTTCACTTTAAACTAAAACCGTTCCAATGGCAAAAATTCCCAGTAATGAAACACCCGGTCAAATACAGGTTATACTGCTAGTTGACAATAAATTAATGTGCAAGTAAATTATGCAGACATTAGCATGCACACACACACACACACACACACACACACATATATATATATATATATATATATATATATATATACACACACACACACACACTATATATATATATATATATATATATATATATATATACATATATATATATATATACTAGTAGCATGGCCCAGCATTGCCCGTGCTTGATTCAAAAATCATATGACTCATACAGCAATCGCTATCACTTGACTTAAAATATTTTTGCCCTTCCTTGCCTTTAAAGGAGTGCCCTTTGCCATGCTGATGTTGCTACATGCCTTACTTCTTGCCTATTTCACACTGTGAATTTTTTTCTAAGCTCTATACTAATCATTAAATCTGTTACAAAAAAAGAACTAAACAAAATGAACACAAAATGATCAGCTGGAAAAAACGAATGAAAAAAGAATGTTAACAACAAATACTTTTTCAAACCCAACCCAGTTCTGTGGAATCAGAATCAACGTTGAGTTTAAGCAAGCAAATGAGCCAATTGGAGTAAAGTGCCATGCAGATTTAAATTTTTCCCACTTGTGACGAATTCAGCTATCGATTTTTTTGCATACATACATACATATATATATATATATATATATATATATATATATATATATATATATATATAAACATGCACACACACGCAACTACTGCGACAAATATTAAGAGCACATTTAAAACAAAGCAAGAGAGAAATAAATAGTAGAGAATAACATAAATGCATAAGGTGAAAAAAACAAACGCAAATTGAGAAAAGTGATTCAAATTGCCAACATACATTAAGACAGGTTAAGGTATCTGGTGGATTGATTGAGCAAATATTAAAACAAGAATGATTTTGGTGATGCTAGCTTTGGTGAAGGAGGGATAAAAGTTAAATCCCTCCGGCCAAATGAAGATGGGTGGGGTTCATGTCAAGATTTTGCCATAATGCCAAATATCCACGCTATGATTTTATGATTTATGTCTGTTTTAAAAATCATCGCATATTCTTAAGTCTCTATCTGATTCTCACAAAACATTTGCTGCAACCTGGAGGAATATGTTTCAATATTCCCTCCTCTACTATTTTCTTTAACTTGGCAACTACTAAAGGTAGAAGGTGAATCGGTAATTTACAGGATTCAATATAAGACGGGGTACTATTTTCATTTAATTTTATGCTCAATATATACACACTTCCTCTTTTATTTTTTCTGATTTTATGTTACTGATTAATTTCAATATACCCACATTTAGAAAATTTATACCTAGCAGTCCATGAATTTCTTTACGTTCCACTACTGTAATAAGAATAATTTCAAATTGGTCACTGGTTTCAAAAATTCCACTGAAGTAGCCCAAATTTTTTATCAAAGATTGATTGAATTGTCTCAATTTCAGATGAGTTTTTCTCAATTTCGGTTTACTCATTTGTTTCCAGAAATTTCTTGGGATTAGAGTGATCTTGCATTGGAAAAGTCATACCATTTAATTTAATTTTTTCAAATGAATTCTTTTCCTGAAGTCTTTATATTGAAAAGACATTATCAGTTCTTTCTTTTTTCCAGTTTTTCTGTTCTGCTCATTTTCTTTTTAACATTGCAAACAGACTGAAAATTATCTTTTCTTCTGAATTTATGGCAAATTTTGGTAAATGTAGGAAACTTTTTTCTGTCAATTTCATGCTCATAGTTACAGTATTTGCATTTCTCGCATTCCTTTTTTATACTCTACATTTCAACATTGTCCTCAGTAGAAATATTTTTTTTATCAATTCCAGTTGTATCATTTCTGCACATGCAGTTAGAGACAAATTATTTAATGGTAACTGTCCCAATATCTTATATTTATGAAATCTATCAGACATACGATAAGTCAACTATAACTGAATCAATTCATTCGCTCTAATTTTGAGTTCTCAGTTTCTCAAATTTGAAGAATCTGCTAGCTTCTCTTAATCTGTGAAGATATTGTATAATTGGTTCATCTTGTTTCTGTTTAACAGATATAAATTGAAATTCTCCAATTGTTTGGGGTATGCTATAATATAAATTTTTATTATAGCTTCACAACCAGCTGAAGCTATGAAGAGGTCAAGTATTTCATTTTTCCTCCCTCTTGCCTTAATGTCATTCAATTTTGTAGCCCTAGCCTGAGCTGCAAAATACTGGATCTAAGTCTCAACAAATTCTGGTTTGTCCAAGTGACTTAAACATCCTATCAGAAATGCCACAATTGGGGTATTATGAGCATTCCATTCCCTCTTTCTTTATACATCCTATTCTAGTGCATGTCTTTCTATTTCTGCACACTTTTCCTTGAGGCATTCATTTTTTGCTTGCTTGCATTGGTTTTTAATGATTTTGTTTAAAATTTTACATTCTCCACCATTTCACAGTATTATTTGCTATCTCTTTTTCTTCATCTTGGGAATTTTAATTTACCAGCTACTTTTTTTCTACTTATCTCTGTTTCCTTAAGTGTATGCAAAAGTTTCCAGCATTTTTATCAAAATATGTTTTCCTCCTGTATGCCAAATTTTCAACAATGTAAATGCTGGGGACCTTCTGTATTCCTAAAAATTTATATAATTATTTAAATATAATCTATTTTTGTTATAATTTTTAAAATTTATCATTTTCTGATACATTTTCCTATTTTTTGTCTCCTTTCTTTCTCTTTATATTTCTTTCGGCATTAATTTTCTCCTACCTTCCCTTTTTCCTTTTCCAGTATACATACACTTTCTTTTTCTATTAAAGAAAGAAAGGAAAAAGAAACAGGTTAGAAGTAAGAAAAAGGAAAGCAAAGAAAAGTAATAAAAAGAAATGAGTTGAAAGAAAAGTAAGAGCAAAAGTGAAAGAAGAGAGGAAGAGAAAGAAATAAGAAGATGAGAGATAAATAAAAAAAAAAGAAAAAGGGTGAAAAACTATGAAGAGAAGAATGAGTTAATGTGGTGAACAGCCCCGTAGAATCAAATGAGCCAGAGTGGCTTGCATCTGGTGCATAGAAAAATAAGGGTCTTACCTTAATGTGCGGCACGTGACATTGGCAAGTTTGCTCCATGAAAATGGCATTACTCTCCCATCTAACAATTCCAGCAGTAGGTGTGGTAACGAGGATTTTTGTACAGTTTGGCATGCTTCCACCAATAGGAATTCGTGTGCTGATTGGTCGAACTGGAGGAGGCTATTTGCCTGGATAACTGAGGATAAAAGCGAAGAACACTGATTGGTTGGTTGACTGCAGTGTTGACCTGATAAAAGACGGCTGAAGCAGTGAAAAGGGCAGAAGAAAAGACGGATATACGTTGTGACGTGTTCAGAAAGCAATGACGGTGAATTGAACCAGCGGTATCTTGATTTGTACAAGTGACATCGTAGCAATACAGACTTATTTAAACTAGAGTTAAAAGAAATGGAGCAAACTGTAAGACCCCCTCCATTTCCCCATCAGTCGCTATCCTGCTCAACCAACTGAACTCTTTAGCATACTTTTACATTCCACCTTCAAAATCAAATGACATGATTTCTTTCCTCTCCCACCATTTGCTTCTTCCTCTTCAGGAGATGTGCATTTCACATCAAGCAGAATTAATCAAAACCCATTATTGGATCCTAACCCAGTCTGAAATCTCACAGAGTTTAACATGAAACCAACCATTTTGTATTAACTAGTCTCTACCAAGCATGCACAACCAGTCAAGTTTGGTACACTGATGACCCTTGGTCACTTCTATAAACACACAAACACAAACCACAATACTTTTTCTACTTTTTTTTTATAACTGAATGCAGTTCATCATGTACGTTCTTTTTAATCACCAGATTTGGATGCTTTCAATCCAGACTTACTGTTACTCATGAAGGGAGGTCTTAATTCATTGCCTCTCATTCTGCATCTCACATCATTCAGTCGGTCTTTTTCAATTTGTTTTCTTCTTCATTTTATGTCTTTCGGATTTTACTTATTTTTCCCCCCAACATGAAGAACTTATTTCTTTTCCTTCATGCATTTATTCTTTACTGTTTTGGCCTCAGATTCTAAATGATTTTCATAATTATGGAAATAATAAACATGAAAAAGCGTTTACTCTTTTTGAATGCTTATCTTTTTCATCCTAACCTTCTTTTTCTTTGCTCTTTTTTCTTTTTTCTTCATATACAGAATTAGTTTTCTTCTCTCTTTCTCTATTCTTTTTCATTCCTTATTACCCACTTTCTCTTTTTCCTGTTCTTTTCAAATACAGAATCAGTCTTCTTCTCTTGTTCTCTCTTCCTTCTCATTCCTTATTACCCACTTTTTCTTTTTCCTTTTCTTTTCAGATACAGAATCAGTCTTCTCTTTTTCTCATTCTTTATTACGCCCTTTTTCTTTTCAGATACAGAATCAGTCTTCTTCTCTCTTTCTCTCTTCCTTCTCATTCCTTATTACTCACTTTTTCTTTTTTTCTTTTCTTTTCAGATACAGAATCATTCTTCTTCTCTCTTTCTCTCTTCTCTTTCATTCCTTATTACCCACTTTTTTCTTTTTTCTTCATATACAGAATCAGTCTTCTTCTCTCTTTCTTTCTTTTTCTTTCCTTATTACCCACTTTTTCTTTTTTTTCATATCACCGAATCAGTCTTCTCTTTTTCTCATTCCTTATTACCTACTTTTTTCTTTTTTTTCATTGTGTCTTTTAATTTTTACTCTCACCTCTTTATTTTTTCTTCTTTCTCTCTTCTCTTATTTTAACCATACATTTGCTTCATCTTTTTTGTATCTTTCTTTCTGTTCCTCCTCCTTTTTTGGTCTCCAGAATTGTCCACAGACTTGAATCATCCTCATTTCTTATATATTCCTTTGGTAAAATGCGTTTTCAAATCCAAAAACTATTTTTTTCTACAACGACCTGTAAGAAGAAAGATACAAAAAAAGATGAAGCAAATGTAAGGTTAAAATAAGAGAAGAGAGAAAGAAGAAAAAATAAGATGAGAGAGTAAAAATTAAAAGACACATTTACCCTGTACAAGGACTAAGAGTCACTCGAGATAGAGGGTTAGAGAGGAAGAGCTACCATCCCAAGCAAAGTCATAATGCCACCAAAATGCAAGAAGCCACCGGAAGTGAAAGAGAATGAAAAGATTTTAGAAGGACCAAAACCTAAACAGAACAGAAGAGATAAGCCTCTGCATCTGTTCAAATGACTGGGAAGGGGTTTGAAGTTTATCCCTTGCTTCTTCTTTGGGATTGGTTTTCCGGTACCTGAGTATTCAAGACACAAAGCCAACCACAGAGTAATTAGAGACAATGGCAAAATTTCTTTTAAATTACTTTTATCTCTCTCTCTCTCTCTCCCTTTCTCTCCATCTGCTTATCTTTATTCTTTCTTTTTTTCATTCTAACTCACACTTATGAAATTTTCATTTCTTCATATTGATTATATTCTTGCCATTTTCGTAACTTTTCATTCTTCTGGTTCTAGTTTTGTCCATTTTCTTCATTAGTCCCTTTTTCTTCATTAGTCCCTTTTTCTTCATTAGTCCCTTTTTCTTCATTAGTCCCTTTTTCTTCACTAACATAAGACACTATTGTAAAGGACGAGGTTGCTGTTAGTTACCAGTTTGTACCGCGAGGAGTTATGACTTGTTGCTGATTAGGAAAAAGCTTTTCAAAGCATCTATCAGATCACTGTCTTCTCTTTCTTAAAACTTCATTCATTTAACTAAATCCAATTTCATATAGAATGCTGGAACTGATATCTCCCCGCTTACATCTATCAGATCTTTTTTCTTCCCTTTCTTAAAACATGTCTCATTGCTTTGTGCTCTTACCATACATAAATGGAACAAGAAATGTGAGGAAAAAAGCCCTATATATTTTACTGCTTGTCTTCCTATGATATGCCACGTGGTTTTGCCTGGCAACAGTGGCCAACTTTTAACACCTGCTGAGGCATTGTGCAATTGTCTAAGCTATGTTTTTGAGAGAGGCATTTATATATATATATATCAGAATATAAAAATATTATTTTCTTTAGCATTTTATGTTTACTGTGATATTATATATGATACAATGAATCTTTTATAAAAATAATCTTTGACAGAAACCACTGAAAAATTTATTCATCTGCTTCCATCTTTTCCCATTGTGCATGGATTTAAGCCTAATAAACTATTACATATTAATTGGTTAACCCCAGTTTCTTTCATCTTAAAAACTTAGTTTCTAGACTGATTTTCCTGTCATTTATTATCAATGATATTATACATGAATACATGGTGACAAAGACACAGGTACAAAAAAAAGACAGGGAGAGGCAGTCAACTGTGAACATATCTACAGTTTTTATGAATTTTCTGATTGGACAAAACTAACTTGATTAAAAGCTTGGCTAGATGAAATTATAATAGACATTTTTTCTCTTTATAATTTTTCTTTTTGAACCCTGAGCTACTCATTAGAAATTATTATTATTCCATCAAAGCCATATGCTACTTGTTGGAAATTAAGTGATGTACCGTTTTTATTATCTTTCCTTTCTCTGCTGTAACAATGCCCTGGAATCAACCTTTGATACTGCACCAATGGCAGCCTCTTCATTATTGCTCACCTCTGGTCTCAAACTTGAACAACAAACACACGAGTCATATACCTCCATTATGCTAATGGCAACTGTACCCTGGTCCATGAAATTCAGAGACCTCAACAGACAACTTCTCCAGAGCATACATGTACTATAAAGGTCTTGCTCCAGCCATGACCAGGACATCACACCACCTGATATCAAAATCACCATCAATGGACAGGACCTGGGGAATGTTGAAAAATTTCCATATCTTAGTAGCATGCTAACATCAAATGCATCCACTGAAAAAGACATTGATAACCAAATAAAGGATTCCCATGCAACATATGGAAGGCTATTCAAAAGATTCTTTGGCAACCCTGGGCTATAACAAACCACCGAGATTCTATCAAATGAAATGTCAGCAAATCCTGCTGAATACATGGCAAGACCAGATCAGAAACATCAAAGTTCTCCTCCGTGCAAAGATGGAGAGTCTAGAAACCATCATGACTCACCACTGACTATGATGGGCCAGACACCTTGCTTGAATGCTAGACATCTGCCTACCCAAACAAATCCTCTTCTCAGAGCTTGCATCTGGCAAGAGACCATTTGGAGCCCCACATAACTGATTTAAGAAAAAAAGAAAAAGATTCTGATAACCGAATCAAGGCCGCCCACATAGCATGCGAAAGCTATTCTAAAGAGTCTTCAGCAATCCTGGAGTAACACAACCCCCCCCCAGACTCATGTTCTCCCGAAGTTGCATCAGCCACCGCAAAGAAAGTTGGTTCTCTGTGCCGAGCCAGGAAATTTTTCTCCCCTGAATCGATCCTTCAAGTCTATAAATCGACCATTCGCCCATGCATGGAGTATTGCTGCCATATATGGTCTGGAGCCCCTGCTGTTTGCCTCGGGGTTCTTGATAAGATCCAGAGACGGATAGGCAATGTGATTGGCCCTGATCTGTCATCTCGTCTGCAGTTGCTCTCTCACAGACGCGATGTTGCCTCGCTCTGCCTTTTTTACAAATACTTCCACGGTAATTGCTCTGTGGAGTTGCGTTCGCTTGTCCCCAGGCCTCGTGAATTTAAATGCCCCACCAGGCTGGCATCCCGCTCCCACCCCTACACCGTGGAAACTGTTAGATGTAAACGTCTCTTCTACTCCAATAGCTTCATGTCTCGCACATCCCGCCTATGGAACTCCCTTCCCTACTACTGTTTCCCTGACAAATACAATCTCCAAAGGTTTAAGTGTAGCGTCAATCGACATCTCCAGTTGCCTTGATCTATCCGCTTCCCTTCTCCACATCCTTTCTTTTCTCATTCCTATCTGCTCTCGCTCCGGATCTTTTGTGGCCCCCTTGCCTTGATCGACTCACTGTCTTTCTCTTCTTCCTCATCCCCTCCATTGCCACTCCTATCTGCTCTTCCTCCAACCCTTCTTTAACCCCTTGCGCGATAGTGGCCTCTAGCCTTGCTTGGGGCAATATGATTAAAAAAAAAAAAAAAAAAAACTGTTGTAATCTTGACACTCCTGTATGCATGTGAGGCCTGGGTACTCTATGGAAAAGATATCTGCAAACTTGAATGATTTTATCAAACGTAACTTCATCAAATCTTATGGAACACATGGCAAGACCAGATCAGAAACATCAAAGTTCTCCTCCATGCAAAGATGGAGAGTCTAGAAACCATCATGACTTGCCACTGACTATGATGGACTGGACACCTTGCTTGAATGCTAGACATCTGCCTACCCAAACAAATCCTCTTCTCAGAGCTTGCATCTGGCAAGAGACCATTTGGAGCCCTATGTCTTCAATTCAAAGATCACCTTACATAGGACACAAACTGATCCGGTCAACTGAGAGACAGCAGCTGCAGAAAGAACCAACAGGAGAAGAGCAGATCCAACATATGACTCATTTCACGCAAAACGAAATGTCTATAAGCAACCTAATACTCAGCAACAATGATTGTAAGAATGAAAAATAACTTACCTATTTTTTTTTTACAAAATGTTTATCCAATACAAGAGCCAAGAGGTAGAGTGTAACTAAATGCAGTTGTTGTAGAGATGGAAGAAGAAGAAGAAGAAGAAGAAGAAGAAGAAGAAGAAGAAGAAGAAGTAAAATGCAAATTGTGAGGATATGTAGAATATGTAATGTTTGACTCTAGACTTGAAGATGTTAAAATTGTAGTGTTGAGGAAAGCATCCACTCAGGGGTCTGTTCAGTAGAGTAGAGGCTCTTGGGAAGAAACTGTCTTAATGGGACTTCTTTCTTCTCTGTATATTTCACATGGCAGGTCTTAGCTGCAAATATCTGAATTGGTGAAATATGCGAATGTAGCTTGTTAGAGAACTAAAATGTCATTGTTCTGTCTGCAAAGCACTACCTTTGGGACCTCACACACTGATCCCAGTCAAAATAGTTTGAAATATCTTTGAAACTGCCATCAGTTGACATTTGCATTCTCCTTAATCTCATCCATGATGCTTCAAAAGAGATTTTAACATATAAATATAAAGGCTATGGGGAAAGGGTTAACAGACTTTAATATTTTGTCAAAAAGTCTTTTCAGAATGTATTTATGCCAGTCATTGTGAATGCAACAGTACACAAGTTCATTTGATGATATCTATCAATTGACATTATTTACATTATTTGGACTATTGTCCTCATCTTTGTCGCCATATTTATTACAACATTTCAGCCTTTCAGTATCTGTCTATATTTCTGAGATGAGGTATTATGTACATTATTTACATTATTCGGACTATTGCCATATTTATTACACTCCAGCCTTTTTCAGGTGGTTGGAATGTCGAACTGAACCCTTTATTTTGCTCACTAGTAATGGTTATCAGTTATCTCCTGTTAGTTCTCCACTGCCTTAACCAGGTATTGAACTCTCACTCTTTTGGGTCCTGTCACTGAATCTAACCAGCGCCTTTATCCACTGTGCCATGTGTCCTTGAGGACATCTGGGTATGAATTTCTGGGTATTATAAACCTAATGTCTTCAGCAACCATTTTTACCAGTGTTCATATTGCAATTTTTGCTGTTATCATTGCATGTTTTTACTAGAGCTCATATTGCAACTTTGTTGTTATTATCACTTTTCTCTGGCACTCCTTATTACTGGTTCCCATATTGTATTCATTTCTATGCTTGGTCGGCTCAGGAGATTTTTGTGGCCTAGCATATGTGCTGATTCCTTAAGTTTACGAATTTTCCAATGGTGTTCCTTGTCTATGATCTCAACCTGATCCCACAGAGGGCGGTGATCTCCCTTCTCTCTCCATATGTGGTCAGCCACGCCTGATTTTTCCACTTCCCCTCATGTTACAGCTTTCTGGTGTTCTTGAAGCCTCACCTTAAGGAGGCGGCCTGTCTCTCCTTTATATTTCTTTCCGCAGCTGCACGGGATAGCGTACACACAGTCTTTAGGCATGTTCTCTTCTATGGGGGGGTCTTACTCGGGAGAGATATCTGCGAAGTGTCGTCAAGCTTTTGAAGGTTGACCTGATGTTATATGGACCACAGATCCTTTGTATTTTCTCTGATAACCCCTTCACATAAGGCAGGCAGACTTTTTTTCTGAGTGTTGTTGTCCTCTTCCTCCTCTTGTACCTGCCTATCCCAGTTTTGGGGGGCTGCTACCATATACCCAGGGTAGTTCTTACGTTGTAGGGTACTACTTATACTGACCAATTCTTTATCTAATGTCTCTGGGTCGCCACTTATAAATATGGCGACAAAGATGAGGACAATAGTCTGAATAATGTAAATAATGTATATAATACCTCATCTCGGAAATATAGACATCTATCAATTGAGTAACACAACAGGAGAGTTTCTGTTCATGGATATGCATTAAGGTCCTATCTGACTTGTAGCCAAGATAAATCAGGGTAGAGCAACTAATTATCAAGATATACACAATGGTCAGACACATTCTACATAGACCTAATATGGTTGTATACTTTTATTAAAAGAACAGCCAGAAGAAGAGGAAAGAACATGTTCAAAGAAGAAAGATAAAAATTTTGAATACAGGTTATTGGAAGATAAAAGAAGGAAAAAAAAATGAATGAATAACAAAGAAGGAAGGAAGACATAATAGATGAATATCAGCTGCTGTGTTATGAGTGGCTGAGTTGTGGAAAAGACAAATTCAGCCAAACATGGGTGAGGAAAACTTGCCTGATTATCATAAGATATTATGTTTGCATTACTGAATCATTAAAACTTCAACTGAGAAACAAATTTGTCAATGGAATAAATTTTTTTTTAAAATTTTCTTCGCTAAAATTGTTCTTCCTATCATCAGAATACTTGTAACAATAAATTTAACCTTTTCAGACTTACTTGCATTATTTACATTATTCAGACTGTTATCCTCATCTTCATTGCCATATTCACAACATTTCAGCCATTTTATGCTCCAGCCTTCTTCAGGTAATTAGAATTTCAAACCAAACCCTTTTTAAATAAAATTTAATTTTATTAATAATAAAATTAAATGGTGTTGTTTATGTCGTAAACACCATTTGTGAGTAATTATTAATTAAAACTTATTATTTTTCACTTGTTTAAACACTTTACTGCAGTTTTAAGAAAATTAATTAAAAAGATTATTTTGCCTTACATAATATCATAAAACATTTTTACCGTTCTAACCGATTAATTTTTAATTAAAATGAAATGCTAATGGTTACTATGAGTGCAGCAAAAAATAATTTTTTAGACTCCAAGATTACATTTATTTTGTTTTCTTTAAATGTAAACCCTTGTGTCTTAGTGGCTTTATTGCCTTGCTTGGGGAGATATGATTAAAAAAATCACACTGATATTTTTTTTGCTAACTTATGACTGAATTTTAACAAGTCAGATAAAAAAAAGTTATCGAAAGAAACATAGCTTATATATGGCAATTTTAAAAATTTGTTTTAAAAATACATAACATAATATATTTAGTAAAGTATAATTATAAAAATCGTTATGCAAATTAAATATTGTTATTTATGTTGTAAACACCATTTGCTAGTAATTATATATAAAAGGCTAACAGTAAACCCCTTATTTGTTTCACAGGAGTTAATCATTAGCCAACGTGGGATTACTGAGGTGTGGTTATTGTCCCTGTGCTGTAAGTGGAACTATGTTTCTCCTCATTTCAGATGGGAGAAGTTGCTCAGTCCCAGGGATTACAACCCTGTGGCAGCACCTTCCTCATTGTACGAAAGAGTTTGGGTGAGTGTAATACCTATACCAGCATGACTTTGGTCGCAGGGGCTGGGCAAAACCACAATTTTTGTCCTTGGCCCATATGCATATGGAAATCACAATGTTAAAATGACCTTGTGCCACATCCAGCCTTGGCGGGGAGGTTGGGTAAATATGCCCTTATGTGTTTCATCATTATACCGTTTGCTTCTTGGCTTTTGGCTGGAATCAAAGCATAGTATCTACCCTCATCTCTCAGTTGTGTGCCTGTCTGTGGAAATGGTCTTGAGAAACAGCTGCCTACAGCAGGACCTCTCTCACTCCACTAAAGAGGAGGGGTCTGTAGTAATACTGGTGACAGTTGTAGAGGCCAGGCTATTTTAGTATCTGACCCAGGTGCATGCATTCTGGCTCCCCACATTAAACTGACTTTGTATAACATCTTGCCAACAAGGTGGGTGGGGGGCAAGAAAATATAATCATTTTATAGTTGAAATGGCTAGATGTAACTGTAAATTCTAGGCTCATAGTTTCTACTTACTGTTGCAATTCCCTTTTGGCTTATGGCTTCCCAGTCAACATCGATCTTCAGAAATTTAAATGCAATGTCAGTCGTTATCTTTTGTCTTCTTTAATCCTGTTATCTTATTGTTCTCTCTCCTTGATAGTTATTTTACTCATATTCTCTAACACTTGCGTCTTAATGGCTTTATTGCCTTGCTTGAGGTGAAATGATTAAGAAAATAGTACTGGCTGTTTTGTTCTACTGATGGGGATATATAGACAAAATTTAGCCTCATCCAGATTTATAAAAGATGACATCATGAGACCTTCATTAAGTAATACTCTTTAGATCCAATGAGTGCTTAAACACAAAATACTTTTTTAGGAGTGGAATAAACATGTTTGGACAGTGTGAACAAATAACAACCAATTGGGATTGTTTACAAAAATGAATAAATATGATGAACAGATATTGTTATGGAATATCATATAAAAGATGTTTTATACAATATCACATAATAAAAGATGTTTTATATGATATCACATAAAGATATGTTTTATACAATATCACATAAAAGATGTTTTATACAATATCACATAAAATATATGTTTTATACGATATCACATAAAAGATATGTTTTATACGATATCACATAAAGATGTTTTATACAATATCACATAAAAGATATGTTTTATATGATATCACATAAAAGATGTTTCATACAATATCACATAAAAGATATGTTTATATGATATCACATAAAAGATGTTTTATATGATATCACATAAAAGATATGTTTTATACGATATCACATAAAGACGTTTTTTTTATATCATATATAAAAGATATGTTTTATACGATATCACATAAAGATGTTTTATACAATATCACATAAAAGATATGTTTTATATGATATCACATAAAAGATGTTTCATACAATATCACATAAAAGATATGTTTATATGATATCACATAAAAGATGTTTTATATATCACATAAAAGATATGTTTATATGATATCACATAAAAGATATGTTTATATGATATCACATAAAAGATATGTTTTATACGATATCACATAAAGACGTTTTATACAATATCACATAAAAGATGTTTCATACAATATCACATAAAAGATATGTTTTATATGATATCACATTAGAATAAATTGACCAAATGAAAAAATCTTCTTTTATTTTTACTTTTTTCATTAGATTGTTCAACTTACTGACCAAACAATTTAACAAAATAAATGCAAAATTACCAATGGCAGGGATGCTTCATCAACATGTTACGGGGGACTGTGAAACCATTTAACGCCATGTGGGAGTATTTGAAAGGGCCCGTCAGTCAATGATCTGATGAGTTCATGTGTGTTGAGAAGCAAGCAGAGGACATTTTGAACATTTGTTGAGTTGCTGTGTCAAGGTACAATGATGGCCTTTTGGACATATGCTTATATGGACATTGTACCTTGTTTTGGTGTCAGAAAACTACCCCCAAAGTGTGTAAAAGTATTTTTGGATTGTATCTTAGATTGTACATTTAACAGTGTCTAGCGTAATCTTCAAACTTAATAACTCAGAAACAAAGGAGTTGCGGAGACATATAGATTTTGTCCTTGTATTGGTGTGAGGGATCTACCCTGAAAGATTGTAAAAAATATTTTTGATACACCCTGTATATATATATATATATATATATATATATATATATATATAGAGAGAGAGAGAGAGAGAGAGAGAGAGAGAGAGAGAGATTTTTACAAATATCTTAGAGTTTATCTGTTACCAATTTTTTTATGATTATTTAAGATGTCTTATCAGGTTTTTGTAATGCTAACAAATACTTGTCACTTCCATAATGCTCATTGTAGTAGAGACTTTGTAATTGCAGATACAACTATAGTAACACCGTTGAACAATACTGGTGTCAGATGACTTTGAATAACACTCGCACTAATTGGACTTGCTCAAAAAGTAACCACCAAATAGTGATCTGTATAGTGATCACTTAGACGCCACACTAATTCCCATATATACATTTCTTTACCATCACATGATATACTTATACAAAATGGGATCATCTGTGTTTACTCTCTGCTGATCTGTGTTTAAACTCCATTGTCAGCAGCAACACTTTATTCCTGTATAACACAGGTATACTGAGAAAGAGAAATGATCTATTCAAAATTTCTAATACTTCTGAATAGATCATTTCTCCTTCTCACTATGCCAGATAAGACATCTTAAATGATTAAAAAACATTTGGTAACAGATACCATCTTTAAAATGTTTATGAGAATACATACATACATACATATATATATATATATATATATATATATATATATATATATATATATATATATATATATATATTATAAAATGGACAAAGTCGGACAATTATTTTAAGACATTTTTATGTTTATACATTCTTTTTTATAGATACAAATATTTAAGTAAATGCTCTGTTTATAATAAACAGTATCAATAACATTTACCGTCCTGAATATCCGAGAAATTTTCATAGAAAATATTCCTCCTCTGACAGGAATCAAACCTGTATCCTATATGGAACCGTCATATAGCCTGATGTGCCTTTAACCAATTTGGCCACAGAGTAGCATTAGGTTAGCAAGGTCAAATTTACTGCCTTTAAACTTCAATCTTCCATGAATCTCTCACGTACATTCATATCTGCTCCATGCGTATCCAAATGTAAACAAATGATGTCACACATTATGAAATGGACAAAGTCGGACAATTATTTTAAGACATTTTTATGTTTATACATTCTTTTTTATAGATGCAAATATTTAAGTAAATGCTATGTTTATAATAAACAGTATTAACAACATTTACTGGCTTGAATGCCCGAGAAATTGTTATAGAAAATATGCATCCTCTGACCGGAATCGAACCTGTATCCTATACGGAACCATCATATAGCCTGATGTGCTTTTACTGATTTTGCCACAGAGAAGCGTTTCGTTTAGCAAGGTCAATTTTACTGTTTTTAAACTACAATTTTCCATGATTTTCTTACGTAAATTCATATCTGTCTATCCAAATGTAAACAAATGACGTCATACATTATGAAATTGACAAAGTTCAACAATTATTTTAAACATATTTTCTATGAAAATTTCTTAGACATTCAGGCTGGTAAATGTTGTTAATACTGTTTATTATAAACAGAGCATTTACTTAAATATTTGCATCTATAAAAAAGAATGTATAAACATAAAAATGTCTTAAAATATATATATAGAGAGAGAAAGAGAGA
The DNA here is from genome assembly GCA_964036315.1 of Acanthosepion esculentum. Lineage (NCBI taxonomy): Eukaryota > Metazoa > Mollusca > Cephalopoda > Sepiida > Sepiidae > Acanthosepion > Acanthosepion esculentum. The sequence continues at coordinate 118,693,961 of OZ038488.1, read as the reverse complement.
GAGAGAGATTTTAAAGAGTTTATCTGTTACCAAATGATTTTTGATTATTTAAGATGTCTTATCAGATAAAGTGATCTATTCAAAAGTATTAGAGGAATTAAAAAAAAAACTAATAATTTTTATTACTAGGGAGAATATAAGTACTGAAAATACTATTTATAAGTAGAAGTAAAAAAATTCTTACCTAAACATAAATTTATTAACCAATGCAAGAAAAGTCGCATAGAAAAGTTTTGGACACATCCTCGTGATCAAAATAATAATCACTTTGTTTTCTTCTATTGATTTCCATCACAACTCATTGAGTAGAGATCTTGAATGTTTCTTGAACTTTTTTACTGAGTGAACATTAATAAAAATAAATAAATGAAGCAGGATAAAAATTGGAGTTTAATATTCAATTCTATTCAACTTAATAACTGGCAAATGTCTGCCAACAATTTCAAGCAGGACACTAAGAATGCTTACTTTAGACCGTCATTGAATATGGGCTGGTACGTGGGAAGCTTTTCAAAATGTCAAAGACAAAAGATTTCCCTCAAGGATTTTGTGAGGTTATAATTGATCATCAAAATAATCGAAAGAGGTAGATATGAGTATGATTCAAGACATTATTTGAAAATGAAAGGAACATCATCGTGAATAACTTATCTGCCTTGAAAAAAGTGTCCTGGGTGAACAGATAGCTAAGTTCCACTCAAAAAACAAAAGTGAGAACAGAAGTGAACAAGGGTTCAATTACTGAGTCATTTGTGTAGGACAGCAACACCCGCCATTTGAGTGATTATAACCTGATTGTCAATAGGATTGCAATAACTCTAGAAATTCTAATGGATCCACAAGCAGCGCTCACAGAATACAGCAAGGATGTAATTACTCAATCATTCCTCAGTGTAGGACAGCAACACCTGCCATTTGAGTGATTATAACCTGATTGTCAATAGGATTGCAATAACTCAAGAAATTCTAATGGATCCACAAGCAGCGCTCACAGAATACAGCAAGGATGTAATTACTCAATCATTCCTCAGTGTAGGACAGCAACACCTGACATTTGACTGATTATAACCTGATTGTCAATAGGATTGCAATAACTCAAGAAATTCTAATGGATCCACAAGCAGCGCTCACAGAATATAGCAAGGATGTAATTACTCAATCATTCCTCAGTGTAGGACAGCAACACCTGCCATTTGAGTGATTATAACCTGATTGTCAATAGGATTGCAATAACTCAAGAAATTCTAATGGATCCACAAGCAGCGCTCACAGAATACAGCAAGGATGTAATTACTCAATCATTCCTCAATGTAGGACAGCAACACCTGCCATTTGAGTGATTATAACCTGATTGTCAATAGGATTGCAATAACTCAAGAAATTCTAATGGATCCACAAGCAGCGCTCACAGAATATAGCAAGGATGTAATTACTCAATCATTCCTCAGTGTAGGACAGCAACACCCGCCATTTGAGTGATTTTAACCTGATTGTCAGTAGGATTGCAATAACTCAAGAAATTCTAATGGATCCACAAGCAGCGCTCACAGAATACAGCAAGGATGTAATTACTCAATCATTCCTCAGTGTAGGACAGCAACACCTGCCATTTGAGTGATTATAACCTGATTGTCAATAGGATTGCAATAACTCAAGAAATTCTAATGGATCCACAAGCAGCGCTCACAGAATATAGCAAGGATGTAATTACTCAATCATTCCTCAGTGTAGGACAGCAACACCCGCCATTTGAGTGATTTTAACCTGATTGTCAATAGGATTGCAATAACTCAAGAAATTCTAATGGATCCACAAGCAGCGCTCACAGAATACAGCAAGGATGTAATTACTCAATCATTCCTCAGTGTAGGACAGCAACACCTGCCATTTGAGTGATTTTAACCTGATTGTCAATAGGATTGCAATAACTCAAGAAATTCTAATGGATCCACAAGCAGCGCTCACAGAATACAGCAAGGATGTAATTACTCAATCATTCCTCAGTGTAGGACAGCAACACCTGCCATTTGAGTGATTATAACCTGATTGTCAATAGGATTGCAATAACTCAAGAAATTCTAATGGATCCACAAGCAGCGCTCACAGAATACAGCAAGGATGTAATTACTCAATCATTCCTCAGTGTAGGACAGCAACACCTGCCATTTGTCTGATTATAACCTGATTGTCAATAGGATTGCAATAACTCAAGAAATTCTAATGGATCCACAAGCAGCGCTCACAGAATACAGCAAGGATGTAATTACTCAATCATTCCTCAGTGTAGGACAGCAACACCTGCCACTTGAGTGATTATAACCTGATTGTCAATAGGATTGCAATAACTCAAGAAATTCTAATGGATCCACAAGCAGCGCTCACAGAATACAGCAAGGATGTAATTACTCAATCATTCCTCAGTGTAGGACAGCAACACCTGCCATTTGACTGATTATAACCTGATTGTCAATAGGATTGCAATAACTCAAGAAATTCTAATGGATCCACAAGCAGCGCTCACAGAATACAGCAAGGATGTAATTACTCAATCATTCCTCAGTGTAGGACAGCAACACCCGCCATTTGAGTGATTATAACCTGATTGTCAATAGGATTGCAATAACTCAAGAAATTCTAATGGATCCACAAGCAGCGCTCACAGAATACAGCAAGGATGTAATTACTCAATCATTCCTCAGTGTAGGACAGCAACACCTGCCATTTGACTGATTATAACCTGATTGTCAATAGGATTGCAATAACTCAAGAAATTCTAATGGATCCACAAGCAGCGCTCACAGAATACAGCAAGGATGTAATTACTCAATCATTCCTCAGTGTAGGACAGCAACACCTGCCATTTGACTGATTATAACCTGATTGTCAATAGGATTGCAATAACTCAAGAAATTCTAATGGATCCACAAGCAGCGCTCACAGAATACAGCAAGGATGTAATTACTCAATCATTCCTCAGTGTAGGACAGCAACACCTGCCATTTGACTGATTATAACCTGATTGTCAATAGGATTGCAATAACTCAAGAAATTCTAATGGATCCACAAGCAGCGCTCACAGAATACAGCAAGGATGTAATTACTCAATCATTCCTCAGTGTAGGACAGCAACACCTGCCATTTGACTGATTATAACCTGATTGTCAATAGGATTGCAATAACTCAAGAAATTCTAATGGATCCACAAGCAGCGCTCACAGAATACAGCAAGGATGTAATTACTCAATCATTCCTCAGTGTAGGACAGCAACACCTGCCATTTGACTGATTATAACCTGATTGTCAATAGGATTGCAATAACTCAAGAAATTCTAATGGATCCACAAGCAGCGATCACAGAATACAGCAAGGATGTAATTACTCAATCATTCCTCAGTGTAGGACAGCAACACCTGCCATTTGACTGATTATAACCTGATTGTCAATAGGATTGCAATAACTCAAGAAATTCTAATGGATCCACAAGCAGCGCTCACAGAATACAGCAAGGATGTAATTACTCAATCATTCCTCAGTGTAGGACAGCAACACCTGCCATTTGAGTGATTATAACCTGATTGTCAATAGGATTGCAATAACTCAAGAAATTCTAATGGATCCACAAGCAGCGCTCACAGAATACAGCAAGGATGTAATTACTCAATCATTCCTCAGTGTAGGACAGCAACACCTGCCATTTGACTGATTATAACCTGATTGTCAATAGGATTGCAATAACTCAAGAAATTCTAATGGATCCACAAGCAGCGCTCACAGAATACAGCAAGGATGTAATTACTCAATCATTCCTCAGTGTAGGACAGCAACACCTGCCATTTGAGTGATTATAACCTGATTGTCAATAGGATTGCAATAACTCAAGAAATTCTAATGGATCCACAAGCAGCGCTCACAGAATACAGCAAGGATGTAATTACTCAATCATTCCTCAGTGTAGGACAGCAACACCTGCCATTTGACTGATTATAACCTGATTGTCAATAGGATTGCAATAACTCAAGAAATTCTAATGGATCCACAAGCAGCGATCACAGAATACAGCAAGGATGTAATTACTCAATCATTCCTCAGTGTAGGACAGCAACACCTGCCATTTGACTGATTATAACCTGATTGTCAATAGGATTGCAATAACTCAAGAAATTCTAATGGATCCACAAGCAGCGCTCACAGAATACAGCAAGGATGTAATTACTCAATCATTCCTCAGTGTAGGACAGCAACACCTGCCATTTGACTGATTATAACCTGATTGTCAATAGGATTGCAATAACTCAAGAAATTCTAATGGATCCACAAGCAGCGCTCACAGAATACAGCAAGGATGTAATTACTCAATCATTCCTCAGTGTAGGACAGCAACACCTGCCATTTGACTGATTATAACCTGATTGTCAATAGGATTGCAATAACTCAAGAAATTCTAATGGATCCACAAGCAGCGCTCACAGAATACAGCAAGGATGTAATTACTCAATCATTCCTCAGTGTAGGACAGCAACACCTGCCATTTGACTGATTATAACCTGATTGTCAATAGGATTGCAATAACTCAAGAAATTCTAATGGATCCACAAGCAGCGCTCACAGAATACAGCAAGGATGTAATTACTCAATCATTCCTCAGTGTAGGACAGCAACACCCGCCATTTGAGTGATTATAACCTGATTGTCAATAGGATTGCAATAACTCAAGAAATTCTAATGGATCCACAAGCAGCGCTCACAGAATATAGCAAGGATGTAATTACTCAATCATTCCTCAGTGTAGGACTGCAACACCCGCCATTTGAGTGATTTTAACCTGATTGTGAATAGGATTGTAATATTGCAAGAAATATATATTAGTGTTTGCGCCTTTTCTCTGTCCTGGACATTGAGTTCTATCGGGATTCTATCCTCTTGGGAAATTATTTATATAGATATATATATATTTATATATTTTTTATATACATATATATATATGTGTGTATATTGACCACTAATATTATCTCTCTCTCTCTCTCTCTCTCTCTCTCTCTCTCTCTATATATATATATATATATATATATATATATATATATATATATATATATATATTGTCTGGTTAGGAACATATTTAGTCATTTTTTTCCTCCCTACTAAATGCCTACTGGGAAATTGCTTTCTTAGTATCAGTTGTTAATAAAAAATTTTCTTATCAGCATATTTGTTTTATATTGCTGACGATTCTGTTTCTGAGGAAATGTCGACCAAAAGGTTCCTCAAATCCTGTTCTTAAACCTGATACTTTTGTATCTATTTTAATAATAAAATTATGATCCTTGTCCTTATAGCTATTTTGGCGTGGTGTGGCAATAAGAAAAACCTGTGTAAATATTTTCAGGATCACTATGACCACCAATTTATTTAAACTCTCAATAATTCCATTCAATTGAGATGGAAGTTACGGCCCCTTTCGTATAAAATTAAGTTATTGAAATCCCAAATCATGTCATTCCTGGGGACATTGCTTGGTGCATGTCAAAGGTTAAATGTCATAACATTTATAATGTTGAGTGAGCTTTCCTTCGGGATGAAACTCTTTTTTTTTCTGAAGCACTCAACTCAGCAAGAGCCCATTATGGGGCAAAAGTTTGGCGCACACTTTCTCTTTTGGATAAGTTTCAGTTCTCCAAATATCTTTCTGAAGGTGACAGCTTTTTTGGTAACAGAAAGAACGCTAATAATTTAGCTTATTTAAATTCCCTGATTAAAAGGAAGTTTGGTTCATATGTTGCCACAGACAGACATATTATTAATTTGTCTAATTATTGTTTGTCTGTGTCCTATAAGTTGGTCCTGTCCCAGTACTTGGAATTCTGTATCCCCCCAGGAATAAGGTAGTGGTTTTCAGTAATTTTGTCATGCTCTTTGCTCAGATACACACACACACACATATATATATAAATAATTGTTTATTTAAAAATTATAACATAAATATGTTATAAAATCACTACAAAAATAGCCATTTTGTTTCAACACCTCCGGTGTCTTATCAAGTGATAATGTTGAATGTAGAATAAAGGGTTTTAAAAGTTTCAAATTAATTAACGATCCTTCGTAAAGGGAAACGCTGTTACATAAGCAGGAATGACCAATCAAAATACAAGTACACGGGAATTCAAAAAACTTGACAACGAAGTAAGGTTATAATAGCTATTAAAAGCTTTAAAGTTGGGGTTTTACTAAAATAGAATTTATTCTAACCAATAAGCATTAAATTATATGATAAAATTTGATATTAAAATTAAAGGTAAAAATTACCAATTTTAAAGTCTAAATTTAATCTCTATTATGTTTAAAATTATAAAACTACCGATGAGAAAAGAAAAAATACATATGTTGAAACAAAATGGCTATTTTTGTAGTGATTTTATAACATGTTTATGTTATAATTTTTAAATAAACAATTATATATGCTCTACTCTGTATTGAGCACTCTTTTAAGAATAGTAATTGTTGGTTATTGGAATTTATTCCGTATACACCAATCCTAGACTTGTATATATATATATATATATATATATATATATGTAATGTATGATATATCCAAAATACTAACCTTTCTGCAACCATGCTTTTTATCAAAATGATTTTATCAGGCAGACAAACCATCTTGGTTAGGTGGTCGAAGAGTTAATTTTTATCTACAGATCGGTCACCTTCGGAAAGTTTATGTCAGGTTATGGTGGGGTGTCTATTTCAAAGCTGATGGTGGCAGTCACCGTCTGGTTAGTTTAAAGCGAAAGATATTTCATGGCGAGACGGCAAGTTGTTAAGTGTCGAGAGGATTTTGTTTTATTATTATCTACCTATTAATCTCTTTATTTATTTGTTTATTCAAATGGTTATTTCATATACAAACGCGTTGCACTGAACTACAATTTGTTTTTTTGACAACCTCACAAAGGGTTTTCAATTTAATGATTGGACTAAGCTTTTAAGACTTTTATTAAACTATGGAATTTATTTATCTATTTTTTATGTTAATTATTTAATGCAAAAATTTGTTGGCAAAAAACTGTTAACTCCTGCCTATGGTTTAATAACTTTTCATTATTTAGAAACTTAATGATGTGTAGTTTATCATGTAGGCATAAAGGGCATGGGTCATCCCAGGTTTTACAAGTTCTTGTTCTATTTATTATTTTCCATTTTACTTTTGGTGTTTTATTCGTTTCTTTTAAATGCCAGAAATATTGGGATAGAGATGCTTGATTTCTATTTTGAATATTGTTGAAGGAGCTCTTGTGTTGTCTCCATCTAATTTTAAATTTATTCTTCGTTGACCCAATGTATATCCTATCAGTGTTAAGACTCTCAATGGATGAGATAGTGCATTGGTATACCACGGATTTGGTGAGGCATTTATTTTCTAATGGGCAGTTTTTAGGGTTTCTACAATCACATAATTTTTCCTTATTTTTGTCTAATTTCAGTTTAGGAGTTTTATTAGTACTGTTTTTGCATGCGTGTTTTTCCAGGATTTTATTATTATGTTTTTTTATGATTCTTTCTAGATTTTCAGTGCAGCTGTAACTTAATTTTAAGGTGTTTTTATTAAAGATCTCACTAAGTTTGCTATTCGTGGGAAAGTGATTTTCAATTAAAGCTAGGAACTTATGCCCAAGTTTAGTACTAACCATTTGCTTGAACGGAGGGGTATACCATATGAGCTTTCTTTTCCTGTTTTTCTTACTATTGGTACTATTGTTTCTATAGCTTATGTCAGCACTTTTGTATCCGCTATTTTTTAGGGCTGTGTTATAAAAATTACTGTATTGTCGGAATATTTCCTTATTTGCGGAGTTCATGCTAATTCTTTTCTCTATTGATATGGGTATATGCCTAATTATAGATGGAGGGTGGTTTGACTTAGGGTCTATGTACAAGGGATTAGTGTTAGGTTTTCTATAGGGTGTGTAAATGTTGTTTATTAAGTCTAGAGTTACGTCGAGGAAGTTTACCCTTTTTAATTTAGTGTTGACTATAGATTTAGATTTAGTTTTCCGAATTCACTATAATTTATCTTTCTAATTTTATCTGTTTTAAAATTTGTGGAGCTCCTCACTACCATGAGCCCATCATCTCTGTATAGCCCAATGTCCTTAATGTCTAATTCACTGTGCGCAGTTAGATTGTACAGTATAAATAGACAATAGACCGACAAGGTCCGAAGATTCTGCAGAGTCCAGAGATCCCATGGTGATGTCAAAATTGTCATTAGTGTTTTTAATCCACTGGTCCCCATTATGGATGAGGACAGATTTCTTGGCACTAAGAATTATGTTTGTTTCTTCCTTAGTTACGTCAGAATATACTGTAGCAAACTCCAGGGCAGTCGTGAAGAGGTCTTTTGATATTGACTGGTAGGAATCCCCAATATCAAACTGAATTAGGCTTATTGTCGATGTTGGTAAACCAATTGATGACTTCTTTGGTATTCATCCAGAATGTTAATCCGAGTCATTTTTTAATTTGTTAGTGATCCTTTCTAGGATTTTCTTGCTATCTTTCCTATGTCGGGTCTATCATTCTGGTAGTGGGGTTTTCCTCAAAATCTTGTTTGTGGTCCTTAAGAGTGATGTAGCATTCCTTTTCAGCCAGTTTGCCAACTCTATCACTTATTTTTAATTTTTCAGTAATTATTTTACTAGTTCTATTGATACTGTCAGCCATATTTATATTGTTATTATGGGCTTTTTTAAATTTTTAAATAAAGTTAAAATTTTTTAATTAATTTGTTTTATTCATCAACCATCAATTTGTAGAAGTTGCCCGTTTTGTCAGATTTACCTAGTATTTTATTGCTGTTATTTATGCTTTTGACTATTTGGTCTAGATGCTTTTGAAAGTTGCTTTTCTTTTTGTGAAAGGAGATGTTATTGATTATACTGAGTAGGTCCTTTTCGAATTCCTGTAGGTTTTCGTTGAACGGTGCTACATTTTTACTTTTGAAACCGTAAGCCTCATGTTCTTTTTTTGTTAAGCTATTCCCTCGTAGAAAGAAGAATGCTTTCCATCTCATTCTTCTTATTAATTCCTCTGTTTTTTCAAAGGTTTGACAAAATAAATAAATAAATATATATACATATATATATAATTATAAATTCAATCTCCAATATATATACAGGGGTTGGACAAAATAATTGGAACAGTTGCAAAATCCACCCTTATATTTCAAAGACCTATTTTATTAAGAACTTTAACTAAAACTTTGTAATTGCAGGTTATATCTATTGTAAATACGTTTATTTATCTAATTTACTCTCTTTGTCTTATTTATTTTTAGAATTTAGTAAAATTTAAGCTAAATGCGTGACCTCTCCACGTTCGAAAAAGGGCAAATTATTGGGGCTCGCATGACTGGAGCCTGGATCAATAAGGTTACTGAAATGTTTGGTTTTTCAAGAGCTACCATATCGGGAACTATGACGCAATTCGAGAAACAGGGCAAAACCTCTAGCAACCATAACAATTTGGGCCAGACTTGCAAACATACTGACAGGGACCGACGTTCATTGAAACGCAATGTGGCAAAAAATCATCGGACTACTGTGGCCAAAGTGACTGCTGAGTTGAATAATCATCTGAATAGTCCAGTTTCTACTAAAACTGTTTGTCATGAGCTCCATAAAGTTGCATATCATGGAAGAGCTGCCATAAGAAAACCTCTTCTCTCCACTCGCAACATTCAAAAGAGGTAGAAGTGGTGCAGAGATCACAATGCCTGGTCTGCAGACCAATGGAAGCAAGTCATATTCTCAGATGAGTCCAGTTTTTCTCTTTTCCCAACTTCAGGGCAAGTTTATGTGTTGAGGCAGCCCAAAGAAGTTTACAACCCTGACTGCCTTCTTCCAACAATGAAGCATGGAGGTGGATCAGTGATAGTTTGGGCCGCCATATCATGGAAATGCCTTGGTCCAGTAGTTGCCCTGCATGGTAGAATCAACAGCAAAGATTACCTGAACATTTTGGGAAATCATATTCATCCAATGGCCCAGACTTTATTCCCTGATGGAGATTGCACCTTCCAAGACGATAATGCTCCAATACGTACTGCTTGAGTGGCTAAGAATTGGTATGAAGAGCGTGAAAGTGAGCTAGAACACATGGAGTGGCCTCCCCAATCTCCAGATATCAATATTATTGAACATTTGTGGTGCATTTTGGAGCAACAATTAGGAGCCACTATCCTCCACTGTCGTATCTTAAAGAGCTGGAGCAGGTGTTAATGGAAGAATGGCTGAAAATTCCTCTGGATGAAGTCAGGAAGCTGTATGATTCCATTCCTAGACGTATTAAAGCTGTATGTGAGGCTAAAGGAGGACCAACTCCATATTAAATAAATTTTCTTTGAATTTACCAAGTGTTTCATTTATTTTGTCCAACCTCTGTATATATATATATATATATATATATATATATATATATATATATATTATATCACAATACAACAATGCCAATTTTCATGCAAAATTGCAATGCATGAAACAGCATGCAGGAAGATGCTCTATTTGGAAATTGATGAAACTGACAGAACTTAAACAACAAAACCTTTTTGATGATGGCTTATGAAAACCAAGGATACTCAGATATTGAACAATTTATGCCGAAAATTGTTTGAACTATAGAAAAAATAAATTAAAAATTCTTATTCTTTTTTAGGGAAATCTTTAGAAGCAGCTTAAGCTTATTGACAAATCTCAGCCAAGTCAAGCCTCACATAAAAGAGAACAGAACGAAGAACTGTGTATTCCATCCCTCGAAGGTGTGTCAAACAATAGAAAGATATAAATAGCATAGATACCAAGACTGCATGGTGACTGTTTGAAGCTTTAAGTAATCCTCAGATATGGCAAAAATGACAGACACCATGCAGTCTTGAATTCTATGTCTATTCTGTATATAAAAATTTAGTTAAAGGCTAATAGAATTTATTTTTTTTTATATTTTAGACCATTTCTTGATTTCTAATGAAAATTTGAATATAAATTGTATTTATGTCTGAGCGCATACAGCTTTCACAAGGCATTTTTAAAGAGATTTTGTCGACAATGCTGTGACTATATGCATGTATTGTCTTTTTCGTACTGTCAGTTTCATCTTTTTTCAAACATCCCATCTTTACATTTTTTTCTGTTTTTTTGAAGTATCACATCTTTATGTGTCAGTTTGTATTGTTGTTTGTATTATGTTATAAATCACATTTACTATGTTTTTTATCTAAATTTGATATTTTATTGATGTTGTTCGTTTCTTATGCTTAATACACTAGTATTCATAGTCATTTTTATAGTTCACATCACATAGTATTTTTGTATTATTTGTAAGGATGTGTCAAATTAATAGTTGTATTCTGTTTTAGTTAGTGACGCACGATTTTTAACTATTATTGGATAAATCTCAAGTCAATCAATATGATAATGTAATGGTTATGTAACCAATGTATGTGTTGTCTGAATTACTATGACAGACTTTCTCCAAGTAGGCAAGCAAATTCATAGATTCATCACTTTTTTGAAGTTTTGACATTTTGTTGTATAGTTGGTTGTGACACAATATACTACTGTACTACTACTTGCCTGCTCTACTACTAACTACCGATATGGGTACCCTAGTTGACACTACTCTACTGACTCTCTTGTGGTGGAAGGGTCATATTATAATAATGAGGGTTACGATAATGAAATATTTTTCTATCATCATTGATGTCAAGGTTATTTTTAGAATGATGAAATATCATCATCATTCTGGACCATAACACACACACACACACACACACACACACATACACACACACACATATATATATATATATATATATATATATATATATATATATATATATAATTATACTTCTTGTAATACTCGGTTGGAAAAAACATCAGATAGCACAACTTGTAAGTCTCTCAAAACAAATTGGTACCTGAGGAAAAAATTGGAAAATGGAAAGAAAGAACTAGAAAGATCCAAACAAGATGAAATAAATTGTCCAGTGTCTTAAGTTTTTAGTCCAAAGAAAAAAAACCAAGCAAGTAATAAAGCTAAAATATAGAGTTCTCAATATGCTAAGTAGAGCAGGGATAAATGGAATAAATCCTAAAGAGCCAGGAACAACCTACCTAGGTTCCACCTAGACTGGTCTTCAGGGTAAGCTGGCATGAAGA
>OZ038488.1:118671752-118676752 GCA_964036315.1 Acanthosepion esculentum | reverse complement strand
TCTCCAACTGATGAGTATCCAAGGTGCTAGACAATTTCTCCAGGGTCTCTTGAATGCCATCAATCAAGTCCGCTTCAAAATAATTTTGTTATAATTGGTTATTACCAAAAGAAAATAAATATAAAGTAGGCAAACATCTAAAACCATAAGCTGTTAATCTACCTTTATATAAGTACACTTATATTACGAAAGAATAGGTGCGTCTGGTTCATTATTCAAATTCTAGCAAAACTGGGAAAAGACGTTGCAGTTCTCTTTCTTTTGGGGTGTGATGATGATGATGAATTGGCTCATTTGGTAAAGATGTTGCCGTGTTATTATTTTTACGCCAATCTTATCGCTATAAATTGAGCCTATGAATTCAAGAGGTTTTCTCAAAGATTTAAATTCAGATAATATGTGTTGTGTTAAAACAGTCTGTTAATTCTACTGCCCTCCTCCCCACGGGAATTCCGACGGCTCATCTGGTGTTGTTGGGTCTTTTCTTTTTGAGTTTTACATTAAAAATCGGTGGAACAAAAAATTATTTTCGACAGTCCGAGCTTGTATTTTTTTTTTAACCAACATTGATAAAGTTATAAGAGTAACAAAAATGTAAGACTTGAGCTCACGTAATTCACCTGCAAAAATTTAGAAAAAAAGGTTTTATTTTTATATCCCAAAAATTAATGCTTTTTCTCTCTCTCTCTCTCCTAAATTGGGGATGGAAAACATTTATTTTGTCGTATTTTTATTTTTATCTGCTTCAAAGATTAAATTCTAGTGTTTGTATTATTTATTACTTGGCTTATGTGTTTGAACTGTAATAATTTTTAAGGGCAACTTTTTATGGATATTTTTCACTTTTCAGTAATAATGTTTTTTTCATATCTCTCCCTGTAGTTTGATGAAGTTGAATTCAAGCAGAAAAACCAACCATAAGACCTTGAGCAAGTCTTCCATACGAAATGTCCTCTACACACAATGTTTCTTCTTGTGAGATCAATAACACTCATGACTCAATCAATAATAATTCACGAATTCTTAAGAATAAATTTTATATCCCTACTGCTATAAACACCTAAACGGGTAAGCGCTGTGGCTTTACCTAGAGAGAGACATTATTTATCAAAATAACAGACTAAAAGGTTCAGATTTAAGGGAAAGTCGAGAATTTGAAATTTGAATTGTTAAGTTTGGCATTTCAAACAATATTTCTGTATGAACACTAATTTTTTCACTTTTTTTTATTCTCTTTTTAATTTGTTTATTTTTCGTATTTTTAACTCTCCTTTGGATTTGAAAATGCTTTCGAAATAAAACAATTATCTAGGTCCCTCCACTTTTTCGCGGGAAAACAGATAGCGTAATGAAAAATGCCACAAACTTAACGAAAGTAAAGTTTTATCATCAAAATGCTTATGTTATTATTAAGATGAAAGACCAAAGTATTTTTTAATTATTTTTTGAAATTTTTTCATCCTTTCTAACACGTTCGAAATTTTGGTTAAAGTTTTCTTTTGTTTTCGTCATCGCAGTGACATGAAAATAACATTGTTTTTCTGCGCCTTTTTTTCCGTTGAAAACACATTGATTTGGAAATTCTTGTAAAAATCAATTGTCCAATTTTAATGAAATTTTCAGGAATTATTCACAAATGAATGAAATTATTTTTTTAAATTTTTTTTAGAAAATTTTGGTAAAAAAAATTTTTTTTTAAATATGTTACCCCCCACTTACTTAATTTCATGAAATTTCGCTCAAAAGTCAAAAGTCAACAAAACCTTTCTATTTCCTGAAATTTGTTCTTGTTAAAAGTAGGAGTCTTTGGAGATGGTAAATTACCCACTTTTTTTTTTTTCAAATTTGAGCTATCTAACTGAAAATCTGCTCTGAATTGAAAAATAATGAATCCAATAAAACTTTAAAACTATGATATTACTAATTACTTAATTGAATTAGAAAAGCTTTTAATTGCTTTTGTAAATAAGTAATATTAAGGACATTATGGTCTGAAGACATTAATTTTTTGTGATGAATAATTAAGTTTTACAAGAATTTTTTCATTTCTTTTAAATTTTAATTATAATAATTTATAATAGTTTAAAATCGTGTAAAGCTCTGTATTAGGCTATTTGCTTGAGGTGATGTAGTAAAGTGGAAACAAAATTTACGAGTCTAAAATTGCAAAGTTTAATAAACTTAGTTGCGCTATTTTTGTTAATTTAATTTTTTATACAATATCCTTCAAACTGAGAAATTTTCTGCAAGTAGAAATTATATTAATTTTTTTTTTTTTATAGAAAAAAATCGTATTAAAATTCGGAGGTTATTTTTCGTTTTATTTATGTGACTTTTATTTAATCCATTCCAAACAATATTTTTATTTTTTTGCACTTAGCCTGAAATTTCTCGGTTCCTGTTGAATCTAAACTCAAATTCAGAATTTTGGCATCATTATTTTAAGAAATGAATCTAAAAATTGCAAAAGAAACTGTAAATTACTAATTAGTAATTACTAATGATTCACGCCCGCTTCGGCTTGGCCCTTCCCTTATTTATTTTCTTTTGCGTGTCTCTTCACCTGTGGCGTTTTCATCTTCAAAGAAAATATTTTTTCTTACCTGGGTAATCGAAAGTTAAGTGATAGATACTGATCACGGAAGAAAATCAATCAATCTATAAATTTGTAAAATCATTATCATTTTATTGTAATAACGATCAACAATAACACCGTTGATTCAACAAAGTGTTAGTTATTATTCTTTGCGGATCCGTCTGTAAGATTTTTAAAAAAATAATAATAATGGTTATTTATTGTATTGTTACTTAATTCTTACTTACTGCAACACTATTTTTGGCTGTTGAAACAAACAAAAAAAAAAAAAAGAGAAAATAAAGGAGAAAACGGTGGAGGCTTAAAGAAGAAAAAGGCTTTCCTGAGATTAAAAGAAAAGAACTAAGATCTCTTGAAATGAAAGAAAGCAAAATGGTGATACTATGCCGAAGAAAGATGAAGGTTGCGTGTATTAGAGGAATAACCAGAGTTTCTCGTGAGACTGCTACCCTCTGCACAAATTTGTACTAATACCGTTCGAGCCGGCAAGCAACACTACTGCAGTATTGCACTATTTTGATCTTTTCGCTTTCTCTTCTTGTTCATTTTCTATTTTTCTTCTTTTTTTTCTTGAGAATTTTAACGTGTATAATACTGGTGGTGCCATCTTCTATATATTCTGCTTTCTCTTCAGAACTCTACACACGCCTTGCTTATTTGGTGGCGTCGGCTCCCAACATCGCGCTGAGTACCAACGAGTCTACAAATCTATTTAGTTTTTTTGTTCTTTAGTAGTCAGGAGCGTGATGTATTACATACACATGTGGAGCTGACCAAGTGTTTGGTAGAGTGATTATTGTTTCGCTAAAAAAAGACGTATTGTCCTTTTCTTCTCAATAGCAGTAGCTAACGGAGAAAGAGAGAGAGTGTGTATGTGTGTGTGTGTGTTGGGGAAAATGGTTTTATTACTCTTTTTTTTATTTTTACTCCTGCTAGATTGAATGAATGAAGTACGATTGAAGTCTTGTTCCGTGCGTCAGGGTCCAATCTCTTTTAACCTGTAGAGTAGGTACAAAAGAAGAAGAAAAACATCAGAACAAAAGCAAATAAAAATAATTACATAAATACAAAGTTTAAAGACAGGAATGAAAAAGAGATGTAGAAACGGTTCAAGGGGGAAAAGGGTGCACTGAACCTGAGTGCTAGAAGACAAAAAATAAAAAAAAATAAAAAATAGAACGGTTCAAAAATGAAGGACAAAGAGTGAAAGTGAAAGCACAAAATGAATTAGGACATTTACAAGGAATAGGAGAAGGAAGCAAAGAGTGGGTGGTGGGACAAACCTGAGAGATCGTCGTATAAGTTTATCAGACGTGCAAAATTCGTAATATAAACCCAAAGTAAAAAAAAAAAATATGAACATTCATTCTATTACGATCATTCCTTTTTTCAAAACGGAGTTTAATACAATAACCGTTTTTAAATACGAGAATAAAACACTACAATAAAATAAAAATAAAACGGATTCAAACGAAAACCAGAACTTGAAACCAAATCAAAGATTATTTGTTTTAGGTATTCAGTTGAGTACTGCCTTCCATATTTTTATATTGAAGCTAATAAGGAAATTACTGTTCGGTCCATCTGTATATCTATATAAATACATAGATATCTCTCTTCCAATCAAACATTCATTTAGCAAGCTGTCCCATCACAGAACATCCAAACAAATTTATACGAAACACTACATTTAAAAATATGGAAGACTATATGTACAAAAAAAGACATTAATCTGGAAGCATTCAAAACGTATAACAGTTCTATATGCAAGACACATTTTTATATAAAAAAAGGAGAGTGTGTGCATGAGAAAGAGAGAGAGAGAGAGATGGAGAATTGTATTTCATCTGTGCATTTCTTCCAAATGTGCATCAGGATGCACATAGCTGTAAAAATATATGTTGTGTAGACAAAATATAAATAAAAATAAAACTATATATATATATATATATATGTGTGTGTGTGTGTGTGTATATATATATATATATATATATATATATATATATATATGAAGAACATCCATGTCGATATTCGGATCGGAGTCATGCTTCAAGAAGAAGGTGATGTCAGTGCTTAGAGCCAAGGCTTATTGCTGTATCATCACTACTATTACCAACAGCAGCAAGCAAATCTCTACTGTTGCCTCTGATACTATCACCATCATCATCATCATTGTGATGTTTCAGAAGAGGCACTGCTACTACTACTACTACTACTACTGATGCTTTGACATACCTTAAGAGATGTATGGATGGGAGGATGGAACACGAAGCAGAAAGGAAAAGGAATGAGAGATTTAACACTACCAACTACATCTCCAAATTCCCCACTAACAACAGCAGCAGCAAACATCCCTACCCCTTTCACTGCCCCCCTCTTGCAGGTACCCTAGATCTTTTGCTTC
>OZ038488.1:118661752-118666752 GCA_964036315.1 Acanthosepion esculentum | reverse complement strand
TGCATATATATATATATATATATATATATATATATATATATATATATATAGGGATCAAACTGGAATCTGACAGAATGATAAGATAAATATCAAATGCAAAAACAAACACGAAAATAAAAATACCAGAATTTCTTTTATTTTTTCTCCAGATCTCATTGTCTCATGAAGCTTTAATAAAAGTGAAACATGATAGATTTAAAAATGTTTCCTGTTTATTTTTTATCCTATATATATATATATATATATATATATATATATATGCACACAAAAGGTTCTTAGCTCAACCAAAAATGTATTTATGTAATGTTGGATTATTTGCTCAGATTTCAGTAAGTAGGTCAAGCTAAGAAGTTTTTTCAGCACCCTCTTATATATAGATATATACATATCTAAATTCATGAACATATGTACGTGAGTGCGGTTGGTTTTGAAGGAACACATGTTTCATAGAATAGTTTATATGCCACACTGTAAAGAAAATGATTTTGTGTTCATTTATTATTTATTATTAACAGAATTTACATTTGATTACCTTGTGCCAGGTTGGCTGTGAAGACTATCAATAAACATCAAATATGAACTTGGAGGCAGATAGCTATATGTGCATTCATTTAGGATATTCATTTTTATGTGTGTGTATGTGTCTGCATGTTTGTGTGCATGAATATATATATATATTTTTACTCAACATAGTGAAAAGGTAAAATTTTACAATCATGAAGCACTCACTCAGGTTTGAACTCACAATTGCCATGACAGTTTGTTGTAGCACTTTGTTAAATATTGCGCTATGACACAGAGTTTCTACTTACATAGTCAAAAGTGCAACACACACCTGAATGTATATTCACATAAGTGAATATATATATATATATATATATATATATATATATATGTATGTATGTATGTATGTATGTATGTATGTATGTATGTATGTATGTATATATATATATATATATATATAAAAAGTTCCACCTGAACAGCTTCTTCTCATGAATCAATGCTCTGTCAAAACAACTCCCAAGAAGATGTTTCCCCAATTACGACAATCTTGACCTGCTCAAATTTAGGGTTAACTGTTATCTTGCTCTCCTATCTGTACAAACTGCTTTGTAATATAACCTTCCACCTTGAGTGGCCCCCAGGCTTTGTACAGGGTGAACCTTACTGTAAAACAAAAAAAACTATATATATATATATATATATATATATATATGCGTAAGAAGGTGCTGAAAAATTATTGGCCTAACCAAGAAGGGAATCCCCCAAAATACTGATGTTTGGTCATTTGCTCAAATTTCAGGAAGAAAGTCAGGCTGAGAACTTTTCGGTATTAATTTGGGTCAGGCTGAGAATGTTTGATAGATTTAACAAACACCTTGCCTTGATGAGTGATTCAATGTTGAACTCTTGAGTCAGTCAACCAAACAACTCTCTTGAACTATACTTGATTTATTGGATATTAAATAAATAAATATGTGTATATATATTGAGAGAGAGAGAGAGAGAGAGAGAGAGAGAGAGAGAGAGAGAGAGAGAGAGAGAGAGAGATATGGTGGACATAGGAATCAACATTGCATGGTGATTGTTAGTTTCATACTTCAATGCAATCTTTTATACCTGTTAATGCTCTATTTCATATATCGAGCAATCTTACCTCATAAATATAGCAAATTTTAAGCAATAATAGTAAAAGTAAATTGAGATGAATTATAAGCATAAGTCCTTGTTTCATGGTTTGGTAATCTTCATCCTGTTTCTTAGTAATTGATAATAAATATGTTGTTAGTATCATATATGTATATAATTCCATCTGCATTCTTATATACGTACATATTTTTTGTGTGTGACCCTTTTTGTAGTCTACACAGATACTATACACTGATCTGAACATAGATAGAGTGCATGAAAACTATACAGATTCTCATCAGAGGACCAGTAATGATGTTTTAATCTGAAACACCATGTATCGATACACTGATCCATATGTAAAAAACACTATTATTTTTTATGGGTACTATGCAAGTGTACATTCACAAATATACATATGTAATAATTTACAAGTATCTGGTTATAAATATTTTTCTTAGTGTATATTTATGGTTTATTTAAATTTAACTCTTTAAAATGCCCACCTGTACAGGTGAGTGAAAGTAGTATTTTAAAGGGAAAATTTTACAGCAGAGTCATTCTCATATCCACAGACATCTTTCAAACCATGCCTACCTCCCATATATCTGTCAAGAAGAAAATAACTTATATGCTGAATGTTAAAATTCATTTGTTATCTTGGATTTGGTAAAAAGACGAAAACAAAACCCAAGTGTATTAATATGCATTAATAGTTTACAATATTTTGGGGTTGTTTTTTCCCTTCTCTTTCAGTAATTTGTTTTCCTCATTGCCACTACTAGCTTTCTCTATCAATGCTTGCTTCTAACCATACTGCCTTTGTAGATCAGATGCGTCAGCACGCATTGGCATTTGCAGTAAATACAAAGCTCAAGAAATATCTCTGCAGCAAGATGAGTTTTATCGGCATATTTACAAAATGGGGAATATGTAGAAACTTAACAAGATATAAGTATATGTTGATTACCTTTACAAAAACATCTGAACATGCTAAACTGGTACATACTTATAGTCAAATAGAAAAGATACAATGACACATAAGTAAGTACATATATATATATATATATATATATATATATATATATATATATATATATATATATATATGTATGTATGTATGTGTGTGTGTGTACAAAGTGCTAACCAAGAGTGTAGGTAATCTGAACAGATTTGATTAATGTGTTTCGACTATGAAGTTATGAGTTTTCCATGTTTTGTCAGAAATTTCAAACATCTTTCAAAATCACTTCAGCAGACAATCAGGAAGCACATTTTCTAACAAATGTTTTCTGAGGAAAGCATTTAGTACCTTTCATTCTCTGAATGTTTGGTTCACACCACACGTCACGTAAATATTGCCTACATCTTGCTGTATTTACAGATGAAGAGGGCTCAATATCAGATATAGAATATTTGTTGAGAAAGACAGTGATGATGCGAAGACTGATTGAAGCAGGGTTCATTTCTTTGCCCACTTCCTCACCACCCCTGTGCATGTGTATGTATATATATATATATATATATATATATATATATGAAACATATTTCATATTTTCACATATATCTAGAAAGATATATAAATAGAAAGATAGATCTGTTAATAGACAGATATATACATATGTATAGAAAGAAATATATATATATATATGTATTTGTATGTTTATATATATACACACACACACATATATATATATATGAAGAAATATGAAGCGGCCTGAAAATTGCATCTAGCATGAAACAGCCTGTCACCTCTGAGTGTTGACTTCAATGTTCACTTTTATATATATATATATATAAATATATATATACATATATATATATATATATATATATATATATATATATATATATATATATTATTGAATTTGACTGACAAACTGTCTGTTGAATTTTTTATTAATTTATAGAAATTTATTTATTTTTGATCTGAATGCTTGACTGCTAATACAATAAAGACATATCTGTCTATATATATATATATATATATATATATATATAAAAACATGTTCTTACATGTTTACTTATTTGAAGAAATACACATGTATTGTAATTTTTTTACTTCAAATTCAAATGGAGTTCAAAAATGAAAATATAATTTAATTGGAGTATGAAGGTGAAAATTTATTTTTGGTAAACCAATGTGTACTAGAAGAATTGATGTTATTATATCTTGCTTG
Organism: Acanthosepion esculentum; assembly: GCA_964036315.1. Taxonomy (NCBI): domain Eukaryota; kingdom Metazoa; phylum Mollusca; class Cephalopoda; order Sepiida; family Sepiidae; genus Acanthosepion; species Acanthosepion esculentum. The sequence continues at coordinate 118,662,943 of OZ038488.1, read as the reverse complement.
AAGATGACTTCAAACAGAAGAGAAATTGAAACAAGAAAAAAGACTTGTGTCCACAAAATGTTTTAAAATTGTTACATGATTGCCACATTTTGTATATCCTTCTGAAGATGTCAAATGTAAATATCATATTCTGAACATAACACAAAACATAAGTAGACAGGCTTTGTTGTTGAAGTTATACATTTTTTGCCAGTGCCAGCAGTTGGTGTTCAAGTTTAGTAAGATGTCATGAGTATTTAAATGCTGATTTTCATGCAGAATATACTTCCCCACTTGAAATATTGGCTATCTATCTAGCAAGCTCACTATCACATTCTGTTCATATCTATCTATTTATCTATCTCTTTATCTATCTATCTATCACATTCTGTTCATATCAATCCATTGTGTTCTGTTCATATCTATCTATCTATCTATCTATCTATCTATCTACATAAGCACTTACACAAAGAGTATATCTATCTATACATCTATCTATCTATCTACAAACACACTTACACAAATAATATATCTATCTATCTACACACACACTTACACAAAGAGTATATCTATCTACATACTCACTTACACAAATAGTATATCTCTCTTTCTATCTATATACACACTTACACAAAGAGTATATCTATCTATCTATCTATATACACACTTACACAAAGAGTACTCTCTCCATGTTTCTGTATCTAAATAAGCAAATTCCACAGAAGTATTGGCACATTAGCATGGAGAGTGTAGGCATACAATGTATAACTCTGCATCTATTAACAGATGTATAAGTACATGCCTAAAAGGTACACACATGCACACATTCACACACACACACACATATATATATATATATATATATATATATATATATATATATATGGAATCAGCACTGCGTGGTGACTGTCATTTTCATGCCCAATGCAATCTATAAACTAATTAGGGCATGAAACTGACAGTCAGTTGATTCCTACATCCACAATGCCTATGTATATATATATATATATATATATGTATGTATGTATGTATGTATGTATGTATGTATGTATGTGTGTGTGTGTGTGTGCTCTGTTTCTACTACACACTGTAAATATAGTAAATTTCAAACAATACATACATATATATATATATATATATATATATATATATAAAGTGAGAGAGAGAGGGAGACAGAAAGAGACGGAATAGAGCTGATATGGTGACACAAGA
>OZ038488.1:118591752-118659252 GCA_964036315.1 Acanthosepion esculentum | reverse complement strand
CATAGCTGGAGGGGAGGGCAGCTTGATTCATACCTTTCCCATGGGGAATAGTACGTAAGTGAATGAAATGAAGTTGACTGGAATTCAAACTCAATCCGAGCCACAATCCACAATCTTGGAATAATATGAATAAAATTTGTCCCTTAGCTGATAGATATTCAGAACCTCATAACCTCAACTCCAGCATTTCATAGACAAACTTTTTTGTAATTGTTCAGTTCACTCATCAGGACATCTCAGTGATTGACTGGATTTTCTCATTTTGCGTTATTTTTATGCTAAGTTTGACATAATTTATATCTATCTATCTATATATATATATATATATATATATATATATATATATATATATATATATATATATATATATATATATAATCTAAAAGGCGCAAACCCTAATACTCCATGGTTATAATTTATTACATTGGAATCGTAATCATGATCCAATTCATCAGACCTACAAATTTAAAAATTCATATATATATATATATATATATATATATATATATATATTGTTTTATATAAGAAGTAAAATGAATAAAAAAATCTGCACCTGAAACTGCAAGTCACAAATGATAGTGAAATATAGGTATCATTTATATATTGTATTTATATAAGTATATAAAATATAAGTATTTTATTTATATAAGTATAAAATAAAAGTATCATTTATATATTGTATTTATATAAGGGAGAGAAAGTTACAGAGAAAGTGAGATAAAGAGAAATATGTGTGTGTGTGTGTAAACTATTAAAGTATGTGTATGTCTGCATATGTCTGTGTGTATGTATGCATATATGTTACTACTGTAAATTCATACCCATTGCTGTATACAAGATGTGCGTATGCATGTGAGTGAGTAAGTATGTGCGTGTGTGTTATATATAAAGTACACAACCTCACAGTATGGAGATCTCAATATAACATATATAACATTAGACAGTATGTATAGATAAGGAAGGAATCACACAAATGCACGCACACACACATACATATATGATTTTTAGATGACTATATAATTGAAAGACCTTAATTTTCACAGACTGTTCCAGAGATGTGGCTTTGTCTCCCAACCAACACAAATATAAACAATATCATATGAAGCCATATAGATATATACCTAAGCTATTCACATGAACTTAATTCATTACAAGCAGTCAGGTTCCTCATTCTACACACTTATAAGTGAATATAAGCAAGCAAGCTTCTCACAGAAGCACCATTCCATGCCATTTTTCCTTGTTCTTCAGAAGGTCATTAGAACAGCGTAGTAGCAGAGAATCAATTTGATATTTGATGTTATGAAAAACCAAAAATCTCCTCTTTTGGCAGCACTTAGCTCCTTCCTGAATTTTTATTTATGGTAACTCTTCCTAACAAATAAGCTTAGACCTAATTCAAACATTGTGTGGGTGGACATGTTTGTATCGGAAGGAGTAATTCATTTTGATGCTTTGTATTTATTTGAATTCATGGTAACTTGCTTCTTCTCGAGTTTGGGTTACTTCAGTGAAAAGATAAACATACTCATATACATACACACACACACACACACACACACACACACACACATATATATAAACAAAACACCTGACAATTGTGTTATGAGAAACTCAGAGTTGCGAACTGGATCTAGTCTCTTTCAGGGGTGTCATTATTGGTTACAATATATATATATATATATATATATATATATATATATATATATATATATTCTCTAGCATGGATATGAGTTTGTCATCCTGGGTTTCATGCTTTTGCAGTCATCAGATAAACTGTTTTTTTGTTTTTTTTTAAATGGATCTCTTTATACTTATTTGTGTTTGATTTAAAAAAAAAAATAAACCAGTTTGTCTGATGATGGCAAAAGCATCAAATCCAGGGTTACAAATTCATATCCATACAAGTGAATATGTTAGCTCTATCACAGATATTGAGCACTTTCCACTAAGTACCACATACATGGAGCAGCATGAATCCATCCAGCTCTTATCTTAAATAACAACTTAAAAGAGACTGTTTGATCAACACAAGGGATGACCAAAATTCATGTTGAAAAAATAAAAAAAACAAATGAAATCTACAGACAAAAGTTCATTTTCTCCATCAAGACATTTACTTCTGTAGTTCACTGCTACTAACAAGCAGAATATTTTTTTTCTCCTGATGATGGCCATGTATATTTATTTTAATCTCTTCTTTCTCTTTATATATATATTGTAACCAATATATATATATGTGTATATATATATATATATATATATATATATATATATATATATATATATATATATATATATATTAATGTTTGTGTGTATAACATTTCTATTACTACAAATAGACATATATAAAAATCTACATTTTCAGTTTTAAAAAAATCCTTATTAATAGCTAATGAGTGAAAAATGTTCAGATACATGGAACATTTTGACAGTTTTTACGCACACACTTTATGTCCAGAAAAGAGTAACTTTTATGAATGCAAGAACAATTCAATAAAATATGTAATCGCAGTGTGTACCTTGTCAGTTATCTTTAATGGAAATTGTATAAAAGTGGGATTTCTGCATAGATACGCAATATATGTGTGTGTGTGTGTGTGTGTGTGTGTGTGTGTGTGTGTGTGTGTGTGTGTGTGTGTGTGTGTGTGTGTATGTGCATGGTATTTGGTGGAAAGTGCTCAGTATCCATGATAGAGTAAGTATATGCAGTTGCATGGATAATACAAACTACTATCCATGCAACTGCATATATATATATATATATATATATATATATATATATATATATATAATTATTTATTTAAAAATTATAACATAAATATGTTATAAGATCACTACAAAAATAGCCATTTTGTTTCGACACCTCCGGTGTCTTATCAAGTGATGATGTTGAATGTAGAATAAATTGTTTTAAAAGTTTCAAATTAATTAACGATCCTTCGCTAGGCGTAAATGCTGTTACATAAGCTAGAATGACCAATCAAAATACAAGTATATGAGAATTCAAAAAATTTGACAACGAAGCAAAGTTATCATATATATTAAAAGCTTTAAAGTTGGGGTTCTAGTAAAATAGAATATGTCCTAACTAATAAGTATTAAATTATATGATAAAATTTGAAATTAAAATTAAAAGTAAAAAATTACCCATTCAGAAATCTAAATCTAATCTCTATTAAGTTTAAAATTGTAGAATTACTGAGAAGAAAATAAAAAATACATATGTTATTTAATTTATTTTTTCATTGAAATTACGTTAAAAAGGATGTTGATAGCTCTAGACAAAAATGTATACATTTTAATTCAACTATGATGATCACCTCTCACGTAAAACAATCCAAACACACTCAGGTTATAATACATACATATATATATATATACATATATTCATACATATTTGAGACAAATTGGAAATGATATGGAGAACAATTTTTGCCAAGAACGTATGTTGCTTTCAGCTTCTTCAAGTTAGAATGAAAGAAAATACTCTATGTAAAGAATAATACAAAGATATATATATTAATGTTTGTGTTAATATGTGTGTGTGTGTGTGTGTGTGTGTGTGTGTGTATATATATATATATATATATATATATATATAGACATATAGATTGACAGAATAACAATTCACATTGCAAGAAGAGAAAAAAATAAAGAGGAGAAAACGGTACCATGACTAAAATTATATATGATATTTATATATAAAAGAGACAAAGCTCAGATCACTACTTAAGTTTCACACTCCCACGATCATCAGGTGGCCATAACTCAAATGAAAGAAAGAAGAACATAAATTTACTCTAATCTGAAGCCTGTAAAAATGGGGGAATATATATATATATATATATATATATATATATATATATATATATATATATATATAACCATATTTTAAATCAGTTAATTTATAATATATATATATATATATATATTATAAATTAACTGATTTAAAATATGGTTTCTTTGCTACACAGTAATAACCATGTTTCAAAAACTGAAGCTAAAAACTTCAAATTTAATTATATAATTAAATTGAAAGCATTAGTTCTGTTTCATCTTCAAGCAAATTATGGAATACCTTATTTTTAAAGTTACTGAGTTTTAAACACACATATATATTAAAATTGGAAACAGGAAATTATGTATTTATATGTGCATTTAAAACTCAGTAAATTTTAAAAATAAGTTATTCCAAAATTTGCTTGAAGATGAAACAGAACTAATGCTTTCAATTTATTTATATAAATAAATTTTAAGTTTTTAGCTTCAGTTTTTGAAACATGGTTATTACTGTGTAGTGAAGAAACCATATTTTAAATAATTTAATTTATAATATTTATACTCTGTAAATTTACATTGAGTGCTATTTTGTGAAAATAAAAAATATCAATAAGAACACCAGATTATATATCTTACTGTTCTTTCTTTTTATTCATATATACATACATACATACATACATATATATATATATATATATATATATATATATATATATATATATATATATTCAGTGGACAGAATATTGTGAAATGATTGAGTAATTATTGAGTATAGTAAAGTATATATCTGTCTATAAAAATATTTACACTCCACAATAATTGTTGAGGGTAAATATTTTTATAGACAGATATATACTTTACTATACATACATTTGTAAATATACTTAGAGATAGAAACATATTTACTTTAAGATATAGACAGTGGTATGTATGTATAACATCAACCAAAAATATCTGAGTACTTTCAGCCACACCTGTGTAGACTAATATATAAAAGGATCAATAAATAGACACATATATGTCTACATATATCTTTTTCAGTCTGCTTATATTTTTGTATCGTATTCAGTTCATATCTGCTTACTAGTCAGTCAGTATTGGAGCTTCTACCATCGTTCATTAGCTCGTTTCACAAGGTGGCATTGAAAGTAAATACATTCCTTGCTTGATACCACATAAATACGTAGCTCCTGTGCCAGACTGATTTCAGCTTAGTAAATATCAAAGTTTACATATGTCTATTTTGTCTGCACTATATCTTAAACTACCTGCTGATCTGTTCCTTCTCTTGTTATATATATGTGTGTGTCTGTTGATCTGGGGTAAGGGATATGTTACTTGAACATGCATATATATATATATATATATATATATATATATATATATATATTTATTTTTATGTACACACCTTAGTCTTTAAATACTTAAGCGTATATATAAATACAAGCAAATACAATGATAATATTTTTATTTAAGAATATATTTGAGAGAACAGAAATATGATTCTACAGAAGGATGCTGAGAATACTGTGGACTGAATACATAAGCAACAACAATGTTTTAGAGAAAATAGAAGCAAAAAGAAAACTTCTGGGATACATAATGAGGAAAGAGGGCTTAGAAAAATTGATGCTCACAGGATATATTGAAAGCAAGAGAGACAGAAAAACAAGCTTATGTAAATGGATGACAGAACAGGGTTTAGGAGAGAGCAAAAAGATAAAATTTACAAAGAGCTGCAGGAAATTGTGGAGAGCCATGATCACCATTATCCTGAAGAAACATGGAATATAGAAAAAGATAGAATGTATATATGTCTACTGATATACAGATTTAATTGCACAATGAGAAAGTGATTTATATAAGTGCTTCCTCATCCATATATGTTTATAAATTATTATGTCAGGATAGTGACAAGATATTCTATCACAATGTCTCATGACCAGACAGAGTTGAAGAAGAAATGGATTTGTATCATTTTTTAAAGATTTAGTTAGGATATACATATATATATATATATGTATATGTATATATATACATATATACATATATATATATATATACATACATATATATATATACATATATACAAGTTTAGGATTGGTATATACGGAGTGAAATCCAATAACCAACAATTAATATTCTTTAAAGAGTGCTCAATACAGAGTAGAGCAGATATACATATATATACATATATACATATATATATACATACATATATATATACATATATACATATATATATACATACATATATATATACACATATATATACATATATATATATGTATATATATATATATATATAAATGTTAGATTAAAGATAGGTGCAACACAACATAAATAGATATATATGTATGCTTGCACGTGTATATGTGTGCATACAACTTTGTTTAACATTTAGCCTGGTACATTTAGCTGAACAATCAGTAAGGATAAGACTCATTATGTAAGCAAATTAGGCACTCCTACATAGATAAATGAAACTTGATTTTGAGCAATGTCATCACTTGATCCATGCTCATGGATGTGGCTTTTTAGTCCTGCTATGGTCTTACACTCTCTTATGCAGATTTGGCAATTTTGAGCATTTTTTCCAGTAGTAGTTACATTAATATTTTGGTGAACTATCAAATGTTGTTTTAGTCCACCAACTGAGGCACATTTTTTTTACACTCTCTGCAAGTAGAAATGCTGTAAATCATGTAATGATTACATTCGTTCTGTTTTTGGCATTTTCAATGATTTTTGAGGGCTGATAACTCAGTCCCATGTGACGACATTCATTACATCTTTGACCAGATTCTGCAGCAACATTTTCAAAGAAAAGATAGATAGATAGATAGATATGAACAGATGGAGATAGATAGATATGAACAAACTGAAATAGATATGAACAGGTAGAAATATATATATATTAACAGACTGAGATATATATATATATATATATATATAGATATGAACAGACTGAGATAGAATATGTAACCCCGACTATCTAGATGAAGAACTTAAATACATTTCATGCTATAAAATTGTACTTACTTGATAGATAGATACATACATACATAAATACATACATACATATATTGATAGATTGAATTTATTATGTATTAATGACCAAGAATCTTTTGATATTATCAGTCAGTTCCTTATATTTGGAAAAGTGCCTCTCCAGATTCCAAGGAAATTTGCTAACTACATATTTTTCTTTCCACTTCATATCTATAAGCCACTTAAAGTGTTTGTCACTTATCTTTTCTGTGAAGCATTTAGCAGTTAAATAAGTAGGTAAAATAAGTAAAGTGATGGCATTTACCATTCAAAGTGCTCAAGACAAAGCGCAAGTTAAGCAGTGAATTCTACAAACATTTGCAAGAATTTGATTCAATTAACCAAAAATATCAATTGAAACACACACATACCTATTGTGAAAATTATTAACAAAATAAATCAAAATACAATTTTATAACCATATTTACATTATTTACTCTCAGACTATTGTCTTCATCTTTGTTGTTATTATCACAAGATTTCAGCCGTTGTACCCCACAGTCTTCATCAGGAGGTTATCAATCTGAGTAGCTTTCAGGGAACTTTGAACTGAACGTTTATTTAATCTATAGATTTTTCTCATTTTGCAGTCCATGTCTACAAATATCTTGTCTCATTTTTATTTTAATACTCCTCACTTATGGTTTACTCTGTAATGGAGACTTAGACAAGATGGAAACAGAATCTAAGTTTGCTGTCAGTGTAGTCAAAAACATATGAGTTCAAATTTCAAGAAAGGTCAAGATTTGAATTCTAATTTTTAAGGAGGAGGAGGAGGAGGAGAATAATGTTGTTGTTGTTGTAGTAGTAGTAGTAGTAGTAATAATAATAATAATATTTAAAAAAATGTATTGGTTAGGGGGGGTTAAATGAAATGGTCAATTTTTCTTTTTTATCCAGCCTCATATGTGCTTAAGAGGAATTTTCTAATATGTAAGCAAGGGCTTAAAAGCTCAAACTTCTGGTTTAAACTTTTCTGGAAATGTCACAATCGCTAATTTTTCCTTTTGGCTCAGGTTGCAAATATTGTTGTGGGTGTTATAAGGCTTTTCCTTTTTTTTTAAATTTTCCACCTTACAATCGGAACCCTGTTGTTTTTGCTTTTAAATTCCATACATGATTCAACTCTGACTATTAATCTTTTCTGTATTATTTGTTAGAGTATATATATATATATAGATACAAACACTCACAATGATAATATTTTTTATTTAAGACTGTATAGAATGTATATCAGCTGATATACAGACGTGTACGAGCAGATGATTAGATAATGGGAAAGTGGTTTATCTAAGTGCTCTCTATGTTTGTATTCCTATAATAGCATGATGGTGACAAGATATTTTGTCACAATATCTAGTGGTGAGACAGAGCGAAAAGAGAATTGAATTCATATCTTTTTTTTGTTTAGAGAACTAGTTGAGAAGTGAACATCACCTCAGCCGAAATTTAGTTCAAGAATTTCATTTTTTTTGTATCACCAAATGTTGTATCACCTGCAACTAATTAGATGTAGGAGTGAAACAAGGAAATGAACAAAGATACGGGGAAACGATCATAGAAAGACACAAGGGTTAGTGGAAACTAGTTACATTCCATCACCTCTGATCAGACCCCGAACTACTGCTAGTCATGATGGACCTCGAGGAGGCACCATACATTGAGAGAAAATTGGGCCTCAAACTCATACCCGACTTCAAGTGGAACTCTTTTATATTATCCATCACTAAAGATGCAGGTAAAATGATCAGCTCCCTGGACCACTCCAGTAAGTACCTGACTCCTCATGTTATCCTCTATCTTTATAAGAACCAGATCAGGCTGAAAATAAAGTACAGTTGCTATATTTAGTCAGGAGCTGCCATGTCCTCACTTTCCAGTCTTGATAGAGTTCAAGTGGAACTCCCTTCCCTATTCCTGTTTCCCTGACAAATACAATCTCCAACTATTTAAGTGTAACATCAATCGACATCTCCACTTGCCTTGATCTATCCACTTCCCTTCTCCACATCCTTTCACCTTTCATTCCTATCTGCTCTCGCTCCAAATCTTCTGTAACCCCCTTGCCTTGTTCGATCCACTATCTTTCTCCACATCCTCTCTTTTACCACTCCTATCTGCTCTTCCTCCAAACCTTCTGTAACCCCTTGCATGCTAGTGGCCTCCAGCCTTGCTTGGGGTGATAAGCTTAAAAAAAGAAATTTTTAAAAAGTCCTTGTTGAAGGAGAATTATTTACCAACCTCCAACCTCCTCTCTCTCACAGGCGAGATGTGGCAAGTCTCTCACTGCTCTATCACTACTTCCATGGAAAGTGCTCAGATGAACTACATTCCTTGGTTCTGCCAGGACTTGCCATGACGCTTACATAATAGAAAAACCACCCACATTCCCTCCATATTCCACTGGTAAGTTCCACTCAAATGGCTTCTTCCCACGAACCACTGCCCTGTGGAACAGACTCCCCACAGGATGTTTTCCCTGATCACTACAATTTTAACCTGTTCAAGTCTAGAGTTAACCATTATCTTCCCTTCCTGTCCATATAAACTACCCCTTAACATAACCCTGTACCTTGAGTGGCCCCCAGCCCTTGTACAGGGTGAAGCCTATTGTAAAAAAAACAAAAAACAAAGAGCAATGTTAAGTTTATAACTGTATGAGATAAAAAGAAGTCAAGCTGAAGTAGAAAAGAAAGCAAGAGATGTCCTAGAAGAGCTTAAGCTGGAAAAATTTGATAAGAAGAAAGGATAACTGATGGAGCAAAAGATTGGTTGATTTGCACCCAACCTATACCAAATACAGTAATAAAGGGGCAGTCATAAGATCGATAAATGAGATAGATGAACTTACAGGTAAGGAATGATAGAAAATAACACTGCCATGATCATCATGGAAGACCTTTATCTTGCAGTGAACTTACAATGGTTCACAGTAGCTGCTGCTACTGATGATATATACTGAGGGGGAAAATCCCACACTAAATTCTGCCTTGTGTCACATTTATTATGACTTGAACAAAGGATAAATAACAGATCTCTGTATATGTGTTTCAATTTACTCAAGATTAAGCATAAAGTTAGTAGGACTCAATTGCAGTAAATGATCACATATTCAGATTAAACCATACATGAATTTAAAAAATAAGCTGTGTATCAACAATACTCATACCCCATATTAACCATACTTTATTCCATGCTTCTTATATCTGATGGCACAAAATAGCAAGAATTATAGTTGGGCTAACTGAATGATTCAGGTATTGTCCCATCATGTCCCATATGTGTTTACTAGGCAACAGGTTTGCTGATTGTAACAGACATGGAAGTTATCCAACATCTTCTTAGGCAAGTTGAGTACTACGAGTATCATATGGATGGATATTATTCTGCTGAAAAAAAGTAATAAATGATTCCAAACATCCCATGTTGACATACCTGGGACAATATTTGTTTTCTTATGCAAATATCATACAATATGCTACTGCTGTTCATACAATACATCCATATTGGTAAGCATCTGAACTATGTGGCCATCCAGAACCAGGTCTACAAGTGTCAGAATGTTCATTTAACCACTGTTGTTCACATTGAAGCACAACTGATGCGTCACATCCAACATAGGGAGCAATTCTCTGAAACTACAATATAGCTTCTCAGATGCCTAGAATCTGACCCTCTTAAAGGGCTCTAATTGAATAAAAGAATGACTTTTCATTTTTATATCTACTTGCACTGGACTTTTTCACCACAGTAAACCTCATGTGCCAGTAAGTAAATCTTAGATAAAGACAGTGCACTGATATGAGTGTTACTAGATCAATGAAGTGTTTGAAAATATTATGAGAATATCTGCTAACTACAAGAATGTGCATACTGTACCCAGTTCAAAATTTGCATCATACTTCCTTCTTTTTCACCCTCTCTCTCTCTCTCTCTTTCTATATATATATATATATATATATATATATATATATATATATATATATATATATGAATCCTAAAGAGCCAGGAACAACCTAACAAGGTTTCACCTAAATGGATCTTCAGGGTAAGCTGGCTCTACTTAGCGTATTGAGCACTCTACGTTTCAGCTTTATTATTTGCTTGGGGGTTTTTCTTTAAACTAGAAAATTAAGGCACTGGACGGTTTATTTCGCCTTGTTCGGATGCTTCTAGTTTTTTTCTTTTTTTCCTCAGGTACCAATTTGTTTTAATCGACTTACAAGTTGTGCTATCCAAGGTTTTTTCCAACCAAGTATGACTAGTAGTTTAAGATATATATATATATATATATATATATATATATATATATATATATATATGTAATGCACCACTGACCCTTATATATTAATAGCCGAGAAAAATAACAGCACTAGTTGCCTGACGATTGCACTAGCATGAAACAGACTGTCGCCTCTAAGTGCTACATTTAACCGTTTTGACAGTGAAAGGGTGGGACTGGGATGCCAACCTAGTAGCACACTTAAATTCATGCAGTTAGTATACCAGTGAAAGTAGCTCGTCGGAGCACTTGCTATGAAAATATTTGTAGAAAAGACAGAGGGAAGTCACAGCACGTCTGTGAGAAAGTGACTGTAGATGAGATGCCAGATCAGCACCTATCACAAAATTCTAAACGTAGATCCATTTTTTAATGTACAACTGTAGATTGAAAACTCAAATTTCTTTGTGTCCTTTGTTTAACAAATTTTTGTTACTTCAAACTTTTTCAGTTTTTATATTTCTACACAAATATCTTCTCATCTCTATTGGAAGTGGCAATTAAAGAACTCACAGAATTCTCAGGCACTACCCTCTGATCCTGGGTAGATGTGTCAGTCTGTATATAAATAATCCTGTCATTTTTGATAGCTTGCCTGCTCGTGTATGCATGTGACTCATTCAACATTAAATCATTTGCTTTATTTTACAATCCTTGATTGATCCTCTTGGACTTCATTTTATTATCCCTGAAATTGCAGCATAGATTTTCATGAATCAAATATTTTGCACTTCATGTGATTTTAAATAGCAGAAAAAAATAATATTTTTATTTAATAACTAAGTTTAAAACTATATTGTCAAATTTATATATTTTTTCATATACAGTGATGTTCGATAAAAGTGACTCACCTTATCCTTTGAATTCAGCTTAACTTTCGTTTCATCGGAGAAGAGAACATTCTTCCAGTCTTCTACGGTGAAACTTTTGTAACAGTGAGCCCATTCAAGTCTCTTGGCTTTGTTGGCTTTGCTTATTAGCGGCTTAAACCTTCATGTACAAGATTTGTAGCCTTGTTCTAACAGCCACCGACGGACTGTTGAAGAGGCAAGACTAACACCTTGCTCTTCGCTTAGACTGGCTGCAATTTCTTGGCTAGTTATAGTCCTATTCTTCGCAACTTCTCTCTTGATTACCCTGCCAGTTCTATCATCAATCATTTTCTTTCATCCTCTTGTTTCCTTCCTTGGAGCAGGAGTGGCATCATTATGTGCCCTAAGCACTTGAGAGACAGTTGATTGCGAGGTTATAGCAATTTCTGCAATTTCTCTCGTAGACATGCCTGCTTTTGAGAGGGCAATAATAGATGCCTTAAGTGGTTCTGATGCGTGTTTGTACCCTTTCATCTGGTTAGTGACTTGAGTGGCTATTTCAAGCTGTTTTTATACTGTATGAGGCTTTCTGGAATATTCTGGATTTAATTTAAACTGTTCTAGAAATTTCTAGAATATTGTTCTGAGTGTATTGTAAAATAGTTTTCAATATTTTGTCAAAAGCTCTTTAAATTTACCAGTTTAATCATTAGAATGCGATATCTGAGTCACTTTTTTTGCACAGACTTTTTTCTTGAATCTCATTTATATCCAAATTTATAATTATCAATAGAATACCTTAGGGTGAATAAACTTTTTTCGTAGATGGTCGGGAAGGGGTCTTTATATTAGTAAGATTAAAAATTATTTTAAACCCAAAAACAATAGACAAAAAATATTTTTAGTAAAAAAAATCAGGTGAGTCACTTTTATCGAATAGCACTGTATATTCTCTAAATACTTTCATGGTAATTGTTCGGATGGACATTCCACTATGATGACTTTATGAATTTAAGTGCAGTACTAGATTGGTGGCAGGTCTCATCATTTTATAGTTGAAATAGTGAAATGTAACCACAGTTTCTTCTATTGCACTTCTCTCTTGTGGAACTTTCTTCCTGCTTCTTGCGTCCCAGTTAATTTGGATCTTCAAAAATTTAAATGCAATATCAATCGTTATCTTCTGTCTTCATAATTCTTGTTTTTTTATTGACCTCTCTTCTTACTAGTAACCTTTCTCATGTTTTAAGCACTCAGTAACCCTTGCATCCCAGTGGCTTTACTGGCTTGCTTGAGGTGAAATGATTAACATATATATATATATATATATATATATATATATATATATATATATATATATAATGTATGTATGCAATTTTTATAAAAATTATATATTATATATGCATAATACTTATTGGAAAGCACTCAATATCAGTGATAGAGCTAACATATTTAGTTGCGTTGATGTGAGTTTGTTAGCCTAGGTTTCATGTCCTTTGTGATCGTCAGATCTGATGATCACAAAGGGTGTGAAACATACATACTCACATCAACGCAACTATATATATATATATATATATATATATATATATATATATATATATGGACGTATGGTCAGGTGGCTAGAATGTTTGCTTTCTGATCAATAGACCTGGGTTTGAATATCACCATGGTCAATTTTGTCAAGGAAGTAACATTTTGATATTACTGGACTGGGGAAGTGATCCCAGCAAGTGGCACCACTGGAAAGTGCCAGAAGGCAATACCATGATTTGACCCAAGCCAAGTAAATGAAATTGGGTAGACAAAAGTGTTTGCTAATGGTCTTGATATCATGATGTCATAAGTCATGATAGCCAAAGTTTTGGGCATACTGGCTCCATTTAAGTTGTTGATCGTGTCACATTGTGAATTCTCTCCCAAAAATTGTAACTAAGATTTGCTCAGCATAATTGAAATATAAAACACTGGTAGGCTCTGTTGATATTGAACAAAGACAATTGCAGAAAATCATAGACAAGGTAGAAAAGGAAAGCAGGAAGAAAAGTATGGCTTTTAGCAAGGGAGGCAGCTCAAGATGTGAGCTACAAATTGGAGAGATCCAAAACAAGAACAGAAATTTAGCTACTTCGAAAATGTTTTAACAGGTGAGAAAAATTGACAACAAATCTGATACTCACTGACAAAGTGAGGGAAATCAGCAGGAAACATACTTGATGACCTTGAGAAAATGGATGGTAGAACAAGGTTTGGGAGAGATAAGAAAAAGACAACAAAAATACAAAAAGAGCTACAAGGGACAGAAAGATGTGGTGGAACACAGCCGATAAAAGAAAAGTAGACATTAACCACACAGGGAATACGTGCACAACTCTCTTGGCTATGTCATATATATATATATATATATATATATATATATATATATATATTATTTTTATTATAAGAGATTATAATAAAACCATGTTGAAATCACTACACAAAAGCTTTCATGTTTCAATACTATGATTGTACTTCTTCAGGTGATGGTAAGTAACTGGTGATTAAATGATTTTTAAGAAAATTTAAAAACAAAGTGGTACCTCCTTTTGTGTAGTGATTTCAACATATTTTTATTATAATCTTTTATAATAAAAATAACAATAATTGGTCTACTTTGTATTGAGCATTTTTTTAAAGTAAATGCTAAGAACAGTGGAATTTTACTCCATCTTTTATTTCTCTCATTTTGTGTGTGTGTATATAAATATATATATATATATATATATATATATATATATATATAGTTAATATATTTTCTGTTTATACATTATTTTTATAGATACAATTTATTTAAGTAAATGCTCTGTTTTTAATTAAATAGTATTACATTTACCGGTCTGAATGTTTAAGAAAATTTGTAGAAAACATTCTTTCCCAACAGGGATCAAACCTGGATTACTATGCAGAAACTGTCATTTGATCTGATGTGCTATGCAATTTAGCTACAGAGATGCATCTGGTTAGCAAAATCCAAATCACTGTTTATAAACACAATCTTTGAAATTTTTTCTCGATCGATCATATCTGCTCACGAAATGTATCTTAATGTAAACAATGACAACATTTCATTACATACATATATATATATATATATATATATATATATATATATATATATATATATATATATATATATATCCATACAACTACATAACTGTATAGAACAATATAAGCATTCAGTTATATTTACAGGTTTTATAACACATACATACAAATCTGCACATATATACATATGCCCACCAACATAAACGTATGTGTATGTTAATGTATTTATGCACTGGATCAGAATAATTGCTTTTTTATAGAACATGTTTGAGCAGTCATCCATATGGAGAAATACATTGAACTAATAAAAATTGTTCTAACTTTTTCCAACAGGTGGCATTGGAATATGTGACTGAAATTTATGATATATATACATATTCTGAAAGGCAAAATTTCAATGTGCCTCTTCATAGGATTTGTCTGTGGATTGTGAATTTTAAATGATTTTACATTAAAAGTCAAAATGGAGGAAAATAAGATCCACTGTCCAAACAGCAAAAAGGATATGGTGCCATTTATATAAATAGTGCCATAGCTGACATTACTGTTCCTAAGTGGTTAGCTTGGTTCAGAAGTGTAAATTTTGATCTGGAAGACTGAGAATATTCTGGTAGCCCTTAGGTCATTGATAATGAACAAAATGAGATGCTGATAAAAATATCCAGGTCACACAACACAGAGCATTGCAGAGTACTGTAAGGCATTTGAAATCACTTGGATGCATGAATTGCCAGGATGTTTGGCTGTCTCACAATTTAATGGATTGCATCCATCTGTGAATACAACAAAAATTAACCATTTTTGTAAAGCATGATTATAGGTGATCAGAAATAGATTGTTTACAACAATGTAGAATAGAAAATTAAATGAACCACTGTTAAGCACTTCAAAAGTTGGTTTGGATCCAAAGAATGAGATGCTGTGTATTTGGTGGGATTGGAAGACATTGTGTATTATTTGTACAAAATCAGTATTAGTTCCCCCAAATCAGACATTGAATTGAAAAGCATTTAGAATTGACTAATCATAAAAGCGTTGTCTTCTATCAGAACAACACCAGACCTTACATCTCTTTGCAGATGTCTCAGAAATTGGTAGAGCTTAACTGGGATGTCCTACTACACATGTCATACTTAGCTGATCTTGCACATTCTGATTATCACTTATTTTGATCTCTAGAAAATTCTGTAAATGAGGAGAACTTCAATTCTCTGGAAGCCCATAGAAACTATTTAGACCAGACCTAGAAAGAGGTGAAATTCTGTGTGGATGGAATCATGAAGCTACCTCAAACATAACAAAATACTGTCTTTGTAAATTCACTTAAAAAAACCCATTGTAAACTATTATTCCTACCCAATATATAGCTACTTTTTCCACATGCTGTTGGTATAGCAGTAGATGTTGAAACCTTCCACTGATAATCCATAAGTTTTCTTTTGTTGATGGCAACTGAGAAGCAGTATGGTAAAATAGAGTCTGACATGTAAGTGTAAATGAAACAGAAGTGTATCATTAAATTCCTCCATCCAGAAAAATTGCACCCACTGACATTCATCACTGCTTGCAGAATGGTTACAGAAAACAAACAATGAATATGAACACAGAAGGTGGTTAATGTCTTTCAGTAGAGGTGACAGTGATGTTTGTGACAAGCCATATTTACTCACATGGAATGCAGGCTCTTGTTTACAACTAGTGAAAATATATGGCCAATGGTAGTGACAGTACTATTGTGTTTATTAGTAGCAGAAGACCGGCAAAGGTGTTATGGTGCGGCACGTGATTTTTTGCTGTTTCCATGCAAAAAAAGTAGGCATTACTTTTGAAGCATCCCTTAAAAGAAAAGAGTTGTCAGAAAATGTTCAAATATATCTATCTCAATTTATTCATATCTATCTGTACACACACACACACACACACACACACACACACACACACACACATATATATATATATATATATATATATATATATATATATATATATATATATATAATAATCTTATAAATATAAGTAATTATACTCATCCGGAAAAACCTTAGGTGTTTTGGCTTGTAAATGAACAAACCAATACCCAAGGAAAAATAAGGACTGAAAAAAAGAAAGAACTAAGAACATGTAATTCAGGCGAAAACAATTGTCCAGAATCCAAACTCAGAGTCCAAAGAAAAACCATAGTTAGTTATATATATATATATTTCTACTCAGTAGCCTCTAAAATAAAATGAAACATAGCTATTACTGCCCACCCACAAACTGTTAGGATAACACAATAGACCCTCTACCCACTCTACCCTCAATGACCAGCATATATAAATAGTTAAGCCAAAATATAACACAGATGGTTTGAAGATTGTGTTTAAGCAAGAAACTGGTTGTTGCCAGTGGGTGTTGACTTCAATGTCCACTTTTATATTTACATACACTCTATCCCTGATATTGAGCACCTTAACCCATAAATATAGCATAGCTTAAAACTATATTTTTATCACATCATATAATATATATGAGGTGTTTAGCAGATGTCCACTTGGGTAGATTTGTGTTACTTCAAAACATGTAGAGCCGACCAGTGGTTTTATTCTGTAATTCTGTGCAGCAGACCTTAGTTATAGTTTCTGGGGGAGAGCACCTAATCTGGCCTGATCTGTCAGTACACTTACACCCTCTCTGGCTAGTGATTTCATGCCAGCACAAATCATCAATGGCTTCTGAATATGTTCATCTAATAAATTTCAATCATTTGTCAACCTGTGGTTTGGCTTTTAGGCACTTCTAGTCAGCACCAAAAACTGAGATTACCCCCAGGGTGGATATTCTCAAAAAGTCACCTTCGTGACAAATTGACCATTCAAACCTGGATCTCATGGTCAAAATATTAACTTTTTGATCATCCTTCAACCACACACCCATTGGCCCTTCCCACTTACAAAAATCTGACAAAACATCAGTTTTTGGAGGAAGGTATTTTTGGTTATGTCAAGTAATTTTTCAGCACCCTCTTATGTAAATATATATATATATATATATGTGTGTGTGTGTGCATGTGTGTATCCATCCTCTGACAGGAACTTTCATATAGCTAAATGATATAACATGGTTCAATGTAGGATACAGGTTCGATTCCTATCAGAGGACACACATTTTCTATCAAATTTCTTTGACATTCAAGCCAGTAAATGTCGTTAATACTGTTTATTATAAACAGAGCATTTAGCTAAATATGTGTATCTATAAAAATAACGAATAAACAGAAAATATATTAAAATAATTGTCGGACCTACTCCATTTCATAATGTGTGTGTGTGTGTGTGTGTAATATAATATCAACCTGCTGACAATTTTTATATTTGTTTCAATCATATATATATATATATATATATATATATATATGTATGTATGTATGTATGTATGTATGTATGTGTATATATATATATATATATATATATATATATATATATATATATATGTATATATGTATGTATGTATGTATGTGTATATATATATATATATATATATATATATATATATATATATATATATATATGCACTCTCACTCTTCCTTTTAAAATCATATAAGCAACCCCCCCCCCCCAGCCGCCCCCACATAACCACTTTTCCATTAACAAAATTCATCTAATCATTCATTATGTTCATTCTTGGTTCCGTTAACAAATCAGTTCAGTTCACATAAACAACTTGAGAAAATAAAATTAATTTCAATTTCTACATCTTTATTCAAAAATGCATTTTTTTCCCTCATCAAAACTTTTAATCACACTAAAATAGAAAAATTTAAAGGAAAAAAAAAGAAAAATGCATAAATAAAATCACTGCAAAAATAGTTATTTTTGCGGGTGGGTAATTTAATCTAAAAAATAAATTAATAAAAATTTTTTTGATAAATATTTGCTTCTATTTGAGTTTAATTTGGGAGTTGTGTTTTCGTTTTTAGATGTTTTCAGTCAGGGGAGGTAAAAGTGGGGGGGTATGTTATCTGAGATCATAAAAGGAAAAGTGCTTTTTCGGAGCATCGCGAGTAATTCTATGGATGTGTGTGAGAGTCTGTATTCGATTGTGTTATCACTATTTGTGTGTGCGTGTGTATGCCTGTGAGATTGTTCATATGCCTGTATATGTGTGTATCTGTATGTGCACACGTGTAAGAGAAATATTTCTATGATTTTCTTAAATAGTTTTCAATTTTCATTCTTTTAAAAAAAAGAGGATAGAATTTTTAGCAGTTCATATTTTTTGTAAAATATTTTTGCCTTTTTTAAGAACAATTTCCAAGTTGATAAGGACTGTAAAACTGTACTTGACCTCTTTTTTTATTATTTTAATTTATAAATTAAATGTATAAATAACGTTTTATTTTCGTTTGTGGTGATTTTTTAAAAAGGGTATTTTTCTTAATATATATTATTTTGAGGTTTTCAATAAAGAATTCTATATAAAATGAATTTTTTTTTAAATTTATTTTATTTTTATTTATCTATCAATTTGGGTTTGAAAGGATCATATGCAACTGAGGGACTTTTTTTCCAAATAGCAATTCAAATTAAAATTAAATCTTACAATTATTCCTTCTCTATTGCACCTCACTCTGTTATTTCTCTCTCACATTTTCAAATACATTTTCTTTTTAATTTTTTCTTGTTTTTTTTTTTCAATCTCTTTATTCTGTTTTCAGTTGTTTTTTATCTTGTTTGCTTCCCCATCATTTATTACCATCACCCATCATTTAAAAAAAAACATCCTTTTTATTAATTATTGTCTTCCGTTCTCTCCTTCACATTCCCGAACATCTGCCTCAATATGACGAATGCATGTATTAACTTCTAAGTAAAGGACCGCAATTCTTAAACAGAAAAAAAAGCAAATAAAAAAAGAAAAAATGTCGAACGCACGCCAACAACACAAATAAATGCGTTTAAAAAAAAAAAAAAAGATCTCATCTTACGCCTCGACTCACCTCCTTTTCTCAAGCCCTTTTTTTGGTTATTGATTCGAATCGCATGAAATTCGAAATTTGTTTTTTATTCGATGACGGGGGGGGGAGAAGACCACGTAAATTTCGTACTTTTCGGGAACTCGAAACGTCAACCTCTCGAAATTATGCCTTTAAAGAAAAAGGTTTTAAAAAATTGACGATAACCGTAAAAAACCGCGCAAGAGTTTTTTGTGCGATAAAAAAAGGCATGTCCGTCTCAGAGTGAGTGCGTGATTCCCTTTTTTTTTTCTTCTATTTCTTGTTGATAGGTTTTTAAAATTCTTGTGTCTATGTGAGGAAAAAATGAAAATCATCAAATAATCCCTGAGTGTGACGACTGCATTGAATAATGAATCTATTGATAGAAGAAGAATCACTACCACTCATTTTGACGAAGTGTTCGTTATTTAAAAAAAAAAAAGAGATCGATGTAAAAAGTACATATTTATTTGTTATAACGAGTGCATTATATACACTATAGAAGTTTAGTAGTGAGTATTAATTAGATTAGTAGTGCTATAAGCTATAGAAAGATGATATTAGTAACGGTAATAATCTTCCAAACAAATGGCTTGCTTGCTTCCTTCCAAAATTAACCCGCATTCAAAATGCTGGAATTTGAGATCGAACACTGATCTTTAGAAACTGAAGGAAGACTGATCCACGAAGAGGGTATAAAAAGTACGTTTTAGAAATAAAAAGGAATGGTGGGTCCGATGTATGTAGTTTTTTTGTTGTTGTTGAATGTCTGCCTGTTTGGTAGTAACTTACATGGGTTTGTTGGTACTTATCATCTTACAGTGAGATTTTCATGCTAGTGAGTGCAAACGATGAAAAGCCGGTGCGTAAGATTGCACGAGTACGTACACAATTTATGAAAACGGTATCGAGAAAGAATGATTTTTAGATAAGTCTTGTTTTATGGGTGAGATAGTTGCGTATTTCCCTCTAGCATCAGAGGTCCGTGTTTTGAACTTAGTTAATAAAAAAAAAAGGTTAGGATTTAGATTTTAGAAGAATGATATTTCTTCAAGGTAAAAATCGCCTATAACGTAGCGACTGTAAGTGTAACACAATCTTTCTTCTAACCACATTTTTATCCTTTTTAATTTTTTAAAATTTTTATTGTGTCTTTGCAAAATTTGGAAAGAATATGCGAACAGATGTTGCAGAAAAAAAGACATTTTACATTACAGTTACATCACAGTATTTTTTGTCAAAGCCAGGATGTATCGTCGATATATAATTTAATGCAATTATTTGGAATGTACATTTATACCTGTGTGCCTACCATTCTGGTTTATAAACTTGATATTGTAAAGTAATTTTATTTCGCTAGTTTAATTTCATCCTCACAGAGAGTCATGTCGATGGCCTTGTGCCAGGTTAAGCTAAGTTTAATAAGGCTGTCTTCTGCATAGGTCAAGAGGTAAGCTGAACAACAGTAAACAGGAGGGTCTTAAGTTCAATCCTCGCAAGGTTTCCATTTCCTCTGCTATTCTACTCCTGTGTGTGCCAGACTAGTGAGGTAATAATTATTATTAGCACACGTCTTCCTACTGTCCACTTTAAAAATCTTTTTTTATCACATAATTTTTTATTTTCCTACCAAAAGAAAGAATTTTTTTCCAAATTTTATCTCCTGTTTAATCTTTTCATCAAATTTACTTATCCTTCCGAAATTAAACCTTCCCTTTTGTGATTTACTCTAGGATTTAATCAGAAAATGGTAACTAAAGGTTCCAAAATTCCTTTTTTTTTGCATCATCAGATAGGCAGATAAAAAGATTTCTTTCTTTTTCACCTGATAAAAAACCCCGAAAAGAATAGATCCCCCCCTCCACGCTAACTTCCTCACCCTGCTTTTCTCTTTTCATTACCTTATTTATTTTAATCCATTTTATCACCCTACCCTATGCTCCAAGGGCCTTCCCTCCCACCCAATGAATTAAAAAAAAAAGAAGCAGTTCCAAACCAGAATTCTCTGACTGAGCATCACAACCAGTAGTAATTGACTCGTCTCTCTTTTTACATTCTCTCCAAAACTACTTCTTCCCTTCCACCTTCTATTCTTCTGTCACATTGGCAGGTGCTATAATTTTCCACAAGAAACCTATCTGTTTCCATCTAAGAAGATTCCACCTCTTTCTCTATCTATCCATCCTATCCTCTCTGTCTCTCTCTCTCCCTCACTCACATCACATCACATAACAACACCAGAAGCCAGCCGATCGTTCCTCACAGGGAGGAAGAACAAGGAAGACTACACCAAAGTAACAAACGGTCGATGCAATCAGTAGAGAAGAAACCGAAGCACGGCTGGGGAAATGCAATAAACATAAAGGCCTTTATTTATCATGAATTTAATGAGCTAAGAGAGAGAGGTTCACTCTGCTTTCTTTCCCCTCTACTAATCAGGTAGATGAGACCGATCAATTAGACAAAGACTACTGGCAAAGTGTGTGTGTTTTTACTTGATATTTTATAGTGGCTTTCTTCACTTCTCTCCCCAACTCTCTATTTCATTATGATTTATTTATTCACTCACTCTCTCACTCAGTGTAAATGTTCATACCAGTACAAATTAGTGGCTTGCACTATAGACTAAATGACAACAAGTCTTCTCAATACACCAGCACCCTTCCCAGTATTCTCAGCTGTATTAAAACAATGCCATTGTCTACATAGTTCTTGATCTTTCTCTAATTCCCAGCTTCTACACTCTTTTTTGTAAGCATTTCATAATTTCTCTTAGTGCTCTAATAACAATTGGCATGACTGTCACATCATTTTTTTTCACAACCTCTTCAGTCATAATACTTATATCCTGCCACTTTTCTTCAGATCGACACTAGTCCACTGGAACAATGAAATTCACAATTTTATATGCCATATACTTTCAGTTCATAGGTGATCATGGCTCTCCACAACTTCCTATTTTTTAATTTTTTAAGTAACCTTTTATTCTTTACTGTGCCTCTTTGTACTTGTTCTCACATCCATTCTACTTGTTCGATAAATTACTCATTTCACTCTGCTCCTCTTGACTTTAATTTGTCCTGTGAGTGTTAAATTCTCCAGACCCTCTTTCTTCATCATGTATCCAAAAAATTTCAGCTGTCATTTTATGATTGTATCAGTTTCTTTGTAGTGCCTAATTTCCTTGTTTCTCACATGCTGTCTATGGTATTCTTAGCATTCATTGGTAGAATCATTTCTGCTACCTCAAGTCTCTTCTTTATCTGTCAGGAAATTGTTCAACATTTGCTACCATATAGGAGATTAGGTATTACATAGCAGTTCTGTGCTCGTTTCTTTGCTTCTAGCAACATATTCTTAATACTTTGCAAGTTTCTAGGACTTCTGTGCCACCCTTTACATAATCTATTACATCACTATACATTGAAATAATAATAATTTTATTACTATTATTATTAACAACAACAACAACAACAACAACATTAACAACAGAACAAAAATTGTTTTCTAATATCATTAAAGAGTTTGGTTTAAAAACTTCTGATGGCCTAACTATATCAAGTCTTTCTTGGGTCACTGAAAACATTTCTTTCAGCTTTATTCAACATAGTCTCTCGTTTAATCTAAGCACTCTGTTAGATTAGTCAATATTTGATTCTTTCTATATCCTTAAAATGACTTTATTAGAATTTTATAGCATCATTTGTGATCAGAGGAAACTTCTTTTTTTCAAAATTGACAAGTAACATAAAAAAGACTTCTTTTCTTTGTAGAGCCTCTACTGACATAAGCAACAGGGTAAAACCAATCCTCTGAATAGTATAGCCATAGATCTATCTTACTTTGAAAACGGCAGCCATCAAACTTCAAGCTGAGCACTTAATATTTTATTGGTTCTTGACATGAAAATTCTTCAACTCTTGTGGCAACAATGAGAGATTTTCTTGTTGGGTTTCCTTAAAAGGCAAAAAATGTTGAGAAAAATTAAAGAAATTTGTTACTCTGATCTTATGTAAATTATGTATTGTTCTGGTATTTGAAAAAATTGCAATATGAGCACTGGTAAAATATGGAGGCTGAGACATTTGGTTTATAAGTCCCCAAAATTCATACTCAAGGACACATGACCCAGTGGATAAAGACGTTGGTTAGATCCAGTGACTAAACCCAAAGAGTTGTAAGTTGGGTTAAAGGGAAATAACTGAGACATCTGGAAGAGGCATGGAATGTGGAACTAGAACAATCTACCCCGGTGAATGAAATAAAGAGTTTGGTTTGAAATTCCAATCACCTGAAGAAGGCCAGAGTGTACAACGGCTGGAACGTTGTGAATATAGCAATGAAGATAAGGATACCAGTACGAATAATGTAAATAATGCAAGTAATCATCCCAGTGATATATTTTTTCAAGAAATTAGACTTCTCAAATGCAGTGTTGTTGCCCTTTTTAGTATTGACTGAAGTTTTTTTCTCAACCTTTTGTTTAACCATGATTATGTCATTTCTTTTGACTTTCTTATTACCTTTTAGTCATTGCTACTATTGGAAATTTTCAAGGGATATAGTCTTTGGTATTTGGTAAAGTTCTTTGTGATTGTGTAGTGCCAGTCTATGAGATATGATGTACAATAGTCTTCTTTAAAACCTTGGAATTCATTTGCTTGAAGCCATTTTTAGTCATTGATCTGAGAAACCGGTTATATGCAGCTGTTAGTCTGAACTCATTACTGTTTACTTAATACATTTGGTTACAATCTTTTTTAAAAGTCAAACATTTTTAAAAACCATGGATGGATCATATCAGATTAAAAACTTGATTAAATGATTGGTATTTTGAACCTGATTCTGATTTCATCTTCAGTTTTTATTTACTTCTGAAAATTTTCATGTGTTATATTTTCACAAAATCTAATGTAATAAATATTAAACAAGATCTTTATATAACTGTTATTTATATTCATGCAATCTGTCAAAATGCAACAAATTTTGGACACCGAGTGAGACTAAAATCACTAAAGTATTTAATTGTTGACAAGCCTAAATGACAAATGGCATCTACACAGCAAAATTTTCTGATGTTCATTAAACAGTTTTGTTATGTTATAAAATTACAAGTGTGTGGAATTGAAAGAGAAATAAAGTCATAACAGTAGTAATGTCCTTTAAAACACTTTTGTTAACAATTACTTTATGATGGTGAGGTGAGCCTATTATTATTATTATTATTGAGTGTTCACATCAATGGTAATTGGTGGCCTGTATTGGTACCTAAGTTAAGTCTCCGCAATAGTCCAGCACTCTTTTCAGTATTCTCAGCTATGTTCAATCATACTGTCTTCATTATGCTTCCAAGTCTTCCTCTGATTTCCAATTCTTCTAGTCTTTTAGACTCTTCAGGACTATTCCCAGTGCTCTGATAATGACTGGCACTACTGTTACCTCCAATCATACTGTCATCATGATGTTTCCAACTTTTCCTCTAGTCTTCTAATCTTTTTTCCAGTGCTCAGACAATGACTGGCACTACTGCTACCTACCTGTTCTATAATTGAATCCGTTCTCTGGCGAGGTCGAGTTACTTATCTATCTTTTCACTTGCTTTCAGATCTACTTCATACTACACTGGTTTGATATATTTTTATTTCTGACTACCAGATCCAGTTGTCTTCGTGTTCCATTTGAATATCATAGTCACAGATGATTTTATATGCTTCATTCGCCCAGACAGATTCTGGTCTATGCATCTACTATTGGTCTGTATGGTCAAAACAGTCCCTTGCATAGTTCCCAATGGCTGACATTTCCCACCCTTTCTTGTTGTCTTTCTGTGCTAATTTCCTACATTCATTGATTACTTACTTCACTGTCTCATCTTTATTTCCACACATTTACTGTTTCTCTGTGTTTTATCTTTACTGACCTTTATGAAGTTGGTTAATTAGAATATGAAATTAGATTATTTTCATTGGCAAAAATATGTTGGGTGACTGCCAAAAATATCTATAGTTTTCACTACCCATCTATGAATTAATACTGCACTATCTACCTACTTTCCTATATAAGGTTTGCATCAAAAAGAAAAACATTAAAATTTCACCCATTATGAAATAATCAAAGGGGTAAAGGAGTAATAAGTTCTTGGAGAAAATGCCAAACAATTTTTTTGATTTCGACATGTTTTACTACAGCACAAAGATGATGGTTAAACTTTGTATATAAGAAAAATGTTTGAATTTTGCGAATGAATTTAATAAAAATATTTGTCTTTTTACACTATTGTTGACCTAATACAAGGCCCAAGATCCACTCAAGGTACAGGGTTACTGAATGAAGTTGTTTTATAGATGTAAGGGGAGGATTGTAGATTATGAGGATATGTCGGATAGAGAGCAGTTGATCCTAGACTTGAAGAGATTAAGATTGTAGTAGTTGAGAAAGCATCCTATTGGGAGTTAGTTCCATAAAGAAGCAGCACTTAGAAGCTGCCCAAATGGAACTTCCTCCTTACCAATGGTATACAAAGAGAATGAGGATGGTTTGCTACCTGTTCATGGTGGGTTTTAGCTGTAATGGTCTGAACTGGTGAAACTAAGAGTAATAATCATAGACTTGTGATGTTGCGTTTATGGGTGGAAAATAATTCATCACCTACAAGGCCGTGTAAATGCTTTTGCCCTTTGTCAAAGTTGGAAAGAGGGGATGGGGCAGCTCCAGTCCAGATATGGCAGATATGGGTTGGAAAGAGGGGATTGGGCAACTCCAGTCCAGATATGGGTTGGAAAGAGGGGATTGGGCAACTCCCTTCCAGATATGGCAGATATGGGTTGGAAAGAGGGGATTGGGCAACTCCAGTCCAGATATGGGTTGGAAAGAGGGGATTGGGCAACTCCAGTCCAGATATGGGTTGGAAAGAGGGGATTGGGCAACTCCCTTCCAGATATGGCAGATATGGGTTGGAAAGAGGGGATTGGGCAACTCCAGTCCAGATATGGGTTGGAAAGAGGGGATTGGGCAACTCCAGTCCAGATATGGGTTGGAAAGAGGGGATTGGGCAACTCCCTTCCAGATATGGCAGATATGGGTTGGAAAGAGGGGATTGGGCAACTCCAGTCCAGATATGGCAGATATGGGTTGGAAAGAGGGGATTGGGCAACTCCAGTCCAGATATGGCAGATATGGTTTGGAAAGAGGGGATTGGGCAACTCCAGTCCAGATATGGCAGATATGGGTTGGAAAGAGGGGATTGGGCAACTCCAGTCCAGATATGGGTTGGAAAGAGGGGATTGGGCAACTCCAGTCCAGATATAGGTTGGAAAGAGGGGATTGGGCAACTCCAGTCCAGATATGGGTTGGAAAGAGGGGATTGGGCAACTCCCTTCCAGATATGGCAGATATGGGTTGGAAAGAGGGGATTGGGCAACTCCAGTCCAGATATGGGTTGGAAAGAGGGGATTGGGCAACTCCAGTCCAGATATGGGTTGGAAAGAGGGGATTGGGCAACTCCCTTCCAGATATGGCAGATATGGGTTGGAAAGAGGGGATTGGGCAACTCCAGTCCAGATATGGCAGATATGGGTTGGAAAGAGGGGATTGGGCAACTCCAGTCCAGATATGGGTTGGAAAGAGGGGATTGGGCAACTCCAGTCCAGATATGGGTTGGAAAGAGGGGATTGGGCAACTCCGGTCCAGATATGGCAGATATGGGTTGGAAAGAGGGGATTGGGCAACTCCAGTCCAGATATGGGTTGGAAAGAGGGGATTGGGCAACTCCGGTCCAGATATGGCAGATATGGGTTGGAAAGAGGGGATTGGGCAACTCCAGTCCAGATATGGGTTGGAAAGAGGGGATTGGGCAACTCCAGTCCAGATATGGGTTGGAAAGAGGGGATTGGGCAACTCCAGTCCAGATATGGGTTGGAAAGAGGGGATTGGGCAACTCCAGTCCAGATATGGCAGATATGGGTTGGAAAGAGGGGATTGGGCAACTCCCTTCCAGATATGGCAGATATGGGTTGGAAAGAGGGGATTGGGCAACTCCAGTCCAGATATGGGTTGGAAAGAGGGGATTGGGCAACTCCAGTCCAGATATGGGTTGGAAAGAGGGGATTGGGCAACTCCGGTCCAGATATGGCAGATATGGGTTGGAAAGAGGGGATTGGGCAACTCCAGTCCAGATATGGCAGATATGGGTTGGAAAGAGGGGATTGGGCAACTCCAGTCCAGATATGGCAGATATGGTTTGGAAAGAGGGGATTGGGCAACTCCAGTCCAGATATGGCAGATATGGGTTGGAAAGAGGGGATTGGGCAACTCCAGTCCAGATATGGGTTGGAAAGAGGGGATTGGGCAACTCCAGTCCAGATATGGGTTGGAAAGAGGGGATTGGGCAACTCCCTTCCAGATATGGCAGATATGGGTTGGAAAGAGGGGATTGGGCAACTCCAGTCCAGATATGGCAGATATGGGTTGGAAAGAGGGGATTGGGCAACTCCAGTCCAGATATGGGTTGGAAAGAGGGGATTGGGCAACTCCAGTCCAGATATGGGTTGGAAAGAGGGGATTGGGCAACTCCAGTCCAGATATGGGTTGGAAAGAGGGGATTGGGCAACTCCAGTCCAGATATGGGTTGGAAAGAGGGGATTGGGCAACTCCCTTCCAGATATGGCAGATATGGGTTGGAAAGAGGGGATTGGGCAACTCCAGTCCAGATATGGGTTGGAAAGAGGGGATTGGGCAACTCCAGTCCAGATATGGGTTGGAAAGAGGGGATTGGGCAACTCCAGTCCAGATATGGCAGATATGGGTTGGAAAGAGGGGATTGGGCAACTCCAGTCCAGATATGGGTTGGAAAGAGGGGATTGGGCAACTCCAGTCCAGATATGGGTTGGAAAGAGGGGATTGGGCAACTCCGGTCCAGATATGGCAGATATGGGTTGGAAAGAGGGGATTGGGCAACTCCAGTCCAGATATGGGTTGGAAAGAGGGGATTGGGCAACTCCAGTCCAGATATGGGTTGGAAAGAGGGGATTGGGCAACTCCAGTCCAGATATGGCAGATATGGGTTGGAAAGAGGGGATTGGGCAACTCCAGTCCAGATATGGGTTGGAAAGAGGGGATTGGGCAACTCCAGTCCAGATATGGGTTGGAAAGAGGGGATTGGGCAACTCCGGTCCAGATATGGCAGATATGGGTTGGAAAGAGGGGATTGGGCAACTCCAGTCCAGATATGGGTTGGAAAGAGGGGATTGGGCAACTCCGGTCCAGATATGGCAGATATGGGTTGGAAAGAGGGGATTGGGCAACTCCAGTCCAGATATGGGTTGGAAAGAGGGGATTGGGCAACTCCAGTCCAGATATGGGTTGGAAAGAGGGGATTGGGCAACTCCAGTCCAGATATGGGTTGGAAAGAGGGGATTGGGCAACTCCCTTCCAGATATGGCAGATATGGGTTGGAAAGAGGGGATTGGGCAACTCCCTTCCAGATATGGCAGATATGGGTTGGAAAGAGGGGATTGGGCAACTCCAGTCCAGATATGGGTTGGAAAGAGGGGATAGGGCAACTCCAGTCCAGATATGGGTTGGAAAGAGGGGATTGGGCAACTCCGGTCCAGATATGGCAGATATGGGTTGGAAAGAGGGGATTGGGCAACTCCAGTCCAGATATGGCAGATATGGTTTGGAAAGAGGGGATTGGGCAACTCCAGTCCAGATATGGCAGATATGGGTTGGAAAGAGGGGATTGGGCAACTCCAGTCCAGATATGGGTTGGAAAGAGGGGATTGGGCAACTCCAGTCCAGATATGGGTTGGAAAGAGGGGATTGGGCAACTCCCTTCCAGATATGGCAGATATGGGTTGGAAAGAGGGGATTGGGCAACTCCAGTCCAGATATGGCAGATATGGGTTGGAAAGAGGGGATTGGGCAACTCCAGTCCAGATATGGGTTGGAAAGAGGGGATTGGGCAACTCCCTTCCAGATATGGCAGATATGGGTTGGAAAGAGGGGATTGGGCAACTCCAGTCCAGATATGGGTTGGAAAGAGGGGATTGGGCAACTCCCTTCCAGATATGGCAGATATGGGTTGGAAAGAGGGGATTGGGCAACTCCGGTCCAGATATGGCAGATATGGGTTGGAAAGAGGGGATTGGGCAACTCCAGTCCAGATATGGCAGATATGGTTTGGAAAGAGGGGATTGGGCAACTCCAGTCCAGATATGGCAGATATGGGTTGGAAAGAGGGGATTGGGCAACTCCAGTCCAGATATGGGTTGGAAAGAGGGGATTGGGCAACTCCAGTCCAGATATGGGTTGGAAAGAGGGGATTGGGCAACTCCCTTCCAGATATGGCAGATATGGGTTGGAAAGAGGGGATTTGGCAACTCCAGTCCAGATATGGCAGATATGGGTTGGAAAGAGGGGATTGGGCAACTCCAGTCCAGATATGGGTTGGAAAGAGGGGATTGGGCAACTCCAGTCCAGATATGGGTTGGAAAGAGGGGATTGGGCAACTCCCTTCCAGATATGGCAGATATGGGTTGGAAAGAGGGGATTGGGCAACTCCAGTCCAGATATGGGTTGGAAAGAGGGGATTGGGCAACTCCCTTCCAGATATGGCAGATATGGGTTGGAAAGAGGGGATTGGGCAACTCCGGTCCAGATATGGCAGATATGGGTTGGAAAGAGGGGATTGGGCAACTCCGGTCCAGATATGGCAGATATGAGTTGGAAAGAGGGGATTGGGCAACTCCGGTCCAGATATGGCAGATATGGGTTGGAAAGAGGGGATTGGGCAACTCCAGTCCAGATATGGCAGATATGGGTTGGAAAGAGGGGATTGGGCAACTCCAGTCCAGATATGGCAGATATGGGTTGGAAAGAGGGGATTGGGCAACTCCGGTCCAGATATGGCAGATATGGGTTGGAAAGAGGGGATTGGGCAACTCCAGTCCAGATATGGCAGATATGGGTTGGAAAGAGGGGATTGCGCAAATCCAGTCCAGATATGGCAGATATGGGTTGGAAAGAGGGGATTGGGCAACTCCGGTCCAGATATGGCAGATATGAGTTGGAAAGAGGGGATTGGGCAACTCCGGTCCAGATATGGCAGATATGGGTTGGAAAGAGGGGATTGGGCAACTCCAGTCCAGATATGGCAGATATGGGTTGGAAAGAGTGGATTGGGCAACTCCGGTCCAGATATGGCAGATATGGGTTGGAAAGAGGGGATTGGGCAACTCCAGTCCAGATATGGCAGATATGGGTTGGAAAGAGGGGATTGGGCAACTCCAGTCCAGATATGGCAGATATGGGTTGGAAAGAGGGGATTGGGCAACTCCAGTCCAGATATGGCAGATATGGGTTGGAAAGAGGGGATTGGGAAAATCCGGTCCAGATATGGCAGATATGGGTTGGAAAGAGGGGATTGGGCAACTCCGGTCCAGATATGGCAGATATGGGTTGGAAAGAGGGGATTGGGCAACTCCGGTCCAGATATGGTAGATATGAGTTGGAATGAGGGGATTGAGTAACTTATCAGAACATTTTTCATAGAAATAGTGTAAGGTTTGTAATGATGCATCTGTAGGAAAGGGTTTGTAGGGTGGAAAATAATTCATCAGCCACAAGGCCATGTCATTGCTTTTGAACACTGGAAAAAGATGATTGTGCCACAGTACTTCATTTTTTGTCTGATCTGATTCTTGTAAAGATAGGGCTTGACAGGAAGATTGAGGTACTTTCTGAGGTGATACAAAGAAGCCAAGGTTTTCTTTTTACAATATCTTTAGCAGTGGATCATTTATATAAGTTCCACTTAAGGTTTAGCGTGGGGATTTGTGTCCCAATAGATGCTCAAAGCAGGTAGTTACTTTGAGGAGGCAACCATTCATCGTGACATGAGAGAAAACATCATCAGCTCAGTGATGATTCAAAGTTACCAGTTTAGTTTTTGTGATATTGAATGTTTCAAGGCAGTTTTTTCATTAGCTTCGTCAGAATAGGGATCAACTTCTGGGTCTGGTCATCTAGATTTTTAGAGGTACACATATAAACTGTGTTATCATCTGCCTAGATATTTATTACCAATCTGAGAATGTTCTTAGATTAGATAGATCGTTAATATATGAGATGATTAAATTGGAATTTTATTCATTAACATGGTCTAAAGGCAATAAGTGTCTCAGTTTTATTTTTCAGGTTATTGAATGGTAATATCAGTTTACTGAAGCCTGATTTCTTGAAGATTAAATATTAAGATATTCTAACAAATTAGACTAAAATCATCTGAACTTAGGTACATCTTTCTCTTTCTCTCTTATTTTTCACTTTTTTCTCTCATGTGGGGGTGGGGTAAGGAACCTGGCTTTGAGATATGATTAGCAAAGCTAGTTTAACTCAACCATTTCTAATGTAATTCTATATTCACAAGACACGTCATACTTGTGCCCTTGTGCCAACCTAATCTAATTTTATTAAATACCTAAAATGAATATTCCCTATAGAACGATGGTTGACTAATCTGAAAGTGTGCTAAGTTTCTTCTTCATTGGCATCTCCCTGAATGGCCTTGTGTCAGACTAAGCTTATTATGGTCATCTTTGTCGCGGATTTGGTGCATTCATCTGATGAGCTTTTTATATTGAGTTTTAAGAAATATTTACGAGGAAGAATTTTAATATTATTTAAATCTATTTGAAACGTCTCTTCTACTCCAATAGCTTCATGTCTCGCACATCTCGCCTGTGGAACTCCCTTCCTTATTCCTGTTTCCCTGACAAATACAATCTCCAACTATTTAAGTGCAACGTCAATCAACATCTCCAGTTGCCTTGATCTATCCACTTCCCTTCTCCACATCCTTTCCCCTTTCATTCCTATCCACTCTCGCTCCAAATCTTCTGTAACCCCCTTGCCTTGATCGATCCACTATCTTTCTCCACATCCTCTCCTTTACCACTCCTACCTGCTCTTCCTCTAAACCTTCTGTAATCCCTTGCGTGTTAGTGGCTTCCAGCCTTGCTTGGGGTGAAAAGCTTAAAAAAAAAAAAAAAAAAAAAAAAAAATTAACAAGTTTTTAATTTTAACCAAAAATCTTTGAAAGTGCTTCGGATCCTGCAAGTTTCTCCTCTAAATATGCAACCCCTATCAAGTTACACACAGTCATGGCGGCAAAATATACAAATGGGACCATATTGCTGATGATAGTGCATATATTTATATATTTAGCTTTTTAAATTTTAAAATTTTTATTTATGTCTATTTTAAGCAGGCTTGCTTATAAAATGTGTGTGTGTGTGTGTGTGTGTGTGTGTGTGTGTGTGTGTGTGTGTGTATGTGTGTGTGTGTGTGTGTGGCGAAAGAGAGAGTTAAAGGAAAACATGTATTTTATATATATATATATATATATATATATATATTTAAGAAAGTAAGTATGTCACATATATGGTAAATATCTGCACGTGCTCCCTGCATAGCACAGTGAAGAATTGGTGATTCTCACACTAAAGCCTGCAATGTCAACTGGATTTGAAATTTAACCGAGTTATAAAAAAAATCTATTCAATAACAAGCACTGAAGAAGGCTCCAGGAAGAATGAAAGAAACTTCCAGAAACTTTACTCTGATATATATATATAATATATATATATATATATATATAATATATATATATATAATTTATAAAATTATAACATAAATATGTTATAAAATAACTAAAAAAATAGCCATTTTGTTTCAATACTTCTGGTGTCTTATCAAATGATGGTGTTGAATGTAGAATAAAAGAAACTCTTTATTCTACATTCAACACCATCATTTCATAAGACACCAGAAGTGTTGAAACAAAATGGCTATTTTTGTAATGATCTTATAACATATTTATGCTTTTTCGAATAAATTATATTTGCTCTACTCTATACTGAGCACTCTTTTAAGAATAGTATTTTTTGGTTACTGGAATTTATTCCATATACACCAATCCTATACTTGGGTGTGTACATATATATATATATATTTATATATATATACATATACATATATATATATATATATATATATATATATATATATATATATTCTTCCTGTAGACTGTTAGTATTATTTTTAGTGGATACTCATATTTGAATAGAAGCTCTATTTATTCACTTTCATCTACTGGACTAGATATTCAAGAAATCTTATTAGAGAAAAATATGTGTTCTCCACCAGGATTTGCACCTGCATTCCCCTAAGAGAAACCATCATCTCATCATACATGCACTTTAAAACAAGGCATGCAATTATTTGTTTTATTCAGCATTCAAAGAATGGAGAGTTTTAGTAAAGATTAATGAATGCTTCATAAAATAAAACATTAAAGCCTTGTAACCTTGTTTAATTGGATTCATTTCTTTTGTCTTTGTTGTCTTAATCACAATATTTTGGTTTCTGTTTTCTCTGGCCTTTATGAAGCATCTATTGTATTCTAAAAGAGAAACAAAAACAAAAGGCTTATATTTCGCATTATAAAGAGATCGTTGACATTTCGAGGGCACATGATGAGAAAAGAAGGCTAAGAAAATCTGACAATTGTAAGACTTATTTAAGGTAAGTGGGTCCAAGAATAGCAGCCCATAGCGCTTACCCAATGAGAGCCTGTGAAAATGGTTGGCAGAACAAGGACGAGGAGAGCAAAAAGAGAAACTTTACTAAGAGCTACAAAGGACAGGAATTTACTGGAGAATCATGATGGCCCACATCCTGAAGGGACACAAGACCTAGAAGAACAAAGAATTTTGCCATGGGGAGGCATGTTCCTCCCCTCTTGTACATATAATTTCCTGTACTTGCACCGATACAGCAATTATTACCCTGAATCCTGTACGAAAGCTATGAGATTCTCATAAACTGGCTGAAGCTCTCTAAGAACCCATTTTTGGAGTCACGTAGTTACTTTCTGATTAACAACATTCTTTGATCAGATAACCGAATGTTTGAAACATAGTGGATGTGCCGACTCCTTCATCTTTCATATTTTCCAATACTGTTCACTGATTATTATTTTGGCTTCATAAAATGTCTCCATGGACAATGATTGAAACATTTCAGAAAAAAGTCAGACAAGAATAAAGTTGAATGTTTAAATATGATCCATAAAAAAATGAAGAAAGCTGACTCTCTCAATATGGCATTGTTCATACACAGCCTCGATTGTTCCAACAACTAAATCAGACTGAAATGAAGCCATTCAACATTCAACTAAAAAAAGCGAAAAGCATAACTTATAACTTACAGTGACAATAGACTCATGGAAAGCACAGAATTTATATATATATATATATATATATATATATATATATATATATATATATATATATATATAGAGAGAGAGAGAGAGAGAGAGAGAGAGAGATGATGATGGGTAATGCTTTTTATGAAAATTTGAAGAACTTTCCAAAGAAAATGTCTGATGACTGGAAAGTGTTCTCTGTTATTTAATACTGAATTATATATGAACCAGATTGTTCTCGTACTGCATTGGTAGCTTAAAAAGAAGAAATACAGCAACTAGTTTCATGTGTCATGGATTTGTAGAAAGACTAGATGCCTTTGATTAAAAGAGAGAGAAAAAAAAACTTGTAATTTGACTATGATTAAACAGCAGTCTGTCAGAAAATTTGACTAAAACTGCATTTGGCAGTGAAAGCGTGAGTAAAAAAAAATGTAAAAACAAAGGATCTTCTTTACTAATATTTCAACTCAACCATTTTTTTCTTCAGACAAATATTACCACAAGTGTCCAATTTCTAATTTTTAAAACGGAAATTTTCCAGCATAAATATTAAACCTTTCATTTGGAAGCTTTGTTTTCTTTCTCATGCTTAAAACACATCAGCAGGTGTATCATATCAAGGCTATTGTACTACCATTTTGTTAATGGGTTATGGACTGTGCACTAATTTTCAGTGAGGCCTCTCAATGCTCTTGATGAAGGGTACTGTTACAGCTATCCTATATATGAAAGCAGCTAAGCCAAACAAAATTATATTGTAATGGCTTCTCTATTGCCTACAATCTAATGCAGATAATTGAAGAACTCACCCACATTCCAAATGTGACTGGACATTAGGTGATCTCCTTGACCTCTTCTTCACATCCTGCCCTTTAAAATGCCTTGCAGAAGTTTTATCCTCCCTGGGTACTTTACATCACTCCCTAGTCAATGCCAAAGTTGATGCTAAATCAAACACATCTCCTAATAGACCATTCCAAAAAAATAATCTTTCATTACATGAAAGCAGACTAGGAGAGTCTTCTGGTCCAGAGGTCATCTCATCCTTTTCAGACAAGGCATAACTCTTCACCTCAATCTTTGCCTCAAGCTCAATGTTAGACGACAAAGGCCATCCCCTTCCACACTACCCACATCTCAATGAGCACAATCTCAGTAACATTTTCATTACAGCCCAGGAAGTTTCAAGGGTTATCAAAGCTCTTTGAGAAGGCTGCCAGTCCAGACAAAACCCCAATGGTCCTCCTTAAGAATATTAACCCAGAGTTACCCGACTACTCAGTCAGTCAGTTATGTGCCATGTGGGAAACATGCTTAGGCGATCATGTATCTTTCGATACATGACTGACATGGCAGATTTTTTTCCCACAGTAGGTTGCTATTTCTTTCTGCGGTAGACCAGTTACCAAACAAGTCTATAGAACCCGGTCTGTCCTGCTATTTACCCATAGATGGGGGGAAGAAGAAGAGGATTCATACCTTTCCCAAGTGTATTAGCATTAAAGGGAATGTAATGGATTTGACTGGAATTCGAACTCGGCTCTCCAATTCCTCAATCTGATCCACTATCCATTACTTCACCGTGCCTCCTATCCCCACTACTAGTGAAACTATTCAACCAATGCTTGCTTCCTAAGTCTGTGGAAAGTGTCAAGTGTATGCCCAATTTTCAAGTGTGAGTGGGGGGGGGGATGATGGTCAAAAACCAAACTAGTGATTTTCCATCATCACCAATGACCTAGAACTTTCACTAATTGTGATGAATGGATGTTCCCTCAGGGAGACCCAGTGCCTTGAGCACCCACTGGGACTTAAACTCAACCCAAATCTAAAGTTAAACTCACATATAGAATCCATCACTAAAGATACTGGGAAAATGGTTGGTTTTCCTCCCACTATCCTCTACCTTTACAAGAGCCAGATGAGGCTGAAAATGGAGTACTGTAGCCATATATGGGTGGGAACTACAGTCTTCACTTTCTAGTCTCAATAGACGTGGTTGCTACAATGTATGTGGCACGATGGGCCTCAGCCGTAAAATTTAGTACTGGTGGAACTGAGGAGTGTAGTTCATCTGAAAACTCTCTGAAAGACAAAGTCTATTCTAGCATGATATGCAATGAGCTACATACTGCAATGTCAACATTGCTTACTTCCCTTTACTCCCAAGCTGTAATCTACAGGCTGAGGACAGGCTGTCAGAGCTGAAAATGGATTTATTTGAATAACTAAGCAATTTAATTATAAAAGCCATCAATGAAATATTTGCTTGTTTATAATGATTACAAAAGACCAGATTGAAAATGAATAAAAAACAGATTATTTTAAAAAAATTAGTTCTAAAATCTGGATCACTATCTCCACTAAATACTTCTACTTACATAAAGGAAAATAAAAATAATCAAGCTATATTTGATGTCTGAATTTTCAGGTTTTGAGTCAACATACACAGAAGCCTTGATATAT
This sequence comes from Acanthosepion esculentum, assembly GCA_964036315.1. NCBI lineage: Eukaryota > Metazoa > Mollusca > Cephalopoda > Sepiida > Sepiidae > Acanthosepion > Acanthosepion esculentum. The sequence goes on along the minus strand of OZ038488.1, from coordinate 118,621,531 downwards.
ATATATATATATATATATATATATATATATATATATATATATATATATATATATAATAATAAAAAAAGTTAATGATCAGAGTTGAATTACAGCAGGAAGCAGTGATATTAAAAAGTGATCAATAAACTTTTAATAAAATAGAATAATAAAATAAAACTATAAAGTGTTCATCAATCTAAAAAAGAAAGTGTTAGGAAATTAATTAACTGGAATTGGCTGAAGATACCGAAAGACTGAAACCATGGTTGCAGAATTAGCTGATCTCTTAATTTTTATATACATACATATATATATATATATATATGTCATAATAATAATAATAATAATAATTCAGAAGCAGGCATATATAAAATAAATTGCCAAACCTGTTCCTCTCAATATATTGGGGAAATATGCATCTATGAACACAAAACACATAACAATTTATCAAATGCTCTAGTCATAAAAAATGAATTCAACCACCATTTTGATCTAAGAAATGCTACACTTATCAAAAGGGAAATTAATTTAGTCAGAAGGAAAATTCTCAAGAGTGCTGCTATCGAATATTATCAAAATATAAATCTACGCCCCAGTTTCTTTCCAATTTCATCATTCCTAAAAGAATTGCTACTTTCCGAAGCCAACGTACATAAGCACAAATATGTTGACAAATAAAAGGAAAACATTTAAATCCATTGCCTCATGTTTTTGAAGATGTACAATACATATGTTCATCCCAAACCATAAGAATCTGATCACAATTCAAACACTGTTCCTTTTAAAAGAATATTCCTTGAATATTACTTGCTTACTTTTTGTCTTATGGCATTTTGTATCCTCCACATGTTTTGACTGACCTTTCAACCACCTGATGAATAGTCATGAATGTTCTCAAATTTAAAAGCCTTCATAAACCAATGACATCCTTGCTCCTGTATATAAACATGTGCAACAAAATAAATCCTTACATTTGCCTTGATTAAGTCCGTCAGGGGATGAAACATATCAGCTTAGAATAGTTTTTCCTCATATTCATACATGATAAAAATCTTCGCCATGCACGTGATAACATCTTTTGAAATTAAAAGGATTTTAACGTTTATTTAGTTTGTAAAAATGTAGCAACATAATTACGCTACAAGACAATTGGCAAATGTTTTTAAAAAATTTTGACTAAAAAAAATTTTGACTCGGAAGATGAACAATGATGTTCGAAAGTACTAGGTTATCGTACGGACAATATTTATTTCGATATCATTTTCAAATAAAAAGTCTCATTAGAAAATATGAGAAAACTCGAAAGAAAATATACAGGACGATGTTGTCTTTAACATTCAACACAACATGTTTAAAAGAAAAGTTGCTGCCAAATTACACATATATATACCTACATACAAGCTGCTAGTGGTCCACTGCTGGCCTGACAATGGCAATGCCAGTGATTCTCTGGTGGCAGCCACTGGCGGGCTATCAGTGGGCCCCTAGCGTTCTGCCAGTGGTAACATTGCCAAGACGTACATGTTGCCGGTCCAATAGTAGGCCACCAGCAGTAAACACTAGTGGCATGCCACCCAGTGGCAGATTGGCAGATTGCATGTAGGGTATATAATGTTGTCCTTATACCTTTATTTCTTTTTTAATTTATTTTTCTCTCTTTTGGTGTTCCTCTCTTTTGTTTCATTCTCGTTTATAATCACTTCGTATATTTTTCTTTTTTTCTTTCCCTTCTGACTTTCTTTTTCCTTTCTAGTTACGTCTTTAGTTTTTTCCTTCCTTTTACTTTTTTCCTATCTTCTTTTTCTGTGGTTCTTCTTTCCTTCTTTTCTTTCTCCTACTTTCTTCTTTTTACTTTACCCTTTTTTTCTTCTTTGCTACCTTTCTTTTTCTTCTTTCTTTCCCTTCTTTTTTTCTTTGTCTTCTTCTGCCTCTTTGTTCTTTTCTTTTCCTTCTTTCATGTTTCTTTGCTTTCTTCAACTTCTTTTCTTTCCTTTCCTTCTCTATTTTTCCTTTTTTTTCTTTGCCCTCTCTTACTCCTTTTCTTCTAATAATCTCTTCTCCATGTTTTTAATGTTTTCTCATCAAATCCTCAATGTAATCTTTTTCACCTTCACCTGAATGTTTCTCTTTCAACAAATTTCATTCCTATTTTTCTCTTTCATTAATCCTCTATTCTGTTCCCAAAATTTCTTTGCCATTTTCTTTTCATCTTATTATTTCTGTTATCATTTTTTTTAATATATATTCTCTTTTTCAATCTATTTAAAATGCCTTGGGGCATTTTTCTATTCACACATGACAAGTCATAAAATGCCTGCAGCTGCAAATGAATTAAGGGTAAAGAATGATGAAGATATTAAGGGTAAAGATAGGTGGTGGGGAGTTCAAGTAGAGGGTGGATAAACAGCAAATGAAATATGGCTGCAGACCACAATCTGATAGTATGAGGAAAAAATACCCAGGTAGCTACCTTTATCACCTTGCCATTCTTTGTTTCTCTTCTTAAAATTAAAAGAAGCATTTTTCTCTAGGTATTCTTTAATATTCATACATGTATTTCTCAGCTTTTTATCTGACCTATTCATTTATGACATGTCGTATTATTGCTTTTTCGCCCTGTTCATTTATGATGCATCTTTTTGTTGCTTTTTTGCCTAATTCATTTATGACTCTTTTTATTTTTGCTTGTATTTGCTCTTTTCATTTATGACACATCTTACTGTTGCATTTTGTCCTATTTATTTATGACTCATTTTATTGTTGATTTATTTTTTAAAAAAATAAAAAAAATATAAACATTGGAACTATTATTACATATTGAAATTTTATGTTATGTTTTTTTTTAAAAGTTTCCTGTAAATTTGTGATATTGATTATGTAGTATTAAATGGTGAGAAATGAGTTTTAGGCCTTGTGCCACAATTGTTTTAATTAAAACAATAAATGTATATTTGCTCTTTCCATTTATGACTCACTGTTACTTTTTTGCTCTTTTCATTTATGACTCATTGATACTTTTTTTACCTATTACTTTATGACTCATGTTTCTTCATATTGTTCTTGTTGCTTTTAATTCAATTTTCTTGGGGAAAGACTTTTCTCCCATTAAAATAAGTCATCTGAAATAGGAATGTTTCTTTTTATTTGCTAGTTCTAGTACTAAAAGTTCTTGGTTTTCTGGTCAAAAATATTTTCATTATTTATTTTCTTAGTTTTATTCATCTTATTGTTGCTTTTTATTTTCTCAGTCAAATTCTTTCTGGCTGTTTCCATTTTATGAAATATGAATAAAATATATCATCTAGCAGAACTTTATTTATTTCTACTTTACTCTATTTACTTTAATGGTCAGAGAATTTTCAGACTTGAATCTTGTTGTAAAAGACAAAATAAGATGAATAATGAAGATATTTTATCTTAGAATTCACAAATCTTGACATTATTTATCTGTCCTGCAAGTGAGGCTCAGAAGATTTTTGTAGTATTATTTTGAGAGTGTAAAAATAAGAACTGTTCGTGCAATGCCAACCAAAAGTATTTTATTCAGAAATAGAACAAAAAATGGATGGTAAATTATTTAATGGACACTAGCTGACATAAAAGCTCATTTAGTAACTCTTTCTCTAGAAATCACTGCAACATGCCAGGGATAAGACATTTTGGGGTCAAGATATCTGGTAATAAGATCTTTTTCTATGAACCATGTTTATTCAGGACTTAAGCAACCATGGTTTCCTGCAAATTCCCATCCCTTGTAGCTCTTAGTAAAGTTTGTCTTTTTGCCATATCTCCCACAACTTGCCCTCATCCATTCTCACAAGTTCATCACATTGGGGAGGGGGGTATTGCCTTCTTCTATCTCTTTTGACTTTAATATATCCTGTGAGTGTCAAATTCTCTAAGCTCTCCTTCTTTATTACATATTCAAGAAATCTCAACTGTCTCTGTCTGATTCTGAGTAAAAGTGTTTTTTCATTTCCATTTTCCTTAAGTGTTGTTTACATACTTCATGTATAGTATTCTCAACATCCTTCTGTAGAACCACATTTCTATTGCCTCCAGTTTTCTGTTCATCTGCCCAGCATTCAGTGCCATGTAAGAAGCTTTGTATCACATTGCAATTCAGCACTCTTTTCTTTGTTTCTAGCAAAATGTTCCTGTTAGTAGTTTGCTTAGCTTTGGGAACGTTTCTTTGTACCCTTCCTATTCACATATACAAAGACATTCTGAAAATAATGCCTCTTATCTATTTTCACAGAAACTACAACAGATAAAAATGGCAATGGTAATATTAGTTGTTTCCCTATAAGGAAACATTTGACATTCATTGACTGAGCAGAGCAGCCAGTACTGCTTTTGGTTGAAATTTATAAAATCTTTCTCTTTAAATAATTTTTCAGGAAAATAGGTTTCTCAAGTCCAGTAGCTGTTATCACTCTTTATAGTATTGATGAGAGTTTCCTTCCTAACCTTTTGTTTGAATTAATGTGGAATATCAACAAGTTTAGTTCAGGCTAAAACAAAGCTAAAAGTGTGGTGAAGCAAGTAATGTCCAAACAGTAATATCAATTAAATTGTTTGGAATTTTTTTTAAAAGTTGGGGGAAAATAACTGTTCCATAGTCAGACACCATCTTTCTTTGTGTGTTTCTGTTGTTCATTCAAATTACTTCAGGTGACAGGTTTGGAATCTGCTTCCAGTATTTCTCAAATGACTTTCAGAGGTTGTAATTTTAAAGACCATCAACAAATGTGAAAAAGATGTCCATTTTAAAAGACTTATTCAATTTTATTTAACAAACCATGTTTTAAAGATAATCTCTTTTAATCTATACCAAAAATGACATAAAACAAACTTCCACCTGCAGAGAAAAAGATAGATATCAAGTATTTTATATATGTTCATTGTGTCCTATACAATAACTCCTTCAAATCGGTAGCCATTTTTTCATACCTTTGCAACCAAGCTCCACAAATGCAACTTTGTCGGCAGACTCTCAACCAATTTACTTGTTAGGCAAATAGATATATTAAAAATTCCCCAAGTCTCTCATATTAAACATATAAGTTCATGTCTACTAAACATGATTGTTTGCTGGAAGGAAGTTTAAGCATTTAAGCAAATTACACTTGTTCTCATTTCCAGATGCCTTTCAAGAGAAGAAAAAAATGTTAAGAAAATAAACGATGTAGATAATATCTTGATGTAGAGACTTGTGTTTATGGAGGAAAACTTTTTTCTTTCTTGTTTTTACTATTTTGGTCTGGTCTAGATTTTATCTTTTATTTTTACTTTTCAGCTTTTCAATATTTTTCTTTTTTTTTGTTTCTCTTCACCGTTGTCTTTTTTTTCTCTTTTTTCTTTAGATTGTTCATATTTTCTTTGGACTTTTTCTTTCTGACTTTTTTAAAACTTTTTTTTTCATTATCTTCATTTTTAATTCTTTTGTACTTTGTTTTTTCATACTTATTTCTTCTTTCATTCTTATTTATCCTTTTCCTTTCTTTAATCCATAATATTTCTTTCTGTTAATCTTTTTTGATAATTTTCTTTCTTTCATTCTTTTTCTTTCTTTTTTTTTTATAACTTAATCCTTCTTTCATTTTTTATAATCCTTTCAGTCTTTTGTTAATTCTTTTTTATTTCATTTTTTTGTATTTCGCAATAGAACCAATTTGTTAAAAGTACCAACCAACATGCTCCATTTATTTTAGAGGATAGATTGCTCTCATTCCATTTTTTATACTGAATACAACAAACACCTGAAGAACACCAGAGAGTAAAATGGTCAAAATGTTATGAGTGTAACAATCAAAAAGAGAATGCTAGTCTGAATGTAAAGGCAAATAATAAAAATTTCCTGTGTAAATTATTTTATTGCATTTATTGAACTTTTTCAGGGGTTAAATATTATGTGTCCATTTTATAAGAAGAATTGATATTTTGTAAAGCTTCCAAAATCGAATGAAAAGAAAATCAGGGGAGAAGATTATGTTACACCAGTTTTTCAAGTGAGAAAAGCTTACCTACCTTGAAAATCAGCATTATTTACCTTATTCAGACATCATTGCCATATTCACAATGTTTCAGACATTGTACACTCTGGCTTTCTTCAGGTGACTGGAATTTTAAACCAGACCATTTATTTCATCCACCAGGGTAGATTGTTCTAGTTCCACATACCATGCCTCTCCTGGATGTCTCAGTTATTTCCCTTTAACTCAACTCTCCAAGCTTTGATTTATCACTGCTGTGGCCTGGTACAGAACTCACAACTCTTTGAGTCTAGTAACTGTATGTAACCAACAACTATATCCACTGGGCCATGTGTCTGTGAAGAAGGCCAGATTGTCAATGGCCTAAACGTTGTGAATATGGCAATGAAGATGAGGATAACAGCCTGAATAAATAATGCAAGTAATCATAATACATTATCTAAGAAATATAGACAGATATTGAAAGTCAGTGTTTGAAATTATGGCTTTTATCTAATCTTGAAAACTGAGCACTGATATGTGATAATGAATAATATTCAATTATTTCAGTTACCAAATTTACTTTAAAGCTAATCTGAAGCCCAAATGAAGAATTTTGTAAAAAAATTAATTTAAAATATTTGACAGCAACAAGATTATAATCATTCTTTTTCTCATTCTTTTTCCTTCTGTTTTTCCAGTGTCTTCACATTACCAATTCTTTCTTTTATCTCTTTTTACTCATTTCTTTGTAGTTTTCTCATCATTTCCAGATTTCTTCACTTCTATTAATCACTCATTCTTTCCAATGTCCTTCTTAAAAAAAATGTCAACAGCAAACTTACTTGAGTGTGTAGATTGTCTGTCTTGTTGATCTGATTCTATTGTCTACAGTATATCTACAAATATATTTAAGATGTAACAAGAATAAGAATATACAGATAGCCACCCCCATCTCTAAAGAAAAGAAAAAGTTAAACCTGAGATTTATATACATTCACCCACATACCTCCAACAAAGTCAGGCAGCAGTGCAAAGAATATTTCAGTTAGGTGAACCCAAACAGCATTAGGAATGTAACTCTCTTACTCAAAGCAAATATACAGATAAAATTAGTTGTTTTCTAGTTTCATTGTGATGGAACTGACATTTTTATGTTAAAAATGTTTAGACAATTTTATTCGCAATAAGCTTACAATAAAGAAGAGCAAACATGAATCTCTCTCTCTCTCTCTCCCCACCCTATAATTTTATAACTTTAATCCAGATCTATACCTCAATATTAGATTCTAAATGTAAAATTAATATACTATATAATGTTACTTCCATGAGACCAAGAATATTTTAAAATACCAACAATCGTAATGAAAAGTTCATCACCATTGTAAGTACCTAAAGATTGTACTGAAAATGAAACTCAGAGTCGTACTTTCAACATAAGGTAATATGTATATTTAATAATATTTATATATGTGTGTGGGTGTGTTTGTGTGTGTATGTGTATGTGCATGCAAATACTTTGGAGAAAGGTATAAATTCATCTTTTCTCCCACCAGCTAATAGCGGGATAGACTGGGTCATACAGCCTTGGGTAGCAACCAGTGTAGGAGAGGTCCGACTCTGAATTCAAAACCTGAGGAGGGTCATTTGGGGACCTTGTGGCATGCTGTGTACGCCACTTCTCTGTCTTCAGCTCTTCCAAAAACATGGTTAGTTCTGTACAAGCTTCATCACTATGATCAAATCCTAGGAATATTGCCTGGTTCAAACTCCTCTCAAGACTTTTGAACAGAAGTAGAGGTTTATCCCTTGTTTCCTGTTTACAATTGGGTGTCCAGTCCCTTCTAAAGTCTGATTCAGCTCTATCCTCCTAACACTTGTCCTTTCCTATGCTAATATAAGTCCACACAGCAACCCTCTACTTTGAGTGGCTCTTGGGCCTTGTATTGGGTGAACATTAATAAAAAAAAAATGTGCAAATATTTGTGCTGTTTGACTCTTAAGAACTGAGTTGCTGTACCTCATACGTAGAAAATTAAAGGAGAGTCGAGTGTATATAAATATATATTTGTGTATTTAGGCAGCAATCCTTCTTTCATGCACATTTCATTGAAAACGACAGACAAGGTGCTTTTATTTAGTTTTTTATACAATTTCTCATTTTTGTTCTTTTTGGATGATAAATTATATAAAAACTGTCCGAATGTTCTTTTTTTCCGAGCGCTTTCGGCCAGTTTCATTTAGCCATTTTCAAGGATTAAATATTTCAACTGTTAGAATAAGAAATAGTTTGTTGTATGTATGTTTTATAAAATGTTTTCACTTTTCAAAACACGATCAAGATATTATGTCCATGTTCAAAGTTAATATTATTAAATGTTGGTTTGTTTGTTTTTATTAATAAGGCTTCCATTAATTATTTTTAGCCTTTTTTTGCATGTAGATGATGCTATTATATTAGGGTTGTCAACAAGTATGTTATGAATAGTGTCCAGTATGTCTCCATGAATATTTAAATGAGATCTAATTGAGCTATTGTCAGAAAGGTATAGAGTGAGTCTGCATGTCAAACATGTAGTGTGGCCTATATAATTATTTACAAATTTTGATTGATCAGGAATACAATTCCTTAATGGGCATTTTAAATTTGTAAATAATATTTGCCCTATTTAATTTTGTTCTAGGAGGTGAATTATTATTTTTAACTATACACACACACACACACACACACACACAGAGGCTGCGATGTATAAATTGTCATCTAAACTATGAAAAATAAAAATAACACTGACATCTCATTTTTACATATATATTTAACAAAATTACACAAAAATCTTGAAAATACTAAAGAGTAAATTTATTCAATAAAATTGCCATTGGCATCAATCACAGCCTCCAGATAACCTCAGAATCTCCTGCAACTCTTCTGTACGGTCTCCTTGTTGAAGTTAGTGAATGCTGCCATAAATGATCTATCCTTGAACACATTAATAACACCAGCCTACTGAACAAATGAAACAAACTTATGATAGTATGCATTCATAATAAAAGCTCTCTCCTAAAGTATTTTGATTCTGGCTAGATCAATTAACCGATCATCTTCTGTTTAAATCCTTTCACCTGCCCCTAATATTTTTTTGTTACATATTCATTATTTCCATTACACGTTTACAACGTCTAATGATAATGTAATGGACAATACAGTGTTTTTTATTCTTTGATTGTTTTTATTTTACATTTTCCTAACTTTTTAACATTATTTTTCTATCTACACTTTTTATTTTTTATTTTTAACTTACCTGCTAATATTATTAAATGTTAGCCCTATATACAGTGCAATGTTATTCCCTTGAAATATAAAGATTACTTATAAACATACGTAGATTCACCGCACCCACCAGACTTTGTAATCATATTGCTTACTCCTTATTCTTTACAATTCTTAACTAATGCCTTTTTTTTCCCAAAAAGAAAAACATGTACCACCGTATAAACTTAAAGTATGCATAATTTTTTTCTCCGATATCTCCCCACCAACACTCTATATTTTGAATTTATACCCCAATAGTATATTAAGTTTATAATAACTTTGAACTTTGAATCTGTATACAATTTAACCAAGTTGCATCTTTGTTGTGAGTAAAATGGTTTTGTCTATATGATAAAATTATAATAAATAAATATATACATATATATATATTTATATATATATATATAATTTTTAATATAAGAGTGGACACTGAGGTCAACACTGAGTAGCAACAGTCTGTTTCATGCTTGAATGCAATCTATTCAGGCACATGCTGTATCCCTAATATTATGCACTTTTACCCATAAATATCTTCTTCTATGTGCCTCATCCCTTCAGGATGTTGCCGATCATGGCTCTCCATAATTTCCTATCCTTTGTAGATCTGAATAAAGTTTATCTTTTTACTATCTCTCCTAACCATCAGTTTACTCAAGCTTGCTAGGAAAGTTATGCATTGCTTTCCTCTGTCCCTCTTGCATTCTGTCCTGTGAGTATCAAATTTTCCATGCCCTCTTTCCCCATTATGTGGCCTAGAAATTTTAACTCTCTCTTCCTGATGTTAAATATAAGTGTCCTTTTAGTTTCTATTTTCTCTATAACATATTCGAGATATGTCATTCTCAGCATCCTTCTGTAGAACCACATTCCTGTTGCTTCCAGTCTTTTATTCATGAGAAGATTGTCCAGCATTTACTGCCATGTAGGAGGACACATATTACATAACAGTTCAGTATATTTTTTAATCATAATTTCTAAGATATATACATATATAATAGACATCTATGCTCTTCCCACTCAGATGATTGTTGCAGCACAATCTTCATCCCTGTTTCCTTGACCTTTAACCTTGTACCATAATAGGATTAGTAAATTAATATGAAAGAAATTAAAACAGGGTTCATCTATTATTGATATTTATTAAATTTTTGGCATATTTTTTACTTACCCAATTTTTATTTTTGAAAATGAAAATAACAGCAAAAATCAAGAATGGAAATTCTCAAAGATTTCCATCTGTAAACAGAAAGCCGACATCTTGTGACGATTAGTGTCATAATGTCGTCAGATAATAAATCTAATCTTTATTACGATAGATAAGAAATTGGCTGAAAGTAGACAGAGAAAATCTAAAATAAATAAATAACCAAATTTTCTGTGATATTTTTGGTTTTCCACAGTGTGACTTCTTCTCAAAAGCGGGTCTCTTTTTCAATTATTCTTCAACACATAACTGTCACTATTGTTTAGTTTTCCATTATATTTGGGAGGCACCAATAAAGCTTTTTTAAGGCTTAGAGAAATTGTTTTCTTTTATAACCACATTTTTCTTAAGAAGAAAAAGAATATGATTGGCTGGATTTACTTTGAGTAACAGATGCAGTGTTGCAAGCCTATCACTATTCTATTATTTACCTCGAGGGCAAATGTTTAGATGAACTCTATTCTTTAGTTACACCTGTTCAAACCTTTTTAACTCGGACTCGCCATGCTATGTCCATGGAGTCAAATCACTGACAATTACTACATATTCCAATTTTAAGGAAGAAATTCTGCTCAGTTATTCTTCTGAGAAATGCTTCTTTGTAAGACAAACTCCTGCATGTTTACTTTCCTGAACACAGCAATCTTAATCTTTTCAAGACAAGAGTCAATCACAATCTATCCTCAAAATCTTCACTTCCTTCTATTTATCTTGCACTCTAGATTCAGTAATGCTCTACCATCTGTGCCTCTTGAGCCTTGTATTAGATGAACTTTAGTATTAAAAAGAAATTGTCAAAAATGGTTTTAGTATTGATGATACTACAGTTCCAACATTTCACAAAAAAAGACAAAAATATAAGATTTTTATTGCCTGTTCTTTGAAAGCTGTCATGGTTGACTATAAGGCTATTTTGCTTAGGTACTACTCATAGTAGAGACATCTTGTTGATAAGATGATGAAGAGACATTCTTTTTTTTTTATGTACGTTGTTCCTTCAGGATGTAAGTGATCATGGATCTCCACAACTTCCTGTCCTTTGTAACTCTTAGTAATGTTTGCTTTTTTACTCGCATTTGCACTCCCTGTTCTGTCACACATTTACACAAATTAGAACTCTTTTTTAACTGTAGATATCTGGTTTAGTGCTTCTGCTATGTATTTCAAGATAATTGATAAAATACATAAAAGAATCTACAATAATATTGGTCTAGACCTGGCATCTCAGCTTCAGTCACATAACCACTGCTATAACATAGCTTTTCTGTAACTTTTCTATAAATATTTTCATGCTTGCTCTTTGGTACCTTGACTTATATAAGTGCATTACTAGATTGGAGAAAAGGTGTCATCATTTTACAGTTCAAATGGTTAGATGTAGCCATAAGTTCTGTGCTAACACTTCTCACTTATGGAACTTTTGGTTTCTTGCTTTCCAGTCAACTATGATCCTCAAAAATTTAAATGCAATATTAATCATTATCTTGTCTTCTTAATTGTTGTCCTTTTATTATTCTCTCTTCTAAATAATGTTTTTCTTTTTCTCATATTCTTTCACTCTCAGTAACCACTTACATCATAGTGGCTTTATTGCCTTGCTTGCAGTGAAATTACATATTCATTCTATAAGTTTTTCCTCAATATTTGGTTATTCCATAATTTTTCTCCTGCCTGGCTTGAAAACAATTATACCATTAATTTAAATGATTTAATCTAGTTTGTTTAAGGTACGACACCAGAATGTTCAGCTATTAAATAAAAATATTTTGTATCTTACTTGTTACTAGTTTATGTGCTGCTAAATAAAACGAAATCCTAAGTGAAGAACCTCCAATTGTGCTAATTCCATAATTTTTTGCCAAGGCTGTTGGATATACAATTGCTCAAATACTTTCTCATCCACTCTTTTTCCGTCTCACTCATTGTGGCATGCCAGTGATGAAACTTTTCATCATGATATCTAATGTTGTAACAGAGTGCAGGGAGAAGTAGATGCATGCCTTTCTCAAATTTTTGGGGGGGCAAATGAAAATAAACAACCTCAACTGGAATAGAAACTTGGTTTATAGTTTCCACTTTCCAAACTGATAACTGTTCCGTCATCCCCGCCACCAACATCTGATAGTCTGGAAAGTTTTGGTAATTCTTAGACATTTTATTTTTAATGAAACTTTCCACTTTCTGCAAATGTGATTAGAACTATTGTTGGAAAAGCTTTCAGCTCAAACCAGCAGACAGGCTTCAGGAATTTCTTGATTAACATGAATACTGGAATAATGATTTCCTTTTACAAAATGAAATTGTTTCTAGTCATCAAAGTGTATTAACGTTGAGGACAGAGAAAAACCTGTATTTTCAGACAGATTCACTGCCATCAAATGGTCAAACTGAGAGAGTTTCGGCAGAATAACACAAACTAGAAATACATGGAAAAATTTAACGGTTTTCCTATTTGAATTTTCTGATGAATCTTAAGTCAATGATTAGATAAGCTTCTTGTGAGTTCTCAGCTATAAAGTACCTGTGGAAATGTTTGAGTTGAAGAAATTTAACAAAATATTGCAATCACAATCATATATACTTTAATGCAGGTATTTATACTATTTACATTATTTGGACTATTGTCCTCATCTTTGTCGCCATATTTATTACGTTTCGGCCGTTGTACACTCTGGCTTTCTTCAGGTGGTTGGAATGTCAAACTGAACCCTTTATTTCACTCACTGGGGTAGTCTGTTCTAGTTCCACGTGCCATGTTTAATGGATGTCAGTTATCAGCTATCTCCTGTTAATTTTCCTCTCCAAGTTCTCCACTACCTTAACCGGGTATCCACTTAATCGAGTAACCTTTATCCATTGTGCCATGTGTCCTCGAGGACACATGGCACAATGGATAAAGGCGTTGGTTAGATTCAGTGACAGGACCCAAAGTGTGTGAGTTCAATACCTGGTTAAGGCAGTGGAGAACTTGGAGAGGGGAATTAACAGGAGATAACTGACATCCAATAAACATGGCACATGGAACTAGAACAGTCTACCCCAGTGAACGAAATAAAAGGTTCAGTTCTACATTCCAACCACCTGAAGAAGGCCGGAGTGTACAATGGCCAAAACATTGTAATAAATATGGCGACAAAGATGAGGACAATAGTCCAAATAATCTAAATAGTGTACATAATACCTCATCTCAGAAATGTAGACAGCTACTGGAGGTATTTATTTAAAGAAGTAAGAGGGTACAAATAAAAAGATTTGAAATTGATAAGTTTTTTCCATTTCACTTAAGCAGACATTAAATGCATGAGAGCATTATTGCACCTTCCTTTATTTCTTGTTTCTTTCGTTCTTTCACTGTCTTCAGTATGTCATTTCTATCTTTCCTCACAATCAAAACAGAATAGTATTATTTATACAGGGTATAACGTACATACTAACCAACTAAGGAACTAGTAAAATCCTAATAGGATTATTTTGAAGATTATTACACCAAACAAATGTCACTATTAGAAACAGAATGCAGACATACAAAATTTAATTTGTTATTCCTTATAAATTAGTGTGCATCTATTTTTACGATCATTCACATGCAAATAATCATAGAGACAATTACAAAAGTATAAAAAATGGCCAAACTTTGTTCTAAAAAGCTGATTAATTTGTATTGATCCATTAAATTTTATTTGTTATTGTTCATAAAGAGATTATTTTAAAAAAAACTTATTACAGAATAGCTTAATATTATTGAAGAAATAATGATATATAGGTATTTTTAATCATTTCATTCCAAGCAAGGCAATAAAGCCACTAGGATGCAAGATACTAAGTGTGAAAGAGGATGAGAAAAAGAAAATCATTATTAAAGAAAGAGAAAAATAACAGAACAGGCATTAAGAAGACAAAAGATAACGACTTACATTGCATTTAAAATTTTGAAGATCGTAGTTTATTCCATTTTGAATCTTAGCAGTTGCAGGCTTGAATATAAGTTATGGCATTCTGAAGTAAAAGAAAGAATACACGTCCTTTCAAAGCTCAAAAAAATAATGGGTTCCAAGCCTACTTGATAAAACATAAATATTACTTTATGTATGTAAGTGTACAACAGTTCTAGTTTGTTTATGTGGGATTCCAATGATAATGTATATTCATCTCTCCTTATGAACACCATAATATATTAATGTTGTTTAACTAGTTGAATGAATGTAAAGCCTACTTAACCAATCAAAATCAAAGAACACAAAAATAAAAATACCAGAATTTCTTTCATTCTTTCTCCATATCTCATTCTCTGATGAAGCTTTAATAAAAGTGAAACATGTTAGATTTATAAATTTCCCTATTTGTTCTTTATTGTACCATTCTGTTGGATTCTGATCCATATTTGATCTGTATTTGTTCCCAATTCATATATATATATATATATATATATATATATATATATATATATATATATATATATATATATATATATATATATATATTGTTGTAGCATACATATAGATGGTAATGGGGATGTCCCCATTCACATAAATACAGTAGTAAATACTGTATGTTGGTCTTCAGTTGGAGATTCATTGTGGAATTCACTTGACTCACTTCTAGCAGTTGACTACTTCTTCTATGCGCCACTGGCTAATCTTATATGCGTTGTTCTTGTCTTAAGTATTATCATTCATTATCAACCTTCATGTTATTATTCTATTCCATAACCTTCCCTAAGTTACAATATATATATATATATATATATATATATATATGAACTTTAAAAATAATGGAGGTCAGATAGAATAGACAACCTTGGTTTCGACCTTATGGTCTCATCAAGCTAATTCTATCAACTGACCATCCAATGCCTTATTTAAAAAAAAACCCACAAAAATCACTACATTATTATTTTTCAAAAATAAATAAATAGACACATGCATGGCAGTCAAATACATAATGATGAATGTAATAGCAAGGAGGGGGTTAAGGAGAAGGGGGAAGAGAACAAGTTTAATATATATATTATTTCAAATGTTATTATAGTGGATACTTTGTATTTCAAATTGATATTCCATTTCTATTTATTAAATTGTGTGTATTAATCTAGCAACCTGTATACTTGAGAAATCTTAGTAAAGAAAATGCATTCTTTGGTATATATATGTATATATATATATATATATAATATATATATATATACTAGCAGAGATATCAATCATTGCTTGGAAGATTTCTGAATAATAGTTTATTATTGACAATTTATTGATGTTTTTCACCCATCTTATGGAAAATATTTTTTATTCACCCTTTAAAAAATAAACCTCATTGTATTTTTAGTTTGTTACAAAATAGCTAAATTTAGAAAAATACCCCACTACAAATACCACAGTCGGGGTGGAGTGGAGGTGGCTTAGGGACCTGAGCATCCCCATATTTTTATTCAAATAGACACTTTATTTTTTGATTTAAATACTAACATAAATACTCTGTTAATGTTATTTTCAAACAAATCAAATCGATTTATTGAAGTTCAGTAACCTTTTTTGAAATTATTATTAATAAAAAGTTAAAAAAACTTAAATTAAGATATATTTAAACATATTCAATTTAAGCAAAATCTATAGCCAGCTTTACTTCTTTAAAAAATAATTATTCACTATTTATTTTGGAGGGGAATTTAGATTTTTTTAAGTAAATAATATTATGTGTGATTATTTTTTTTTAAAGAAAGTGAAGGCAGCAAAAATTTCTCTGTAAATGAATTTAATTACTAACTATTTTGAAAGAGATTAGAAGTAAGATACATTGAGAATTTAGTTTTGAAAATCGATTATGTTTACATTTCAAGTTATATTTGTATTTGAAAAGAAAAAGAAACTTTAGTTAAATAAAAATTAGGGGAGACAAACATGACAACATTACATTATTCGGACTATTGTCCTCATCTTTGTCGCCATATTTATTACAAAGTTTCAGCCGATGTACGTTCCGGCCTTCTTCAGGTGGTTGGAATGTCAAACTGAACCCTTTATTTCACTCACTGGGGCAGACTGTTCAAGTTCTACATGCCATGTCTAATGGATGTCCGTTATCAGTTATCTCCTGTTAATTTTCCCTCTGAAAGTTCTCCACTGCCTTAACCGGGTATTGAACTCACACTCTCACTGGATCTAACCAATGCCTTTATCCACTGTGCCATGTGTCCTTGAGGACACATGGCACCTGAAGAAGTCCGGAGTGTACAACGGCCAAAACATTGTAATAAATATGGCAACAAAGATGAGGACAATAGTCCAAATAATGTACATAATACCTCATCTCAGAAATATAGACAGATACTGAAAGGCCGAAACATTGTAATAAATATGGCGAAAAAATGAGGACAATAATCCGAATAATGTAAATAATGTACATAATACCTCATCTCAGAAATATAGACAGACACTCAACATTAGTTGTGCTGAATTTTTACTAATTTAACTATATTTTATTTAAATTAATTTTCAAAAAAATAAGGCTAACTATAATTTTTGCTTTAACATAACTTAATTTAAAATTATTTACTTTTTTATGTTAGTTACAAACCAAAAAACAATGAAGCTTATTTTTTAAAGATTGAATAAAAAAATTATTTTCCATAAGATGGCTGGAAAATATTAATAAAATTAAATTTATTCTTTTAAATTTACTTTGTTGTTTTAATATTCATTTTTGTAAAGTTATGTTTTTTTTTACTATAGATATAGAAATAACTTTAAGAGAATAGAAATTTTAAAAATACATATAGCATTTCAAAATTATCAGCAGAATTAAAAAGTAAAAACAAACAGAAAAAGAATTATTCCTGTTCATTTTTATTTTTTAATTCTGAGAATTTTGAATGCATTCTAATGCAGTTATTATGTATTTTTAATTTTAAAATATCTTTGTAAATACAAATCATACAATGATAATTTTTTTACAAATAGGTGGGTTGGGTGATACTGGGTTGTATATATATTTATTTTGTCGGTATATATTATTGTTTTTTACTTTTAGCTGGACACACACACACACACACACAGAGTCAATATATGTATATATATATATACATATACATATATATATATATATATATATATATATATATATATATATATATATATATATATATATATATAATGACTGACCACTCATTTCTGAGCCAGCTCAATCACATTTGTGTTTGTTCAACACCCACAGTGTTCACTTATGGTTTATACTGCAACTATGCTAAGTAGGTATTCATTACAGTTTCTGAAAGAAAGCATAACATCTGGTATGATCAACAGTTTGAACAATGTCAGTACTCTCAAACCCTTGCTCACAACTTGTGACTTTGTGCTACCACAACCATATATATATATATATATATATATATATATATATGCCATATGATAACAAATGTTATTATATATATATATATATATATATATATATATATATATATATATATATATAATAACATTTGTTATCATATGGCATCAGTTAAAAACAGCACTCAGTATCAGGCAGGAAGAGCTATTATGATAGTAAAAATGGATTTGGAATAAATGTAGGCACTACTGTCAATTCTCCCACTCAGGCAATCATTGCAAAAATGCCAACAGCAAAAGTCTTCCTTTTTCTTCCTCTCACTCATATTTATGAAGAGTTCCATCTTTTGACATTTCCATCCTCTCTGTGCACTTCTCGATGTTGTATATTCAAAAGTACACAGAAAAAAATCTCTCAACATAAGACATACTTTTAGAATAAATAAGAAGACCAATAAAAACCAGTCATGTTCCTGATGCTAAAATTCTCAGCCATATTTTGTGAATTATTCTCAGCCATATTTTTAACTTTGTTTTAGAGTTTGTCTGATGGGCATTCAATTAGTATAGGTTTTCTTCTTATTAGCAGTGAGTTACTAAATTAAAACCAAACACAACATTTTTTAACTCCTTGTCAGAGCCCGGCTTATTATTTGAGAGAAAAGCAGAATTATTCTTGAATCTGATTTATAACTTAGCAAATGAAAATCCTTTTAAATTTAAATCTTGAACATTTTATTTTCAAAGTTATTTTCAATTATTAAATGCAGCATAGGAAAATAATTTGATTGAATATGATTATATCAAAATCCCATTAAATGAAGAAGGCTTTGATTAAAATGTTGAAATGTGTTACTATGCATCAGTACTCCAAGGGAATAAAAACCAATATATTGACTAATAAAAATAAAAAGAGAAAAGTCATCAATCATTGCTAATTGGTTGTAAAATTATATCATTAATTGTGACATGATAAAAATAACTTCATAAAACGGATTTGTCAATATGATGATGTTTATTCACAACATCCTCAGAATATTAAACTGCTGCCTTCTTTGGAAATAAAAATAAAAATTGAAAAATATCTTTTTTTTTGTATATCTGTCTATATCTCTGAGGTGAGGTATTATGATTACTTGCATTATTGATATTACTCAGACTGTTATCCTCATCTTCATTGCCATATTCACAATGTTTCGGCCATTATACACTCCGGCCTTCTTCAGGCGATTGGAATTTTTGAACCAAACCCTTTATTTCGTCCATCAGGGTAGATTGTTCTAGTTCTATGTGCCATGCCTCATTCGGATGTCTCAGTTATTTCCCTTTAACTCAACATTCCAAGTTTTGGTTCACAACTCTTTGGGTCTAGTAACTGGATCTAACCAACATCTTTATCCACTGGGCCATTTTCTTCCATATTAAAAAATTAATCATTTCACCCCCCAAGCAAGGTGGAAATGCCACTGGTACGCAGAGACTTGTAGGGAGTGAAAGTGAGAGAAAAGACTGAGTATAGGGAGGATTAAGGACAAAAGATGAACAAGACTCAAAATGATGATGATGATTGATGTTTTATTTAAATTTCTGAAGACTGTAGTAAACGAAAGGGCATTTTACAGGTGGGAAGTGCATGAAAAGAAACTATTGGGGTAGAAGTAGTGGTTGCATTTACACATTTCAACATTAAATGGGTGTGACCTAGGTGCCTAGCATCCTTCACTTCATGTAGTCAGGGCACCAGGGAAAAAAGGTTGTCAGAGCTGTTGCCATGAAAATAATTGTAGAAAAGACAGAGGGAATCCACACCACATCAGTGAAAAATTGAGTGAAGGCAAGATGCCTGATTAGGATTGATGACCTTCTGATTTGACCTAAACTTTAGTTTTCCAATGATCTAAACCGAAATTTTGACATTCATGACTTTTTAAACAAAATACAGCCAACAGTACCCGTTCTCTCTATATGTCAGCTTTAATTCTAGAATATAAATTCCTTATAAAAATGTTTTCTGATAGATAAGCAGTAAGCAGTGTTCACATGACCCATAGAGCAGAGACTAGTTCTTTCATAATGACTACAGGAGTTCTATCAACCAGAGTGAGTTTCATTTATAACAGATTTAGTATAAAAGATAAGGGAATTCAACATAAATTAGGGTATGCTAAAGGTAGTTTCAAACAAAATTGTAAATTGATAAAAAACGAAACATTGTTCAATTCACGTTCTTATCAGATCAAGATTTTCATATGGATGTCAATCATGGTACCAAACTCGATCAGAAATATCTAATTAGATAGAACAGATATCCCTAGGCAGGAATAGCAAAACAAGAAGAATTTACCCCCATAGATTAAATAAAGGTTCATTTTAAAATTCTCTGTAGGTTGAAAGACATCTAAAGAATGCTGGTGAGTATAGCAGCCAAAACAACAAAGATGAGGATATTAGTTCTAATATAAATAATGGTAGCACCTCATCCCAGAAATTCTGGTAGGAATTCTATGTTTAATGACAGAAAATATCAAGCTTAATTAAATCTTAAAAAACTGTTTAGAGCGTTTTATTTTCTTTATTTTTTGTGGTATACATCGAAGGTTTTCACAAGGTTTTCTGGGGCACATAATCTTGCAACAACTGCCCAAATCAAATGTGAATAAACACATTTTAACTGACATACAAGAAAAACTGAAAATGTGTGGAACATTATAAAAAAAATGTTTAATTATTTCATGTAGGTATTTATTAAGCTACACTTAGTCTAGCAGAAGAACACAATAGTTGGTAACAAGCTTGTTAGCCATTACTCTAGTATCCATATCAGTGTAACTTGATTATTTTTACAAGTTTTTATTTCTGATGACATGGCCATTTCCATTCAAAAACAAAATCAGAATGATGAAGACCATTTCCTGCTATAAATTTCAAAAACTCTTGGTTTCAGACATTGAGTTTCGATCTTCACCAAAGAAGACAGAAAATGTGTGGGATAGGACAGATTCATAATCACTTACTGGATTAACATGGAAAACTAAAAGGACTTACTCAAAGGAGGAGAGATCAGGAAAGGTCAATGAAGTCTGATCGAAATGAGATAGATATTTATAGCAAAGAAATTAAGTAGGAATATTATTTTATGCCAGTCTTCCAAGTGGGTGGATGTCATATCAGTTTTTTCAATTGCCTCATCTACATGCATTTGTATGTGATGTTTTCCTATATAAACTATAAAAAATGATTACAAATATTAGAAGCTTTAACTATAAATAACAAACAACCTATCATAAATAAAATTAGAACTTATGGTTATATCTAATAATGTCAACAGTGAAATCATGAAAACTAGCTGCCAATCTAGTACTGTGTTTAAACTTGCAAAGTCAAGGTACCAATGAGGAAAACTCATTAGAACAATTACTATGAAAATTTTTAATCCCAGGGAAGCCATGTTATGATGATGGAAAAGTGACTGAAGCCAAGATGCCAGGCCAGGACCAATAAATTTGCAGATTTGCCTTTGGATTTTGTCAATAATCTGTGAATACATGAAATACTTAAGCTCTATTAATAACTAAATATGTTGTAATTCCATTATGTGCATTACTTGAAATTATTGCAAGTGTTAATGTGACAGGGGAGTTGTATAGCTGGAGCTGTCTCAAACAGGCCAATTTTTGTTATCTATTTAAGAATTACTCTGTGAAGGTGGAACAATAAGTCTGTAGCCTGATATCAGCAAAATTTTGATCTGAAGTGTTCACTGTATAATGATCAGTTCAAGTGATTAATATTTACCAAGGAATTAAATGCACTGGCAAAGTACAAATTACTGAAAGTAGAGTCTAATAGTATTATAAAAACCCCTTACCTCCAGTAAGATATCTTTAATCATTTCTAAGATACAACAGTTCAGAGCTTAATCTAATAATTGGACAATTTTGCTGTTACCCCTTATATGTATTATATATATATATATATATATATATATATATATATATATCCATTGTTATATAATCCAAGTGGATCCTAGTAATATAAAATATTAAAACTGATCCACAAAAAGAGCTCAATGGATTTATTATAACAGAGCATATAACTAGTATGACACAACAAAATCCAAAATTACCTCACATAAGGTGGGGGGAATAGATCTATTTCAACTGATGAAACTACATCTATATACCAGGGTTGAATAAGTCAGACATAGTTCCGGCGGTTGAAACAGATCTATACTCTCCCCATATGAGGTAATTTGGGATTTTGTTGTGTAATACTATATATATATATATATATATATATATATATATATATATATATATATATATATATATATATATATATGTTTGATTGAAGACCAATGAAAGTTCCTTGTTTTTATCTATTTCTTCTTTGATTTGGATCATTTCTCTGGTTTTTATGCAGAGTTTGGAATACATTTTTCAATATTTTCTGAGCAATTTCAGCTTTCATATGCCATTAAAAACAAAGAATCTGTGTGTCTTAATAAAGTTGTATCTATTGTGATGTGATGCGTTCCTTTGCCAGCTTTTGAGTCTGCGTTGTATTATGTGTTTTCAAGGACAATGTCTTTGTTTCTTTCTCAATTGTAAAAAAGGGTGTTCATATTTGCAGTCATTTGGTATTATCCATTGGGAAAAATGGGCTAAGTTTAGCAAAAATATTCTAGACGCTCTTATAAGTTTATCTACAAGTGACAAAAATGGTATAAAATTAACTTTCTTCAAACAAACAGTATATGTATATTTCTGACATTCTTATTCATACAAGAGAAACTCTTTTATGTATGCATTTTCCTTTTGTCTGGCAAAAATAAATCACAAAAATTCATGCCAACTTTGAGTAAGTTACTATCAATCGCATGTCATAGTTCATCGGTTTTTCTTAACAATCATACGACAATCACTTAAATAAAAAGTAAGTAAAAGAGAAAATAGGTCTTTTGGGTACATTTTACATCCATTATCTACTGATATGTTTTTAAACAAAATTATTTTCAAAAAAACATTCAGTAGATTTGGAATGCAAATATTCTTGAAACTTCATTTCAAATTTAAATTGTATTTGGTATATTTCTTTTGGTATGGTATCATGATTAGTAAGCTCATCTTGAATACTGAGTACATTATAGTTTTGATCAAACTATTAGAAGTGGAGAGCATATATGTTTCAAAGACAAACTCAAAGACAATCTGAAGCAATGCAGTATCCCCTTTCCTTCCTGAGAAAACAAAGCATCAGACCAAAGGAGCTGGCGCCTGTCCTGATTCTAATCTATACAAAGGTTAGAATGAGGCCGACTTGAACATCAGGATCAACTGCGTACAAATATTAAAGAAAGTTGGTAGCATGCTACTCCTCTCAATGATAGCCTTAACTGCTACTGTGGCTTTGTCACATGCAGTAAAGAAGGCCTTATTGTCCACTCATGGAAACATGTGGCAATTCATCCTCAACCACTGAGCAAAAATTTTTATTTTATTTGATCACTGCATATTTTATTATTATTGATTTCACTACTTTTATTTAGTTTAGTAATATTAATATTAATAATATTATTAACATCTTTATTGATTTTCATGGGAAAAATAGAGTTATCCCCCTTGATTTCCTAACATTTCTTCTTCTTTATTACTTTTGATAACTTCAGTGTCTCTTCAAATTATAATTTATAATTCTTAATTCCAACTTCATTTTCACTCTTAAATGTTAATCTAGGCCTAAATTCAAATTCAAAATTAAACTACAATTCATTTAAATATTTTAATAACAATAATAATCCACCCCAACAAGTATTTTGCAATAGCCAGAAATGTTATAAAATGGTGTTACCACAACATAAAAATACCAGCACTTGAAAATTGCTTTGGCATGAAACTCAGAGTTGTGAAATCAATGTAAAGTATTATGTATATTTTCTTAATATATATTAAATAGTTGTGTTATTTAACATTGGGCACTGTTTTTTCTGACACTATAGAGTATTTATATGTATTTGTATATGATCACTCACTCGTACACCTACCTATATTTACTCATTCGGTTATATATATATATATATGATAAATTATCATTTTAAGGTATGCTATATTTATGGGTCAGTATCAGGGATAGACTGTATGTAAATATGAAAGTGAACACTCAGGTCAACACCGAGTGGCGACAGTCTGTTTAAGCTTAAACACAATCTTCAGGACATGGCCTGAAGATTGCATCCACTCCCACACACACACACACACACATATATATATACACACACAAATATATGTACATATACTAGATAAATATAGATCATTAAACCAAATTATGGAAATGAACTTGATAGTTAATGTAGTAAAGCTTACATTAAAACTATTAATTTATTATTGTTGTATAATATACATATATATATATATATATATATATATATATATATATATATATATATATATATATATATATATATTGTTCTGGATAAAAAATAAAAAAGACTGACGTTGACATGACCCAGCTAAGTTGTGTGCATATTACATTATTAATATTACATTGAAAAAGGTTTGCTATTTTTTTCTGTCTAACTCATATTTAATGATCAATTAAAAATTCAATTAAAGTAAAATAGTTTCCTTCATTTTCTGTGAGGGAATCATATCAAGTAGGTAAGTTATTAATGATTCAAACATAAAATTATTTGGATTTTGAAGCAAAAGAACTTTCTAGATTCTTTTCAACCTTTTCCTAATTGGTGCACCATTTCCCATGCAGGAAATGCTGTAAAGATCTGAAAAGGCGGATGAACTAAAACTTCAAAGCTAAAATCTTTTCCTCTGTGCATTTTGCAATGTGTGATTTTGTGTAGTCATGCAAGAGTGAAACACCTTTCTGATTGATCAGTAAAAGGTCACTTTTTCTGCAAGTGAATGGGTTAGGATTATTGTAGGCTTTTATTAAACTGTTTTGCCATATCAGTTTAACACTTGTTTTAATTTTAAATACTAAAGTTTTCAATATCTGTCTATATTTCTGAGATGAGGTATTATGTACATTATTTACATTATTCAAACTATTGTCCTCAACTTTGTCGCCATATTTATTACAACCTTTCGGCCTTTCAGTATCTGTCTATATTTCTGAGATGAGGTATTATGTACATTATTTACATTATTCGGACTATTGTCCTCATCTTTGTCACCATATTTATTACAACGTTTTGCCTGTTGTATGCTCCGGCCTTCTTCAGGTGGTTGGAATGTCAAACTGAACCCTTTATTTCGCTCGCTGGGGTAGACTGTTCTAGTTCCACGTGCCATGTTTAATGGATGTCAGTTATCAGTTATCTCCTGTTAATTTTTCCCTCTGAAAGTTCTCCACAGCCTTAACCAGGTATTGAACTCACACTCTTTGGGTCCTGTTACTGGATCTAACTAATGCCTTTATCCACTGTGCCATGTGATATGGCGACAAAGATGAGGACAATAGTCCGAATAATGTAAATAATGTACTAAAGTTTTAGTATACAGTTATCTAGAAGGAGTGGAATCTTTTAGCATAGGAGGTCTTGACCAAAATTGAGTATGCCATCTTTGACATTTCCTGGCCCTTAAGATTTTTTTTCCATAAACAGAGCAAATATTCTTCGCTGTATTTGAAATTAATGACCCTCTTTGAAATCATGCATTTTATCAAAAATGTCTCATCTAATCTCATTTTTCCGAGTCACATCTGTTTAGATCACCTTCAACTTGAGAACATGTGTGACTATGCATGTATAAATTTTTCTTCTTCTATGTGTCGTATCTCTTCAGGATGTTGGTAATCATGGCTCTCCACAATTTCCTAACCTTTGTAGCTCTTAATAAATTTTCTCTTTTCGTTATCTCTCAAAAATCTTGTTCTATCATCCATTTACTCAAGCTTGCTATGTAGGTTATGCATTGTTTTGCTCAGTCCCTCTTGCTGTCAATATGTCCTATGAGTATCAAATTTTCCACACCCTCTTTTCTCATTATGTGATCTAAAGTTCAACTATCCCTTTCTAACGTTAAGTATTAGACCATTGCAGATGTTTGTGCCTGATTAAAAACTTAAAAACACTGACAATCAGGCACAAACTTTCACAATGATCTAATATAAGTGTCCTTTTTCTTTCCATTTTCTCTAAAACATCATTATTACTCACATGTTCAGTCTGTGATATTCTCAGCATCCTTCAGTAGAATCGCATTTCTGTTGCTTCAAGTCTCTTCTTCATCTGTGCGGATATTGTCCAGTATTCACTGCCATCTAGGATGGCTGATATTACATAACAGTTCAGTAGTCTTTGTTTGAAACAAAATTTTTCTATTTCTTAATACTTTGCTTAGGTTTTGGAAGACATTTTTGTTCTCCCAATCCACCTTTGAATTTCAGTGTTGCACTTTCTGTCCTCTGTTAAAACACTTCCCAGATATTTAAATTGTTGTACTCATTTGATTTTAGTATCTCCAATTTGTAATTTGAATGTTGGATTGTTCCTTTTACTAACATAGTATTTTAAGAAGAAGAAATGTGGTAGTTTGAAGGTACCTAGTTTGATTCCCAGTGCTGGTGCTAAACATGCAGTGCTAACAATGAATTTATCAGTGATTTACCTTTACAATGAAGAATGAACATAGAATGGAAAGAAATAATAAAAATATGAGCAGGTCTTTGTCAAGAGAGGCATACAACAATCCGATCATGCAAGTGTTTATAAATTCCTGGTAAAATGATGTCGAACTGAAGTGCTCTGCAATTATTTGATTAGCAAGCCTTCCCAAGAGATAAACATCTAGTTGATCATATCAGATCAAATATGCTGTACAAAGATTAAATTATTCTAGTGCTTGATGGTGGTAAACAAGGGCATTTGTTCAGTGCAAAATATATTTTCAGCATAGATCAAAGAGTTTTAACATTTGATCTTTGCTTATTGGTAACCATTGAGCCTTGTCTCATCCCATTTTGAACATGCACATTTATGAATATCAATGATATTTTTTGTATTTTCAAAGATCAATAATCAGCCTTGATGTCATGTTGTAAATTGGCTTTTTTGTTTTTGGAGCTTATTTCTTGGATTGAGATATATCTATCTCTTTATTTCTTCAGACAAGAAAGAAATTCCCAAATAGATTTGTTCTTCACTTGTACCATTCTTTAAAATTTATTTATTTACAAAATGCCTGGTCTGTGAACATTGTAATTATGAAAAACTCAATGAAGACTAGATATTGGTAATTAATTTTCTTTACTACACAAAGAAGACATATCTTTAATAAACTTACAACCTTAGAATGTTGTTTGAAATTCTGAGAGAAATTATTTCATTATTGTAAATATTACTAAAACAAATGGCTGCAGCATTTTTTTGGTTTTAATTCCAACACTTCAGCTAATATGTTCTCCAGTTATCCTTAAATCTTACTTGATTACTTTTCAAAAAAAAAAAAGCAAAATTATTCTTGCAGTCTGAGTATATTCATTTTGAACTGAAAAACTGGCATAAAATATTTTCATTATTCTTTATATTATTAAACCTATTTTCTTCATCTTTATAGTTTTAAGCATAATTCTGTTCGTACAAACTTCAGCCATTTTGTTTTGTCTGAATTTCAATGATAACTTACCTTTATTGCTCCATGGAAATTCCTTGGAGAATATGATATATAAATTTTTATATACCAGAACAATTTTAGGCAAATGAATGAGAAAGTGGGAAAAATTTTGTTGTAACACGTTTCATCCTGTAAATGGACTTTATCAGGCTAAAGTAATGTTTTATTGATGGAAATATATATATATATATATAAAAATTTAGATTTAATAATTCAAAATTTCAGCATTTCCTCTCAATATATTCTGTAAATATTACTAAAAATATTACTAAAAATATCTTTTAAGATTCCCCTGCATCTCATATGCCATATGTAGGTTTAAAATTCGCAATAGTCGGCTGAAATTAGATGATACATCATTTAACGATAATGATAGTAGTATTGAAAATGAGTATCAGAGTTTTTATAATGAAGACAATGAATTTTATGGATTTGAAGATTAATCAAATTTTAATGGTAACTCTACTATTTTGCTCAATTGTAATAATTGTTTGATTTTTATTTTGTTTTTTTTATCTTTGAATATAATAAAGATTTTATAGGCTTGTGTTCTTTTTTACGTATTATTTTTCATTTAATTGTAATCATGGCTTGTTTAACCAAAATAATACCTCGTAAATATAGCCGAGGCTGTACTACTATTTACTAATAATTTTACTAATTACTAATTTTTTCTTGATTTGCCCTGCTGAAATTGGGGCGTGTCTTATACAATCGTCTGTTTTATATGCTGTCAAATACGGTTATTGTAACTGATGCTCACATTTTTTATATCTCCCACTCATGCACAGATATAATTCCATCAACTAAAACATTTAGTCTGATGAAGTCCTTCGAGAAGACAAAACACAATACACCAAACTTTTCCACTTTATGATTCATTTGCCTAGCATTATTCCTTATATTTTTCAGATTCTTATTTTCATGACTTTATAGCAGTAATATAAAGAGCCTGTTCATCAGATATTTATTGCAATATAAACCTAAAGATCATGTTTTGAAATTGGTACTCCACGACTTACAAATATAGTTCAAATCAAAAATGATTCATGCAGGTTATGGAAATGCTACCAAGAATACAAAAATGTGCCAAAAGTTGTTTATAATATTTCATGGTTTGATAGAACTTTTGAGTTTGATGATATGAATTGAAAATAATCGCTATTATGCAATGCAGGAGATCGGAAACATTCTCAAAATATTCAAATCATCATCATCTTCTACTCCTCCTTCTTCTCCTCCTCCTCTTCCCCTATTATTCTTATTATTATTATTCCTCTTCTTCTTCCTCTTCTTCCCCGATCATCATCATCATCATCATATTATTATTATTATTATTTTTATTATTATTACTTCTACTCTTCTTCTTCTTCTCTTCCCCTATTCTTCTTCTTATTATTCCTCTTCTTCTTCCTCTTCTTCCTCCTATCATTATTATTCATCATATTCTTCCTCTTCTTCTTCTTCTTCTTCTTCTGTCCTTTATAGTTAGTAAATTTGTTCTTTTCGCAATCTCTCCTAACCCCATGCTCTACCAACTGTTTATGCAAGCTCATTAGATAAGTTATGCACTGCTTTCCCGTCCCTCTTGCCTTCAATATGTCCTGTGAGTGTCTGATTTTCTAAGCCTTCTTTCTTTATTATGTGACCTAGAAATTTCACTTATTTCCTTTTGATGTTAAGTGTCATTTTTGTTTCCATTTTCTATAAAAGTTCATCATTGCTCACATATTCAGTCCATGGTATTCTCAGCATCCTTCTGTAGAATCATATTTCTGTGGCCACAAGTCTTTTTGCCATCAATGATGTGATTGCTCAGCATTCACTGCCATACTGAAAATCATTCTTGCAAAAGCTTGGCTGTATTAATCTCTTTGATGTCTTACTTTCACATAAGTTAGAACTAAATTTGTGATAACTGATCCATACACCAAGGTATTTGAAGTGTTTAGTATTTACTAATTCCACATACTGAGTTAAAGTGTTCAGTTTAGAAATGAACTGCTAGAATTAACCCATATCAATATTTCAAATGTAATGGAGAAGGTTTGCTGTGTAGAATTAACCTGCATTTTTCAAAAGAACATGTAACAGATAAATGGCATAGTTTCCCTCAAAATCTCTAAACACCCCCCCTCAGGTTTGAATTCAGAGTATTCCTTCTAGACTGGCTGTCACACGAGGAAAGAGAGCCCAGTCTACCTTGATATTTAACCCATAACTGGAGGGAGATGGGCATAGACATAAAATGAATAAAATAAAATTGACTGGAATTTGGACACAGCAATTTTACTTTCTACACCAATACAAAGAGCTAAAAAACAAACACCAACAAATACACATGCATATATATATACATA
>OZ038488.1:118546752-118586752 GCA_964036315.1 Acanthosepion esculentum | reverse complement strand
TATATATATATATATATATATATATATGTGTATGTATGTATGTATGTATGTATATATATATATAGAGAGAGGGCTAAAGAGAGAGAGATATAAAAATAATCAGCTAAAGCATCTATCTTGTGAGATAATAGTCATACCATGGTTGGACAAGAGCACCAGGTAACTGAGGCTGGAGTGAGGTCTCCTGAGTTCAAGCCTGGCCGATGATATATTGATGCCTTGTACTGCCCAAGGAACAAGGTTGCCCTCCTATCCAAACTGACAAGAGCAAAAGAAATGCAGGACATTATGTTTGGGGCCAGTCTGGCTACAGGAATTGCCAGAAGTATGTCAATGTTGACAGCCAAACACATTACAGACCCCACTCTGGATTTTCTGTCTAAATTTACTTCCATAGTCTTATTCATATTTGGTTATGTCTACAAGGCAAAGGTGATTTTAATTCAGACTTTTCATTCTCTTAGACTGGCTTCTACTCAAAGCAAGAAAGCTGTTTCTATAATAATATGTATACTGACAAACCCAACAAATCAAAAAATACATTATTCTAACCACTAACTCTATCACAACTACAAGCGAAATGAATTTATCTATACTCAACATAAAATTTGTTACAACTCCATCTAAAACAATAAAAGACTTAATCAATACAAAGCAAAACAACAAACCAAAACTTGAAAGAGGAATATACTTTATCACTGCAAGGATTGCCTGAAAGAATGTATTGGAGAAACCTCAAGAATTTTAAACAAAAGACTATATGAACACAAAAGAGACATTTTAAAAAACAACACACAAAATGCATTTGTTGTTCACCATAATGAAACTGATCAAAATATTGACATAAATAATGCTACTTTAATTAAAAGAGAAAATAATTCACTTAAACGAAAATGTCTAGAAAGTGCTTTAATCACTAATTCAGCCACAGTAAATTTACATCCAAGTTTTTATGCTGTATCACCATTATGGGCAGATTTTCTCTTATTACAGTGTGGGATATTTAAAAAGAAAGATGAATAAAAGATAAAGAATATAGATGAATTTGACTAGATAGCAAAAATTATTTTTAAAAATTTGAGATGACCACCATCTCTCGTTCATATAAATGTATAGTAACAAACACGTCAACAAACCAAGTCCAATTAATCCTAGTGGATAAAATGCATCACAAAAAAACTTTTTATCTTACAATTTCCTCAATACTGTTCTTGATATATAAAAATATTTATTATTATCTCATATCATGATATCATACATGTATATATAATATATTTACGTATATAATTTAACAATTTTAATTTCAAGTAGTTTACAAGTTTTTCTGACTCTGTAATTAAAGTTTTGCCAAGATTAGCAAAGTTTGGTGTGTCCTAGGAGAAAAATTTCATTATTTTGCATGCAGATATTTGCAATCTATGAAAGATTTTAGGACATAATATTTGGTGACAGAACAGTTCAAAGTCATTCCTTAAATACCACATCTTGTCTTTTATATTTCAAATGTAAGGGAAGGAATAAAATTCAATTAGAGTCATTTTCTTAAGACTACGGTTCATCACATTCATGCATAACATAATTTCTTTCATGAATATACTTTACCAATAATTGATTGTCGCCATCATTCTTCTTCCTTATTTTGTCTATGTGATTATTTTGGTCAGAGTTCATATTTTCAAGCCCTTTTCTGGTTCATGATTTTCAGTGTAGTAAAAACAATTTTAATTCAAGTTGTTTTGGTTATTTCTTATAACTTAATTAACAAAAAAAGCCAAAGGAAAAAAAAAATTGCTGTGCATAAAGAATGCATAAAAATCAAATTTTACTTTAAGAAAAAAATATATCTTGACATTTCTCCAAAAGTAGTGTTCTCCTTCCATACTGAGCTGCATTTAATTTCTTAAAAGAAATGCAAATTAATAGCAAGAAGTAACAGCTGCAATATAATGATAATAATGATATAATGATTCGTTATCAATAATATAATTCGTTATATCAATAACAGCAAAAGTGACACATCATAGCATAATTTCTGTCAGTAAAAATACTGTAAAAATACTCGAAACTTGGAAAATAAATTAATCTGATAAACAATTAAGTAAAACACTATTTACATTATTTGGACTATTGTCCTCATCTTTGTTGCCATATTTATCACAACGTTTCGGCCTTTCAGTATCTGTCTATATTTCTGAGATGAGGTATTATGTACACTATTTACATTATTTGGACTATTCTCCTCATCTTTGTCACCATATTTATTACAACGTTTCGGCCTTTCAGTATCTGTCTATATTTCTGTATTATGTACACTATTTACATTATTTGGACTATTCTCCTCATCTTTGTCACCATATTTATTACAACGTTTCGGCCTTTCAGTATCTGTCTATATTTCTGAGATGAGGTATTATGTACACTATTTACATTATTTGGACTATTCTCCTCATCTTTGTCGCCATATTTATTACAACATTTCAGCCTTTCAGTATCTGTCTATATTTCTGAGATGAGGTATTATGTACACTATTTACATTATTCAGACTATTGTCCTCATCTTTGTCGCCATATTTATTACATTTCAGCCTTTCAGTATCTGTCTATATTTCTGAGATGAGGTATTATGTATACTATTTACATTATTTGGACTATTCTCCTCATCTTTGTCGCCATATTTATTACAACATTTCAGCCTCTCAGTATCTGTCTATATTTCTGAGATGAGGTATTATGTATACTATTTACATTATTTGGACTATTCTCCTCATCTTTGTCGCCATATTTATTTCTGCCATTGTACGCTCCAGCCTTCTTCAGGTGTTTGGAATGTTGAACTGAACACTTTATTTCTCAGAAATATAGACAGATAATTAAGTAAAAATTGACAAAAAAGTTCCTTTCAAGAAAGACAACACTTGGTCTGTTAATTGAATTATGAAGTCATTTCTGAATCACCTTAATAAGAAAATAAAAAGAACAAACGATCTTCTCCATCAGCCATCATGGGGTAGAGTGAGTAGCCATGATTAAATGCAAAATAAGTGACAGAACTGCCCAACAAACAGAATTGACAAAGTTTGCAATAACAAGAAACAGAAAAAGAAGAGGGCAAAAAATAATATAAAGCAAGCAAACAATATATGCAATGCACAAGCAACAGTAATACAGTAAAACCACAGTAATATGGGAAAAAGTTCACAAACTAAGAATTGGGGCTAACATACAAAAGCAAATTTGGACAAGTGAACATAACATTCTGACTCAAGACAAGGACTGAGTCAGATGAAACCAAGAATCAGCCTGTTTTATTGGCTAGGTAGAAATTCCAGCATGCTGTGTGCTTCTGCTTATAAATTGGGGAGGGTAAAAGTTTTTTGCAATCATTCCTAAATAGAGTGGAATCAACATGTAAATATGATCCTTTGATAAAAATAATAGTAATTAAGCTTAATGATAATTAGTATTTTAAGATAGTTATCATATAAATTCTACAAATACAAAGTGACTTGATATTTAAGAGAAGAGACTATCAATGATGGCATTTAATGAGTTTAACTCCACCTCCCGCACAAAAAAACAACAACAAAAAATGAATTTATTCTAAAGTGTTTAACTCCTAAAATATCCTAAAATAATCTGAAATTAAACTTCAAAAGAATTATTCCCATTTTGTTAATTACTCTTAAATGATTTGAAATGCTTCCAGAAGATAATCTGATGTTTTCTTTTAATTCATTGTTTACAGTTTTGGGATCATTTTCCACTACAGGCTTGAAATTATCAGCTCTGATTGATACTTGGTCTTTCTACTTCCTGATCCTCTCAGCTAAAATCTCTAGTTGTAAAACATTTTAGGCTAGAATCTCACTGATAGTTCATTAACAGCATTGTTACTAAAGGTAACATTTATATTCTTTGCAGCCATCACCTCCATTATGGCCCAGGTTGAACTCATACAAGGATAAAATATGATAATCATGAATTGAAAGCTTTTACAGATTTGAAAAAAATGTAGTTCATCAGATTGATGAAACATTTTTTACAGAATAATCAAAATATCAACATGTGTACTACTATTTGACTTATTTGTATATATAACTGTTAAATTTTTCTACTTAGGATCAGAGTGTAGTATCTGCTTAATTTTAAAAATTTTAATGCCAAGATGTGTCAAGATTCAGAACCTGGCCAACCTTATACAGTTTTATTTCACTTTGTTTTTTTATTTTCATTGCTATTGTTTTTATATACCATAAAATGGCAAAATGATTCTCTTCAAGGTGATTTGTGTTATTTTGTAACAATTTTTTGTTAATTGGTAAATAATGTTCACTATTTGACTTTAATTAAGACTCACCAAAAGTAATTTATAACTTCAAGTTTGTGCACTATTGAACAACTATAACATTTATAAAAATCAGTTTTGGGTTTATTATAGGAAACATACCTCGTGAATTCAAGCGTCCTACGAGGCTGGCATCCCGTTCCCACCCCTTCACCGTAGAAACTGTTAGGTGTAGACGTCTTTTCTACTCCAATAGCTTCATGTCTCGCACATCTCGCCTATGGAACTCCCTTCCCCGTTACTGTTTCCCTGACAAATACAATCTCCAACGGTTTAAGTGTAGCGTCAATCGTCATCTCCAGTTGCCTTGATCTATCCACTTCCTGACATCTTCCATTCCTATCTGCTCTCGCTCTATATCTCCCGTAACCTCCCCACCCCGATCGGCCCTCCGTCCTTCTCTTTCTCCACATCCCTTCCTTTACCACTCCTATCTGCTCTTCCTCCAACCCTTCTGTAACCCCTTGCGTGATAGTGGCCACCGGCCTTGCTCGGGGTGATACGCTTAAAAAAAAAAAAAAAAAAAAAAAAAATATTCAGTTTCAGTAATTCTTTTATAAATATGGAAATATTTAAAACTCTTTATTTAGGGAATTTATTGTTGAAATAATTATAGACAAATTATGTTTTCGTAAACAATATGCTATGTACATTGTAGCACACCACCCTCATTCCTTTCATATCACCACGGTGAGATGTAAGTTGCATACAAACAGCTTCTTCTCACAAACCACTACCTTATGGAACTGACTGACAAGAGGCTGCTTCCCCAATCACTACAATCTTAACCTCTTCCCGTCTCAGGTTAAACATTAACTTCTGCGCATATCTGCATAAGCTGTCCAGCTGTACCTTTTACTCGGTGAATTTCTACCTCAAATGGCTCCTGAGCCTTTTACCAAGTGAATACCACTGTAAACAAAAAATATATCCAATGAATTTATTAAATTACACTGATACATATCCATAAGTTATCAGTCCTGACCTGGCATATCGACTTCAGCCACTTTTCCACTGACATGACATTTTTTCTATATTTTAATAGCAACTTTACTAATGAGCTCTCCTCCTTGATACCTTGACTATAAGTTACAATAGTTTCTTTTCTATCCTAATAGTTTCTTTTCTCACACCTCTTGCCTGTGGAACTGTCTTCTAGTTTCTTGCTTTCCTGTAACCTTTTTTTTTTTTTTAAGCTTTTCACCCCAAGCAAGGCTGGAAGCCACTAGCACGCAAGGGGTTACAGAAGGTTTGGAGGAAGCGCAGATAGGAGTGGTAGAGGAAAGGTTGTGGAGAAAGATAGTGGATCGATCAAGGCAAGGGGGTTACAGAAGATTTGGAGCGAGAGCAGATAGGAATGAAAGGGGAAAGGATGTGGAGAAGGGAAGTGGATAGATCAAGGCAACTGGAGATGTCGATTGACGTTACACTTAAATAATTGGAGATTATATTTGTCAGGGAAACAGGAATAAGGAAGGGAGTTCCGCAGGCGAGAGGTGCGAGACATGAAGCTATTGGAGTAGAAGAGACGTCTACATCTAACAGTTTCAACAGTGAAGGGGTGGGAACGGGATGCCAGCCTCGTAGGACACTTAAATTCATGAGGCCTGTGAACCAGCGAAAGCAGCTCATCGGAGCAATTACCGTGAAACTATTTGTAAAAAAGACAGAGCGAGGCAACGGCACGTCTGAGAGCGACTGCAGACGAGATGACAGATCAGGGCCAATTATGTTGCATATCTGTCTCTGGATCTTATCAAGAACCTATTCAAAAATTTAAATACACCATCAATCGCCATCCTCTGTCTTCTTGAAACCTGTTCTTTTATTATCCTTCCTCTTTATTAAATTGGAGATTAAATGCATTATCGAGGTAATGTTGTGAGATTAGTTTGCTAACCATTACTTCATGGTGAGGTGACAAGAAGTATTTTTTATGATAAGTTTAATCTGTCACAAATGTGTGAACATCTGCACCCAATGAGGATAGAAGTACCTCCAGTATCTGTGTGATTAACCACTACTGCATGATCAAACATCATTTTATAATATTTAAAAATGTTTAGCTTAGGATGAAACGAAGCCACAACTGTGAACCACTTGCAGCAATGTTTGGGTTTATTATGTTGAATTACCCTTCTTCACTAAAGATGAACAATTCCTTTGCTGGGTTGCTTTCTGGCCCAACTTGTGGGCGGCTGAAGATATCCTAGTATGGATAGATTTGTTCTTTGTTGTTTCCTTTTTTGCATTTCATGTTTAGTAGGAAGCCATATTGAATCAGTGGGAAGGTTTTCTTAAAAGATCAAATCTGTGTCACCTCAAGGAAAGCTAGCTGAGAAAGATTATGATAGACATCTTGAAGTTGGAAGGGAAAGCTGTACTGTCAGGTGATATGATAGACATGCGAGGATTGGTTTATTCTAGCCAATCAACATCTCTTTTTCATGTCAGTCTTGGTCGACAATGGAGGCCAGTTTTATTTATTTTTTATTGATCTCCCTTCCACCAGTGTTTACACTTTTTTGCTGCTGTCTTTTTATAATTCAATTGTATTTGTATTTTGTTATACTACACCAAATGAGAACTAGACTATTTTAGGAACAGTGATGGGAAGTGGTTTGGTGATGCCCAGGGCCAACACCTTGATTGTGTGCCCTAAGACTCAAGTAGGGGGGCCTCTCGGGCCTTGTACTGAGAAATGTGAGAAAGGAAGGCATTTTAAAAATGTAAAAACAGATAAAACATGAAATAAACACTTTATTCAAATGAAATATAAACTAAACATTTATTTCACTCTTAGATTGGATGAAACCAATATGGATGTCAAGGATTGTCACACACTGTGCACCCACTTCTGCATGCTACTGTGTAGGAGTAAGCATGAGATCAATTTGATGTTTATACCTAGACACCATAATTTATTAAGTTTAGTCAATTTACTAAGTTTCTATTTCTTAAGTTTAGTCATGATTGAGGCATATAATGAACTAGTAAGAGTACTGATGTTCTTAAATATATTATTTTCATATTGGAATATTTAACAAAGGAACTGAAATGTCAAAATATATTTTGAAGGAATTCTTGAAAGCAAAAGAAAAACTGGTTTTGTCAGTTTAAACTTTATCCCTCCCTGAAGAACTGGACAGGGAAAAAGAAAATACAAACAAGTATATTTAGACATCTTTTTTGCTTGATTCAATATGGCTTCTATTCAACCCTTTCTACTCTAATGCTTTTCTCTCATTTCATATTCTGATTACTTTCCAGACTTGGAATTCTGATTAATATTGTGTGGGTGAAGATTGCTTTTGAAATGTGAAAGTCTGCAGAATTTGAAGTGATTTTCTCTGTTATGAAGAAAAAGGAAAAGAAAAGAAACAGTTTAATTGTAAAATAAAATTCCCTTACAAGAAAAATTTATTCAGTATCAGATATTATTTTGTAATTCTTTTTATTACTGATGTTGCGGACATCTGTACATCAACAAGGAATAATGAAGAACTTAAAAAAATAACAGATTTTTTCTTTTGTAAATAACCTACAATTTATCGAAAATGGAAAATACCATCTTTGGAAAGAGCACATCATTGCAAATGCATGTCAAAAGCCTTACTTTGGATTTCTAATTTGATTTATGAAACAAAATTGTATTCTTCAACAGTTTCAAGTAAACTTCTCTTTTTTCTATCGCAAGGCAAATGCATTGATGTAGAAAAGTACAAGCATGCTTGCTGCCATTTTGTTCTTGTTTGTTCAACTATATTTTCTTTTTTTTCTGCCTTCCCCACCCACTTTCCTGAAGATCCACTCAATGTGGCATTTGTTACAGCCATTAAAAGGAATTAGATTGCTGACTTATCCACAGAATCTGCACTCCGGTGTCTTTACTTTGACTCTTTCTTCTACTTGAAAAAGAAGCAATATTCTTGCAGAAAAAATGGAAAAAGAAATTATCTGAAGACAGTGGAATAACAAAAGAGATTCCGTTAAATGTTTTCCCTGAATCATCAAATTCTATGTTTCACTATGATTATGATTATTTACTATTCTTGTTATTTATTAAATTTAGCAACAAAACCAAAGGGTTAGTTGAGGAAAAGAGAGGTTATCTTGTGCTTCTCTTTCAAATAAAGACATCCTATATGCCTGCATTCAAAACACTGGCTTTTCCAAAGCTTGAACACCAATCTCTGGAACTAATTGTAAAACTGCAACTATTGCAACTATGTCAGCCTGATATTTCCTTAGAATTGCTTTGTATGACATAAAGTTAAATGAGTGAGATATGTGAGTAAAAAGATTGTGTAGTTTCAATTTCCAAATGATGTGAATTTAGACATGAACAGGAAACATGCAAGTATCTTATATATGTGACACATTTGATGGAATAAATTATTTATATATATATATATATATATATATATATATATATATGACTGCTCATATCAAAACACTCATGAATAGGATATAAAATTCTTCTACTACTACTTCTTCTTCTTTTTTTAGTGTCACTTCAGGATGTGAATGATCATGGCTCTCCACAACATCTATCCATTGTAGCTCACAACAATATTTGTCCTTTTACTATCCTTTCTACTCTCTGTTCTGCCATCCATTCACACAATCTGGTAAATTTCAAATTCTCCAAGCCCTTGTTTCTCTTTTTTTCACAGTCAGAAACAAAAAAATCACAAAATTTAAGTTAAAATTAGAAGTTCATCAGAGAGGAAAATAAAATAAAAGTTAAATTAAACGAAATATTGTTTTTAGGAATTTTTAAGCAGTAAGTTTTTAAAAAAATGGATAATAAGATTTTTACTACTGTGTTATTTAAATATATGAATTACTCTATGTTTTTTACTATAATACAAGCATACACCCATTAATTTATTAGGCTGAGTAATAAACAATTTCTATTTTTGCTTATCAACTGTATTCTTCAAAAAATAAGGTACAATTATATTTTATTCAATTAAGCAGCTTTTCAATAACTTTTGAATAAAATTCTGCCAGTTTTGATCTGAAAAAGCTTTTGACAAACCCTTTCCCCCATAAAAGTGTTTTGTAGTGATCCAAAATGTAATAGATGTTTGGTACAAGGTCAGATGAATATGGCAACTGGGAATAGAACCGACTATCAATTATTTTTCCTGCATTATTCTTACTGTACACAGCCTTGCATTGTCATGAAGAAGAAAAACATTTTGATGACCACAGGGCACTTTTCAACCAAACATTGCAACTGCTAGATATATAAATGTGCATTTAGTATTTGATTATATTTTAAGAAATCTCAATGAATAATACCCCAATAATCCCACCATACACATAATATTAACTTTCTTCCATGGAGCTCAAATTTTGGTGTCATTTATGCAGATCTACCCTCACCAATTCATTGCTCTTCACATTGAACATTGTTGTATGTAATACATTTTTCATCACCTGTTATGATATATTTAAGGAACGTGTAACAGGAGCATGTAGAAGGATGATTTATTCTCCCAAATACTTTCCCCCATTATGGGCATTATTATATCTGTGATATAATAACACTAGAGTTCATGGATGAAACAGAATGGCAGAATGGAAAAAGAATGACAAAAATGCTTTGTTTTCAGAGAGACTTTTATATCATTAAGACATACACAAAAATATATATACACATGTCCCATGTGGAGAATAATATCTCATATATAACAACACAGAAAGCTGAGTGTAAGTAGAAACTAAAGAATGAGTCTTACATATAATATGGAGATATTCCTGTATCTGGAGAAGCCATGTTTAGAACTCCAGATTCAGATGGGCCAGATTCATATACTATGTCCCAAGTGAGGTCATATTCTATGAATGAGAAACAGCAAATCTTGGGTTTTCCTGAATTGAGCACTGCAAGCTGGAGTTTCTTTCTATATCGAGGAAATATATATTCCCAAAAGGAAATGGCACCATGGACTTATAAGCTGCAGGAGAAGAGGCCCAGACTAAAGAAAGTAACCTTTGATTTGGATACTGAAACAAACTGAATTTGACTGCCGCTGTTGTCACTGTATCGAGTGATGTCACTAAGTGGTCCATCAAGGGAGATAAGCGCCTTCTCTAGCCCTACAAATGGATAATTAGGATCATATATTCATCCTTACCATCAGTTCCCAAAAATGGAAATTACTTATAACCAAACCTAATACATGGGTTCTGCAAATTATTATTATTGTTGTTCAAAATAAATATCATGGGTTTTATTCTTTAAATCTATTTCTCTCTAGTTATCGAAACTAAATTAGCAGCTAAAATATGAGGTTAATGATGATCTTTCATGTATTTTTTTAAATAAAAGTTCAGCCAGATAACCTTGCTGCCATTTCAATATGAATAGAACAAGGTTAATTATCAGCCTCTTATGGATATGAAGGTATTTCATCAACTGGGATAATGTGAGGTTTTCTTGCCGAGGCAAAGTGCTGTCATTAAGCACAGGAATTTTGTGGAGATGTTATTTGACAAAAAATAAATGAATAAAATAGGAAGAAAGAAAAAGATAATCTGGAAAGGGATATTAATATATTTTTGGTTTAAATCTGGAAAAGTTTAATGATCTGAAAAGGATAATTGCTCCTTCATTGCAGGTTTGTTATTCTGTATTTTATCTGCTAATTTTATACACAATCTCATGTCTGTTAAGGATTTATCAGTAAAGAGGGAAACTTGTATGCAGCTAGAAGGATCAATAAAAGGCAAAGAAATATTTTGAAAGAATAATTATTAAGGGTAAAGACATCAAGTGAAAGAAAGTAATATTAACTTGAGTTTCACTGATTTTACAAGTACTTGAATCCAGTACAAAACGATGTGCACAGAGTAATACGGAAATCTTATAAAGGAAGCTGGTGTAGATGCTTTCAGATTTGACTTTTATTTGTGCTTGAACTCAGGCAATGTGCGCAAGAAGCCAAGTAGTTTCCATTTCATCCAGAAAGCTTTCTGGCAGCAAAACGTTCAGAAATAATTGATAAACAGACACATTGATTAGGAAAAGAATTTGATGGATAGGTTGGTCGACTGGTAAGAAGTACGAATAAAGGATTATACAGGAAAAAGAG
This sequence comes from Acanthosepion esculentum, assembly GCA_964036315.1. Taxonomy (NCBI): domain Eukaryota; kingdom Metazoa; phylum Mollusca; class Cephalopoda; order Sepiida; family Sepiidae; genus Acanthosepion; species Acanthosepion esculentum. Next base: position 118,575,301 of record OZ038488.1, on the reverse strand, counting down.
TCATAAGTAAAAGCTATCAAAGATAAATAAATAGAATTAGATATGAACAGATGCAGATAGATATATGGAAAGAGAACAAGAGATAGGTAGCTAGCTAGATAGATATGAACAGACTGGAGATAGATATGAACAAACTAGGATGGATGGATAGATAGATAGATAGATAGATAGATATGAACAGACTGGAGATAGATAGATAGATAGATAGATAGATATGAACAGACTGGAGATAGATAGATAGATAGATAGATATGAACAGACTGGAGATAGATAGATAGATAGATAGATAGATAGATATGAACAGACTGGAGATAGCTAGATAGATAGATATGAACAGACTGGAGATAGATAGATAGATATGAACAGACTGGAGATAGATAGATAGATAGATATGAACAGACTGGAGATAGATATGAACAAACTAGGATGGATAGATAGACAGACAGACAGACAGCCAGACAGGACATACATAGATAGCTAGATATGAACAGACTGGAGATATATATGAACAACCCAGAATAGATAGATAGACAGGACATAGATAGATAGATAGATAGACAGGACATAGATAGATAGATAGATAAATAGATAGATAGATATGAACAGACTGGAGATAGATATGAACAAACTAGGATGGATGGATAGATAGATAGATATGAACAGACTGGAGATATATATGAACAACCCGGAATAGATAGATAGACAGGGCATAGATAGATAGATAGATATGAACAGACTGGCAATATATATGAACAACCCGGAATAGATAGATAGATAGATAGACAGGACATAGATAGATAGATAGATAGATAGATAGAGAATGGGTTTGTTAGTAACATAGATAAAAATATATTGTCTATAATTTTCAGGGATTATCATTATCATTCAGAAAAATTTTCAGACAAGTGAACACATTCCTTTTTTTTTTGCTGATCCATTTAATGACTTTCTACAGGTGACCTACAAAGCAGATGGTCCTTTTTTTGTTTTTAGAAGTACAAAGCAAAACAAAGCCCAATAGCAGAGGAGTTACTACCATTTTTTGTTTGCATAACTGAAAGAAAAACCCTTTTCCTTTTTCTATGAGTACTTTTGAGACCAATCTGGAATTGACTTGATCCCTTCCAAGAGCTTGAGAAAAAATATTTTGTGATAACATGGGTAGTTTCAGCTCAATTTTACTTTGATAGTAAAATAATACTATTATCATTAAGTTAATAATGTACTAATCATTCCCTAAGTAACCTGACTTCAGTATGTGTATTTGAAGTTAATCCTACATTTAGAACCCCACCACTTTCACTTGTAGTGACTACTCCGATACACCACGCCCACAAAATACTTAATAATTATTGACTAGAAAATAAATACTACAGGACAATTTATCCATCGCAGAAGCCACACCAAATTTTCTGCCATTGACTTTGCCAAACTTGGTTTAGTAAAAAATCAATGATTGGTTGATTTTTGACCAATCGTATAATTTAAACATTCCTTTCAATATTTTTCCCGCTCCTCTCTGGAGCCTACTCAAAAAGTATAAATACCACGAAAATAAAACAATAGAACAGTAGTAGAACAAATAAATCAACAGAGTTCAACTACATACGTGTACCTACATTCTTCTACACACACACACACACAAATTACAATTGCACTACGCTGTAAACTGTCTGTCCAAAAGCCAAGTAACAAACTCAAAATTCTATTATCCTTTTGTACAAGCTTTTTCATACTTGAACTCAGTTATCATTTATCCCTGAACTCTGAACATTTAAACAAGAAAGTTCTTTAATACATATTTTCAATCTTGCATCAGTACAAGGGAAACTACTTCCTTTTTCTTAATTTTATTTCATCAAGCACGATTGTTGTACTCGTCTATTTTCAATACATTTTATTGTTGATTATTACATAATCTCTTGTTATTTCTTCCTTGTGTCTTTTGCAAATTTAAATGTGAAGTGCTAACCAAAAACGCAACCTTCACCAAAGCCTTCTTAACAATTCTAAACCAAATCTAATTAGCACGCCACACACTCATTTTTTTAAATTATATTATGGGGGGTTGGATAGGATAACCATGATTGCCCATATCCTGAAGGGAATTAGCACACAGAAGAATAATGATAAGAAATATATATATGAAGAAGGCTATAGAATGTATTCACAGAAATACGTTTATTAAAAAAATTTCTTTACATTTAACATTAAAAAAATGTCCTTTTTCTTTACATTTTAAATCTATAAAATAAATAATTTGAACAAACATTATACTTTCAAAGGAATATACAAGGTGTCCATAAAGTTTGTGTGCTCTTTAAAAAATGTATAACATTATTTGTATTTGCGATAGAAATAATCTGTAAAAAATGTTATAAAGTTTAATGTACCTAGTTTTAAGCATAGTTAAAACAACTAATGTGATTTCAGGCATTACTGTAAATCAGTTGGCAAATGTTTTCCGTGAACTGCAAAATCGTATTACCCTTTGTATTGCTAATGATAGAGGACATGTGGAAACTTAAATAAAATTTCAATGAAACCTTAAAAAAATATAGATTTACTTCTTTCTAATCCTTTTTACAAATTATTTCTATCGCAAATACAAATCAAGTTATAACTTTTTTTAAAGTGGATACGAACTTTATGGACACCTGTATATAATGAAACACTCTCTCGTTTATTTCAACATTTTAGAGTCAAATAATTCAGTATAGGACTGAACTACCAAACTACCAACACATATTTATTTAATTCTAGTGCTTCTAGTGTAGAACTAGTGACACTTTTCTAAAGAAATAATACAGTGTAACCCGGATATAAGAGACCCGGATATAAGAGAAACCTGGATATAAGAGAGATTTTCTCTGGTCCCAAATTAGAGCCTGTGTTAATGTATATATAATAGACCAAACCCGGATATAAGAGACTTCTTCTCCGGTCCCGACAACTCTCTTATATCCGGGTTACACTGTAATAGAAAAATGTGTGTGTGTGTGCATATGTGCGTATGTGTATATGAGTGTGTATAAAGTTGGACTTATCGGATCTAATGGTAAACAATAATCTTTAAGAAAATTACATTTTTTTTCCTTTTTAATAGTGAAGAATAAATTCTAAGGATTTCTTTCTCTTCTAGCAATGCATGTATATTTCATTCTGGAGCCAAATTCCAACTTTCGTTTGGCCTCGTGATTTGTTTATAGTTCTCACAAACGTGGAACAAAGTGGAAATTAGATTCTTCTTAAAAACTTAAAAAAAGATATGCAAAAAACTATATTGCATTTATATTAAATAAGTATTTGTTATTTTAATCATTAAATTGTTTTTTAAAATAGTGAGAGTATTTTGTATTTTAAATAATAAAACTTTTAATTTTTCCCAAAAACTTATTGTACTAAAGCTATGCACCCAAGTAAAACCAATTGTACTTTGTATCCTGTTACCAGTTTGCACTTACCACCAATATTTGGTTTTGATCGGTCAATGTATGGCTATTTTAGAGGGGGTGATGGATGGACTAATGAAAGTCACAGAATTTTAGATCTAGATAAGCAAATGTAGAATATATTATATTATATATATATATATAAAGACATTTTTATGTTTATACATTCTTTTTATAGATACAAATATTTAAGTAAATGCTCTGTTTATAATAAACTATTAAACAACATTTACCGGCCTGAATGTCCAAGAAATTTTCATAGAAAATATTCGTCCTCTGACAGGAATTGAACCTGTATCCTATACGGAACTGTCATACAGCCTGACGTGCCTTAACCAATTGGGCCACAGAGGACCGTTTGGTTAGCAAGGTCGATTTTACTGCCTTTAAACTACAATCTTCCATGAATCTCTCACGTACATTCATATCTGCTCGATGTGTATCCAAATGTAAACAAATGACGTCACACATTATGAAATGGACAAAGTCCGACAATTATTTTAAGACATTTTTATGTTTATACATAATGTAAGATATCCTGTGTTCTGATATGATTTTCTTTGTATTCTTAACTTTTTCTTTGATCTTACGAAGATGACGTTTAATTCTTTGTTTCTGTTTTTTAGCAGCTGGGGTTTAATTTTAGCTAATTTGTCCCAATCAAGAAAACTGACTCCCCCACATCATAGATGAATTTTTCACCATCATTTTCTTTTTAACCAGATCATAAAAATAAATAGAAGTAAAGAACAAATCTTCTTTGGACAGACGTAATTATCATTAAATCAATAAAAGATGGCTACTTCATCAGTTTTTTTTCCCCTACTCTCTCTCTCTCACACACACACACACTCACTCTCTCACTCTCTCTCAAGTAATGAAAATTAGCTTAATTATAAGATAAATTGTCTTCAGATAATTTGAGAATTTGCACTTTTTAGATTTTTGCTTTTCATTGGTAATCTCGACAAGAGCAACACTTTGTATTTGATGCAAACATTGTCTTTTTACATAATTTTCTTGTGGGGTAATTATTATATCTAACATTCAATTATTAAATATATCATTTAATGTTTCAACTATCGGAATTGTTGGATGAGTGACTGGTCCAATAACTTGTGGTTCAATGGTGCGCCATTCTAGACTTTTGTCCTTCATCAGCGTGAACAACATCTAGCAATGTCAATCTGCTCACCAAGTGACATCTAATATGGTGCTCTTGGGTTGTTTGTTATCTGCAACAGAGACAAATCCCTTACCTCACTGAGTATAATCTGGAGATCACTAGGATGCTATGCTGGACCTTTTTTCTATGTGGCATCTCAGATGTCAAGGGTCAGTTTCTTAGCAGTATTCATCTTCTTTCCAAATATCATCTGACAGACATTTCTAGGTTAGATGGTACCAGAATCAGAAAAGCATCCCTACTTTAGCTGAGTTCTTTGTTTTTCTTAAGTATTTTATTTCAAAGTAGTGTTGAAACATTTGTCAAGATATATGATGTTTAGAGGATGCATGGTGGAGTAATGGATAGCTGCTCGGATTGAGGAATCAGAGAGCTGAGTTCGAATTCCACTTGGTTTCATTACATTCACTTACAAGCTAATACCCTTGAGAAAGTTATGAATCCCCTTCTTCTCCCTCCAGCTATGGCTAAATAGCAGAACAGACTGTATTCTATAACCTTGGTTGGCAACCAGTTTAGGAGAAGGAAAAAATCTGAATTCAAAACTGGCATGGAGAGGGTTTGGGCTCCATCAGGTTATCTTGCCCAAGAAATACCACTTCTACTGTGGCTGCAATACACATGGTGCTCCTATGACCCTATGGGTCAGGGGGTAAAAATAAATGATGGTTGAATACAGCTTAGGGAATGATAGGTACATGCCTTTTTCAAAGATTCAGAGAAAATTCAAACTCATTTTGCCAATTTTATTTTCTGTTATTTTCACCTACAAGTCACATCTATCTATCTATCTATCTATCTATCTATATATATATATATATAGAGAGAGAGAGAGAGAGACAATATTAGTGGTGAATATACACATACATATGCAATTATATATACACATACATATATATATAAAAATAATTCCAAGAGGATATGATCCAGGTAGAACTCGATGTCCACCCAAGTATAATAAATAATTATATATATATATATATATATATATATGAGTAGGTGGTGAAAAGTAATCAGCCTGACCTACTTCCTTCACAAAATAAGAATTAAAATGATTAAATATCAGAATCATGATTTGGGGAAGTGGGTTTTAATGAGTTGTTTTCAGCACCCCTCTCATATCTACGTAACTATCTATCTACATGTACACACAGAGTCACATTTATATATATATGAATAACTATTTATCTATATCAGCGTGTTCATATCTATCTACACACACACACACACACACATACATATATCTATTTATAAATATATAAATTAATATATATCTATCAATATACATATACACAAGCATTTATATATCAATTTACATATATATATGAATATCTATCTAAATATACACACATATATATCTATTTATACATATATATGAATATCTATCTATACCAGTCTATTAATATCTATCTATATACATGCACACACTCACACACCTATATATATATATAACTCACACACCTATATATATATATATTTATACATATATATGAATATTTATCTATCTATATACATACACACATATATATCTATTTTATATATATATGAATATATATCTATCAGTATACACACAGACACACACACACACACACACATATATATATATCATTTTACACATACATATGAATATTTATCTATATAAATACACACACACCTGCACGCACACACACACACACACACATATATATATTAATATATATACCAGTCTGTTCATACCTATCTATCAACCTATCTATATACATGCACATAAACACACATATATATCTATCTATATATGCATATATACACACACACACTCTCTCTCTCTCTCTCACACACACACACATATCTGCCTATCTATATCAGTCTGTTCATATCTATCTATATACACACTTATATATATCTATTTATACATATATTTAATATCTATCCATATATCTATCTATCTATATACATACAAACATACACAGCTATCTATTTATACATATCAATGAATATCTATCTACACACACATACATGTCTATCTACCTACCTATCTATCTATCTCGTGGGTGTATCCATCCATCCAAATTCAAAATTCATTTATTCATTCCTCTCTTTTTTGTCTCCTTGCATGTACATCTATTTTTTAAAAAATATTCTGTGTCACTTTTTTATGAGCTAACATCACATTGCAAGTTAGCTCTGGGGATTCCTTTTTCCACAGTACCTTCCCATTCTTGCATAAATGTGTGGACAAAATTGTTTTCATATTTATGGTTAATTAATTAGTGTATCTTACAGATATTGTATTAGTTATGTTATAAATACTATAGGTGTGTCAAATTTGTGTCCATTATTGAAAAAATCAGGGTGGGACATACACCTGAATAATACCAAAGAATATGCTGCCTAAAACTGTTTGATGAAAACAAACAAAGATAAAGTATTCTTGTCTAAATAATTTATAGAATAATAAAGATATTTGTTTTTAGACCTTTTCTTCAAATAATTCCTATTTGTTAATCTTTCTCTGAGAGTTAGAATTTTAATGTCTTCACATCTTTGGAGATAATTGTGATTGAGAGACTTGTCAATGTTCAAGATTCCATGTTCCAGTCTTGGATTCAAATCAGGTTCTTATGAACTCTGGTCTGAGTAGAATCAAATCAAAATCAATCGACTTTCTCTGAGGCTCCCACTTGAACAAATCTCATCATTATAAATGTATAAATACTGGAGACAGAATCAGAAATTGACTTTTTCAGACAATCTTGCTTAACAGGCGTATTTACTTAGCTTTTATTATTTCAACAAATCTTTATTTGTATTTTATTATTGTTATCAGTAGTTGTAGTAATACTTGCTTTTTTTATTTTTGTAGCTTGCTGAAAACTGTGTGAGAATCCTCAAGATAGGAAGAGATAGTAATATCTAATTTGCTTTAATGAAACAACGAGGAGAGGATGAAAAGCTGAGAGTATTGATTTTCAGTCCTGTTCATTTTCAGTAACCTTCAGAGGGTCATTGGTACATTTAAACTATGAATTATCCCGACTGTCATTCAAGTGGCACCCAACTCATTTCTTTCTTTAACTGTAACTTTTTTATTGATGGATTTAGGTTCAAACCCCATGATGTGCTAATGTTGTCTTGATACTTATATTTATTTTTTTATTAACTGCAGTCAAGATCATATAGTCCACAACCTTTCAGGATGTGTGCAATCATGGCTCTCCAGAATCTCCTGTTCTTTGTAGCACTTAGTAAAGATTGTCTTTTTGCTATCTCTCCTAATCCCTGTTCTGACACCCATTTATACAAGCTCTCTATGTAGGTTATACTGTTTTACTCTGCACGTCTTGCCTTCAATATGTCTTGTGAGTGTCAAATTCTCCAAGCCCTCTTTCGCTATATGTGCCAAAGAAATATCAATTATCTCTTTCTGATTTTAAATATAAGCGTCCTTTTTGTTCCTATTTTCTCTAAAACTTCATCATTGCTCACAATATTCAGTCCAGGGTTTTCTCCGCATTCTTCTGTAGAAGCAAATATCTGTTTCTTCAAGTCTCTCCTTCATCTATGAGGAGATTGGCCAGCATTCGCTTTCATGCAGGAGGACTGATATCACATAACAGTTCAGTACTCTTTTCTTTGTTTCTAACAAAATTTTCCTGTTTCTTAATACTTTAATGTTTTTACTTAGTTTTGGAAAGGCATCTTTCACTGTCACATTTTCCATCCTGGTATCTCCAATTTGCAATTTGGTTGTTTCTTTTGCCAACAACCATATATTTAGTCTTCCTTCTCACATCTGATGCTGACTCCTGTCTTCTCTCTTTTCTTTACTACCTTCTACAGGAGTACCTTTAGTTTCCTTGCTTGGTCTGATATCAACACCGTATCATATTCATATCTATTGTTGTTAAGATTGTGGCTACTAATAATGAATCCGGGTTAGGATTCTCTCAGGATTGCTTCACTGTAATGGTTGAATAAGTCTGGTGAGAAGACACACCCTTGTCTTACACCCGTTTCTATTTTTGTGTCTGCCTCACCACATATAGTTTTGAATCCAGAGTTGTTGTTCTCCTAGAATGGTTGCCAATGATGGCTAGAGAGGTCAGTCTACCTTGCCATTTAAACCATAACCAGGAGGGGGAGTGATAGGTTCAGACCTTTCCCAAGTTTATTTGGCCAGAAGTGAACGCAACATACCGCACATATATTTATTTAACTTTGATTTATTTGACTCACTGGAGATTTAGTGTTTCATGCCTTTACAAAGGTATTCAGTGAAATAGCAGCAATTTTTCAGCAAAAATACTTTCTAGGATCTATTCGCTGATTTGCTGTCAAGTAAAGATTTACAAAAAAATAATTTGTTTATGAATAAATTCTCCTTATTAGAGAAATCTGTAAAATCTTTGCCTGAGGTAAAATGTCTCTTTTATAGGTGGAAAATTCTGAACAGTTTTGTTACAGATATGATTAATTGCTTTTGAATAAGAAAGGCATAAGCCAAGTTTGTCTTTCTTCCCCATGACCAACTACCTGACATGAGTGCAATGTTATGAAGTAATGATCATTTTATTTTAAAATCAAGTGAGATTTGATTTTTCTTATTCCTCTGCTGGAATTAAGACTAAAAGCAGGAGAATAACTGAGTTGAAATTTTATTAGAAACTGCTAATATCAATCTTCCTCTACAGCTGTGAATATTAGACAGATTTTCTCACAGATAAAGATGAGACGTTTAACAGAGATGTGATTCTGCAGAAGGGTGCTGAGAATTACCATGGATAGAAAAAATAAGCAACAAGGAACGTTTTAAAGAAAATGGGAACAAAAAGAACACTTATACTTAGCATCAGAAAGAGAGATTTAAAATTTCTGGGACACATCATGAGGAAAGTGGGCTTGGAGAATTTGATACTTCCAGGATATATTGAAAGCAAGATGGGAAAGTAATCTAGGTTGTGTAAAAGGATAGCAGGAAGATACTGGGTGGAACAGTAAGGAAATATACATTTCTAGGAGATACAATGGATGGAAAGTTGTGGAGAGCCATGATCGCCCAAAATGACACAAAACAGAAAAGAAAGAGTTTAGATTTTAATCTTTTTATTTGGAAAAAAAATGTTAAATCACTGTTATTATTTGGGTCACAATTGAATTATAAAATCTTAGCTTGCAAATCTTTTGAGCATTCACTAGCCACAAGATACAGTCTTTTTTTTTTTTAGTTTTGGCTAATGTCTCTACTGCATTTCTGTCTTGTCAGAGTGTTTCAAATTTTAATCATAGACTTCGTTTGGTTATTGTCATCTAAATTAGTGGCATCTGATATTAGAGCAAAAATAGTGTGGACAAACAATACAAACTAAAGACTCACTAGAAAAGCAATTCTCTTTGACAATGTTTTGTCACCGCTTGCTCTAATGTTTTGTTAACCTTCGCTCTAATATGAGTGGGGAGTGTATGTGTAAAGTGAGAAAGAACTTCATAGAAAGAGTTATCCTAAAATGTTTTTTTCAAGTTTACCCAATACAAGCCTCCAGATCCACTCCTGGTAGAGTGTTACTGAATAACGTGTGTGATATGAACATAAGAGAAGCTTGAAGGAAATAAAGATTATGAAGACAGAGAGGATAGATAGCAACTGACAATTGACTTGAAGAAGTTAAAATTGTAGTGATGTGGGAAGAATCTGTAGTGATAGAAAAATAAAAAGTTCACTATTTGAAAAAAATGGAAAACTAAAAGTTGGTGAACCATTTGGATTTGCCATAAAGAAATAAAAAAAAAAGATAAGAAAAAAAAAGGAAATAAATAAAAGAGGCCAAAAGGTCATCATTCCGAAATGTAAGTGAAGAAAAGAAATAGGGATTGGTCAAATGAGTCACATCTGTGAACCAATCAGAAATCAAGAAACAATTCTGGAATGAATTCCTTTGTCTCAGAAAAGTGTAAAAACAAACAGAGATGACCAGGTAAAGGAACCGATGAAGTCATTTTGTCCATTTCTCCCTTGACCTACCTTTTTGGGCACCTAAAAATCCCACAGAAAGTCGAAAGGATTACTACTATCAACGAGATACTTACATATATACATACATATTTACGAGCTCTCTCTTCTTTTTCTTTCTCTCTCTCTCTCTGATATGAACTTATGAACTCTTTATTATATATTGTATTTTAAGAGATATGAAATTTTATCAGTACATGCAAAATATATCTTTGTACTAGTTACCTTTGCATGCAGTTTTTAAAAGGCCAAAGATTTGTGCATATTTCGATTAAGGATGTTATCCAAAGATAATTAACTGTAGATATGTAACCCCACATAAGTAACACAAATCCACATAGGAGTTGGTTCTACAAAGTAGCAGTTCTCAGGAAAATGCTATTTGAGTGGAACTTCCTCTTTACAATTGGATTACAAAGGAAATGTGGATGATTCAACTCCATGGATGTAGCATGGTGAGTCCTAGCTATAAAGGTGTGAACTAGCAATACTAAAGAGTGGAGCTCATTTGGCAAAGAAACACTGATAGAATAGCAATGTTGTCTCTGTAGGAATAAGTCTGGAAAGTGGAAAATAAGTCATCAACTTTCAAGGCTTGAAAGTGCAAATTAAGCAACTCCAGCCCAGACATGGCAGCAATAGTCTATTTTGGATTTAATCTGACTTTTGTAAAGATAGATCATGGTAGAAGGAGTCAGGTAAATTCTAGAATGATAGAATGAGTTGACCATCTCATCAGTAAGTTCAAGAATTTCTTTGGAAAATCATTTTCTTCACTTGGAATAAATTGAAATAAATTTATCTTTGATATTCCAGAGGTAGGGTATCAATAAGGTTTTCAAGTTTGCTATGATTTGTGAATTCAGCCCATGATACCAAGAAGATTCTTCTATGTCATGATCCTCCACATCTTCCTATTTTTTGTTACTCTTAGCAATGTCTGTGCCCCTTCTACTCCCACCATCTATTTACACAAGCTTGTCAGATAAGTTATTTGCTGTTTCCTTCTGTGCCATATGTCTTCAATATATCCTGTGAGTATCCAATTTTCCAAGTCTTCTTTTCTCAACACTGTTCCTAATTCCAGAACAGATGCAAGTGCACTATACTAAAGATTAGAGTGTCTATCTTCAAAAAAACAATTTAATAAAACAAGAAAAAAAAATAGACATTGTTTAAGATTTATCTCTATCTTTTTTTTTGACGGATTTGCACCAAAATTTACATGCACGTGCTCGAAGTTAGCAGGAAGGCCAAGACTGACTTTGCATTTCCCAACTCCCATCCATAGTGAAAATAATCGATTTTTTCATGCTTCTACAGCAGTTTTCATGTAGTTTGTGGCCATTTTCTACTGGCCAGAGTGAGAGCCTATAGCTGGCTGCCATGAATAGGCAGGAAGATTCTATTGGCCAGCGTGAGAGTCAACAGCTGACTGACCCGAATGTTAACTAGCATGCAAAAAAAATTGATAGCTGCATTCATCACGAGTGTGAAAAATTTAAATATTGCATGGCACTTTACTCCAATTGGCTCATTCGCTTGCTTAAACTCAATGTTGATTCTGATTCCGCAGAACTGGGTTGGGTGTGAAAAAAATATTTGTTGTTAACATTCTTTTTTCATTCGTTTTTTCCAGTTACGAGTCCTTTTTTAAAGCTGATCGTTTTGTGTTCATTTTGTTTAGTTCTTTTTTCGTAACAGATTTAATGATTAGTATAGAGCTTAGAAAAAGTTTGCAGTGTGAGACAGGCAAGAAGTAAGGCATGTAGCAACATCAGCACGGCAAAGGGCACTCCTTTAAAGGCAAGGAAGGGCAAAAATATTTTAAGTCAAGTGATAGCGATTGCTGTATGAGTCGTACGATTTTTGAATCCAGCACGGGCAACACCAGGCCATGCTGCTAGTGTCTACTAAAAATCCTGCTTCCTCAAATTTATAGACAAATTCTCGAGATACATTTTTGGATTTCTTCCTACCAAATAAAAATAGATAATTTTTGGTCTCATCCACGTGTTTTTAATTCTTGAAGTTACAAGTCTATAACCACTTGACTGTATTCCTTTTGCATATAAACAATATTTCTAAAAATACCCACACCACAGATTTATAGTCAAATCATACAGATGCATGCTGGGATTTCTTCCTATCCAATAAAAATGGACAATTCTTGTATTGCATTGTTCAGTTCTTGTATTATGTTGCACTGTTCTTTTTATTCTTCTTACTGAGAATTTTGCCAATTCCACTTAAAAATGCCTGGATATTCAACAATTCTTGGTGTATTTGGCCTCGCATTTTCATGGAGAAGGACAACATCTTTTTCCTTTAATCCACTATACTAAAGTATATTACTGTACTTCAAATTTATTCCTAAGTGATAATTAGGATGATGTATTCATTATTACAATTAGTTTGCAAATATGGAAATTACTTATGACTCAATCTAATATTTTAGATTATGGGAATCCTTATCATAAAACACATTTCATCCTTTACGACTTCATTGGACAAAAGAGATGTTTGTGTTGACATAAGTGCATCTGTGCACATGAAAGAGTCAAGAAATAGAGATTTTGGTTATGATTATGCATAGATAGGAAATGGATGGATGCTGAAATTTTAAACTTTTAAATTTAATTTTTCTTATAAATTTGTCTGGGTATATTGTCTAGCCAATTTCATTACGTTTATTTTTATTTTTGTTTATTTCTTTTTAATGATTTTTGTTATTAAGTGTCCCACATTGTGATAACAGAAGTCCTGCCAAGAATCTGGACGTAAATTTACTGTGGATAATCATTTTTTTAATTTCACTCCTAGCAAGTCACTAAGATGCAAGGGGTTACTGAATGTGAAAGAATATGAGAAAAAGAAAAACATTAAGGTGAGATAACAATTAAAAAACAGGAAATAAGAAGTCACATGATAATAATTGACATTTCATTTAAATTTTTGAACATCAAAGTTGACTGGAAAGCAAGATGCCAGAAGAGAGTAGCAGAAATGATAAGTGAAAGAGAAAGAACTGTTAGTTTATGGTTACAACCAACCATTTCAACTGTAAAATGATGAGACCTAGCTGCCAATCTAATAGTAGTCAATTTTTCTTACTGTACACTTTTATCTTAGTAAATTGCTTTATCTTTTAATTAAGGTAGCATTTTTAAATTAAAATTATGGCCAGACAGTGATCAACTAATACATCGACTGTGGCATTTTAAAATTAGAATTATGCCCAGACAGGGATGAAACTAATACATTGACTGTGTTGCTTCATAAAAGTAAATCTGTTAATATGAGTCACTTTCAGTTATACGGAAAATAATGTGAATAATCATCAAAATATTTACAAAATGTTCTTATCTGTAGGCCAGATATTGATTATTGACATGTTTTTCAAACTTGCCTTCATTCTATATATATCTATCTATCTATCTATCTAACTATCTCTCTCTCTCTCTCTCTCTCTCTCTCTATATATATATATATATATATATATATATATATATATATATATATATCTACCTACCTATCTATCTCTCTCTCTCTCTATATATATATATATATATATATATATATATATATATGTTTGTGTGCGTGTATATGTGTGTGATTATTTATGCATGTATCAATGTATGTGTGTCTTTATGTACATATGCATAATCAATTTGGCATTTCTGTCAAACGCCAATTTTAAATACAAACAAAATTATCTTAACAAATATGAAATTTTATTAAATAATGACTACTGAAAAGGGAAAAAGGGAAAATATTGATTTATGTCATTTTATAAAACCTTTATCAATCACAGATACACTTGTGTGTGTGTGTGTGTGTGAGCTATATATATATATATATATATATATATATATATAGATTGATAATATTAGTGGTTAATATACACATACATATGTATACATATATATAAAATATATAAATATATATACATACATACACATACATATATATATGTATAAAAAATAATTCCAAGAGGATAGAATCCAAGTAGAACTCAATGTCCAGGACAGAGTAAGGATATAATAAAAAGGCTTAAATATATATATATATATATATATATATATATATATATATATATATTTGTACGTATGTCACTGGCTATATACATATATACATATATATATACATATATATATATATATATATATATATATATATATATATATATATATATATATTCCAGGTGTAACAGCAAAATTGTCCAATTATTAGATTAAGGTTTTAACTATTGTATCTTAGAAATGATTAAAGATATCTTACTGGAATTCTCTGATGTTTTTATAATACTATTCAATTCTACTTTGAACAATAAGAATGTATTTAGCTCTAAGTTGAAATGAGGATCCCTCTTGCTGTTGTGACCTCCTGATCCAGTTTTCCTCTCTACTGTTCCCTCTTTTTTAAACTTATTCATTGTTCTCTTAATGGTTCTTGAATGGATTTTGAAAATGGAAGCTAGAGTGTGAATGTTGGTACTATTACTGAAGGCCTGAATGATCTTTTTCCTCTCACCATTGCTCAGTTGGGAAGACATAGTGGGGCTGACACAAAATGATTTTTAACCTGTTCATTTTCTAGCTGAATAGTTCAAAGGGTTTTCAGTGATTCTTACAACAAATGGTGTCAAGATGGCTAAAAAAACCTGGGTAAAAGAAACTCTATTAGTTTAATGGTTTTCAGATTGTATGCTGTTACACAATTTGGACAATTTTGCTGTTACACGCACATGTTTTGCTGTTACGTATATATTTTTTTTTTATCTTGTGACCTGTAGGGTCATAGGAACACCATGTGTACTGTAGCTGCAGTAGAAGTGGTGTTTCTTGGGTAACATAGTTTGACAGAGCCCAACCCTCTCCAGGCCGGTTTTAAATTTAGAGTTTTTCCTTCCCCTAGATCGGTTGCCACTCAAGGCTAAAAACCCAGTTTGTCCTATTACTTACCCATAGCTGGGAGGAGAAGAGGATTCCTACCTTTCCCAAGTGTATTATTAGCACATAAGTGAATGTAATAGACCAGCTGGAATTTGAACTCGGCTCTCTGATTCATCAATCCGAACCATTATCCATTACTCCCACATATGTAAGCTCTCTTTGGCTTCCTCAGGTTCTGGCAAAATGCGTTGTTACTAAACTTTTCCACCTAGTCTCATTGTCTTAACGTTTCTTTTGGATATTATTATATATTCTATAAACACACATTTACCAGATTGTATTATGCAAGATAATGTTTTCACAAGAAAATTATATTGTCGTACCCTTTTGTAACTTCAATTCTTGAACTCAAATGGAAGTGCTCATTTTAATTTTACCAGCGCATATGACAAAAACTATTTTGTTCAACTGTGCACCCACATCCAGAATACTGTCTAAAATTACCATTGGTCATAAATCATCTTTTATGACCAATCAGAAAAGTGGTTTTGCTTGCACAAGAGTTTTCTATTAAATTAATATCTGGAAATGCTTCCTTTAATTTGGTATTTTTCAGATTGTTTTTGGCAAGATGGGCAACAGCCAGCTTTCTAGAATATGAAGTAACATTGTCTTACATGAATATTCAAGTTGAAATTTCTTACTTGTGACTTGTATAAGTAGGGCAAGTTGATTTTTTTCCCCTTTCTTTAGAAAAATCCACATTGCCCTAAGTGCAAAAGCTGATAAGTTCTGACACCAAAAATTAGATTCATTGCTTTCATCAATTCTTGAACATTTAGTTTTAAAGATCATCTGAAAAATGTACAGAAAAACCTAATCCAAATAAAGTTAATATATTTCATACTTGATACAGTGAATGGAAAAATATATTCAAACTTGAATTCTAATTATGAATCACCACAAGAAAAATATGCAATTTTTTTACTGTATTTGATAAGTAAAAACTGTTTAAAACAATTGGTTACTCAATGCATAACATTTGTTAGATGATAAATAATGAAAACAAATGATAGATAAATAAATATATAACACCATAAGATAAAAGTGTATATAACAACTGGACACAAATTATCAGACAAAATGTTTTAAATTTGCATTGTTTATTGAAAAATAGCACTAGAACTTCTGCATCGTATAATAAGTGACATCATAATATCACTAAATTCTTCAGTATAAATTCCCTTTGAAGTAAATGAAGGTCTTATTTGATGGCACAATGATTTAGTAATAATGTACTTGTGCCTTGTTTCTTGTACGTATACAATTTGTAAAGCTTCAGGAAATTATAAATTTTATAAGGCTATGTGATAAGTCTTTCACTGATCACCGGAATGAAATCCTAACATTATGATTTTGAACCTAAATCTAATTTTTAAACTCGTTTCCTCAAAAAACGGTAACAATTTTGAAAAAATAATTTGTGTCATTATTTATCATGTGAAATCCCAACTTACAAATTGAGTGTAATACCATGCTTCTAAAATTGACCTGCCCTATTTTACCAGTGAAAAGATGTCTTGTCCAAGATCTAAAACTAATTCTCTGCATTCATCTTGAACCATCATCAACTTTGAAAGGTTGTGTAATTTTACTTCCAATATTCAGTCCTAAATAGGTCTGTGGAACTTATTAAAAATTACTGTTGAGGAATCTATATCCATCTGTTTCCTTGTTCAATATCTTTCTGTTTCTTATGTCTATTGAAATATGGTAGTTTGATTGTTTTTCTATGTCTTTAACCAATGTTCTTAATATTCAAAATCTTTCCCTTGTATTTACATGCAGAGAAACCATATTCTCCAAGTATTTTCTTGTTCTTCAATACACTTTTTATTTATTATTATCCTTTTAATATTTATTTTTATTCATCATTACCCTCTTAGTATTTGTCAATACTCTTTTTAGGACATTCTCAGAGCCAGTATTTTTCTTGTTCTAATCTTACCAATGTTTTCAATTTCTTTTTTGATTGTTCTTTTGATCTATGATTTGGCTTTTGTGCAAAATCCTATATTGCATTTCCATCACTCAAGAACTTATGAGGTTACATCTTTCTTACAACACATGACAATCTATATATCTGAAATTAGAAAAAATAAATAACAATAAATATGCTGTTATATATACAGTGTAACCCGGATATAAGAGAAACCCGGATATAAGAGAGATTTTATCTGGTCCCAAATTAGAGCCTGTGTTAACCTAAACAAAATAGACCAAACTCGGATATAAGAGAAACCCGGATATAAGATACTTCTTCTCCAGTCCCGACAACTCTCTTATGTCTGGGTTACACTGTGTATATATATATATATATATATATATATATATATATATGCATACATGTGGTACCTTCGGAGCAGTTGATTCTTGGTTACCAAATATAACGCCTTCAGGGTCTCTCTGGTCCTTGATCCCACCAACCAAATGCAACCACCCTCTGGCCCTCTGGTCATCTAAGACTTGTAACACTGCAACTGGACACTGAGGTAATTGCTCCAATCTTGACCTTGCCCTATCCCATGTTGTGTATTTTTAAGATCATAGGATGGTCAGAATTGAATGACTGTTGGAGCATCTTGTACTAATTTGATCCACAGGGTGAAGGTATACAAATAATCAAATAAATAATATGACTCATGGATAGAAAAATAATAAAGTTGAATTTATATCAGTTCTTTGTTTTACAGCAAGTATTTTCCCAACCCGTCTTAAATGAGTGTGACACTTACGCAAGTTCTCAGAGCTGAATTACGAAATTCTGGTTTTTGGTACTGAGTTTGTTCTGCTTTTTGGTGTTAGTGTAATTCTGCTTTTCAGTGTTAACTTCAATGTGCTTTTCTGCATTAACTTTGTTGAATACAAAGGTGACGTTTACTTCTTGATCATAGCATAGTTTTGCTTCGAAGTCGGAGTTCTTTTAACTGGCAGGAGTCATGTGGGCAGTCTTGGGGTGCTGGTCGCTCCAAAAGTGAACTTCAAACAACTCACAAATGAACTTCAGACAAACTCTAGACGAACTAACTTCTCATGTGTTTGCTTATATGGACACTTACTCAATACTGGATTGGGGCAAGATGCAAGATGGGTTTTGGTGATTCCCCTAAATCTAATAAGTGTCCATTGTTCAAAAATTGATTACGCACACAATTTTAGTAAGACCTCCTCTCTCGCAAAGTATGGTCGCAGGATATCAATCTGCCCATATTTCTTCTCTCATTTATTGGCATCTTACTCTAGCACCTATCGAATGGCATTAATAAACTCTCCACCCTTCCTGATGTATTATCTGCACCTGTCACTATGGCTACCACCTGACCAATGGCTTCCCAATCGTCTTGGCATGACTTAATTTACTTCATTAATTAGAAGAGCTTATCTCCTTGGCATTTTGCTTATGTAGGGTTTTCCAGCTTGCACAATTAAGAATTAAAATTATCATTTGGAAATTTGCTTTTTCTCAACTTGTCCAAATTCCGATATTCAACACATGACCCCTTTTGATTGGTCGTTCCCTGAATTTTCTACTTGTTTACAAAGAATCTCTATTCTCCATTTCTGGATGGCAGATCATATCTTTGTTGACCTTGCTCATTCCATATTTTGAACCAACGCTTTTTAACGCTTGTCATACATCAATGCCAAATTGGCATTTCCCATTTTCATAATATTAAGAATCTCTTCTTCTCAATCCCGGGTCTTCAGACCATTTCCGTGTTGAGGTGCTTATCTTGATGTTTTCATAACTGGCAATTTTATGACCTCTCATAATTCATTATTGCAACTTGCCATATTGCTTTTTACATAATTTTGTCTCTTACACAATTTCTCTCTTGAGAAATTAAATCTTTTTTTAAAATACAAATTCTCTTTATCTATATCAGTGTGTTTGATGATATGGCTTTTTAACTCTTTATTTTCCAATGTTAAACATTTTCCAACATTAGATATATATATATATATATATATATATATATATATATTTACAATATTATGAGAAAAATCTCATACCACCAAACAAGTTATAGGAATTATTTCTAATGAAAATAGATATTGTAAGTTTAAATTCACATATTTTATTTATTGTTTTAATATGAGTATATTCTGATTCATTTTGTCAAAATTCACTTGTTAATACCAATTTCATAATAAAAACATTGGCTTGAATAATAAAATATGACATTGTGTGTGTGTGTGTGTGTATAATTCTAGAGTTGTAAGTCAATTGAACATCAGCTATGTTGGTTAGTTTCAAGAATTTTATATTTTTAAATAAATTCAATTCTACATTATTTACATTATTTGGACTATTGTCCTCATCTTTGTTGCCATATTTATTACAACGTTTCGGCCGTTGTATGCTCCGGCCTTCTTCAGGTGGTTGGAATGTTGAACTGAACCCTTTATTTCGCTCACTGGGGTAGACTGTTCTAGTTCCATGTGCCATGTTTTAATGGATGTCAGTTATCAGTTATCTCCTGTTAATTTCCCTCTGAAAGTTCTCCACTGCCTTAGCCGGGTATTGAACTCACACTGTTTGGGTCATTGTCACTGGATCTAACCACCGCCTTTATGCACTGTGCCATGTGTCCTTATGGCTGCTGGTGTTTCTACTTTCTATTAGTTTCTCTTCTATAAAGTTTGAGTACACCCTATATTATTAAAATAAATAAATAATTACACCCAAGTGTTAGCACACACACAAGCACACACGCCTACACACACACACATACATATTATTATTTAAATGTTATCTTTAGTGGATACTCGTATTTGAGTACACATTCTGTTTATTTATTAAACAGTATATTTATTTATGAATATTTATGTGTATATTTTTCTCTCTCTCTCTCTCTCTCTCTCTCTCTCTCTCTCTATATATATATATATATATATATATATATAAAAACAAACAAACCAACACTTAATAATATTAACTTTGAACATGGACATAATATCTTGACTGTGTTTTGAAACAAAAAAAATTAATCATTTTATAAAACATACATATAACAAACTATTTCTAATTCTACCAGTTGAAATATAATCCTTGAAAATGGCTAAATGTATAGCCGAAAGTGCTCAGATAAAAAGAACATTCGGACAGTTTTTATCTAATTTATCATCTGAAAAGAAAAACTTTATTAGATTACACGAGAAATTATATAAAAAAATAAATAAAATCATCTTGTCAGTCGTTTTTAATGAAATGTGCATGAAAGAAAGATTGCTGCCTAAATACACAAACATACATACATACATATATATATATATATATATATATATATATATATATATATATATATATAAATAAGGAGGATGGGAGGGATGAGAGATTGCCTAAGCACCTGTTTTATGAAGTGCTCACTCTTGGTAAGTGCCCTAGACCTAAACACAAGAAACTTTTCAAGAATGTTGAAAATTCATGAAAAGCAACCTAAAAACTCTTGAAACTAGTGTCAAAGACTGAGAAAAAGAGGCAGGGAATGGGTCTTGTTGAAGAAAGGTAGTTTTTGATGGTTACAATCACTTTCAGGTCAAAAGGATTGAACATTGGAAGTTTAAAAAAGCTCTTAGGAAAAGTGATGTAGACTTGACCCCAGAAGATATCCAGTCTCAGCTTGTATGAAACACATCTGTAGGAAGGTTGTTCTATCTCATGCTACATATGTTAGTCACCTAAGATTGCATGAAAATTGGTAGTCTAATGTCAACTATATGAATTTCCTTCCTGACAGAACCGCAGGGCCCTTAGGTCAGTTTTGTGATAAAATTTATGAGATATATATATATATATATATATATATATATATATATATGTATATGTAAATGTGTGTGTGTGTGTCTGAAAATATATAAAGAAATCTCTATTTATATATTGCATATATGTGAGTGTGTGTATAAAGAAAGTTCTATTTATATATTGTATATATATATATATATATATATATGTATGTATATGTGTCTGTGTGTGTGTAAGAATATATAAAGAATGATTTATTGCATATGTGTGTGTGTGTGTGTGTACAGATGTAGGTATGTGTTTTCTAGCCAAAAAAGGAACTTGTACCACATTTCTTCTGTTGATTTCAGGAAGCAAGCAAAAGATACATTTTTACTATTTTCTTCAACTTTTGAGAGTCTTCCCAGCCGCCATCAATTACATTATACACTCACCCCCTAAGAAAATGTCTACTGTCTCAGATTTTGTTCTTTGAAATTGGCAAGCAGTTTCAGTAGTAGAACCAAGTACTTTCAATATGAATGCCAGTGGCACCAAAACTCTTCCATAGTTGAATTGCATGACCCTAGGTTTTGGCAGGGACATTAATCTTTGAGAAAGCAATCAGTAAAAAGGTTTGGCACCACAAGGGATTAAAGCTAACAAATTAAACAGAAGTGTATATATAGCTATAAATATAGATATAGCTATAAATATATAGATATATATAAAAATAAATATATAGATATATATAAAAATAAATATATAGATATACATATATAGGTAATACAAAGTAAGAAATATGGAGAAATATATTAAGAAATAAAATCTAATATCTCCAAAAGTTAAAAAGATTAACAGCAAATAAGAGGGTTTTTTTTATTGTTCTTCGTATTGAAAAAAAATTTCTAAAGATATTTTGACAGCATAATTAATGTATTTCAAATCTTAGAAAACAGATACATTTGAGGACTTTCATAAAATGAATATCGGTTAGCAAAAAGCAAGGTTTTTAAACAAACTACAAACAATATGGTTGCAACATTTGGTTCTGAATAGTGGAAACTATTTTTATTTGAATTCTGAAAATTGTCAGCATTTTTCTTTTCTCCAAATTCAAAAGAAAATTTCTTAATGTGTGATTATTGGCTGAAGTTATTATTCATGCTGTCAAAAGTTTTTAAAAAGTCATAACATGAATATGAGTGGAATGAAGAAAATTAAATTTAAAAGAATTATTTGAGTAATTTTAAAGACTTAATTCTTTAATTGATTTAAATTTTCACAAAGAATGACAAACACTGTTATGAAAATACAGGGTGCGATGGGTAAATTGTCGCCATTTTAGATTTTTGATTTTGCACATGTGTGTTTGTTTTTGATCTTGTCAACTGCCCAATATAGTAGGGTCAGTTGGACACCATCTGTGAGTAAAAGAGCACCATGATGCAATTTTCTTTGCCAGAAATTTGGAAACAGCATGATGTATTACTTGGTATTGACACTGGAAGTTTTAATACAAACATTTCAAAGTGTTTGGGTATCAATCTGAGGACAGTGCAGAGGATTTGGAAAGATTTGGATGATTCTAATGATATGGCAACTCGGGAAACATTCAGATAAGAAAAGAACCCACAAATTTGTTGGTGAGAGCCTCAGACTTAACATGGAGGCCTAGATCAAGTGCCTTGAGGAGGTAGTACTGCCTGGGTCAAGAGCATGGCTGCTGGAAAACCTTATATCTGGCAACAGAACAAGCAGGAGAACCCAGTCATGTCTGTCAGACAATTACTATCACTCCTTCTATCTGCACACCCAACTCCCCAGACTGTAACCCCCCTTGATTATTATGTGTGGGGTGCAGTTGAGCAAGAGACCAACAAAACTCCTTGTAACACCAGAGATGAACTGGAAGCAAGGATTATGGTAACATTTACTAACTTAAACAAGGAGACAGTCCAGATGAGTTGCAGGAGATTCCAAAGTCGTCTTGAGATCATGGTTGAAGACAATGGCGATTTTATTGAATAAATTTACTCTTTAGTATTTCAAGATATTTTTGTGTAACTTTGATAAATATATCTGTTCAAATGAGATGTCAACGTTATTTTCATTTTTGCCTAATTTAGACGACAGTTTGTCCATCGCACCGTGTACTTTATATTTGCATTCATGGTCCCATCGTCTGCAGTAATTTTCAGTTTCATCTGACAATAACTCAATACTTGTCCATGCCTGCATTTGGTCTTCCCTGAACAATACGGACAGTTGCCTGGGAAACATACTCTTGAGTTGCTCATTTGGGTTTTGGTTCTAAATATTGGCTTAAAATTATAAAAAGAACAGCAAAAATCACTGTGACATTCCTAATCAAAGCAGCAGAAATTGCAAAACATGTACAATGTTTAAAAGACATAGGGCAAGAATAACATTAACTGTTTCCTTATATGGAAACATTAGGCATTTAATGACCAAGCAGCCAACTTTACTGTTGGTTGAAATTTATAAAATCTTTCTATTAAAACAATTTTCAGGAAAATAGGTTTCTCTGATCTAGTTATTATTATTAATGCTTTTTTCTAGTATTGGTGGGTGTTTCCTTCCTACCTTTTTGTGTGAATTAGTGTAGAAACTCAACAAGTTAATTATCTCATTATTTTATCATCAAGTTACAATGTGCTATCCATTTTAGTTGTTGCTACTGTTGAAAGTCCTCAAGTGATATGGTTTCTGTTATTTGGTACAGTTCTTTGATCATGATACTTTAGTCTGGGATACAAAAACATTAGCACATACCTTGCTTATGTGCTAAGGGGTTTCAAGGGGAAATCATACCCTTAAAAACTTATGGAATACAAGAAAGTCATGACTAAAGGTGGGGTAGAAAAAATATAGTATGGTAGACCATATTTAGAGGTTTAAGGGCACATATTATTTTCATTTAGGAATAAATTTGAAATACCTGACAGGAGTATTTGGTTTGTTTTGTTTAACGGGATATCATCTTCAATGGGTTATTTAATGCCAACAAAATTTTTATTGCTGGTAATATTTTTTTTCAAAAATGGATAGCTGGTAATATATATATATATATTTTTTTTTTCTCAAAAATGTATTTCTGGTAGTTATTTTTTCAAAAATGCATTGCTGGTAATAATTTTTTACAAAAATGTATTTATGGTATTAAAACCTATTTTTACACTTTCATAGTGTTTTGGCTCCAGTTTGGAGGTTAACTATTTGCCCATAGCTGAGGCCCTAACAGGTGCTACCAACCTGGGTCAGGATAGACTTGGGAACACTAGTAATTAAGAGGCCTTGCTCTCAGCATTTCGTAGATGTAATTTATTGTCATACCCAGGACGAGAGTATTGTTGCAGAGTGAAAAAGTTAATGATGGTGGCATATAGATATGACTTGGTTTACTGTGAAAATAACATTAGTCTCGTGGGCATATATGAGGTCTGATCACAAAATATTAGGACTGGTACTATAAAAAGAAAACAACACATATCACTTTGATATTTGATCTCCTTTGGAGTGCTTCCTCTTCTGAAGTCTAACACTTAATCAGGTATTGAACTCACAACTCTGTCACTGGATCTAACCAATGCATGGATAAAGGACCCAAAGAGTTATGAGTTCAATACCTGGTTAAGGCAGTGGAGAACTTGGATGGTGAAGTTACAGGAGATAACTGATAATTGACATGCATTAGACATGGCATGTGGAACTAGAACAGTCTACCCCAGTGAGTGAAATAAAAGTTTCAGTTCGACATTCCAACCACCTGAAGAAGGCTGGAGCATATAATGGCTGAAATGTTGTGATAAATATGGCAATAAAGATGAGGATGAGGATCCAAATAATGTAAATAGTGTACATAATACCTCATCTCAGAAATATAGTCAGATACTGATACAGTTAAAACCAGAAAGTATCCAAAGAAGTGTTTCGGTACCATATTTGGTATATAAAAGAAGCTCTGTTCAGAAACCTTAAATCTTTGTCATTGAAGTATATTTGAAAGATTGTCTCATTATACATCAATATATAAATAATGGAAATTAATATTCTAGGCATGAAAATCATGCAGTGCATGACAACTTAGTGCTGGGAATTCATCTTCTCACAAAAAAGTAGAGGCATGTAAATGTATTCATTGTTTGAGCATTAATAATAAAAAAAAACTTATATGTATAGAAAGAAAAATCACTTGAAACTTAATTCCACAACAGTATGAAGAATAAGAATAAAAAAAAATAGCTAAATATTCTTCTCTTGCTGATAGATTTTTTTTTACTCCTGTGGCAGTGGAGACTTCAGGGGTTATTGGCCCTCGTTCGATGGTGTTCCTTTGGAGGATTGGCGCGATTGTGTCTCGATTAAGGAACGAGCCTTGCGAAACGGAGTGGCTCTTGCAGCGTGTCTCACTGGTGATGGTTCGAAGTAATGCTTTCTCCATCATTGCGGCTGGCAGAGGATAGAAAAAATTGTTTATAGTTACGTTGTTCTGGAATTGTCATCATTGGTCGACTGAACTTGCTTTGTTTCAATGACTTTTATTTTGTTATTATTAGTTACTTTGTTCAAAGAATAAGAAACACTCCATACACTACAGTTCGAAAGTTTGAGGTAACACTTGATCATTTTTAAATTGTCCCCAAAAGTAGTTGTTTTGTACTTTAAATAAGAGAAAATTATTATACATTGTTAAAAAAAAGTGAGAGATGATTTTTTTATATGAAATTTTATTATGACAAAAATAAAAAAGCATTTCATGATTAAATTATGCTCTTGTTAAAATATCCTCCTTTAGCTTTGATTACTGCAGCATAAATTTTGGGCAAAGGTTTGTGCTGCTTTAATCAAGGTTAAAGGAAGATATTTTGACAAGAGCAAAATGTAATCCTTATCTTTTTGACCTTCCTTGGATTAAAAAAAAGACAGTTCAGATAACTAGAATATCCAAATCTTTTCTAATATGTTGGACTTATTCTAGATAATTGGCAACATCCTTCTCTTTTGATTTCTTCCACTGTATTCCTTACCAGCACTTCAACATAAAAATTTTTTCCAAGAGCCTGCATTTCTTATGCAACACTCAACGATAAAAACATTTGTTCATTAAGTAAATTGCATTAAAAGATTCAGATTGTTAATACACTTCGATATTTGGTTATGTTCTTAAGTTTGTTTAATAGCAATCAAATTTCATCTGTTAATTACAAAAGCTCTGGGCCAAATCCATTTGTCTAAGGCATTTATTCCACTGGGGTTCTTAAAACTTCCTTTGTTTTTAATTTTAAACATTTTTTGTTTCAGCTAATTTTATTCTTTTCAGACTCATTAGCTTCACTTTAATCTATGTGTGATGTATCTTTTTTTTTTTGTCAGAGTAGAGGGTGACTGATTCTGTTCTCTTTCCTTTGCCGTAATTTCAAAGTTCACTTTAATTGATGATTATACAAACTTTTTCATTATCATTAAAACAAAGCAAATTCTTTTTTTCTTCTTGGCTTTCTCTCATTGTTTTGTTTTAATTATTTACAACAAGCATAATTAAATTTATAGTAAAAAATAAAAATGCATTTTTGTAGCCTAGAAATACAATTTATCATTTTAAATTGCTTTCCAACCCCCCCCCCCGCTATCTTGAAAAAATGCATATATGAACATCTTTTTCGAATTAAATTTTGTATCCATTGCATCTTTTCAAAATTACACTTGACTAGAAGGAATTGAATAGTCCTTACTTTAATAGAAAATACACTTCTGTATAAAGAAAGACTTCTAAAATGTATACTTTTTATTTTGACACCATTGACATGGACCATAAAAAAATGACAACAATAATGGAACAATTTTGGCAATTGCATTGTACTCAGTTTCTTCTTTGTGTTTAATACTTCCTAAATACTAAGCTAAACTAATACCATTCTGTTGTAGAGTTGTATATCGAAGTGGTTGATATCTAAGTAAGTGGTAACACAAACTGAATACAATTAATCTACTGTTCTTGTCTAAGGGAGACAATTTATAGCTTCCACTCTTCACACATTTAAATTAAACTTTACTCTACACATTCTCTGAAAAATTGTGATTTCTATGTCACAAAAAGAATAAAGACAATAATTTGTGATGTAGAAAAGTGGTATGTAAAATGTATATATCCATGTTTGCTTGAAGAATGACAAAAGTTCTTGGGTTAAGATTTGTTTTCAGTGAAATATACATAAATGAAGAATTCCTGTCCAAATACCCTCAATTAAATATATATATATATATATATACATTATGAAATAGACAAAATCTGACAATTATTTTAAGACATTTAAATATAAAAATGTCTTAAAATAATTGTCTGACTTTGTCCATTTCATAATGTGTGACGTCATTTGTTTACATTTGGATACGCATCGAGCAGATATGAGTGTACGAGAGAAAATCATGGAGAATTGTAGTTTAAAAGCAGTAACATCGACCTTGCTAACTGAAACACTCCTCTGTGGTGAAATCGATAAAATAAGGTGAGGCTATATGACGGTTCCGTATAGGATACAGGTTCGATTCCTGTTGGAGGATGCATATTTTCTATGACAATTTCTCGTACATTCAGGCCGGTAAATGTTGTTAATACTGTTTATTATAAACAGAGCATTTACTTAAATATTTGTATCTATAAAAAAGAATGTATAAACATAAAAATGTCTTAACATATATATATATATATATATATACACATACACGTTGAGTTTTCTATATACAACTTATAACAAAACTATTAATTCTGTTATTTTACAATCTAAGATGCCATTAAAGCAATGTAAATTTTGTCTTTAACTTCCTGCTGAGAATTGAAAATAAAGAAAAAAGTCTGTTTTTAAAATCAATAAAAGTAAAGGATAAATCTAACAGAAAACAAAAAATAAAAATGCATACATTAGAAACCTGGTTTCACTGCTTAGTAATGAGATAATTTGTTGTTATGGCAAATTAAGCTTGTTTGTTTCAAGTTGCCTTGTGTAATGTGTTCTGTTACCATAACAATGGAATATGTCATTATTAAGGAGCAAGATGAAACTGTGTGACTGACAAATATATAAAGTTTTATATATACTGATATAATTTAAAAATCATTTTGATATATAGAATTTATATTAAAGAAGATGTATAGCTTAATGGTTATCAGCATGGAAATAGAATAGAGAAGTAAATTTTAATTTTGCATATATCTTGTGCTAA
>OZ038488.1:118389252-118539252 GCA_964036315.1 Acanthosepion esculentum | reverse complement strand
TCCCACTGGGCTTACAACTGAACATGGAGACCTTTATCAAGTGCTGCCCTGGGTCAAGAGGGTGGCTGCTGGAAGACCCTATGTCTAGCAAAAGGACTCTGCACCATGCCACACAAGCAGGAGAACCCAGTTATGGCTATCAGATAATTTCTATGACTACATCACTCCTTACATCTGGCCACTTAACCCCCCAGACTGCAACCTTCTTGATTATTATGTGTGGGGTGCAGCTGAGCAGCATAGTGAAAAAACTCCTTGTAATACCAAAGATAAACTGAAGGCAAGGATTATGGCAGCATTCACCAACTTAAACAAGGAGACCATCCAGAAGAGTTGCAGGAGGATGTTGCTGAAGCCAATGGTGATTTTATTTGAATAAATTTATTCGTTAGTATTTCAAGATATTTTTGTGTAATTTTAGTAAATATATCTGTTAAAACAAGATGTTATAATTTTTTTATTTTTGCATAATTTAGATGACAATTTATCCATCGCACATTATACATATCTATCTATCTATCTATCTATCTATATATATATATATATATATATATATATATATATATAAATTGTTTATTACTCGGCCTAATAAATTAATGGGTATATGCTTGTATTATAGTAAAAAACATAGAGTAATTCATATATTTAAATAACACAGTAGTAAAAATCTTATTTTCCATTTTTTTTTTTAACTTACTGCTTAAAAATTCCTAAAAACAATATTTCGTTTAATTTAACTTTTATTTTATTTTCCTCTCTGATGAACTTCTAATTTTAACTTAAATTTTGTGATTTTTTTGTTTCTGACTGTGAAAAAAAGAGAAACAAGGGCTTGGAGAATTTGAAATTTACCAGATTGTGTGAATGGATGGCAGAACAGAGAGTAGAAAGGATAGTAAAAGGACAAATATTGTTGTGAGCTACAATGGATAGATGTTGTGGAGAGCCATGATCATTCACATCCTGAAGTGACACTAAAAAAAGAAGAAGAAGAAGAAGAAGAAGTAGTAGTAGAAGAATTTTATATCCTATTCATGAGTGTTTTGATATGAGCAGTCATATATATATGTGTGTGTGTGTGTGTGTGTGTGTGTGTGTGTGTGTGTGTGTGCACGTGCATTTAATTTTATAATTATCTAGTTTTAGGGAAGATAGTAATTAATTGAACTCATCCATTACCTGTAATTTCTAGTGAGTCGTCGTGGTATGAATTTACACCACAACCAATGTGATGGATTAATTAAACCTGATTTCAATCAGAGTCACCTCAGTGTTCTGTCAGCCCTGATCATATTATAGTATCTGGTCTCAGTGTGTCTTTGCAATTTTATAGAGGACTGAACTAAGTGGAATTCCTATTTCATATATTCGATGTATGCTGTACATTATACATCAGTTGTCAAAATCTAGAAAATAATTGGGAATATATCTGAAAACAGTACTGCAATTTTGTAAAATCCATCTATTGGATGCTTTAGTACACATCATCATTGATGTTTCAAGCCGAGGTTCATTAGGGGCTTTGGGTCTTTCAACATCATACCCCCTCACCACGGTGACCCAGCCGATACTGATCGGGCATCAACTTGTGTACCATCTGTCAGCTACAGTTTTTCCCATCTTCCAAACTACACACCATGCGACTCTTCTTGGCAATTTATTGTCCAATCCTGGGTAACTTCTGGTTCACCAGCAGTGTACGCTCTTCCATAAAAAAGGAAGGAAATACAGCCACAATTTCTATCTGATCAGGAATATGGCAGCATGTTTGGCTTGAAGTGGTATGAGTTGAATAAAGATTGAAACGGAGTGAGATAGGATACAATTTCATCTAAACTATATACAGCATACCTTGAAAGTATATTTTTGAAATTAACTGGGAAGGTATGGAAGTATACACAAACGTTGAATATTTAAATCTTCTCTGATCTAAATCACCAGAAACGAAGTTGTACAAAGAGACCAAATCCAAATAGTTTCTTTGTGTTTCATTAAGGGGTTCCTGTCATCTAATGATTGCCTGAAACTCTGCGTGGTTTCATTGGTCAGTGTTACTGCTCTGTCCTTATTAAGCATTAAGTACTTTAGGCTATTGTCTAGATAGGTATCTAAATTTTCTCTTCTTTTGTCCTTTTTTTTGTTTGTTTGACTTCAGTTTGTTTTTTTCTCTTTTGTTGTTTCAAGTTTTTTTTAATTTGGCAGACTTTTTGCTTGTAGGGTTGTATTTGGAAGCTTTACCAATAGTTTGCTTTGTTTTGGTTTATATATATGTTTAAGTTCATGAAGTTGAGGTACCAAGGATTATGGCAGCATTCACCAACTTAAACAAGGAAAACTGTCCAGAAGAGTTGCAGGAGGCTGTGGCTGAAGCCAATGTCGATTTTATTTGGTTGTGGTGTAAATTTATACCACCAGAACAATTGCCATGAAAATATTTATAGAAAAGGTTCCTGAAAGCTATCATTGAAGTTGAGATGTCAAGTCAAGACTGATAACATTGCAGATTCTTCTTTGGATTTCTATAAACATATCAGACTAGATGTGGCAACAATAATGCAGTAGACTCATAAAGATGTAAAAGAGATTCAGGCAATAAAAATTATCTATCATGACACAATGAACTAACTTTCTTAGAAGCAGACTTAGTAATTGATTCAATATAATCATTCTAATTCATATCAGTGGATACATTAGACCAAGAAGATGTAATAATGAGTTACTCTGCTGGAGGTTAGCATTAGCCATGCTGATGAAAAGCAAAACAGGTTCTCTAAGATGAAACAAGTATCAATATGTCTATGGCAGATAGTGGACTAGCATATGAATACACTGACTAGTTGAAAGGTTGTGTAGCCCTAATTTAGGCAAGATTAGTAGCTAGTGAAGAACCTCACCAACCAAGGATATGAGATGGAATCACCCCCAAACATGAAGCTCTAATTCTCAGCTTATCATGTGTCAAAGTAAACATCCTTACTGCTTCAACTGATGACAAGTTATCCAATCACTACTGTTGTAGCAATAACTCTTAACACTATTAGTGACATCACTATTGCTGAGATCTAGATCTTAATTACCATTCATTCAGCGATGACGGGTGGTGGAGGAGGGGGAGGGGTAATGAGATGATGATGGTAGTGGTGTTGATGATGATGATGGCAGCAGTATGTAAGAGTCAGTGGAGACTGCTATTCTTGGTATCTGTTGCACATGCCTTAAGAGGACATCCCTTTGAGAAGAACAGTGATGCTGGAAATAGCCAAGCATAGTAAAAAGAAGCTGATTTTGTGGAAATATATGTGATGGTTGGCAAGAGAATGTTGAAGAAGCTGGAGAGAGAATAAAAAAGAAGAAAGAGGAAGTATAAAGAATGAAATGAAAAGGAAAGGAAGAAGTAGAAGAGAGTAGGAATGAAAAAGAAAAAGAGATGAAAAATGAAAGAGGTGAGCAAGAAGGAAAAGAAGAAGAATGGAACAAAAGAAAGAGTGGGAATGATGGACAAAAATGAAAGAAAAAAGACATAAGAAGTGAAAGAAAAATGCAAGAAAGAAAGAGTAAAAGAAAAGAGATAAAGATAAAAAGAATGAAATAAAAAATAAGAAAAAATGAAAGAGAAAAGAAAGCAATATAGAAAAGAAGCAAAAAAGAATGAATGAAATAAATGAGAAAGAAAAGAAGAAATGAAAGAAAAAGAAAGAAGAAAGATGTGTGAAAAGAAAAGGAGAGAAAGGTTAAAACAAAAGTAGGTAAGACTGAAAATAGAATTAAGAAAAAAGAAAAAGAAAGAAAATTTGGAAAAAGAAAGAGAGAAAAGTCTAAGAAAAGTAGGGAAGAATAGAGGTATAGAACGGTACTGGAGTAAAAGAAGAAAAAGCAGGGAAATTTCAGGAAGAAGAGAAAGAGAAAAAAGTACTGAATGAAATGATGTGGAGAAGATAAAAATGAAGATAAAATATTTAAAAAAATAAATATTAGAAAGAAACATAAAAATGATGAGGTAATAAAAGATAAAAAGAAAATGAATCTTAGGGAGAGAATAAATAGATAGGGAAGAAAGAAAAGAAAAAACTGAAGAGAGGAAAGGAAAGAGGGGGGTAGTGGCAAGAAGAAAAGCATAGCCAAGAAGAGAAAGAGACAGTGAGAGAGCTGAATCAGGTTTTTAAATAAAAAGGAATACAAAGGAAAAGTTTATTAAGTTGCTTCTTACAGTAAACAGCAAATGTACTTTATTTTGTTTGGCAAGAAAGAAACTGTATACAATATTTATATACAAGCATAATAACTGATAAAAAAGACAGGATTATTTGCATGAAGACCAGTGGGTCTACTTATTATCAGAGCGGCACTCCCAGGCCTGGGATCAAAGTGTAGTACATGTTTTTCACCTGTCTACCGTGTTTTTTAAGGATGTTTGGCCCAGGTGATTCCAACCTTGTAACTATACCTTCCTCATTGCACTAAAAAAGCAAGGTTGGTGAGTACTGAGACCAGTGTGTCAGTGGTCATGGAAACTTGGCAGCTTTTTCCTTGGCCCATGTTTATGCATAAAACTGACATTAAACTGATCTTGTGTTACTTCTTACTATCTTCTTGCTGAGATGAAAGTGTAGTATTCTTTTTTTCTCCTCAGCTATGTTTCAAGGTTGCCATGCAGGACATTTGTGGTGTATTTCTGTTTTCAGGACAGTTCATGATCTCCCTAAAATTTTGAACCTCATTGGGTACTACCCAACTATGACATAGTAGTGCACCCAGTGTGGTTCAGAATATGTGTAAGTATGTGTATATATGTGTGTTTGAGAGAGAGAGAGAGAGAGAGATGTTACTGTTTCAAAATTGAAGGTAGGTAATTCTAACTGAAAAACTTATTTACCTTTAAATACCTACCCTCAGGAATCCACATATCCTGCTCCTAGACCGATGCCCCATTATGTTGGCCTTGTGCCAGGGCTAGACTAAAAAAAATGTAAACTATATATACTATAGTATACCAATATACCCATGCATAAAATACGGCTGTTTAAAAGTATGAAACTATTAATACACACAGCCATTTGAGTCCTCAGGTACATGGGTGGATAGATGTTTAATCGTAAGTGTTTATTATACCCCTTTTTGTCTGCCAGTGAGGAAACGCAAATATAAGCTTACGTTTTTTTCCTCACAGACATCGGTCTGTTTTCTTTTTACTATTCTGCTTGCAAGACAGGCTGATATATATATATTTTTTTATTTCTATACAATATCAGACCTGACCGACTGACAGATGTTTCTCGTAGTCCTGCTCTGTAGTGTAGCCGACCAGAAAACAAGTCGTCCACCTCACTATGGAGCCTATGAGGGCGAGAGTTAGAATTTTTTTTTTTTTTTTTACTTCTTAATCTGTTTTATTAACTTTTGTTGAATGTGCTATCTTCTTCTTGTATCATTTGTTTAGAGAATTTTTACTTTTACTATCTCGTCTTTCTCTTACATTATTAGACTCCATTATTATTGCCAAAATTCTTTAAACAAAAACGGGTTTTTAGTCGATTGTGAGGAAAGGACATCTTTTATTCTTTTGCATCACATCGCATCTCCATTATACATTTTCTAATCACTTTGTCAAACACAAATCAATGATTTGTTTATTGTAATATAATGTTTTATATTCATACATTTTATTCTTAATTTTTTTTAAATCTTCTTTTTTTTTTTTTTAATGCTTTTTTAAATTTTTTTCTTGATTTTATTTTTCTCTTTCTTTGGTGTTTTTTCAGCCCCCCCCATCTTTTCTCACCCCCCCCATCTTTTCTCACCCCCCCTCTTTTCTCACACTAAAATTCTTGCCTTCATTTCTCAATCAATTCTTCTCTCTTCAACTCCCCCCCCCACACACTTTTTTTTTGACAGCAATTCAAGTTGACTCACGCTGCAAGCGTAACCTAAAAATTACTGAATTTTTTTATACGTCCCTTCTCTTACTTTGGATTTTTTTCAGACTCTTTTACACCTGGTATAAATTATTTATAATAAATATTCTCGAAGAATTTCCTTGAATTACATAAATAAAAGCTTCACTGCACGTGACTTTTTTTTTTTTTTTTTTTAATTCGAAAAGAAAAAAAAATAATAAAAATAAATAGAATGCAATATGGTCATCTGTTGTTTGTAATTCAGTCTTCTTGGTGCCTTCGAAATTCAGTATTTTTTTTATATCAAATTATTATGCCATTATCAACGAGATGTCTAAATCAGCGGTTGCCAACCTTTTGAACTTCATGGGTCACTAACAAAAAATGTATAAATCTGGCGGACCACAAATATGAATTTAGAAAGAAAAGGTAAATACATATAAAATTTATAAATAATAATAATCGGAAAACTTTAATAATTAAATGTACCCATTAAAGCTAACAAAGTTATAGTGTAATTATAAAACAAATTGAACATTTGTGATGTCTGGATGATGTCACATTCTTGTCTTGTGTACATTTTGAGATTAAAGGTCTTGAACATACCATCCATGCGTTTTTGTTACTCATCATGTTTGAATCTGAAGCTGCATAAAAATTGAAATAATGTCCCAATTTTTCTACGGACCACCCGTGGCGACCACTGGTCTCTAAATAATCTGGAAATATCTCTCAGGCTGTAGGTATTTTTGTTAATTTAAAAAAGTAGATTATATTTACTGTGTGAGTAAAAAGAGGATTTAAAACTTTTCTTTTTGGTTTCCCTCTTCCCCAATAAAATAAATAAAAAGACCAATTCTTTTATTTTTATCCTCAAAATCTAAATTCTAACGCTAATCGCTTTTCACGTTTATGAAGCTTATTTTTTTTATTGAAACAAAAACCAAATTTTTCTTATATTCAATATTTTTTTTTACTTTTTAGTGCAAAATAAGCCTTTTTGAACCACAAAATCTTCATTTTAGTTTTAAAACTTCTTTTATTTTTCTTGTCTTGCTCCCACCTCGTTTTCTTTCTTTCTTTTCATTTGTAAATTTTTATTGACTCTTTGTTTTTCCTTCTCTACACTTTTTCTCTTTCTTCGTTTTTAAATTTCTTCATATTTTTATTTTTCTTCATTGAACTTCATCTAGTTTTCTTGGGCACCATTGATTTTTTAACATTCGAAACGAATTTCGTATATCAAATAAATAATGAATTATCTTCCTATATTTATTTACCTAGCCTCATATTCTGATCACTTAACTTTTTTAAGTGAGTGTTTCAAGGTACAAAGTCAAGCAAGAAAGTGGTGCTCTTTGAGAAGTAACGGTATATTTATACCACTAAAATTAAATTTATAATCCTAAAAATGAAATGTGCTGATATCCCATAGTGATGTTGGACGTGAAACTACAAATTGATTTTACTTAGAATATAAATACTTGATTAAAAAAAAAATAAAACAGTAAGTAAAAAAAAAAACCCATAGCAAATGTCAATGACTGCACTCAGGAGATTTACTAACATTTCACTGGACTAAAAAAATAAGAGTGTGTAAAGTTTAAACTCTAAAACTAAATTTTATTTTCAATTTTAATATTGTCATTTTTTAACTTTTGAAACACAATTACTAATTCCCATCTTAAATTGTATGTGAAACCAAAATAATTAATTTTCTTTACGGCAACCGTGAGCTCAAATCATTGGAGCTCAAATATTGTCGAGAATTTGTCTTGTTTTTCTTTTCTTTGCAATTTTTACTTTATGAAATACTTTTACTTTGAATTTTAGATGCTCTTTTGCAACAATCTTTGAATATCCAAATATTTATTGGTCTCAAATATTGAATGATAGTTTTTTTGGGTTTTTTTTCTCAATTAAAACAACAAAAAAAGATGGATTATGGAAGCTTGTTAAGGAAAAAAAGTTCAATTGTTTTGGACATTAAAATTGTCGACACCTAGCTTTTTTATCATTCTTTTATTTGTCTTTTTTATTTCTTATTGACTCGACACGATTTTCAATTTTATTTATTTTTCTTGAATATAAACCTCCTTTTTCTTTTTCTCTTAAAAAAAAAGAAAAACGAAAACGTTCCCGCCCAAATCCACTCTCCACCGTCAGAAACTTTTAATGTCCCTCTAAAACGGAACCTTTCTCATTCTTTTGCTTCCTTTCATCGTCATCATGCAAATTGATCCTACATCTAAATTTTTGTCTAAAAGGAGATGCCGTTTTAAATGTGTGCTTGGCACAGTGGATTTGATTGTTGAAGTGGGGAATATAGAAACCTAACATTCATCTGAATTAGACAAATGCTAACTCGCACTCAAGGGTCGCTGAGTGGGTGAGAAAGAATCAATCCACTCTCTAGTCTGATGCTTGCATGAAAAAACTCTATTCATTGTGATTTGTCTATTCTCAGCCACCTTCCACCCACTTCCGAGTTGAAAGCTCCAATTTGTTTTCTTCGTTTAAGCTTGACATCGCTGTATAGATTTTATAGATATTCTTTTGTCTTTTGCTGCTATAGAAATAAAGAATGAAGAGCTTAAACCAAAAAAGTTTTTTTTTTTACATTGTTTCTATAGAAATGCCAAAGTCTCAAGAGAATTTGAGAGTTTGATTTATAAAAACATGATTGTTGAGGATTGAATAATGCTTAGAGAGATGTACATTTTTTATTTTTTATTTTATTAGTTGCAAGATTGCCTACATCTCCAGAGAATTTATGGACTTGTATTCTTTTGTTTTCATAGAAAAGTGACTGCTAACTATCAAAAAAAGCTTGTTTAGAAATTATTTTCACTTGGATAAGTTGATACAACAGCACACAGAAGACCAATAATAGATTACAGAACGTAAAGATTATTTCTTATTTTTTTATAGAAGTTAATTAATAATATCAAAACTTAGATAAGTATAAGAAATAGATTAGCTTTATTAATTGAAATGCTACATTATCAGTGTCATTCTGATAAGTTTTAATAATACAGTGTAACCCGGATATAAGAGAGTTGTCGGAACCGGGGGTCTCTTATATCCGGGTTTCTCTTTATATCCGGGTTTGGTCTATTTTGTTTTAACACAGGCTCTAATTTGGGACCAGAGAAAATCTCTTATATCCGGGTTTCTCTTATACCCGGGTCTCTTATATCCGGGTTACACTGTATTGTGATTTTGCTCGAGTTATTTTGAAATTATTGAAAGAGAAAACGTAAATTGGGGAAATAGTTTTCCTAATTCCTTCTTTTGAAAAAACTGAAACAAAGAAGTGTCTGTAATGTAATCAGTCCTGACCTGTGGTGATGCCTGGGGCCAACTCCTTGATTGTATGCCCCTTAGATGGGGTGGGGGGGATCCTATACCAGTCTCACTTATCAAAACACGGACACGGATCCATATGCACTCCAGTTTGTGGGACTGTAGGGCACTTGTACAACAATGTTAACAAATTTCAAAAAGTAAATTTTTATTTTACTCTTTGACTGGTTGCGTTCCCGATATGGATGTTGTCACACCATCTGCCCCGCCCCGCAGGCTACTGCTGACCTGGCATCTCAACTTCAATCATTTATCCACTACTGTGATGTGGCCTCCTTCTGTCTTTTCTATAAATATTTTCATGGCAAGTGTTCTAATGAACACGTCTTCTTTGTTTGTCACCTGCATTAATTTAAGCGCGCTTATTGGCAACTAGCTTTCATCGTTTTACTGTTGAACGAGCTGGATGTAACCTTGTTCTATTCTAAGAGTTTCTTTTCTCATACTCCTCGCCTGTGGAACTCTTCCGTTTTCTGGCTTCCCTTGCCACCTACAATCTTCAAAGATTTCACTGCAGCATCAATCACCATCTTTTTTTCCCTTAATCTTGTTCTTTTATTGTCCTTTCTCCTCACTACACTTCTTTGAGTAACCCTTTGCGTCATCGCAGCATTATCACCTTGCTCGGGGTGAAATGATTAAAAACAAATTGGAACAACACAAACAAATTTAATTGGAAACAATATTGAGAAAGACACAGGATTGTTAATGATTCTCTCGTTTAGTTGATGGGAAGCTTTGACACCTCCTCTGCCTGAGATCTCACTAATTATAATAATAGTAATACCAAGTAGTAATAATAACAACAATGAAGATTTGACTGTATAAACAAAGGTTAATATTTACACACAGTGTGTGGCACTGTTGGTAAGTGTCTGAAAACCTCACCTTAGGTTAACCCAAGCCTTATGGGTGAAATTGAGTAGATGACACTGTCTGTTAGATGTCAATGATTGTGTTAGTATTATAATACAAGTCATCATGATCAAGTTTTTGTATGTACTGGCCTTGTTCAGTTACATTCCAAATTATATTCTCTCTCAAAGAAACTGTACAAAGTCTGTTCAGTGTAGTTGCAGTATAAACCACAAGTTTGCACTGAGATTACTGAACAAACACATATGTGCCTAAGCAGATTTCTGCAACAGGAATTGGTTAGCTATCCTAATATACTTCATAGCTTATATACACACACAATTCAGAAGCTGCATGAATGAGCGGAAAATGTGACCATTTTTTTTAACAACGTGGAATTCAAATGTGTCATTGATTTAGGACAAGAGATCTGATCTTCTCGTCATAAACAAATATAGTCATGACTCTTCACAGCTTCCTTTTCCTTATTGTCCTTTACCATCCGTTTTTGTCCCCACTCTACCATCTATTTTCACCAACTTGTTAAGTAGGTTACTTTCTGTTTCCTTTTGATCTCTGTTGCTTTCACTACATCCTGTGAGTATTAAATTCTCCAAGCCCTCTTTCTTCATTATGCATCCTAGAAATTTCAGTTGTCACTTTCTGATTTTTCCTACTTTTCTCAAGACATTTCCTGACAAACTGATGATACTAGTTTTGCAAGTGTGGAAGGCCTTCACTGTGGTTTTAGTGATACTGAACATCAACATTAATATAATTTGTGTGTTGAAATATTCAATACATATAGACAGATTTATTTTTTTTATTTGATTTGGGAATTATCACAGCTTGAAAAGATCTTTTGTTGCTCACACATAAAATAACTTCCCAGATGAATGATACAGATGAGGAAGGCTCAAGAATGCGCTGGCCAAAAAATAATTGAAAGCAGTAAAGATAAGAGCAGGAACAACTGATGAATATCAGAGTTGTAGAGAATATTTGCTAATCCAATATTTATTCTTAAGAAATTTCAGATTAGCATTTTAATCTTTTCATATAATTTCAAACCCAATAGAAATGTTGCCATCATGCTGGATGGAAAAGTCTCAATTATTTGATCAAAAACAAAATAATTCATCTTTTATTTGAAACATAATTGAAGTAAAGTTTTAAGCTTGATGTTTAGCAGATGTTAAAACTTTTTGCTAGACATGCATTGATAACCCTATTTGCCTCAGAAACCACTTTTCAGCTTCTGGGCATGTGGAAAAAGAAAAAATTGGGAGCATGTGTGCTGTAAATCTGAAGAGTTGAATTTCTTTTTCATTTCGTGCTGAGATCTGGATAGGACGCTAAAATTAGCACATGTGCAGCAGCCACCCAAGGCTTAGACTATACGCGCGTCACTAACTCTCTAATTCACCAACAGAGTAAGGTCAACTTTTTCTTCATCCTTTTTATAGAGATTTAAGAGCATTCCAAGAATTCACACTTTCTGTGAGGAACATTCCTTGAAATTTTCTCCGTGTAAAATTGTTCCCAATGGAATAAATATTTCTATGTTTTCTTTCACTCTTTTGTTCATCTATTTTCCTAAACAATTCAACACTTACCCATTTTGCTCATCAATACTGACATTTTTTTAACTACATGATATTAGGTATTTCTTACACCTACAGGAGTAAAACAAAATTGCCCTGAATTTGTTTGTAATTTAATATTTAACCTTGATTATTATTCATAAAACCTTTTTCTGTATATTACTCCTTATGTCTAAATTGTTCTCACAGTCTTGATGCCATTCTTTATTCTTAAATGATTAAAAAATATAATAATCAAGAGAATTTTTTGTGGGACTCTCCCATTTAGTACATTTTCATTTGCAAAAACATCATGGGCAGTTAGTAATTTCAAAGTATCAATATGTTCAACAGAGATTGAGGCATATAAACACACTATATACAAGAAAAAAAATTCTCTACTCAAGTAAAATGTGATTCCAAAATAAAATTTGATTTTTGCTAATTCTGATTTGGAGAAGTCAGTTAGGCTGGGAAGTTTTATCACTCCCTTAAATATAATCTGATATTTTATTGAGACTTGGGCCATCATTCCTCAGTGATTTCACTCCTTTTGTTTGAGATTCACCTCTGTTAAGACTGACTGGTCACTCTTAAGCTTAACAATGAAGGATAATACTTATTACCAGGATAGAGATATATATATATATATATAGTCGCCTGACGATTGCACTAGCATGAAACAGACTGTCGCCTCTAAGTGCTGACTTCCATGTCCACTTTTATATTTACACACGCTCTATCTCTGATATTGAGCACTTTACCCCATAAATATAGCACACTTTAAGACTATATTTCTGCATATATATATATATATATATATATATATATATATATATATATATATAGGAGGCACGGTGGAGTAATGGATAACGGCTTGGATTGAGGACTCGGAGAGCCGAGTTCGAATTCCAGTCGAATCCATTACATTCACTTACATGCTAATACCCTTGGGAAAAGTGTGAATCCTCTTCTTCTCCCTCCAACTATGGGTAAATAGCAGGACAGACTGGGTTCTATAGCCTTGGATGGCAACTGGTCTAGGAGAAAGACAACTCTGATTTCAAAACCTGCGGAGGGTCGTTTGGGGACCTTGTGGCATTCGCTGCACCAGGTCCCTGTATTCGTCTCCCCCAAAAGTGCGGATGGCCCTGCACAAAGCCTTCACCACTATAATCAAATCTCATGTGTCGGTGTCGGGCTTTCAGTTTCTAGGAACTGATCTGCCTGACCCTCATACGTCGAATTCGACGGGAGAGTCGATCATATATAAAATAGTCAGAGGAGAGTGGTTTACCTACTTTTTATTAAGCATGGTGTCACATCAATGATGGAATCATTTCTGTAAAGATATTTCACAAAAGGTTAGGATATCCTAAATAGATAAATGCTTTTATCAAATACATTAGTGAAAATTGGATATAAATAGCCAGAGCCTGTTTACAGATTTCATTTTCTACACTCCCCCCCTCTTGTCAAATTAAAGAATAAGACAATAGTTGGATTCCTGCTTTTTTTCGCAGGCACCAATAATAATGAAAATGGTTCAAAAGCGAAACAGATATTAATATTAAAAAGACTATGGACCAATCATGTGAGCAACAACAAAATTTTAGGAAAGAGGGCTTGGAAAATCTGATACTCACAGGACAGATTGAAGACAAGAGGGACAGAGAAAACAACACATAAGCTACCTAGTGAGCTTGATGACAGAACATGGTTTAGGAGAGATAACAAAAAGACAAGATTTATTAAGAGCTATAAAGGGGAGGAAATTATGGAGAACCATGATCGGCAAAATCCTGAAGGGACATAATACACAGAAGAAGAATGAGCTTGAGTAAATGGATGGTGGAGCAAGATTTAGTTGAGATAACAAATAAAAATCACAAAGGACAGAAAATTGTGGAGGGCCATGATCGGCAAAGTCCTGAAGGGACACGACAAATAGAAGAAGGCTTTGTAAGAGGATATTTAATTGAACTTTGGTAAGGATAAATACAGTTGAACTTTTCTGAGTGGGTGTTGAAAAGTTCTGGGTCCCATTCAACTCCTGCAAATGAGCAAACATTCTATTCACTACCCAGCCCTTATATATGCCAAGTTAATTATAAAAAGTAAGTTAATTTGGAATCTCCATAAGAGGAAAGTAACATCAAAGAACCATGATTGCCAATGTCTGCAGGAAACTTTGGAAGGATGAGAGAGAAAGAGAAAGAAAAACAAAATAGGATGAATGATTGAAGGGCCTTGATAAAGTGCAAAAAACCCCAAATATCTGCTCGTTTATGATTTACAGGCTAAGGAAATCAATCAAAATCCTATATGTAACTATGTTCATCCTCAACTCTCTTTTTTTCATATT
This sequence comes from Acanthosepion esculentum, assembly GCA_964036315.1. Classification (NCBI taxonomy): domain Eukaryota; kingdom Metazoa; phylum Mollusca; class Cephalopoda; order Sepiida; family Sepiidae; genus Acanthosepion; species Acanthosepion esculentum. The sequence goes on along the minus strand of OZ038488.1, from coordinate 118,525,189 downwards.
TAAGAAAAAGGGAAGGTGCCACGTCTATGTAAGTCATTTTGCATCTGATGGTCAGTGATATATCTTGGTGCTAGTTATGCCAGAGCTAAGTTCTTTGAAGATTTTAAAAGTAAAGTTTGTGTGTTATAGAGAAATGAAAAAGAAAATAATGTGGGCTTTTTATATATATATATATATATATATATATGAAAAAACTTCATAGTATTTCCAGTAGACGGTATTTAAGCAAATGTGTGGATGTAGATCTGACGGTATGATGTATTTCATCATACCGTCGGATCTACATCCACACATTTGCTTACATATATATATATGTAGGATGTTTGACCTTGCTGGACAATGAAACGAATGGTAAATGAATATTTTGGATGATGACAAAAAGTCATATAATGGAGTTGACCTTGTATATTATTTAGTTAGCCTGATTCTGTGCAGTCAGGAATGACACGAGAAAACTTAAACTGAAAGCCTTGATGGTGTTATTTCAAAACAACCAACTCATTTCAACATTTTTTTTTTTTAATTTACGTGCTGGATAATACAAGCAACCAACAGTTTCAGTGATTTAAAATATGATTCTTTTAAATCTAGAAATATCTTTATGACTCTTGTAAATGACGGAACAAAGAAAAGAGTACTGAGCTGCTATGTGACAGCTGTCCTCCTTTACGGCAGCAAAGGCTGGACGATCTCCTCAAAGATGAAGAGACTCGAGGCAATGGAGGTATGGTTCTACAGAAGGATGCTTAGAATGTCACGGACCGAGTTTGTGAGCAACAATGAGGTTTTGGAGAGGATGCAAACAAACAGAAAGCTTATACTTAACATCAGGAAGAGGCAGCTGAAATTTCTGGGAAATGTAATCAGTAAGGAGAGCTTGGAGTATCTGATGCTCACGGGTCGAATAGAGGGAAAGAGAGACAAGGGAAAGCAATGTATGACATACCTAGCGGGCTTAAGCAAGTGGATGATAGAACAGGGCCTGGGGGAAGTAGCAAAGGGACAAAACCTATTGAGATCTACAAGGGATAGGGAGAAGTGGAGAGCCATGGTCGCCTACATCCTGAAGGGACATGACACATAAAAAGAAAAGAAATAGCAGCCATTAAGAAAATTAACATTTGATTTTTAATCAGAGGATATATTGATCATAAACCAAGCTAATTGCTCTTTGTTAATTAGAATACAAATATTAATGTATCCTATTATAAGAAGTGGCCAATCCTTTTTATTTAATATATTTTTGCAGCATATGCAGTGTATATTTTAAATCTCTCCATTAAACATCTGAGAGGAAGCTTTCTGCCTTCCATCTGATGCTAACCTCCAGGAAAGTGACTCATTGCGCCTTCTCAGGCTAATGTTCTTGGCTGACATGAAGTTGAAAGATTATATTGAATCCATTGCTAGGTCAGCTGCTAAGAAAGTTGGTCCACTGTGTTGTGTGAGACAATTTTTCTCTCCAGAATCTATCCTGCATATCTATGTCTACCATTCTTCCATACTTAGAATATTACTCCCACATATGGTTTGGTGCCCCTGCTATTTACCTTGAACTCCTTGATAAAATCCAATGAATCATCAACAATATTATTGGTCCTGATCTGGCAGCTAGGCTTCAGTTACTTTCCCACCATTGTAAGGTTGTCTCCAGGTCTTTTCTATAAATACTTTCATAGTAATTGTTTGGATGACTTTTAAAATTTAAGCACAGTACAAGACTGGTGTTGCGATCTTATCAAATTACAGTTGAGCTTGCTAGATGTAGCTGTAAATTATATGCTAACAGTTTCTTATCTCGCACTTCTTGCTTGTGGAACTTTCTTCCAGATTCATGCTTTCCATTCAATTTTAAGTAGCAAAAATTTAAATGCAATGTCAATTGCTATCAACTGTCCTTCTGAGTCTTTTCTCTTCCTGCTCATTAATAATATTTTTGTTCTTAATTTTTCCACTCCCTGTAACCCCTTGTATCTTAGTGGCTTTACTGCCACTATCATTATAACCTTTTGACTGACATGGTAATGATTAAACTTAAATCTTCTCCAGTGGGATCCAGGGCAGGCTTAAGAAGAATTCTCTCAATTTTATTTTTCCAAAATGCTAAATTTTGGGTATATTTTATGTCACAAAATAAAGTATTTAGCAAAATTAAAATGAGGATTTAATTTTTTCAGCATCTCAGATGAAGAATTATTATTATTATTATATATTTTTTTTCATTTGGACTAGTGTATGGATATATTGGTTGTTAGACTTGTGTTTCAGTTGGTGTACCCTCTGGTATTCTTCAGATATCTGTTGTTGTTACCAGTAACCTTCTTGGAATTTTGAACTAAACCCTTTATTCAATTCATAAGGTTAGAATGTTCCCCTTTCCATGCTCAGGGAATATTTCATACCAATACTTGCTAGCCTTAGCCACCTTTGTTTTGCTTCTGTCTCTTGCACTGAACCTGCATAGATTCAACAAAGGTTTCAGTTCAAAATTTGCCAAGAGCAACCACATGTACTTGGGGCAATGGCTGAAACATGACTATAACAACGAAATCGAGCATACCCATCATGATTTTCCAGTGTTAAATATACATTACTATAAAAGCTTAAATATAAATACATACAGACATTCCATAAACGGACAAAAATTAGTTTAATTACTACCACCCCTGATGATGATAAAAAGTAAAACTGAAAAACGGGCGAGCCTAACCAGGTTCGAAACCGGTTAGCTAGCTCGTTTTTACATTTTAATTTTTACTTTTTCTTATCATGAGTGGTAATAATAAAATTGATTTGTTCATACTTATGTTAAAACAAAGCATTCATGACCAATAGATATTCATACATTTGTTTATACAGAGTGGTACTGAAAAGTTCTGATGTTTGGGATTTTGTGAAATGGTCTGGGCCAAGAATATTTTTGCAACTCTTTGTATATAAACATTTTGGTTTCGGTCACTTTCTCACTGCTGTAATATAATTTCCCTGTACTTTTCTATAAATATTTTCACGGTAATTGTTTGCTTTGCTCTTTGGTACCTAGAGCTTATGAATTTAAGCACAGTACTAGATTGGCAGCTAGATCTCACCATTTTACACTTGAAATGGTTAGTTGTAACCATAATTTCTATGCTAGAATTTTCTTCTCTTTCACTTCTTGCTTGTGAAATTCACTTCCCATTTCTTACTTTCCTGTTAACTACAATCTTGAAATAATTAGATGCAATGTCAATTGTTATTGCCTGTTTTCTTAAATCCTGTTCTTTTATTGTCCTCTCTGTTTCTTTCACTCTCAGTAACTCTTTGCTTTTTACTAGCTTTTAATTCACCTTCCTTCAACAAACTTATTGGACTGGCACTACATGGACCCAAATGGCACTATACCAGACACCACATCACTTAAGGACTTTTAACAGCAGTAACAACTAAAATTAGTATCACATCTAACCGATAGAGAAAATAATGACATAATCAAGATGTTGGCATTCCACATGACTTCAAATAAAAAATTAGGAAGGAAACTCCCATCAAAACTGGAAAGAGCAATAACAGCTTGTGGAGTTGAGAAGAGAAAATAATGACATAATCAAGATGTTGGCATTCCACATGACTTCAAATAAAAAATTAGGAAGGAAACTCCCATCAAAACTGGAAAGAGCGATAACAGCTTGTGGAGTTGAGAAGAGAAAATAATGACATAATCAAGATGTTGGCATTCCACATGACTTCAAATAAAAAATTAGGAAGGAAACTCCCATTAAAACTGGAAAGAGCGATAACAGCTAGTGGAGTTGAGAAACCTATTTTCTTGAAAAATTGTTTTAAGAGAAAGATTTTATAAATTTCAACTGACTAGTACTGACTGCTTGGTTAATGCTAAATGTTTTCTTATAAGGAAACAATTTTACTATTATACATGCATGCGTGTTATGAATGTCTTGTAAGTTTCACTGGAATCGCAATGGAAAGGTAAAGAAATGTACAGATAGAAATTTAATATTATAAACTTTCCCTGATAAACAATATAAACAACATTCTTTTTCTTAAATGCATAAATGAAGGCAAATCATAAACTTTGATAAAATATTGTTTCATTTATATTCCATGTTTCTAAACAGTCTTTTGATCTCCTCTTCAAAAACAATCAGTTGAATTTTATTTCAAGTGTACTTTAAACTCTATTAAAATATTTGATTGGTCCTTCTGAAGTGAAACAAAACCTCATTTATATGAATACTGAATGGATTTACATGTTCTTAGCTTGTTATTTCTTTATTCCTTTTGAAAGATAACATTTAATTGATATAAAAGTGACAGCTTATTTCAATCAAGCATACCATTTTATATTTTCAATCGTTTGTAATTTATACTATTTCATGTAAAAGGTTATTTTTTCAATATGGTATCATTTGATCGCTGACACATTTCTTTTGTGAATTCTTTGTATTGTATTTTATTTCTAGATGAAAAAAGCTGTTATCAAAACTTACCCAAAAGGCTTCTTTTTTTGCCTTGAGAGGAAATTCAATTATTAACCCATTTTTATGCCAATATTCTTTGAATATATTTCTGAAATGATAAGGGGGGGGGGAGTACAATAATAGTTTCAAAACTTTTTGCAAGATATTTAATAGTGACCCATTTTTATCTGCTCATGTATTTCACATAAAAGCCAAAAATGTCATTAATAAAAACTATGAGTTGTTTTTTTTTTTTCCCATGAAGTTAAATATTGATCAGATTGAGTTGGCTGTACAAAATATGATTGTTTCAATGACACATGCATAACTCATTTACAAAATCCTACAGTCAAGTATCAAATATTTTTGTAGTTTTCTTTTTCTTGTGTGCTTGGCAAAAAAAAAAAAAAGAAATAAATTTTATAAAGGTGATTTGGAAAAATTTTTTTTTTTTTTTTTTTCTTACTGAATAGTCATCCAATATAAATCCCAAGAACCACTCAAAGTAGAGTGTTACTGAATGAGGTTGTTGTAGGGACATAAGTGGGGGGGGAGGAGTAAGTTCAGATTATGAAGATATGTAGGATAGATTACAGTCGACACTAGACTCAAAGAGATTATGGTTGTAGTGATTGGGGAAACATCTTGTGAGTCTGTTTCACAAATAAGCAGTTTTTAGGAAGAAACTGAGTGAAACTTCCTTCTTAGCCATGAAATACAAAGGGAATGAGGATGATTTGATCCTGCGTATGTGGCAGGGCAGGTCTTGGCTGTAAAGGTCTGAACTGGTAGGAACATAGCTCATTTGAATATCTGTCATGGAAGTAGCAAGAGGCTTGTGTTGTTTCATCTCTGGGAAAGAGGCTGTAGGGTTGAAAATAATTCATCACCCACAAAGCTGTGTAAACGCTTTTGAATTCTTGGAAGACTGAAAAGTGAAAATTGTGTAGCTCCAGCCCAGATATGCTAGTAATACTAGTTGGCTTTTATATACTTTTGCATATTTATTTATTTTGATGTTACATTCATTTTTTTTTTGTCTTTGAACTTAGTTTTCTGCTTTATAGGTCATTTTGCTTCTAAATTTGTCATGTTTTTTGTGGGTTGGAATTGGATAAAATATCAAGGCAACATCTTAATTTGTATTTAGGAGGTGGGTGAGGGGATTTTTAGAAATATTTTTAATACTTTACCTACTTTGATATGAACCATTACTTCAGCTACATTTTTTTTGCATTTATCTACTTACATATTCTTTTTCTTTTAAGGAATTTATCTATTTTTCTTTTTGGTTTTTTTTTTGGCTGTTGTTTCTTCCATTCTCTCATTCATAATCTTCTCTTCTTTTTTTTCTTCCTCTCTTTTTTTATATATTCTCCAACCATCCTCCTCTTTCTCTCTTTTTCATCCTGCCATCATCACTCTTTTTTCCTTTATTCTTCCACATTCTTTTTCTCTTGTTTTTTTTTATTATTTAACCTCTCCTGCCTCACCTTTTCATATTAGTGTCCTCCCCCCATCCCCCATATCTCTCTCTCTCTTTTTGTGACCTCGTTTTGAATCCAACTTCCCTTCACCAATTTCTGAACAGATGCTTTACATTACAAATTCAAATGATATTCCTTATCTATATTTTTTTTTTAATTCTTCACAGCCATTAACCATCTTGTCTTTTTTTTTTTGTTCTTCCATTCCAATCTTTCAGTCCCTTTCTTTCTTAAAGAATCTTCTTTCTTCCTTCCTTTTTTATAACTTATTGTCTTGTAATTGATGAATGACTGGGATCAGGTGTCTCTGCAGCAACATGCCATAAGACCTGCTATGCATTTGGTTTGGCTGAGGGTATGTGTGTAGGTGGGAACACTGGGAGTAGTCTCTGTGTCATGTTAAGCCCTTATGCTGCACATGCTTCTTCTTTTTTCTTCTTTTTTTTCTTCTTTTTTTTCTTCTTTTTTTTCTTCTTTTTTTTCTTCTTTTTTTTCTTTTTTTTTTTCTTCTTTTTTTTTCTTTTTTTTCATCTTCTTTTTTTTTTCTTTTTTTTTTTCCAAGAAAATATCCCTGTTTCTGTTCAGAACAGGAACGCCCAACCCAAGGGCTGCAGTTAGTATTTAATACATCGATGTGGTCCACTGCACCCTAAAATCTTTAGGTATATCTTCATTTACTTTAGTAATGTATGTCAAGAAAATTATTCTCAGATTGTGCTATTAGGTTCATTTCCCCATTGCACTAAAAGAAAAAAGGGACAAAGACCTTTGCCAAGACACACCAGCTGGTGTGTCAGGCAAGAATCGGAGCTAAATAAAAATTATTTGGCATATCTAGAAAACTGTTATGCATGTGAATTAGTACATACTGCTGTGAACAATTCTTTTTTTGCATGAAAAACATCAAAACTGCTGAAAGGAATAGGTTGAGTAATTCCCTTTTAACTAACATTTTTAGAATGAAGATGAGTACCATGAAAGCAGATATTTATAATATTATAAAAGGAAAGCAAAGTCAGAAATCACATTGAATTTATTTTATTGTATAATTTATTTTACTGTCAATAATACAGTATTTGTAATTATATATATTTGTTATTAAAATTTGATATTCACAATATTTTGAATTTTTAAGTAAAGTTCTGTGATCTGGTAAATATACTTAAATTTTTAATTTGATCCATTAGCAAAAAAGGTTTAGAAGATAGGGTTACACGTATACATGTTCTATACAGCATTCAAGTCCTACATATTTGCTTTCAGGGTTTTATAGATAACCTTATGTACATAAATACATCAACGAGTTTGTAGTCTAATGATGAAAAATACATTTATTTTATACAATATAATCTCATCCCTTTCAATGCACTTAATTCAGTTGTGATTATTAATAACATAAATTGAACATTATGTAGTCAGAATTTCAGATTACAATCCCACTAATAACAACATGTCCAGTTGCTAACATATTGCTTCCCAGTCGAGTGACTCATTGTGCCTTCTTGGGCTAACATTTTTCTGCTGATATGAAGTGGAAAGATTATAGTGAAACAATTGCTAGGTCTGCTACTAGGAAAGTTGGTTCATTGTGTTGTGCTAGACAATTTTTCTTTCTAGAATCAATCATACACATTTATAAGTTTACCATTTACCTCTGCTTTGAATACTGCACATCTGATCTGTTGCTTCTGCTATATATAATTAAAGATTCTTGATAAAATCCGAATAAGAATCTGCAATGTTATTGGTCCTGACCCGGAATCTCGGCTTCAGTCATTTTCCCACCAACATTTACAAAGCTGTCTATAAATAATTTCATGGTGATTGTTTGGATGAGCTCTTCACTATGGTCCCTACACTGTTTGAATTTAAGTGCAGTACTAAACTGCCGATGAGGTGTTACCAATTTACAGTTGAGCTGGCTAGATGTAGCCATAATTTCTATGCTAACAGTTTCTTTTTTCACACTTCTCGCTTGTGGAACTCCCTTCTGGCTCCATACTTTCCAGCCAACTTTAATCTGCGAAAAATCAAATGCAATGTCAATTGCTATCTACTATCCTCCTTATTACTCTTCCTCTGTTATTCTAGCAATTTAAATGTAAATCAATTTATCAGGTTTCCCCTTCCCTTATGTAATTATTTAAGGTGGTTCAGTTAGTCATCCTTTGATCTTTACCATCTGAAGATCACTTTAACATGAAACTCGGAATCACGATTTTAGATTAGAGTCCCTTAGATTATTGACAAGGAAGAAGATAATGTATCAAGTATTTATGTAAAGACATTTTTTCAACATTAAGCTGCAGGCTTAATGATCTCTACATACACACACAATGAATGTATCTGTTTATTTCTAACTAATAAGGTACTATTTCTCTTCCTACAAACTATCTACCTGGCTATATTTTTTTTTTAATTTTACCAGTATATACTTTCTATATTTCTTCATCAGCTGAGCAAAATTTTTTACACACTTTTTTTCTTCTACAATTATGGGGAAAATCACCTTTTGTTTTCATTTAGCCACAAGAAATTACATTTCAGTTTCATCTTTATTTCCCTCTATTTTTTTTTTCATCCTCTAATTTTCTTTATTTTCTTACATTTGTTTTTGTTTTTTTTTTCTATTTATTCTTCTGCAGCTTTTAAGTTTAAGATAAACATGAACACAGAAATTCTTTAGTTAAAAAAAAAAGATCTCCAAAGAACAATTAACAGAATTGTATCTTTGTAAATGCAACAAAACTCAGGATTTGCCATTGGTGAAACAAATCCTCAATTGTGATCATCTGTCATTCCAACTTCAGCACTCAAAAAAGAGAAAGACGACTGATTTATTTTCTCTTTTTTTTTTGTCAAGGGTTTTAGAATCTGTTTTAACCCACACAAAGCTTTGTTAACTTGTGCATGCCTCTAAGCAATTCTAGCTTCATCTTCAAGAAAAGGTTGTCATTGTGAATGCTTCATGTCTTTTCTGATGAAACTATTATCTCCAGCTATTGTTTTTACTTGTCTGAGTTTTGTGAAGAGAATGGTTTTTTGCCTTTGGTAAGAATCCAATGGGTTGACCTATAAATGATTCAGCCATTTAATTAAGTAAAAAGCTATAACAATTTAAATTTAAGCAAAATCTGTAGGTAAAGAGGAAATGAGATTTTTAAAATATTGTATGAAAATAAAATGTAAATACCAAATATTTCCTTCATAACTTCCCATTCTTCTAAAACAGACTCTTTTAAGAATATGGAAAAGAAATAAGTAACATTAGAATAACATTATAAAGGTGTGCCATAAATAATATTTTTAGTGCTATCTTGACTGCAAGCAAATAAATTTTATGATGTGCCTTTGACCGGAAATAATGGAAATGTCTTGAATGCAAGGTAGTAAAGGAACACAAGAAGAAAGAACACATTAATTGCAAGAAGACAATGAATGGTTGTTAACAAAAAGAAGAGCCCAACATGTGGATTGCAAATTGGAGATGCCAAAATTAAGTAAGTACAAAAATTTAAATATCCAGGAAGTGTTTTAATGGAGGACAGAAAATGCAAGACTGAAATCTGAACGCCCATTGGGATAGGGAAAGATACCTTCAAAAAACTAATCAAAGTATTAAGAAACAGGAAAATTTCATTTGAAACAAAGAAAAGTGTACTAAACTGTTATTTAATATCAGTCTTCCTCTATGGCAATGGATGCTGGACAATCTTCTCACAGATGAAGAAGAGATTTGAGAAAACAGACATCGTCTTACAGAAGGATGCTTAGAATACCATGGACTGAGCAACAACAAATATTTAGAGAAAATGGAAATAAAAAGGATACTTGACATCAGAAAGAGGCATTTTAAATTTCTAGAGCACATCATGAGGAAGGAGGGCTTGGAAAATTTGATACACATAGGACATATTGAAGGCAAGAGGGGCAGAAGAAAGCAGTGCTTAACCCCTGCCTAACAAGCTTGTGTAAATGATTAGGAGAACAGGGTTTAGGAGAGATAGCAAAAATACAACCTTTAATAAGAGCTATAAAACACAGGAAATTGTGGAGAGCCATGATCATTCAAATCCTGAAGGTTTACAGCACTTCTTTCAAGAAGATGAACTCAAACCTGACAAAAATGAAAAAAAAAAACTGGTTAATTTTTTTAAATACTTCATAATTTATAATAATTAGAACAAACCGAGTTGGAGGGAATTATGATGTTGATGATGATAACAGAAATGAAAATTTAGTTTAAAAAACAAAATCTCATTTGTCCTATAATGGTGACAGTTGGTGGGAGTCATTATTATTCCAAACATTGTTTGAATTGTTATCCTTATTTTGCTTTTGTTATTTCCAACATAGTTTCACCAACTTCATCCTGCAGCCATATCCACATGTACAATCTCTAAAGGAAGTAGGTGCTGCATTTTTTTTCCACAAGAAATATTGGCCAATGTGACAAGTGGATCAACAACACAAACAAAAGTACAAAAAATGATTTGAAAAAAAAACAAACCCTCCTCTATCCATAATTATTAAATATTGCTAGCTGATTACAAACTGTGATTTTTTAATGAATAAAATATTGACCATGACTTTAACCTCAGAATAAACACTAACACATTGCCATCAGATCTGAGCTAGAGCTGCCCAATGCTCACTTTCCAAACTCAACCAAGTTCAGAAGCATTTGTGTGGCCTTGTAGATGACGAATTGTTTTCCACTCTACAACCCATTTCCCCACAGACAAAATGTTGCTTGCTTCTCACGAAGCTATTGCTATTTCCATGGCAGATGTTTGGACAAACTATATTCCTTGGTTCTACCAGCCCAGACCTTCTCAGGTAGCACCCACCAGGCCATGTACACAGAGCTGAGTTATTCTCAATCCCTTCATATTCCATTGGTGAGGAAGAAGTTTCAACTTCTTCCTCAGAATTGTTTTAATGTGGAATGGATACTTTTTAGATCACTATAATCTTAATCTCTTTAAGTCTAGTGTTAACTGTTATCTATCCTATATATCCTCATAATATACAAGCCTTGTATGCCCTTACAACATACACACTTAATAACCCTGTACCTTGACTGGCACTTGGTCCTTGTATTAGATGAAGAATAGTAAAACAAAACAAAAAAAAGAACACTCATGATGCCCAACTCTTATACCTACACCTAAACTTCATTGTTGTTGTGGATGTATAAAAGCTTGAGCTGAGTAAATTCTGGTGCATAAACTTATACCTAACTCTTAGAGTTAGGTATAAGTTTATGCACCAGACTTTTATGATGAGTGTATATTTATTTATTTATATATATATATATATATATATATATATATAAGTCAAAGAAAGACATTGGGGTTACTACTACACAAAAAGACAATGGTTAAACATGGAAAAACATAAGGAAAATTAATTTCATTTAATAATAGATGGAAATATCCACTCTTTGCCTGAAGAGTCATGAGACCAGAAACACGTGTAGCAAAAATATGGAAAATAAAATATATATAAAAATCCACATTACAACCCAAAATGTTTGCAGTTTCTCTCTTTTTAAAAATATACACTTTTCTCTCATTGGAATAATTATAACCTCTTCCCTATATATATATATATATATATATATATATAATATCACTACTCATAGTTTCATCTAGTGACAATTATCAGGTGGAACTCTCTCTCTCTCTCTCTCTCTCTCTCTCTCTATATATATATATATATATATATATATATATATATATATATATATATATACTCACACACACACACACACACACTTACTTTATACCTCAGGCAGAACACTAAGCCTTACCTAACACTAAATCTCATTATTGTTTGGTATGTAGAAAAGGTGAGGGATGCAAAATTCACTTGACAGAGTAAGTAGCTGCTCGCTTGTTACAAAGAAAAAAAAATGGTAAATTCCAAATGGTGGTAATACCAGCAAAGATCTGCTCAAACATTTGCAAGAGAGAAGCACAAAAAGAGGAAGAGACAGGAGAAGGAAAGGTTCCCACTTGTCAGTGCCTTTGTGCTTGTTGCCCCCCCCCCCATCAAGTACTCGACATTTGACAATTGTGCGACATCCAGTCAAGTGTTTCAAGATGGGGAGACATCTCAAGTAGGTGTATTTGCATGCATGAATGCTCACAATTCGTGTGTGTGTGTGTGCGTGTTCACTGTTTTGAATGGAATGACTGACACTATTATTTTTTTTTTTTAAATGCAATTAATTGAAAGAAATGTCTCCTACTGACTAGGTTTCAGTCCATATAGATGGATTTTTATATAAATGTAAACATTTAAAAAAAAATGTAATCGAAAAGGTGTCATTAATAATCAATTTGACTGTTTTCACAGGTAAATCTGTCATTGCTTATAAGGTTTGGTTTCCAACTACAAAATGAGAGCATCTATCACTTGTATGCACAAATTCTCAAGATCAATTTAAAACTAACAGCTGCCCAAAATACAAGTGTTTGAAAATGGATGACCTTTTTCAATAGTTTTCTAAGTCATATTTTGAGCCATACACTATAAAATATCAACTTCATTTTACTCTTTATACAAGAGGGCGATTAAAAGTTCTTGGCCCAACCCACTTGCCAGAATTTGCCAGTTTTTTATTTTATTTTCTGACAGGCTTCTTGACTTTTCCGAAAACTTTCTAGTACATACGCGTATATTTCTAACACTTAAACTACAAGACAGAAATTAATAAAATCTGGTAACACACTCAAATTTTTGTAACTCTTGTAATTTGTCAAACCAAAGAAATTATTTGAAAAATGATTCTTCACATGAATTAACAAAATTAACAAATAACAAAATTGTGAATTAAACAAAAGGCATGAGTCAAAACCATAGCCCTGTTTATTTGTTAGTCATTTTAATGTTACCTTGTGATTAAAATACCACATGAGAGGAAGAATTAGAATGGATGCATTTTTGCCAATGCAGAGTAAATCCACAGCAGATGAATGCAATTCAAAAGATCTGTAGTTGAAAATTAAAGCCAATATGATAACAAAGATTTGCCCTTCACTTGCTGCACTAAATGTATACCCATACACTATATATATGTATTTATTTACTGCTTAATATGAATACAGACACTTTCAAAAGTGAGGAACAAGGAAGATTTAAGGAGAATAGGAATAATAAGGTTGTTTAATTGTGGTTTGTAACCATCAATTTTAAAGCAGTTTATCTCCGTTTTGAATAAAATTTATTAAACAAAATTAGACTCTATTCATTGTTGCCAATAATAAATAATTATATTTATTCCAGTAGCAAAAAATTATGGAGTCCTAGTGGATTTTTTGAAAGCATTTTGAGCTTCATTTGTTTTTTTGAAGACCATTTCTTGCGGCAAAATGAAATACTTGAAAAAGTGTTAATCAGTTAAAAAGGGGTCTGGTGAGTACCCCAGTTCATTCAATTTCTACACAGATATTTATTAGACATGTGAGTAGGTATTGTCTTGGAAGCGAACTGATTCTTTTTTATTTTTCAATTGATTAATGTTGGACATAAACATTGGAGTTTTTGGCGCATTTTATTTATTTCTTGGCAATATTTCTTTACTATAGTGATTTCACCAAGATACAAGTAGTTATTGTGGTTGATTCAATGTGTTAAACATAAAAAAATTGACCATAACTTACATTTGATGCATCTTTGATTTGGAAACGTGTTTGGAGTGCTTCCCCAATCAATCAAAAACGGTCAACTGCAGTATCGTCATTGTAAACCCCATGATATTCATTAGTTGTATAGTATGTGCTTTGCCAGGGCTGCTCTTGGTTTTTAATTCAGAGTTATCTTTCTCATAGATTGAAGAGCCCAGTATGCTGTACTATTTTACCCATAACAAGGGGCTCATGGCTTTATATCTTTCCCAAGGGTACTTGTCCAAAAGTGAATGTAATGAACCCAACTGGGATGCAAAATTTGCTCTCTGATTTCTCATCCCGAGTTACTATTACACCACCTACATATCACATTTGAATAGGTGATATATTTGAGTCTAGCCGCAGTACAAAACACTCTTTCTTGTCTATTAAATCTAATTTTTATCATGTCACTTTATAAGTAATGCAGGGCAGACATTGTAATGGCAATTTATTGTGTGACACATCCATCTCCAGTTTTAGGGCAAATGTTGAACAAATGTTGAATTGTCAATGTTTCATTTTTCTGCAACTTCTTCAGTTGTTTTGTGTGAGTATGTTTCAGTAATGGATCTCAATTTGATACACCGTCAATTGCAAAATGAACTCCAAGCTGTTCTTCATTTTTATTGTTTTCATCTCGATTAAAAAGTTTTGGAACCAATGTTGACCTATATGTTTGTTTACAGTCTCTCAGATCAAATGCTTGGTTAATATGAATTCATAAAATAGAATCCCTTAATTTCTATTTGGCAGTATTAAATAAACAATAAGCCATTAGTGTAAATCAATAGAGTATAATTAATTAATATTAATTAATGTGGTAAAATGGTAGATGGTATGGACTTGGTTGATTAGGTTTATCCCAAAATAGGCATAAAGTTTTAAGTAACAAAAATTACAATTATTTTTTTGCTAACAAAAATAATCTTGCTCAGAATCGGAAAGAGAATACATTTAGCAACACATAACAAAGAAGCCTTAGAAAATTTAACACTCAAAGGTTTTATTTTATATATATTTGCTATATTTAAGCACAAAACAGATTCAGTAAATAGATGGATTGATTTGTTTTTTTAAAGCTTATCAACCTTTTGCAGGTTATTTAAAGCCAGAAAATAATTTTAGATTGTAAGAATTCTTTGGAGATAATAATGATTTACTGATACAAATTCTACTAATTAACCCATAGCTGGGAGTGTGGAGAAAAGGTGGATTAAATTTTCTAAGGGTATTTTCATGTAAGTGAATATAACAAATTGAACTGAAATCAGAACTCTGCTCTCTAATTTTCAATACCAAACTGTTATCCATTACACCATCTGCACACCCATACTAACATCACCTGGTATTCTCAAGCAGTCAGTAGTACAGCATTGATGCGTTCTGAACATCTCCATCTACCCACTTTAACTCTTATGCCTTCGGTCAGTCCATGGTATTGTTCTCAGGCACTTTGCAAATGTGCCACACACTCTGGGATTGCTTCCCCAGATTGATGTCATCAAGAAGTTACCTTCCAGACATATCAACCATGGTGAAATTAAAACCTGGCCCCCATGGTCAGAAAGTGAACATTTTGATCACTTTGCCACACACACATATACATGGTCTCTCCAACACCTCTAAAGGTTTTCTTGGGGATCTGGTGCCAAGATTTTAACAGTACGTTCTTTTAACTGCTGCAGGTTATATAGTGGAAGTTCTTCAGAAGAAACTTGTTTGTTCAACACATCCCATATGTGCTCAATGAGACTGAGATCTGTAGAGTTTGATGGCCAAGGTAACAGTAATTTTTCTATTATTGAACCTTTATAGATCTTAGTAAAGTTTGTCTTTTCACTATCTCTCCTAATCCCTGTTCTGCCAACGATTTACACAACCTTGTTAGATAGGCTATTCACTATATTTCTGTCCTGTGAGTGTTAAATTTTCTAAGCCCTCTTTTCTCATTATGTGCCCTAGAAATTCAAAATGTCTCTTTCTGATGCTAAATAAAAATGTCCTTTTTGTTTCTGTTATCTCTAAAACTTTGTCGCTATGAAAATGGATCTACTTAGGCCTTCTGGTATATCACCACTGTTGTATATTTCATTTATTATGTCTCTACAGAAATTCACTGCTTTTGTTTATTACCAGAAAGATTAGGTAGGTTACTCACTACTTTCCTCTGTTCCTCTTGCCTTCAATAAGTCCTGTGAGTGTCAAATTCTCCAAGCCCTCTTTATTGATTATGTGCCCAATAAATTTCAGCTGTCTCTCTCTGATTCAAAGTATAAGTACATTGGATGGAGATGATAGCTGGGTTCTTCATGGAAATAGTCAATCTTTAACATCTTTGTGTTATTTCCCTTTAGGATATGGATAATCATGGCTCTCCACAATTTCCTGTCATTTGTAGCTCTTAGTAACTTTATCTCTCCTAATCCCTGTGCTGCCAGCTCATTAGGTAGGCTATTCGCAGCTTTCCTCTCTCTCCCTGCTGTCTTTTCCTGTGAGTGTAAAATTTTCCAAGTCTTTGCTCTACTTAAATTTGTGAAGGCAGGGTGCCAAAAAGGCTTCTTGTTGATTAAAGGCTTGTGCCACAGTATTCCATCTATTGGTTTGTACTTGATAGAAAAATTATCTTCTTGCGATGCAAAATCATAGACACCCAGTGATTTGGTGATATTTTTTTCTCCACCTAGCATAACTGCAGAGAGATATTTAACATAGATGAACACGAGCAGACCATAAGTCCTGCCAAATCAGAAATATTCTGAACTTATTTTCTGATCATAGCACTTTGGCCATTATCAAAATCATTTAAGTCATTCTTGTGGCTATCAACACATCAAAATGAATTACTCAGAGACCAGCTTAATTGCTTAAATACCTCTGACCTTTGACATGCTCAGTTATTCTCCCGATCATTTTTGACATATGTCACTGGTCATCATCTTTTGGCTCATCAGCATACATAATAAATGCAAATATACTATGATATATGCTTACGATTAATCATGTACTCATTCATACATAACTACATGCATTTAAATAATTTTGTTTACTATAGCTTAGTTTGGCAAAGGGCCATAGATGTGAAACACCCAATAAATATGAAATTCATTACAGTTTTAACAGCTGTGAGATTAGCTTACTATTCATTGCACTGTGATGAAGCACACACACACATACATATATGAGTGAATGAGACAATGTGGATGTAGGAATCAACACTGCATGGTGACTGCCAGTTTCATGCCTCAGTGAAATCTTCAAACCAATTTACCATGCAATGTTAATCCTATATTCACATTGTCTATTCCATAAATGTTCTATCTCCAATATTAAGCCTTCTTTCTCTATAAATGCAGCAGATATTAAACAAGATATACATGTACACAGGTGCATGCATACACACACACACACACACACATGATCCAGATGTTTTACTCTGTATTGTCTCAATTAAATTTGTCACTGATTTGTCGCTTCAAAGATGTTCACAGGGTTTGTAAACTCACACTTTAATTTTAGCAAAAATATGAGAGGGTGCTGAAAAGTTCTCAGCCTGATCAGCACCTCCTCATATTTACATTTAACTAATACAAGACCAAGTCAGCAGATAGTAATTGCTACACTAGTAGTCCAACTTTGGATGGGCTTGTTAGCATTCATAACCCAGGTTCAAACACTGACATCTAACCCCAGTGGAAACTGACTATTTTTACAAGCATATTGTAAAACACAACAGGTATTTTTTAAAACTTAAGAATTTATTTAACATTATTACTACATGTAACAATTGAATCTCCACCCTTTAACCTCTCTCCCACAGGCGGGATGTGGCAAGCTTCTCGCTGCTCTACTGTTTCTTCTGCGGAAAGTGCTTGGACAAACTATATTTCCTGGTCCTCTAAAGGCAAACCTCCTCAGTTAGAACATGCCATGCCACTTACATAGTAGCAAACCACCCACATCCCCTCCATATTCCATTGGTGAGAATTAAGTTCCACTGCCTTATGGAACCGATTTCTAACAGGATGCTTCCCCGATTACTATAATCTTAACCTGTTCAACGCTAGTGTTAACTGTTATCTCCCACCCTTATACACAAAAATGGCTTCCAAATGTAACCCTCAACTTCAAGTGATCCCCTGGGCCTTGTAAAAGGTAAAAAAATCTGATGATAAAATACTGAACCGAAACGTGTTCATTTTCTCTAATGAAAATATTAAAATAAGGGAAAATTAATTTGAAAATAAAGTTTATCAAAGAATAGACAAGTTACAGGCAGATAATGAAGACTTCAATCAGATTGCAAGTTTTGTTTGAATCCGCTGGGAGTAAATCCAACATTTTTACATGAAAAAAGTAGCCAAATTAAAGAATGATCTTCCTATTAATATTTTCTCTTTTATTAGTAGTTCACTTTCATTGCCTCTCCTTTGAAAATATTTACAAATGATTATTAATGGGATTGCATTTGAGCAGTGTTTTGCTTTGTCTTTTCTTATAATTTCTATAAACAGGTCCTTTTCAAATTATTTCACCCAAACAATCAACATATTTCCAATATTTTGATAAAGCCTTACTATTGTATCTCTGCAAAACAATATTGCCTGATTTTGTAAATAAACTAAACAACATTGAAAGTATAATAGAATTTACTTATGAAATATAAAGAAAAAATACATTTCCGTTCCTTTAATATCATTTTAAACTGTATTGATAAGTATCTAAAACTAAACGTATATAAAAAATCCACTAACAAATCTTATAAACTTCTCTTCTGAATGTGGAATAATTATAAAAGAGTACTTAAAATGTGTAGCCCTCAGTATTTACATGATGTGGAGAAATACAGTGAAAATACTTTTAAATTCCTCCAGTATCCTATTTATTTTAGATATAATGCTAGACAGAAAGCTTACCAAATTCTAAGAATTAAAAAACAAAGATAGCATAAATATTATTGATAAAATTAGGTACCTAAGCAACTCCATAATGATTACAATTCAAAAGAATTTATACTTAATATAAAATTAGTTACAATTACTTAAAAAAAATAACAATAAGAGATTTAATGAATAGAAAACAAAATCATGACAACAGAAGTGTACAGAAGAAAATGGCAGTTAACCTCATTGGCCAAAGCATTCTTGTGTTGCATGCTGTTTTTGTGAGAAAAAAATGTCTCTCCACTGGATGAAGCTAGTATTATAGGTCAGCAAATGTACAAATCTGTTTCACTCCTAGCCATTCACAAACATCAGAAGCAGAGAAAACTACTTTAAAAACTGATGATTTTTCTACCACAGGTTAGTAGTAAATTTCCCTTGGGTGTTTGTGAGTGAGTGAATTGAACTTCATGGCATTTTTTAGACCATAAATTACAACTTTTTGAAAAATTTGATCAATCTTCAAGGAAATGCAGAGGAATATATAGGAATTTCAATAAGATTATAGGAAAATAAAAGGAATTTTTTACAAAACAATACACTCAATGCAAAAGGGTGCATACTTGCTCCTACCCTCTTCCCCATCTAATTTGCTGCAATGCTTCATGAGATTCCAGATGACAACCCTGGAATTGATCTTCAATATCATCCTGATGGCGGCCTCTTCAACATAGCTCACCTCTGGTTCAAGACTTGAACAACAAATGGATCAGTCACAGAGCTCCGATACAGTGATGACAACTGCACCCTGGCTCATGAACTCAAAGACTTCCAGAACTTGGTGGACAACTTCTCCAGAGCATACATGCACTATGGACTCACCATCAATATGGCAAAGACCAAGGTCCTGCTCCAACCGTGACCAGGACATCAACCACTACCTGGAGTCAAAATCAACATCAGTGGACTCAAAAAATGTTGAACAATTTTTGTAACTTGGTAGCATTGTAACCTCAAATATGTCTATTGAAAAAGATGTTAATAACTGAATCAAGGTCATCAATGCAGCATATGGAAAGCTATTCTCGGTTCTTCGTATGTCTGTGAGACCAAGGTACACTATGAAAGAGACCTGCGCAAACTTCATAAATGAAACTTCATAAAAATCATAAAATCTTGCAGTTCATGTGACTGGACCAAATTCAAGAACAACAAAGTTCTCCTCCTTGCAAAGGTAGAGAGTCTAGAAATCATTATGACTCAGTATTGACACCGATGGGCTGGGGACATTGCCAAAATTCCACACATCCGCTCACACAAACAACAGCACCCAGTTTATTAGTCATTCATTGTAATAGGTCTGATCATGAGTTTTACTTAAAGAATGCAGTTTTAATGAAAAGAGAAGGTAATTTTATTTCAACAAGAATTCATTGAAGGTGTTCTAATTTCAGAATTTTCTATGGTAAATTTACATCCGGGATCATACAACACACCTCCTTTCCTCAAAACTACTAGTATTACAATGTGGAATATTAAAAAACAGTAGTTTCAAAAAGACAACACTGATAGGAATCTGAGTGAGGTTGGTAGGGTTATGCATCCAGATACATTAGATACTGAACATTTTAAAATCTAAATTTAAAGCTAATTGTTGTATCTACTTTTGGATTATATAGTGTACAAATCGATATATCTGATATATAGATTTGTATATTCTATCTTCCACATTTGATTGTACAACTCATAAACTCTCTCTTGTAAAATACATAACAGATATAACAAATAAGCCAGAAACATTTAGCTTGGGCTGTTCATGATCTTCATCTCTCTCAGTCTGAGTACTTGTCTTAGTTTTCATTATCGGTAAGTTAATTTTACAGCATGTCAATTCTTGTTGGGTTATTAATTTTGAATTTTGTATGAGGCACTCAGTGTGGATCAAGCTCATTACTTAATGACAGTGGTTAGTTTGATTTTATGAAATGCCAACCCTTATGTTGCCTAATGTCAAATTTTGTATGAGGCACCCAGTGAGGATCAAACTCACTACTTAATAACAGTGGTTAGGTTGGTTGGTTGATTTAACTTATGGATTGTGTCCTTGTTTGTTAGTTTATTTTTACCACCAGTAGTTGGGAAGAAGAAAAATAGAACTCTTTAACCTTTGAGGTACATGAAGCCATTATCTGTGCAACCAATCAGAAACCTTTCTCACTTTTTCATTTTTCATCTCCTTTCTCAGTTATAAATAGTCTCATTCAATTATATCTCTTTTGCTCTGGTATTCAATTCACTCCCCTTTTCATTCTCTGAACATATGCAACTTGTCTATCTAACAAACGTATTCAGCATTTTTGAATGATCTCATGTCAGCTGGTTGTGATAAGACACGAAATGAGAAAATAACAACTTTTATAGCAGAAACTGAAACCATAATCCCGCTGTAAAACTTTCATCAATTTAAAAAACAAAATTACAAAATTCATGAATTTCAATAAGTTTTCTTCATCTTCCACCATTTTGAACATTGTAAATATTCAGTTTTCTTTTATTAGCTTTATAGAATTATTTTTCTTCCAGTTTCCAATGAACTGTGAATTCTTTCTTGTTTTGCTTTGATTTTTAATATAATATTACTCCATGCCTCTTCTCTCATCATTATTTTCTTAATATCATAATGGTTTGTTAAATCTGTGCAAATATTTTTGGTAAGAAGTCAAAATGAATTATTTCAAATTCTCCACACAAAGACTGTCACCTCTGTGTTAATAGGAAGGCATATGCCCAAACCTCTTGTTTCAATGACAATCATCTTTTAATGCAATTGTGTGATCAGCACACCACAATGAGGAAGAAACAAAATGAATGCATATATTTGTCATCTATTTGTATTTATTTACAAAGACAACAGCATGTAACTTTTGTATCCACTGTCAGTCAATGCAGTAAAAATTTATGTTGGCATATCAAAATATTTTATGTACAGGATGATGATAACAACTAGGATGTTGATATGTGACAATATATATATATATATATATATATGTGACAATATATATATATACGATGTTGATATGTGACAATATATATATATACGATGTTGATATGTGACAATATATTTATCTATCAATTTTCTGCTCTATTCTTGAAAAGCCAGATTTTTACACGTTATTGAATTGGAATGAAATGATTATTTTGTTAAAATTAAAGGACTCAATATTTCTGACTGATTGTACCAAACTTTTAACTTCTAATCAGGGAATAAAAATTCGTACCAAAAAAGTGATGTCAAATTAAGGAAACAAGCTATTAGATAACACAATTTATTCATACCATTTATGTACGTGTGTGTGTCTGTGTGTGTACTAATCAACTAATAGGACAATTTGATGACTATTCACTTAATTACATATTGAATAACAGTATTTAATCAATTTTGTGATAACCTCAAGGAAGCTAAGGTTGATTATTCAAGCATAATCATTACTGTTGATATTTTTTGATTGTCATTTTTTTATATTTTATATGAAAAAACACATGTTAAGGAACAAAAAAAATTGTGGGTTATTTCCTGTCACTTTTGTATGTTAAAAAATAGAAATGAGTCCCAGGGGAGGTAATTGGGTTTTATTTGTTTTTTTTTTGTTTTTTTGTTGCTTTTTTTGTTGTTTTTCATGGACACGCGATTGATTTCAGGTTTCTTTATTTCTTATTGCCTGAATTTTTGACAAAAATTTCTTAATTTTCACATATATTTTCTCACCATCACAAATATTTTCTTTTTGATATGACGTCATCATTTATGACATCATATCCATCTGAAATGTTCTCTGGGTGCATGTATATACATATATATGTAAAATGAGGTGAGTTTAAATTTAGCATAGGTCACATTCGATCGGTTAATCACGGTAAATCCCACAAGCCTATTTTTAAATCTGTTTTTTTTTTTCTCAAGAAAAAAGAGGAAGTATTCTGCTTTTGAAATTAAAATAATCATTCACTTACCGGTAGTTAACCATTGCCCACTTGGAGACACATTTGTAGTGTTGAAACATAATTGCAATTGTGTAGCGATTTTTAACATGTTTTTGTTTTAATATTCCTAAAATAAATTTTTATATATATATATATATATATATATATATATATATATATATATATATATATATATATATTTCAAACATGTAGTGTTGAATGTTAAAGACAACATAGTCTTACATATTTTCTTTTGAATTTTCTCATATTCTCTAATGAGACTTTTTATTTGAAAATAGTTCCGAAATATGTATTTTCCATACGATGACCTAGCGCTTTCGAACATCATTGTTCATCTTCAGGGTCAATATGGAAAATACATATTTCGGAACTATTTTCAAATAAAAAGTCTCATTAGAGAATATGAGAAAATTCAAAAGAAAATATGTAAGACTATGTTGTCTTTAACATTCAACACTACATGTTTGAAAGAAAAGTTGCTGCCAAATTACACATACATATATATATATATATATATATATATATATATATATATATATATATATTTTAAGAAATTTTTTATATGTTCTTTTTATAGATACAAATATTTAAGTAAATGCGGTGTTTATAATAAACAGTATTAACAACATTTACCAGCCTGAATGTTCGAGAAATTTTCATAGAAAATTTTCGTCCTCCGAACCTGTATCCTAAAAATGTCTTAAAATAATTGTCGGACTTTGTCAACTTCATAACGTGCGACGTCATTTGTTTACATTTGGATATGCATCAAGCAGATATGAATGTACGAGAGAAAATCATGGAGAATTGTAAGTTTAAAAACAGTAAAATTGACCTTGCTAACCAAAACGCAATGGTAGATAATTAATGATAAAAATGATTCATTAGGGAAATTTAAAAAACAAATCTTTACCTTTTTACTTAAGTTAAAGGGGGGAGCATAAGGTTAGAATTAAAAATATACTTATGGGTATGTCTAGATTAACCAATGAACGTCAGGTCGATGCTAAAATATAAAAATGAGGGTGGAGGTGGGTGGATTATTATTATATGTCAAGAAAACTGATTTATTGTTATGTACCATCACCTGAAGAAGTACCGTCTTAGTACGGAAATATGAAAGTTTTTGTGTAGCGATGTAAAATGTTTTTATTGTAATTATAATAAAAAAATTATTTATTTATATATATATATATATATATATATATATATATGAAGGAATATAGTCTTAAAGTGTGCTATATTTATGGGATAAAGTGCTCAATATCAGAGATAGAGCGTGTGTAAATATAAAAGTGAAAGTGACTTCTATTGACTTCTATGTTCACTTTTATATACACGAACGCACACACATATTTCTTTTTCTACTTCTTCATGAATGTCAGTTGATTTATTGTTCATATATACTAATTTTAGTGGGGTTAAAATGAAAAGAGAAGCTCTGGCAATTTTATCTTTTCGATTGGCATTAAATGTTAGGATTTGAATGCAGATTTTAATATAATCAGGCAAGCAAGCCGGCTCTCCCAATTTTGAATTATTGAGGCAACAGTCTTTCAATACACATTTTTATTTCTAAACTTAATAAATATTTTATGTGGTTATCATTATTTTCAATTTTTTTTAGTAGAAACCACATCATTTGAAAATGTTTAACAACTTCAACTAAAATGGATAACACATGTAATTTGAAGAGTAATTACAGAATCAAGATGTTGATAGTTAATACCACTTGAAACAAAAGGTGAAGAAGGGACCCCCCCCCACACCCCATCAATACTGCAAAAAGCAATAAAGTAACCCAACTTGAGAAAACTATTCTCTTGAGCAAATTGCTTTCAAAGAAATATTTTATAAATTTCAGCGGATGGTAGCACTGGCTGCTCGGTCAATAAATGCTGAATGTTTTGTTATAAGGAAATTGTTAATATAACCATTACCCTTCATAGTTCAAAATCTTCTTTGAAATTACATATCCTTCTTAAAATTAATTTATTTTCTGTCTCTTTCTTTTTATTGTTTTCCCTTTTTTTTAATTTCTTCAGTTTCTTTTTTTCTTTTTTTTTAAAGGAATTTTCCTTTAATTTTTCTCTGATTTTTCTTCTCTCTTTTTTACTGATTTCTCTCTCTTCTAGCTGTCTTCTCTCTTTCACTCCCTCTTTATAATTTTCATCTCTTTTACTACCCCTCATTTTCTCCTCCCTTTCACCGCCCTCGTTGTCTCATCCCTTTCACCTCCCTTCCCTCGTTGTCTCGTCTCTTTTACCGCCATCTCCTCCTCATTGCATCCTCTCTCTTTCTCTCATTCATCTCCTCCTCATTGCATCCTCTCTCTTTCTCTCATTCATCTCCTCCTCATTGCATCCTCTCTCTTTCTCTCACTCATCTCCTCCTCATTGCATTCTCTCTCTTTCTCTCACTCATCTCCTCCTCATTGCATCCTCTCTCTCTCTCACTCATCTCCTCCTCATTGCATCCTCTCTCTCTCTCACTCATCTCCTCCTCATTGCATCCTCTCTCTTTCTCTCACTCATCTCCTCCTCATTGCATCCTCTCTCTCTCTCACTCATCTCCTCCTCATTGCATCCTCTCTCTCTCTCACTCATCTCCTCCTCATTGCATCCTCTCTCTCTCTCACTCATCTCCTCCTCATTGCATCCTCTCTCTCTCTCTCTCTCACTCATCTCCTCCTCATTGCATCCTCTCTCTTTCTCTCACTCATCTCCTCCTCATTGCATCCTCTCTCTTTCTCTCACTCATTCTCTCACTCATCTCCTCCTCATTGCATCCTCTCTCTCTCTCACTCATCTCCTCCTCATTGTATCCTCTCTCTCTCTCACTCATCTCCTCCTCATTGTATCCTCTCTCTCTCTCACTCATCTCCTCCTCATTGTATCCTCTCTCTCTCATCTCCTCCTCATTGTATCCTCTCTCACTCATCTCCTCCTCATTGTATCCTCTCTCACTCATCTCCTCCTCATTGTATCCTCTCTCACTCATCTCCTCCTCATTGTATCCTCTCTCACTCATCTCCTCCTCATTGTATCCTCTCTCACTCATCTCCTCCTCATTGTATCCTTTCTCACTCATCTCCTCCTCATTGTATCCTCTCTCACTCATCTCCTCCTCATTGTATCCTCTCTTACTCATCTCCTCCTCATTGTATCCTCTCTCACTCATCTCCTCCTCATTATTTCCTCTCTCCTCCTCATTTCCTCTCTCTCTCTCTCTGACTCCATCTCCTCCTCATTATTTTTCTCTCTCTCTCTCACTCCATCTCCTCCTGATTGTATCCCCTCTCACACTATTTCTTCATTGTCTCCTTTCTCACTCTCGCTTCTCTTCCTCACTTTTTCTCTTTTGCCTTGACTTCTAAAATTATTTAGTTTTTTTCCATTTTTTTCATTTAACCAACTTCAGTACAGTGTTTCTTTTCTTTGTTTTGCTTCCCTCTTCTTGTATCATCCATCATCCACCCACCCTGACCAATCAGATTTTTTCTTATTCCTTTCTCATCTCCTGTTTCCATTTGCCAAATAAGTCTTCAACCTTCCTGCCATTTACTAACCACCACGTCTGACACAGTCATTTCTTTTTCAGTTTTATTTATTTTTCATATTTGACTTCTTTAGATAAGTTCTGATACTTATTGTCTTCCATACTTATTTTTCTTACATCACAATCTTGTTTACTTAAATTCTGATCTATTGCATTGCCAATCTTTCTATAACCACTTCGGCAACTGTCCCATTTCTATGAGAAGTTATACCCATTGAACCTCACACACCAACAGCTCATCCAACCTACAAAATGATCATGATCTAGAATCAAGAATTTGGATCGCAATCAACATCCTGAAAAATTCTTCTGCCCACACAGTTTCATCAGTCTTAGAATTAATTTGGTGGTGTTTGTTTTTTTTGGGTTTTTTTTAAGGACTATCAAATCCTTTGTGGGTTATTTTACAGCCAAAACATACTCTGGATTGTAAGAATTTTTGTTTTGTGAGTCAATATTGAATTAACAATTTTTTTTTGTTTTTTTTTTTTTTGAGAATAACAAAGATTTTTCCAGATACAAGTTCTACTATTTAACCCATATCTGGGAGGAGGAGATGAATTCATATATTTCCCAAGGATTTTGTGCATAAGTGAATGTAACAAACCCAACTGGAAAATTTGATCTCTACTCTCCAATTTTTAATGATGATAAGCTATACCACTTACACATCAACTCAGTCTTAGAAATTTTCATCAATAGGAAAAGGAAACATCTACATTTTCTATATACATTTTCTCGTCAAAAATCTTCTTCTCTAAAGCATTATTATTGTTATTACGTAGACGTTGCCTCGCTCTGTCTTTTTTACAAATACTTTCACGGTAATTGCTCCAATGAGCTGCTTTCGCTGGTTCCTAGGCCTCATGAATTTAAACGTCCCACGAGGCTGGCATCCCATTCCCACCCCTTCACCATTGAAACTGTTAGATGTAGACATCTCTTCTACTCCAATAGCTTCATGTCTCGCACATCTCGCCTCTGGAACTCCCTTCCTTATTCCTGTTTCCCTGACAAATACAATCTCCAACTATTTAAGTGTAACGTCAATCGACATCTCCAGTTGCCTTGATCTATCCACTTCCCTTCTCCACATCCTTTCCCCTTTCATTCCTATCCGCTCTCACTCCAAATCTTCTGTAACCCCCTTGCCTTGATCGATCCACTATCTTTCTCCACATCCTCTCCTTTACCACTCCTATCTGCTCTTCCTCCAAACCTTCTGTAACCCCTTGCATGCTAGTGGCTTCCAGCCTTGCTTGGGGTGATAAGCTTAACAAAAAAAAAAAAAAAAAAAAAAAGATAATGCACACTAACATCTTCATCTTTGTTGTTTTGGATACAATATTTCAGCAGGTTTATTCTTCAACCATCCTCATATGTATGACTTTTGGTAAATAATTGTAAATAGTCTTTTATTGTTTATAAAATACTGATACTTAAGTATCAGTTTCTGCTGTATATTCTTTCTTATAAAATATTTTCATGAAGCATTAGCATTTATTTTTTTTATTTAGAAGATTCTGTAACATCAGTTCAGTAGCAGGCTAGTGTTGTTCTACCTGCTACAAGTTGTTCTATCTGTGTTTCATAGTTTTTTCACCATCACGCAACCATTTTAGTAGGGTCAGGTATATACACAAGGGCAGAGGTCAAATTTGGAAGCTTGGTATTGCATTCAGTTTGCAAGTTGGGATATCCCATGGTAAATATTGGCACCAAAGATTTCTTTCCAAATTGTTACCTTTTTTTGAGGAAACAAGTTTAAAGATTAAGTTTAGTCTCAAAATTGTAGGATTGCAATTTCATTCCGGTGATCAGTGAAAGACTTATCACACAGCCTTATAAAATTTATAATTTCCTGAAGCTTTACATATTGTATATGGACAAGAAACAAGGCACAAGTACATTATTACTAAATCATTGTGCCATCAAATAAGAACTTCATTTACTTCAAAGGGAATTTATACTGAAGAATTTAGTGATATTATGATGTCACTTATTATACAATGCAGAAGTTTTAGTGCTATTTTTCAATAAACAATGCAAATTTAAAACATTTTATCTGATAATTTGTGTCCAGCAGTATAATAGTGTTGTATACACTTATCTATTTTTTGTTTTGATTAATTCTGATCTAGCAAATGGTGTAAAATGTTATTTATTGAGTAGCCATTTTTGTAATCTTTTAGAATTTTTAGACACTTTACTTAACGAATACAGTAAAAAAAATTGCATATTTTGTTTGTGTTGATTCATAATCAGAATTCTGGTTTTAGTATATTTTCCATTCAATGTATCTAATATAAAAAATATCAACTTTATTTGGGTTTATTTTTGAAATAGTAAAATTTTGAAGTCAGTTTGTAAGCAAAAATCTGTAGAAATTAGGTATTTTTGTACACTTTTTCAGATGATCTTTAAAGCCAAATGCTCAAGAATTGGTAAAATCTTTGAATATAATTTTGATGTCAGTACTTATTACATCAAACCCCAGCTTTTGCACCGAGTGCAATGTTGATTTTCTAAAGAAAGTGAAAAATTAGCCTGCCTTAATATACACCAGAAAAATAAGACTTTGAGACCAGAAACCATTTGACTATATGGGTTTCTGTGCTGTAAGTGGATGTTTTATATATCTGTATATTAAAGTATTCACAGCACTATCTCTTTGTCAGATATATCTCTCATATTGTCATTGTGGTTTACACTTATTTTAGCACAAATATATATTCAAAATTGATTCATGAGATTTTTTTATACTAATATTTGCTCACTATAAGACCCAAAAGCCACGCAAGGTAGTTGTGATTGGGAAAAACATCCTGTCGGGAGTCTATTCCACAAAGCAGCTTCTTACCAATGGAATATGAAGGGAATGAGGATGATCCAACCATGTGGACGTGGCATGGTGGGTCCATGCAGCTCATCAGAACATTTGCCATGGAAATAGCGATAGAGTAGCATAAGTTTTATAACATTTCATCAGTGGGGAAAGGGTTGTGGGATTGAAAACAATTCAGCATGCAAAAAAAAAATGTTTTCACTCCTGATTGCCAGAGAAAGATATTTATACGAAATGGATAATGTAGATTGTTCAGCTAAATATACTGTCTGCATTTGGCAGCATATAAAAAACCTATTCAAAGTATTAAGAGTTTTAGAAAACAGGAAAACTTAACCATCTTGTGAAGAACATTCAATTCCATGTTTTTGTGCAAAAAATTTATAAACGCTTTACTAAAAGTTTTCCTGCTTTGTTTTTCTCTCTGCTTGATCTGTTTCTGCCATTTTCCTAACACAAGTCATCCAGATTTCACTTATTACACCTTCTAACCTGGCCATACCTGATTTCATTATTATGCTTACCTGAGGTGAATTTCCCTCTCTCTTTAGAGTCAGTGGTTAATGATGATAGTAAGAAAGAAAGAAAATCATGAATATTTAAATCCATTTTGATTTCAGAATTTTGTATATGTGAAAGAACTCTGTCAAAAATAGTTGTAGATCATTCATAGTTGACCGATGAACTGATTTTTAATAAAAATGTAATAAAAAGAAAATTTGTTCGCAAATGAGTTTTTATAAAAATGTTTTTTCACTTGCATTTTCAATGTAGACACTTATGGTCCCATCACGTTGAAAACACTAGTTCCTATATGACCACCTAAGTTTGTCACAGTACCTAGATGAGTAACCACCTGGGAATACCAGGTGTTGTAAGCTTGGATGTGCAGGTAGTGTAATGGATAATGGCTTGGAATTGTTAATCAGAGAGCTAAGTTCCAATTCTAGTTGGGTTCGTTATATTCACTTACATATAAATACTCTTGAAAAAGGTATGAGTCTACCTCTTCTCTCCACCAGTTATCGGTTAATTAGTAAGACTTGTATTCCTAAACCATTATTATCTTGCAAAAAAGTTCTTACAGGCTTTAAATAACTTTTTATTACTTTTTCTTTCCTATTCTATTTACTTACAACTTTTATAGTCCCTGACTTGGCATTTATTGAGACTAAATCCGTTACTCATATGGATGATGCAAAATTCAAGTTGTTATTTTACAAATTATTTAAACCTAGTATCTTCACCTTTTGTTTTTTAGAAAATATTTCACTGAACTGATTAAAAAAAAACTTCAATCATATGACAATACAAAAAGCAAGCTAATTTCTGGTATGGAAGGTTTTAATAATCAAATATTACTCTCTTCAGCATTGCCTCCTATATGAAGTTTCATTTCACCCTGATTATTTATTTAATCTCTTTTTTGACACTTTCCCCTTTCTTCTATCAAATGAAAATTTGTTCTAAAAATAACAAAGATTAGAATATTAGTCTGAGTAATTCTTAGAATAATAAAAAAATTCTTCATCTATAAATTATTTCTAATATTTTTTCTGTCTGCTTTTACAAGTAAATGTGTGTGTGTGAATATCTTTAGAATATCTTTTTACTGATATTTTTTAAAAAATTGAGTTAGCTGCTGCTTTTATTTTGATTAAAAAAGATTCCTATTTTCTTTTTAAATATTTCTTTAAATATTCTTGTTTTTCTCTACCTTCACTGGACTTTAGGTATGCCAAAAATATTTTCATAATTCTTAGCCAATCATATTCATTGAGCAGCTTAAAAAATGTACCTCTTCAGAATTGAAGTCTAATTTGCACTCTTTCATACCAGTTTCCATCTTTGCATTACTAATGTCACATATATTCAAATATTATTTCATATAATGCACTGACAAGATATTTTTGATGGGTTTTTCTTTATTTATTTCTATGTATGTGACTAGTTTTAAAATTAGCTTTCAAAAGATAGATCTTTTGTTGCAAATTTAAAAAAAAAATTATATGTACATTTCATTTTCCAAGTCAATATAGTTAGAATATTTTCATCTGAGGGTTGCAGCTAAATATGGAAGATTTTTATTGAAAGTTCTGTGCTGATCAAAGACACACTTTTCAAAGCTTCTATCTACAACGTTCCTTTCTAACCAGAAAGAAATAACATTAAATAAGAAAACTTATTTAAAAATGAAAAAATGCACAAAGGATAAAAATTAAATTTGATTCATATATTTAAATATTGAATACTATGAATGCATGAAATTGTGGACTAGAGTTTTGATGAAAAGAAATAAATTTTGATGTGCATTTATATTCAAATTGAATTTCTCCTGCATTGCATGGTTTTCTCTAGAAAATCATGATTTTAAAAATGTTTTGTATTAATTTTGAAATCATTACTGAAACTGAACATAACACTAGCATGAAATAATGTAAAAGGTCACATTTTAGCTGAATACGTAGTATAAAAAAGAGATCCCCCTGCATTTTTTATAGAATTCCTGACCTTTTGACAAGGATTGTATAAATTAGACATAATTTTTTTGCTTTAGAATATGTTGTAGAAAATTTTGACAAAGCAAGGAAAAAAAAAAACTTTTTCCTTGCTTAGATGTTGAACATTTCTGCCAATTAATTTGAAGAAAAAAATGAAAAAAATCCTGGTTGCAACTTTTAATTGCATCCTGTAATATCTTAGTGAAAAGAAAGCAGATAAAATACTTTGTATTTTGCATTGAAAGAAAAAAAAAAGAAAAATTGGGATATTGACTTTTGATTCTCAAATTTGTCACTTGAATTGTAAATCAGCATATTTTAAAAATGTTAATTTTAATATTAATCAGAATAAGCCAATATGAAATAAATCAAGCTTGTCAAAATTATTCTATTTCCTGACTAGTAAAAACAAGTCTTTGAAAACAAAAATATATCCACTTTATCCAACACTCCATCAATGCTAAATTGTGTTTTAACCCCCCCCCCAAGCCCCACCCTCCCTAAAATTTCAGGGAATTTAATCAAATTTTCATCTGTTAAGTTACCCATCATTCCTTGATGGGCACTTGAAATATCTCCACCATGAATGTAATAACCTTATTGTTTTTTTAATAAGGTCCCTAAAATTTTGGTTAGCTTCTGTATATAGAGTGTACATAAAAATTAAATTAAAATGCTACATGAACATGTTAGAAATAAATAAAATTATGCTATAAATAATATTCCTAATGATTGACTCTTGTGAAGGCTAACAAGAGCAGCAGCAGCTAATGTAGCATATTGCTTATGTGTCTTTATTATGACATGGGAGACAATAGGTGTAACAGATGTTTGTTGCTATTATCAGCTTCAATTACTTTCCTACTGCCATCATGTCATTTCTCTGTGGTTTTCCATAACTATTTTCATGGCAATTGTTCTGATAAGCGTTACTCTTTAGTACCTAGACCCTATTAATTTAAGCTTACTACTAGATTGGTGGCAAGGTCTCATCGTTTTGCAGTTGAAATAGTTACATGTAACACTAAATTCTATGCTAACAGTTTCTTCTCTTGCACTTCTCACATGTAGAACTCTCTTCCAGCTTCTTGCTTTCTAGTCAACTGCAATGTCAGTCATTATGTTTGGACTTCTTAATTCCTGTCCTTTTATTGTTCTCTCTCCTTAATGTTTTCTTTTTCTCATATTCTTTCACAATCAATAACCCCCCTTGCATCTTAGTGGCTTTATTGCCTTGCCTGAGGTAAAATGATTAAAAAAAGTAATTCCTGTCTTTTTTATTGTTCTCTCTCTTTAATAATGTTTTCTATTTCTCGTATCCTCTCACACTCCATAACTCTTTGTCTTAGTGGCTTTATTGCCTTGCTTGTGGTGAAATGATTTTTAACAAATGACCTGGTTAAGACAAATGCTCTATACAGAGACTAATCGCTTTGTGAATATCTTTTAAATGCCAAAGAGCCATCTTCACATGATGAATGAATACCAGTTTTCTTAGTGGCTTTATTGCCTTGCTTGTAGTGAAATGATTTTTAACAAATGACCTGGTTAAGACAAATGCTCTATACAAAGACTAATCGCTTTGTGAATATCTTTTAAATGCCAAAGAGCCATCTTCACATGATGAATGAATACCAGTTTTCTTAGTGGCTTTATTGCCTTGCTTGTAGTGAAATGATTTTTAACAAATGACCTGGTTAAGACAAATGCTCTATACAGAGACTAATCGCTTTGTGAATATCTTTTAAATGCCAAAGAGCCATCTTCACATGATGAATGAATACCAGTTTTCTTAGTGGCTTTATTGCCTTGCTTGTAGTGAAATGATTTTTAACAAATGACCTGGTTAAGACAAATGCTTTATACAGAGACTAATCGCTTTGTGAATATCTTTTAAATGCCAAAGAGCCATCTTCACATGATGAATGAATACCAGTTTTCTTGAAATAAGAAGCAATCGTATCTCACTTTTTGGAACCAGTAAAATTTGTTCCAAAATATAAAAGGTTGTAATTTTTGTTAATCTTTTTTAGTTAGTTTACAATCTGAAAACATTCTTTCTCTTAATTTTCTTCTAAATACTGATTTTAATTCCTTTAACTGAGCTCAGTTTGGAGTTACTTAATAAGAGAAAAGGTTTCCAGTTAGCCAATGAGTTACATTATATTGACTTTACCTGATATTGATAGCTAAAGTTCATGAGGATTTAGTCAACAGCTTGAAAGCATTTTGAAGTAACTTCTACAGAAATAATTTTATCTGAATATTGATATATTGATTTGAAATCTTTCTGGTTGAAGCAGAAAAAGTGTGTCGTCACCTTCCCAGTACCAAAAGCACTGCACTGTGAAGATAGAAAAAAATGCTGTCAAAAGAATTTGGGGAAAAAAAAAACAGAAAAGAAAAGTTTCTGCCCATAAAAGTGACAAATTTCAATGCCAATTTTCATCTGCTTCCACACTTGGTGTGCAAAGCAATTCACAACTCTCTGCAATTTGCATTTTCTCTAAGCAAGTTGCAAAGAAATATTGACTGGCCAATTTATTTCTTTTGTTTTATGAATCACACACTTCTTTAAGCAAACACGTGCATCAAATTGTATTAAGATTGATATTTTCAGATAGAGCAGCTGGAAATATCTTCTTCTTTTACATTTACTTTAACCCATTGCACTCAAGAAATGCTTTAAGGTTCAGATTAAGCGAACAAATCTTTTTCTTTGATTTGTAGTTGTAATATTAGCCTTCAAGCTATAGATGAACAATGTAACCTATATTTAAACAGTAGGCATTTTGTAGCTAATGATTATTTGATCTACAGTGTGCATCACTGCAGTAGTTGATTGATAGGTAGAACCAGTAAAACTATATAGTGTTATTTAAGTTTTAATATCCTATAAGCTATTGCAATGTCTACATTCCTTGAAAATTCTTTTGTGTAACAAAACATTTTAAGAAGCTGTGTTTACTCATCCTCTCACAGGATTGGCATTTGGCACAAGATATTTTTATTTTGGAAACTTCTATAATACATGATATATCGGACAGATTTTACTACCTTTGATAGCTTTGCCTTTGAGGTATTAAGAAATAATACTGACCCTCATCCTTTGTAGTGCAATAGCTAGGTACTAATTAGGGTAATGGGTCCCTTTGAATGAGAAAGGAAAAACATAATGGTCCAAGATAGAATCAAATTTTAAGCATTTCATTACCAAATGCAACTATCACAAAGATGGAAATCCTGTCATATGGTGACCGTTTAATAAGCTAAAGGGAACTAATTTGTATAAATTTTGGTTCTTTGTTTGCTGCAAAGATAGGCCAGAAAAAATGTCCGAAAATGTCTAGTTTATTAGGGGTATCTTCTATCAAAATTCATCTTATAGCAGTGCGCCATGCTGTAGACTCATTGGTATGTATCATTCTAAACTTTCTTTTTCTTTCCTTTCTTACACACCCTTCCTTTCCTTTTCTTACACACCCTTCCTTTCCTTTTCTTACACACCCTTCCTTTCCTTTTCTTACACACCCTTCCTTTCCTTTTCTTACACACCCTTCCTTTCCTTTTCTTACACATCCTTCCTTTCCTTTTCTTACACACCCTTCCTTTCCTTTTCTTACACATCCTTCCTTTCCTTTTCTTACACACCCTTCCTTTCCCACCATTCCATCTCTCTCAACATCTCTTTCTCACCATTCAGTCTCACCATCCTTTCTGTCTCCCTCTCCTACTCTTTCTTTCTCCCTCTCCTACTCTTTCTTTCTCCCTCTCCTACTCTTTCTTTCTGTCTCCCTCTCCCTTCCTTTCTGTCAACCTCTCCCTTCCTTTCCACTCTTGCTGTCTTTCTCTGTTTCTTCCATTCTTTCTAGCCTTCATTACCATCAATCCATCCTTTCTGCCTTGCTCTCTCCCTTCTTTCATTTACTTCTCTCTCTCCCTTCTTTCATTTACTTCTCTCTCTCCCTTCTTTCATTTACTTCTCTCTCTCCCTTCTTTCATTTACTTCTCTCTCTCCCTTCTTTCATTTACTTCTCTCTCTCCCTTCTTTCATTTACTTCTCTCTCTCTCTCCCTTCTTTCATTTACTTCTCTCTCTCTCTCCCTTCTTTCATTTACTTCTCTCTCTCTCTCCCTTCTTTCATTTACTTCTCTCTCTCTCTCCCTTCTTTCATTTACTTCTCTCTCTCTCTCTCCCTTCTTTCATTTACTTCTCTCTCTCTCTCTCCCTTCTTTCATTTACTTCTCTCTCTCTCTCTCCCTTCTTTCATTTACTTCTCTCTATTTCTCTTCCTTCCTACCATTTTTTCTCTGTCTCTCCCTCCCTACTATTTTTTCTCCCTTCCTACCATTCTTTCTCTCTCTTTCTCTCTCCTTTCCTACCATTCTTTCTGTCTGTTAATGTTTCAGTTTCAGTGCTGAACTTAAGTCATCCAATAGAGCCTAGTTGTAGACACACTGTAAATTCTGCTATAAATTCTACAAGCATCTATTTGATAATATCTTTATTCCGACCCTAGATACATACATACATACAATAAAACTGACACAGGCATATGGTGCATTATAGATAGACTTGTTACTGCAAGTGGTACTGTTAGTTTTATTACTACTGCTTCAACTAACAGAACAATAATTTAGGAATGACATTCATTTTTGCTTGAAGGTGGGAGTCAGGGGATAGACACCTCTTGACGATGCCAAATTAGATCCATCTCATCTCCATCTTTCTCCAAGACTTTTTCATTATAAAGAAGGCTTGCTAAAGTTGGAATGAAATAAAAATTGGAAAAGTGAGAGAGAGAGAGTGAGATAAAGGAGAAAGATTCTTTCTTTTATGATTGTCTTGAGTGAATTTCTTTGTTCCATAAGTTGGAAGAAATAAACATAAATAAGGATTCCAGGCACAAAATGGAAGGAAATGCTAATGAACAGCAAAAGGATATGAACTTCTTTCATTCCAGTTTTTATTTTTTGTTCATTTCAAATGTTACATTTTTTATCATTCAGATTTATGATCTTTTTACTTCGTTTAATCAGATTTTGTTACTTTAATTTTTTTTCAGTTCATATAATTTAGTTTTATTTTGAGTGGGGGGAGTAAAAAAAAAAAGGTTCGTTCTATACATCTAAAGACAAGAACAGTCAATTGTAAATCTCAAATCAATTTCAATATTCTGTCCAAATTTTCTTGCAAGCTTCAGAATTATTAAGGAATCCAAACATCAAAGGTTTGATTTGCTTAATTTGATAGAATTTTTTTATTAAATTAAAAAAAAATGATTTCCTCACTTCAAAAAAATCCTGCAACTGTTAGGATGAGAACTGATTTTAATGTGTCCCATTTCTGAGCATGTTAAACATAAAACTAATAAGGAATCCTGTTTAGCAGGATTAACTCATTCTTGTAAAAGATAAAAAAAAAACTCTAGGTTTAATGAACAGCCAATCACAATTCAGCAATATGCCTGTACAACATACAGACCTAAGTATTAAATAGGATGAAGGTTCAAGTACTTTAATTTTATTGATATTTACTAAGTATTAATCTGGCATCATCATCTTCAGTGCCATGACTAGGAGTGGTCATAGGGTCACTTTACAGCTAAGCATCTGACTAGTTCCTTCCAGATATCTGTGTTGAAAGCCATAGAGTTTTTATGTATAGCACGTCTTTGGTAAGTAGAGATAGCAGAGCTCCTCTTTCTCCAGGTCAAACCCCAGCCAATGTCCTCCAATTTGAAAACTTGTATTGGCCACAAAAATTTGCTTGCTGATTCTATCAGAATAACTCCCCATCCTGGCTAGGAAGCCTTCCACCTAGCTATGATTTGTCATCACCGCATTGGCTGAATGCATAGCTCAATCTACACTAGTGTCCTAGATGAGCATTGATCCTACAAGAACTTTCAGCTGCCCTTTGAGTGGTCTTATTTTTAATTCTGTTGAGTGTCTTAGCTATCATATTCAGCAGTTTAGTCACTTATGACTTGACCAAAATTCAAAGAAGGGTCTGTAATGTAATCAATCCTAACCTAGCATTTCAACTTCAGTCACTTTCCCAACACCATGGCTTGACTTTCCTTTGTTTTTCTATCAATATTTTCATGTCAGTTGTTCTAATGAGATCTTCTTGGCACCTCAACCATATGAATTTAAGCATACTACTAGATTGGCAATTAGGTCTCATCATTTTACTGTTGAAAAAGATGTAACCATAAGTTCTCTCTTGTGATCTCCTGCTTTTCTGCCACCTATGATCTTCAAGTATTTAAATGCAACATCTATCACCATTTTTTGTCTTCCTAAATCCTGTTTTTTATTGTTCTTCTCACTAATGTTTTCTCATTTTCATTCACTCCAATAAGCTTTCATGTCTTAGGGGCATTATCCTACATACAACCCATTAGTGGCCTGCTGGAAAATTGTGCGGTATAATGAAAATAAAATAAGAAGTTCAGAATATGTATCTTTGAAACAAGAAATATTCCCAAAAGTTATGCAAAAAATCATTTTTTTTTCTTGTAAAATATTTGCAAAAAAATGTTAGTATTTCTTTGTTGAAGAAGCATTGAATATTGCATTCTGTGATTCCAATCATTGTATGATTACCTTGTCATATTCAAGTGTGACATTTTACTTACATCATAAAATCTATTCACCATTTTAGATAATGAGATCATCTAACAAGAATCCTTAATAAAACAAAGAAAAAGTATCTTGCTTTTGTTAAATTCCCAACTTCTGTTCTATTGAAATCAAAGAAATAGAGAAAGACAGGGGTCACTATTTTCCATTAGAAACATTGTGTTTGAAAAGATGATGGGATGATGGTTCTAGCAAGTTCATTCTCAGGGTAGAACATCAATATTATTGATCAACCTGACTTATCTCAGTAAGTTCAGTGTTTGCACCATTATCAAACATGGATTAAATAGTATGTAATAAGGTGTGAAAGTTTGAACAACATCTTTTTTTTTTATCATTTCATCTCAAGGCAATAAAGCCACCAAGATGCAGGCAGTTACTGAGTGTTAGAGAATATGAGTAAACAATCTATTAAGGACAGAGAATAATTAAAAGAACAAGAATTAAGACAGAAGATAACAATTGACACTGCATTTATATTTTTGAAGATCAAGTTGACTGGGAAGCCAAAAGAAAGTTCCACAAGTGAGAAGTGTGATAGAAGAAAATGTTAGCATAGAACTTAGTTACTTTTAGCCATTTCAATGGTAAAATGGTGAGATCTCACCTCAATCTAGTACTGTGCCTACATTAAAAAAGTTTAGGTACCATAGAGAAAAGTTAATCTGAACAATTATCATAAAAGTATTTATAGAAAAGGCAGAGGGAAGTTACATTATGGTGATGGGAAAGTGACTGAAGGTGAGATGCCAGGACCAATAACATTGCAAATTATTCTTTGGATTTTATCAAGAACCTTCAAATACATTACAGGAACACCAGACCAGAGGTGGCAGAAGTATTCAAAGCAAGGATGAATGGCACACTTATAATTATGTAAGATCGATTCTGTTGAGAAAAATTGTCTAGTACAATATATGGAACCCACTTTCTTAGCAGCTGCTGAAAAGACGAGTTGTTGTTACCTCAAACTAGTTACCCTTTGCTGAAAAGCCATCTTCTTTATTGTGCTAAAACTCAAGTCTTTACTTGTCAATTACTGTGAGGTTTTATTAAATCCCAGTTGATCGGTCAATAGTTACTTTATGACACAAGTGAACCTGTTGTATTTGTAAGAAATTTACATCATGTTAAATTTCTGACATGCTTTTGCTGAAACAAAAAATGATAGAGAAGCAATGCAATTTATATGTTTTCTGTACAGGTTGTTTACACAAATTCTAATTCTCTTTTACATCATTATTATGATATGCAAGTGACAAGATATTTTGAAGATATTTAGTGTTATGGACACAGGGAGAAAGGGATTCAAGCCTTTCATAAGGACAATTATACAAAGTGAACCTGAGCCAGAATTAAAACTTTGTATGATAATTCTGATTTGCATCTCTAGAAAAATTACATGTAAATTAACTGAAATTATTTTTATTGAAAAATTGTTTTTTTTAAAATTTAAAACTTAAAGAATAAAAGCAAACCAAATTAATAATCAACAGTTTTATTAATAAACAAATAAAACATGGCTAATTATTGCTATTTAAATTGGTTTTGTATCTGATGTGGCAAATTATAAATATTTATAGAAATATTTTAGCAGTTAATGAATTTGTTTAATCTGGCATTGTATCTTGTTGCCAAAAATGTTACATTTAATATGTATCTGTAGTGGATGCACATTACATTACATTATATACATGTATATATCATTTCACCCCATGAAAGACAAAAAAACCCCACTAAGATGCAAAAGGTTACTGAGTATGAAAAAATAGGAGAAAAAGAAAAAACATTATTAAGAGAGAACAATAAAAGAATAAGAATTAAAAAGACAGAAGATAGCAACTGACATTGCATTTAAATATTTGACTATCAAAATTGAGTGGAAAGCAAGAAGATGGATAATAATAATAATAATAATAATGATAAAAATGCATACATACAAATATAATTTCCTGGAAGTTTAAAATTAAACACCAATTTAAAATAATTTTAAAAAAATAGTGTGCATAACTTAGGCAATTGATTGACAAAGTGGAAAAATGAATCTATATTGTATACGCACATATATATATATTTTTTTATTAATGTTCACCCAAGAGTCACTCAAGCTAGAGGATTACTGTATGATATATGAGCATAAGAGAAGGAAGGAAATACAGTTTATGTGGTTATTTGGGAAATGTGTGTGTATTACATGTTTACATAGGCATGAAATTTTCTCTTCCATATTCAAGTCTGTAGATGTCCATATCTACACCTCACGTCTTCTGTACTAGTGTCAGTTGTTAGTACTTTTTTTAAGTTATCTACTATTCATTTTATTATTTTATGCGTTACATTCTCATTCTTGTTGCTTTCATTATTACATTTTAATCTTGATGTGTTTTGTTTGTTATTCTTTGAATTTCATCCATAATTACTTGCGACTAATCCTCCCGCACGCCCAGACCTCACCTCTGTCCCTGTTCCTCTACTCCAATATAACCTGTTCACACATGTCACTGACATGTTTTTCAGATATTCTTACTGCGTTTAAAAATTGTTCTGGGTTGTGAATGAAGATGAGCAACTGCAAAACAACTGTGACAACATTTTGAAGATTAATGTGAACATTTGAAGGTGACTGGGATTGCATAACACTTGAAATGGCATAATTAAAACAAGGATGAGGATACTAGTTCAAATAATTTATGGAAAACAAAATGTTGAATTAATTTGGGGAATAGCAAAAAAAGGATTCAAATTTCATTGCTATTCTGTCTTTATACAATGTGTCAATCCACAGAAAAGACTGGAGATATTTAAGTTTGAAGACTGGAGATTTTTCTTCTAGACAGCACCTCCCCATTGCATAAAATATAATTGGAACATGCTAATATTTATGGTGGGAAAGTATTTTTGTTAAAACTCATTAAAAACTGCCTTGTGACATATTAAAGTGAGAATGTCAAATAAATACTTGAAACATCGAGCAGATTCACTGTCACTGAATTATCATTTTTCTCACCTGGAATATTCTGTATTTATTAAAGCAGTTAATTATTGATCATTATGTTATTTGAATGTTGAAGAATTTAATCCTGTGCAGTCAGTGGATAGTTCTGAGCAGGAAAGAACTGCTGTCAAAGAACCTGTTGAAAGAACTAGATTGCTTTACAAGAAGATACAACTCACCAACTTCATACTTATCAATTCTTAAGAAATTTGACAAAATCAAAAAGAAGGTACATTGATTAAATTTGATCTGAGAAAAAAAAATCATATTTTCATTACTGTATTATAATGGAAAATAAAAAACAAAACAAAAGAGAAAAATCAGTTTAACTAAAACTTAAAAAAAAATCATGAGACTGAAAACGTAAGAATCAAAAGTAAATCCGATTTTCCTACCTCATAAAAATCAATGGATCTTTTTTAGTGTCTGAACACAAGTTAAAGAACTTTTCTTTCATTTGTATCTACCAATTGCATCTGTGTCTGGAACTGACTTTGAAGTATTTCTATTTTTCCATTTGTAATTCTGTCTTCAGGAAGAGACTTTTATGTTTTATATCTTTAACTTGTCCACCTACATGAACAAACCAACACCATTTCGATGCAAAAACAAAAGCAGTAGAAATACCTTTCTGGAGGTTCACATGTTTATTTTGTTAAAAAGATTTTTAGTTTCATTTTAAAAAAGAAAAGAAAAGAAAACTGCACCAATTCATATCTTTTACCAAATCACAAACATCAGCTCCATCTGCAAATAAATCTCAGTATATAACATTTTGCAGGTAAAATACTATTCTTAAGATTAGTCAATGCATGCAAGCTCACCTGAACAGGAGAGAAAAAAATAGCTTTTCATCCATTTCTTTCAGACACAAAAATCAACTGTACACAATAGAAAATAATAAAATGATATATTTTTCTTTTCAAGATTTTTTTTTTTTGCTTTATTTGATAAGAAACAAAAAACCTGATTTTTAAACAGGAAAAATGTCTATCAAAGAAGCAATTTTCCTTTATGAAAATAATACAATTTTAGTGAATATCCAAAATAACATATCTAGTAAAATATAGGATGAATTTTTTTGCTAAGAAATATTTGTTCACTGTGTTGTGCTAGACAGTTTTTCTTACCAGAATCTATCTTGCATCTTTAGAAGTTTACTATTCATATTATTCATTGAATATTGTTGCCATACCGGTTCTGGTTCTTATGATACACATCTAGAAATTCTTAACATCCAAAGAATCTGCTATATTATAGATCCTGATATGGCATCTAGGCTTCAGTTACTTTCCCACCATCATAATATATATTCCCAGTGCCTTTTCTATAAGTACTTTAGTGGCAATTGTTCTAATGAGCTTTCCTTTTTAGTACCTTGACTTCATATATTTAAGCACAGTACTAGATTGGCAGTTAGGTCTCATTATTTTACTATTAACATTTCTAGATGTAACCATAACTTATATTCTAATAGTTTCTTCTCTTGCACTTCTTGTCTGTGGAATGCTCATTCTGCTTCTTGCTCTCCTGTCAATTATGATCTTCAGAAATGTAAATGCAATGTCAGTTGCCATCTTCTTTTTTGTGAAACTTTTGTTCTTTTATTGACTCTTTTTCTTGATAATGTTTTCTCAGTTTCTTTCATTCTCAGTAACCCCTTGCGTCTTAGTAGCATTATTGCCTTAC
This sequence comes from Acanthosepion esculentum, assembly GCA_964036315.1. Taxonomy (NCBI): domain Eukaryota; kingdom Metazoa; phylum Mollusca; class Cephalopoda; order Sepiida; family Sepiidae; genus Acanthosepion; species Acanthosepion esculentum. The sequence continues at coordinate 118,482,446 of OZ038488.1, read as the reverse complement.
TTGAGATGAAATGATTAAAAAAAAATTAATTTACTAATTGATCACCATAATTTCTATATCAAAAGTGATACTTATTTAGTATTGACTGCTGTAGACTGAAATCTTCACTTAGTATCATCAACTATTTAGTACATTTTATGTACCCATGCATCTCTTGTGGTAATGGATATGGTACTTACTTTTATATATTAATATATACACAAGCACACACCCATGTATATTTATATATGAAATAAATATTCTGCAAGTTAGGAACGACAGCAATGACAGGTGAGAAGTCTAAATATTTTCCTAAGTATTTTTTGATATTGATGCTAACTTGATAATCTTATTTCTGACCAGATTAAATATTATTATTTATGTGCCAGATTTGTAAAATATGCATAAACAGAATGTAATGTTTATCCATTACATGAGGAGTTGCTGAAAAGTTCTTGAATTGATACCACTTCCCAAAATCAGTATTTTGATATTTGGTCATTTAAATACTGATTTTGGGAAATTGGTCCAAGAATTTTTTTACCATCCCCTTGTCATCACGCACACACAGACACACACACTCTTTAAATTTAAGCGCAGTACTACACTGGCAATGAGGTCTCACCAGTTTACAATTGAGCTGGTTCGATGTAACTGTAAATTCTATGCTAACAGTTTCTTTTTTTTGCATTTCTGGCTCCAAGCTGGAAAGCAAATTTAGTCTTCAAAAAATTTAAATGCAATGTCAATAGCTATCCTTCTGATTACTCTTCCTCTGTTCTCGCTCCATAGCAATCTTCCTGTTTCTAACTCTTCCACACCCCTTGCATCTCTGTGACTTTACTGACTTGCTTGGGGTGAACTCTCTCTCTCTCTCTCTCTACACACACACACACACACACACACACACACACACATATATATATATATATAAAAATATAAATGAACATAGAAGTCAAGACCTTAGAGGCGACAGTCTGTTTCATGCTAGATGCAATCGTTGGCTCGACAATTGCATCTAGCATGAAAAAGACTGTCGCCTCTAAGGTCTTGACTTCTATGTTCACTTTTATATTTACACATGCTCTATCTCTGATATTGAGCACTTTATCCCATAAATATAGCACACTTTAAGACTATATTTCTTCATATATATATATATATATATATATATATATATATATATATATATATATATATATATATAAACCTATCAATCTCTCGGGTTTTTCATTCTGAATCTACCTATGACTCATATCCTTCTTCATATCAGTGAGTGAAGAACTGGTTTGTTGCAGTAATATTGCCAACCCAAGTAACAATGATTGTAATTTTATCTCTAACATGTTTAGAGACGAACATTGACAAGTGACTGGATGAAATTTTGATTAGTAAAATAAGAGTGCAATCTATTTTAGACTTTTTTTTTATTAGTTTGTCACTGTTTTGCTATTAACGACACAACCTTCTGGTTATTCAACACACAGTTCACCATGATCAAACTCTATTGAACAGCTAATTGCATTAATGCTCAGATGGATGTAACACATGTTGGCAGTGAAAATATCTCATGATAATCGATGCAGGTGATTTGTGTATATTCCTTTGTGACAAAACATATTTTGTTCCTTGCCATTTTTGTTGGATTTTTATCATGAAGATCCAGTGACTCTATTGATGTTCTAACTTCATATATTCTTCCTTAGAATGTTCATTTCATCCAGCTTATCTTCTTGCAAATGGCTTGAATTAACAGAAGTAATGACTTTTTGATATGTTTAAAGTGTTGTTTAACATATTCTTTCAATGCTCATACAGTTATTTTTTTGAGATTTCTAGATGTTTCACCAATATATATCATTGGACATTTTGTATGATCTATTCTGTATATTCCTGTTTCTGACCTCTTGTTGCTATTTCATTTGGTATCACCTTAACACTTTCTACAACTTGTTATGGGTTCACCACTTAACCTATAATCTCATTCAAAAACATCATATCACCTCTACCATGTTGACTTTTTAAACTATGGAGGTGGTTTTTACCAATAGCCACCCAGACTATGCTCCATCTCTTTGGTTCCTAGAGAGTAACGCGGCATTAATCAATGAAAAGAAAGCTCAAAGAATTGGTATACATTTATTCTATTGTCCACTCTATTTTAGTTTCTTTTGTTTTTAAGATGGTGCCTAATGATTGATCTGACACTTAGTTTCCACTTTCTGACACTTCCTCAATGCCACAATAATTAAAAATTTTATAACTTGACAAAGACAGATCTTTTAATAATTTATCCCTTTATATGGCTAAGTCTTCAAGTTTCTCTTATCAGATATGCATCAGTGTCATCCGGGACTTTCAATAAATTTCATCACAGTTCAATGGATTTTGCTAATCATTTTTGCTATTTTCACTGTTTGTTTTATGTAAAAACATTTCTAAACATTATTAAACATTTCTCTTTATCAATAAACTTAACCTTATGAATCATTTGAAAGCTTTCAAAGTAACTATTAATGTGAGATTCTGAAATTCATGATATTTTGTAGAAATGGCTACCATTTCTTTACATCTGTGCAGCATGAACAGGATTTTCATCTTATCTGCACACATACAGGTTGTCATCATTCAGCAAATAAACCTTTAAATTCCGATAAGTGTTCATTATGCATATATATATATATATATATATATATATTTATTTATTTTGTCTGGATAAATTTACATCCATTTATTATTGTAAAATCTCTTGGTCTGATGATTTGGAATTGATCTGGTTCCATGAAAAAACTATTACCAATGGATTTCTAAGGACTCCGTTGTCATCATTATACATACACACACACACACATGTCAGGTGAATGCTAGAAATGAAGGAACAATTCAATATTTATCCTTGAAAATGGTAAAATTTTGAATGTCTATTTTAAGAAAAATTGGGCTTTTGATGCCAGAATATATTGTATTTTGCATAAATAGTTTCTAATGAAAATAAATAGTGTTTGATATTTTTGATATCATTTATCAACAAAACCATAAAAATACTCCACCAAATTAAAAATGAAATTATTTTGGTTCATATATTAAAAACCTAAATGCTTTTCAGTTTAAATTTTAGCAATTCAATTTTTACCTATTTTGTCTCTTTGGTATAACAAAAAAAAAATAACAGCCCATTTAATTTTCAGTTTTATTTATATTTAATAATTAAGTATTATTGTTTACTTTTATTATGAAATATACAAATATACCACCAGAATTCTTTGACCTCCATGTTTTATTTACACCTTATTAATTAATGCTGAAATAAATCTTGTCATATATTGCAAATCAGTTGAACAATATTAATCTTTTAGTTAGATTAAAAAATTATCAATTCCTTACTCCATAATCCCATAAAAATTGTTTAAAACTATTCTCATAATATTAATTCTTTTTAACACTATAAAATGCTTTTTCAACCATTCATATATGTCAGAATTCATATAAAGGTCCATTTTAAGCAAACTTGCAAAATATATACCTATATACCAAATTTTCTCCTAGTAATATATTGAAGGAAGGTGGGTATTGAGGAATAATTATACTGTTTCCATTTTGGGAAGGAGAGGTGTAACTCTTACCAGGCCAGACAATATTCATTATGCTACCCAAGAGTATTCTGATTCTTATTGATTTGTGAGAGAGAAACTAATTGTCTTGAGATCTTAATCAATCTATGGTGAAACTTTTTATTGCCAGAGTGAAATATTTTGCACAAAAGTAAAATCTAAAGAAAAAAATAATGCATAGTTATCTCCCTTTTTCAAGAAATTGTATGCAATACTTTTTTGGAACTGAGAATCAATCATTATTTTAAAATTGTTCAGTGCTTAGTTTACAGTTTTAATACTAAACTTTCTACAATTGTATTCTAGACAATTCTGTGAATTTTTTTTTTAATCATTTCATTCCAAACAAGGCAGGAATATCACTGGTACACAGGGGGTTACAGAGAGTGAAGGTGGGAGAAAAAGATTGGGTATAAATAGGACCAAGGAAAGGATAAAAGCTGAACAGGGTTCAAGAAGATAGATGGCAGTTGATGTTGCATCTAAATGTTTGAAGATTGCAGTTATCAGGGAAACCAGGAAATGGAAGGGTGTTCCACAGACAGGAAGTGCGAGAAAGAAACTGTTGGAGTAGAAGTGTTGGTTACATTTAACTAATTCAACAGTAAGAGGGTGGGACCTAGATGCCAATCTAGCAGCACACTTAAACTTACATAGTCCAGGTACCAGGGGCAAATTTTGTCAGAGCAGTTGCCATGAAAATATTTATAGAAAAGACAGAGGGAAGCCACGCCATATCAGTGAGAAAGAGACTGAAGTTGAGATGCCAAGTCAGCATTGATTACATTGCAGATCCTTCTTTGGATTTTGTTAAGAACCTTGAAATGAGTAGCAGGAGCACTGGACCAGATATGGCAAGAGTATTCAATGCACGGACAAATGGTAGATTTATAAATGTGCCAGATGAGCACTGATGAGGAAATACCTTCTGGCACGATAAAGTGACCCAACTTTCCTTGCAGTAGATGCAGCTATTGAATTGATGTAGGTGTTTCACTTCAAGTCAGTTGAAAACTTGAGGCCAAGAAGGTGCAGTCTGTTGCTTTCCATGAGTCTAGCATCAGCCATACTGATGGTGGTCAGGAAAGTTTCTCTGTTTCTCTTATGTAAGCCTTTTTCTAAATATTGGTAACTTACTTTTTACTAAAATTTTGTTTTTTTATTTTCCATATTGACAATATAGTTAAATTTCCCAGAAATAAAGACAAATTTGTTTGAAAATGACAATTGGAAAAAAATTTCATTGCTTGCCTTGCTAAAGTTGGCCAGAAGTAAGAGAATTTTGATTGGGGGAAACATCCTCTTGGGAGTCTGTTTGATGGAGCAGTAGTTTGTGGGAAGAAGCTGCTTGACTGGAACTTACTTTTCATCAATGGAATACAGAGGGAATGAAGGTGGTTTGCTAGAATGTGCGTAGCATGGTGGGTCCTAACCGTGAAGTTTAGAATTGAGGAACTAAGGAATGTAGTTCATCTGAGCATTTTCCATGGATATAGCAATAGAGCAAACATATATGCATTTTTAAAAACGTATTTCAAATAATAAGACTGGATGAACTTTTTCAAAGTAGACACAGAAAATTGCTTTACATTCACTTTCATATATACAGCTACCTTGTAAATAAATTGCAGATTTAAATTTTACAATTATTGGAAATTTATTTATATTAATTGCAATTCACTAATTCCAAATGTTGGTGTACAGAGAAAAGAATAGAAAATATATTTTAAGTTATGACAAAAACAAAACAAAGATATACAATATATACAAATATATATTTTGATTGATTGAAGTAAACTAAGGAAAGAAATTAAATTATTTTATTAATTATGTAAGAAAGACAAGAGACAAATGTAATAGTCATGTAAAAGATAAAAAATAAAAATTAAAGTATAAATAATTTTTAAATAGCAAGAGAGAAAAGTAAATTGGTGTATTTATCAGAAATTTTGTACTGGGAAGAAATGACTTTGCAAAAATGTTTATAACAAAGTTTGATTGCATTAAATTTTTTTTTTAACCCTAGAACACTAACCATGGGTATATAATACTCAGTGCAAATTTTCCTATTTTTAATTACAATTTTCAGTACCTGATTTTCTTACCTAAACAATGTTTTTCAATTCCTACAAAGTTTGAAGTGCCTGCATGTAAAATATTTCAAATAAAGATTTATATTTAATATATTTTTTTGATATTTTCAAAATCTGGTATGATATATCCATGGTTAGTAATGGTGTAACTTTAATTGATGGTTAGTGTTCTAGGGTTAAGTATGCTGAAAATTTTTAATGAAGAGAAAAAATGTTTTCAGACAGATGTTTGCTTGGATTATATAAACAGAAAACTACACTAGTGTCCAGTCAGTTTAGAAAAAATATTACAATAGATTCTTAATATAAATACAATTAAATTATTAACTTGTTGTGAAATACTTTTTATGTTTATCAGTATTTAATTTATTTTTGTATGTTCTTCATTACAGAAAATGCACCAATTTGAAGAAAGGGTTATTCAATGGATTGTGTTAATTCTGTGCCTTACTGGTGGATTTCTATCGGATAATGGTGAGTATCGGATTTCTAAAAAGAAATATTAACAAATATAAGAACAAAATTACTATGCAACCTTCTGGGCTTGACAGGGCTGTATTCATTTCCAGTTTTCAAAACAGAAGACTTCTTTTAAGGAAATTTATTAAATACTTTACAAAAAAGAGCTTTACATCTACAAAACAACCCCCCTCCACATTCCATCAGTTATCATTCCAATGATGTTATATATTTATATACATAGATATACATACCAAAAGTAGTGCCTCCTATTTATTTCCATGGAGACTACAAGAGATATGAGGGGTGGGGTATGATAATATTACCGGAGAGAATGAGTTTTTAAGCTAGAAAACACTATTTTTCCACATATTTAGGTGTTCATCATTTCGTGATTTGTCAGCTGTGCAGCACCACATCCTGGAATTGCTGGCTACACTGTTGAAATACATTACCCAATGCCTAACTGTTCAGATTCACTTTTTCGTTTCAGTAAATATTTAGTAAGTGCTGATGAATATCAATAGGTGGACATTTTTGAAAAAATGATAGACTTCTACTTTCATGTCAGATGCTATTTTGTCAGACTACTGTCACAAAATTAAAAAAAAATGGATTATTAGTAGGAATGTTCTATGGCTTTATTACTAACATCCACCAGTATAATAAAATAGGAGGCATTACTTTCAGAGTGCCACCCCCACATTGTGTGTGATGTGTGTATGTGTTTTTAATATTTAGAAAGATAATTGTATCATCTTTTTTTTTTTTTTTGTGCATTGGATGCAGTTTGTTAGTGTTGTCAAGTGGGGCGACTTTGATTCACTATTTTGCATGGTATTTATATAAGAAACAAATATTTGTGTGTGAAGAATCTTAGAATTTTATTTTTTTACTTTTGTCTGTACTTTTTCCTGCATCAAAATACTATGAAAGAAAGATGGCCTTTCAAAGGAACAAGCTACAAATGTGATCATGTTAATCAAGCCCCAAAAAAAATATAGAAAAGAAAAACCAAATGCAACAATTTTGGCAAAATGTTGAATTTATTCTTTCTTTATTTTTATTACTTATCTTTCATTCAAAGAGGGCACTAACTAAGAAAGGTATGAATTTAGTGGTCTTCTTTCTTTGAAAGTCATACAATTGGGCAACAGAGAAACTAAACTTAAAATACAAAGTGATTACATTTACTAATAATTTACTTGAGTAAAACTAATCTTTTTGATGGACCTTATTTTAACAAAACCTGTAGTATATATTGTTTTGTGGAGCTGTGAGAAATGGAAAATTATATTAGAAGATAAATATAAAATTGAGAAAATACAAGAAAGTCTGAAAAGCTTACTTTTTATTTTATAGTTGAAATGTTAATTTATACTGAGATGATTTATAATAATTTTAAATAATTTTTACTCTTTAATTTACTCAATTTGTTTTTTAAAATAATGTGAAGAAATATAGTGAAATATCTTATTTCACTATGAAAATATTAAACATCAGATAATCAACAGATATCAGCAAAACAATGGTCACCTGAAGATGATCTGAAAGTACTTGGCCGAAACATTGTCTGTAATCACATCTATAATAATAAAGACGAGAACAATAGTTTGAATAAATTAATGTATATAAGCTTTAGATGTTTTTAATGAAAGGAATAAGTAAAAAAGAATCTATCAAAAATCCGTTTTGTAACAAAGAAAGGAATGCATCTCTTTTTAGACAAAGAAACTTTTTTATGCCATACAGGTTAGGATCATCACTTGTAAATGGTAGAATTTTAGAACGGTTAGGTTTGTAAATTAAAAAAAAAAATCTGTTGAATTTTGTCTGTCAAATAAATGCAGCTCAATAAAAAAGATAGGAATATTTATGAATCTAATGTCTACTTTTTCTTAGATTATCTTGGATGTCATTTTCAAGAAAATCATTTTGTGCTCCCTTACTTAAAAGTCAGGGTGAAATCTTGCAAAGTTGCCAAAATTTATCCTGATCACCCCACTTAAAGGTAACCTTCCAGAAAATGCCCACAGACAACTACTTGACTTGGCTCTTTACCCAATAAATGATTTCCTTTATTACTTATCTTTTATTCAAAGGAGGCACTATCTCAGAAAGATATGACTTGCATTAAAGGAAATTAAGTGCTGTTATTTCTTTGAAAACTTGGGTAATAGACAAACGAAAGTTACAAAAACTAAACAGAAATGTATCTTTGTTTTTTACTGAAACATGTTGCAAGACTCAATAGTATCCACCTGAGGAGGAAATTTCTGGACCAAAATAAATCTTTATAAAATGGTAAATAATAAATATTGCATTTTTGTTAGTTTACATATTTTGATAATTTTGTAAGTTTTTATAAATTTTTGTATAAAAAGATTTTTCAAATTTATAAATATTTATATATTTCTTCGGGTTCCAATCTTTACAGCCAACTTTAATCTTCAAAAATTTAAATGCAATATCAGTCGCTATCTACTGTCCTGATTACTCTTTCCTCTTCTTGCTCATTAATATTTCTGTTCTTAATACTTCCATATCCTATAACCCTTTGTGTCTTAGTGGCTTTATTGCCCTGCATCGGGTGATATTGATTTAAAAAAACATGTTGCAAGACTCAATAGTATCCACCTGAGGAGGAAATTTCTGGACCAAAATAAATTCTCAGTTACAAAAATAAATAATAATTGAAAACTGCTGTTTTGTAGATGTTGGTGAAATATTATGAAGAGAAACAGACTTTTCAAGAAATATTGCTTCCTATTTTACAAAGTATTTTTATGAGATTTTCCTGTGATGTCAGAAATAAGTTTCATGCTTTAAAAAAATTTCCCTGGCATTATGAGAAGGAATTTTATACAGAACAAGGAACTCATTACTTAGGAATTGTTGTTGAAATCATATCTGATTTCCTGAATATTCTGATAAACAGAAGATCCTTTTAATAAATTGTTAGTGTTTTGCCTTTGTAGAAGAAATAAATGGTCATCTGTGTTTGGAAGATTGATATTACACCATTAAAATGCTAATATTGATTGTTTATTTGGCAATAAAATGGTCTTTCAAAAGGACTGTTTTTTTCCCTTGGCACTGCTATTATTTTAACTAACTTCACTCCCTTGGTAATGTTTGTTATTTTAAAAAGTAATGATTAGAATTTTAATAAAACACCAACACATGAAATTGAATTTATACATTTTCTTTGTTCTTTGAGAATTTATAACAAAAATGTTAAACAATTTATTAGATTGTATATTTACAACTTTTTAATTTCATATTATAAAATTGTAAATTATAAATATTGCATTGTAGTTGGTTTACATATTTTGATAATTTTGTAAAATTATTTTATTTTTGAATAAAAAGATTTCTTTTCACCTTTATCTCTTTATAAAATGGTAAATAAATCTTTATAAAATGGTAAATAATAAATATTGCATTTTTGTTAGTTTACATATTTTGATAATTTTGTAAGTTTTTATAAATTTTTGTATAAAAAGATTTTTCAAATTTATAAATATTTATATATTTCTTCGGGTTCCAATCTTTACAGCCAACTTTAATCTTCAAAAATTTAAATGCAATATCAGTCGCTATCTACTGTCCTGATTACTCTTTCCTCTTCTTGCTCATTAATATTTCTGTTCTTAATACTTCCATATCCTATAACCCTTTGTGTCTTAGTGGCTTTATTGCCCTGCATCGGGTGATATTGATTTAAAAAAAGAAAAAAAAGGAAAATAAATATTTATAAAAAGTAAATAATAAATATCACATTGTACTTGTCCACATATTTTTATAATCTTGTAAATAAACATTGAATGAGTGAATGAAAATAGTACAAAATAATAGCAGTGCCAAGGGAAAAAAACATCCTTTTGACACATTGTTTTTTGTGGGTTCAAAGCTTAAATATTGCTGATTTTTTTTTCTCTTCAGTCAGTTTGAAGAAACTAATAATTTAAAAAAAATGATTAATATAAAAAAATATTAATTGAATTAAGCATGTTTGATTTTCATTTCTTTGTCTCTTTTTAAGAACTGTTTTTTTTTTTAATTTATTTTTAGCGTTTTATAAATTAATATATTTACTATCCTATAAGATATGTTTTACAAGAGGTGGGAATTGAAACTGATTACTTACTGTGACTGATGAAAATTTCCTTAATTGTCTATTTCAAGTTTTTGCTGACAGATTCCTTGTCATAATATGAAAAAACATATTTAAAAAACAATAACATTTCTGTTCTTGTATATAAATACTTGTCACAAAATAAAATCTTTACATTTTCCTTGATAAAGTACCTAGGAGGACAAAATGCATTGGTTAAGTTAAATTTTTCCTTTTTTAAGTTTTAATTTGCATATGATATTTTTATTGAAATGTAAGTCTTATATGTCAACAACCAAACCCACTGATTTTATTTATCTTAAAACATTTGAATGCATACTCTCCTCACTGTCTCCTGATATATACACCTTTGAATATAAAAGTATATACACAAAAACATATACAAGTTTTTATATATTACTTTTAACAGTATTATTATCAGTCATCCACGAGAATTATTATTTTAATTCAGTTTCATTCTCCTTCATGTCTCCTCTAAGATTCTGTAAATGTCAACTCCTTATTGGAATAATAAGTAGTAAGAAATTCTGTAAATATTGATGAATGGTTCTTTTAGGTCTTTTGACATTTCATCAAAAGACACTTCTTTTGCCATCCTTTCTGAGGACTGGTTCTCATCTTGTAACATTTTCTTCATTATTTTGTAGGGCTTAGAAATTTACTTATATCTTTGAATACATTAAAGTTCTTTTACCAGTGGTTAGTTTATAGATAAATAATTAAAAGTAGAACTCCTAAAAAAACTCTGTCAGACTAAAGTGTCACGGAAAAATGAACAAACCTTAGTCTGCTGATGTGGTATTAATAAAGTTAATTTGTGTTTAAAAATATATTTACAAAAATTTGAAGTTTCTAACAAGTTTATATTGGGTAAGAATTGCTACAATAATGGCTTGACAAGCAAGGTCCCAATCAGTTTACTAGTATTAATTGCTGTAACAGTGACGTGGTGAGCATGGTCATAGCAAGTTCATTGTGATATTCCAAGTGGTCAATAGTCATCTCATGTATATGAGTTAGTTAACTGGACAGAAGAGAAAGTTAACTGAAGATTTTATACTGGGACCCTATTCCTTGTATCAATTGCTAGGCTCAAAAGACAGGTTTGGCAAATTAAATGCCAATTAGCTATGCAATAAAGTGTATGAGGTTTTATAATGAGCCAAAGTAGATAATGTTGTTAAAATGTGTTATATTTTTTCTGTTGTATTAACTTGCTCGATTGAAGTGAACACATTTTGGAGGTGGAAAAGGGAAATGACTTTGATGTAGAGTAATGGAAATTTTCAGTTTCTGTCTTTTCTTTATACTGGAATTTGTTTATCTTTACTCTTAAGAACTGACTAATATTTTAAGTAATTTAGCAACTACACTGGTTATATTTTTGTATAAGAAATTTAGGATTTTGATCTGTACACCTAAGTCTATTGTCACATGAAAGAAAGTATTCCACTTTTTAAAGTTAAAAAAAAATATCAAAAGAAAGCTAACATGAAAAAAATAAAAAATAAAAATCGGTGTATTAGTAATCTGATCTCCTCTTTCATAGTAAAGAGATATTCCATTTTTATGTCAACAAGATGCATATAGAAATATTGGCATTTTCTGTTAACATTAATTGGGGCATATCTCATTACTAATAATTAGAGATTGGACCATGACACATTGTTTTATATTTTAAAATAGATATTTGCTTGAAACTGACACATATAATTTTATATCACATTTAAGCATTAAAAAATTTAATTTTTCAGTATTAATACAAAAAAATAATTATTTCAATTCTTTAATTTATTTCCGTTCAAATGTTTTGTTGCTCAGGTCGAATCCATCCCCCCATATTGTCTTTCTTTATCTACAGTTCTTAACTTTCTTCTATTACAAACATAATGAAGAGATCATCTGAACAATTACCATGAAAGTATTTCTAGAAAAGGCAAAGGGCGGCAACATTATGTTGGTGGGAAGTTGACTGAAGCTGAGCCACCAAATCAGGGAATTATAGAAAAAAACATTATTAAGGAGAGAAAACAATTAAGAGGACGGAAGAAAACGATTGGCATTGCATTTAAATTTTTGAAGATCAACATATAAAGCCAAATGCTGGAACTGAGTTCCGCAATAGTTGAAATTTCTAGAACATATAATGAGGAAAGACAGCTTGGAGAATTTGACATTCATAAGGACATATGAAAACCAGAGGGAAACTGAGAATAGCCTAAAACTTGTATAAATGGATGGCAGGACAGGGGATGGAAGGAATGGTGAAAAGAAATTAGCTCAGCCATTCACAACAGGCCCATAAGTTTAGTTTGATTCCAAGATACCGCAATGAGTGCCTTGTAAAGCTTGTACTCCCTGTACTAGGAACTTGATTTGCTGGATAACCATTGAGTTACAGTAAGTGTTCCAAATCATTTATCAAGTTTGAGCTAATAACTGAGTTTCTGGGCAAGAATACATCTTCTAGTTGAAAACTTTGATATGCATAGTTTAAAGCCTTGTCTGGTTATTGACCTTTCTGTGTATAGATGGCCTTTAATTACTTTGTTATAAGTATCATAAGATATATTTGTAATCAATAATATTCATACATTAATTTGGTGAATTTTGTTCTAAACTCAGATTAAATATATCATATTGCGACCATTTTTGTATGGTTCCTTTTCCCTCTTCTTTCTTCCATGCCTGGCAGGGTTAAAATAGGAGTTATTGGCAAACAACAAGTTGTTTTAGGAAAGAGAGAGCTATAATTAGATGTTTCCATTTTAGTCAACTAATTTTAGACAAAACACAAAACTTCCGATTTACAACAGTTCATTATTTAAATTTTTTTTCCTCGATGTCTAACTTTTGTTTTACAAATTAATCTTTGGTATTGATCAGTTGTGAATTGCTTTTCACTTCAAAATCAGATTTAAAAACAATTTAATTCATTTATTTTCTTTCTTCCATTGTCTGTTTTTAACATTGAAAATTTTCCTTGCTTATATTTTTTTAAAAAAATATTGCAATTTTCCTTCTTAATTTTTCCTTCATCTATTTAGGTTCCTGCAGAGAGACTTTTCATCATACCTTTTACTCCACAAGAAAAAAAATTCCTTGGAGGTTCTCTTGTTGCTAGACTATTACCATCAATAGGTTATCATCAGATGAATTGCTTAAGTTCTAACAAGATTTTTTGAACCAACTGTAAAATAAAAAAAACAAATGCTCTATCTTTATTTTCAAAAGAAGAAAACTTTCATATCGCCCACAAAAACTGTTTACAATGCTTAATAATGGGTATTTCTTTTTTCCATAATGTCCAGCTTTCTGTACAATATTGATTTATTAAATATGATAATAATGATAATAATGAAACTTATATTCCAAGCTAAGGGAATAAATACTTAACACCAGGTGGATAATAGAAGAAAGGTTTATTGTACGCAACCAGTACAATATGAAATACGGTACAGTTATACACACAGGTCAATCTAGTAGTGAGTGCCACTAATTGGAAGGTCGGACGTGCTTGCGTCTTCTCTCTCTCACTCTTCCTCCAGTCTCTCATAGACAGTTAACTTTATAGGTACTTACTACCTATAGTGTAATCATTCATGGGGGTGATTTGTTATTCCATTACATCAGAAACAAACATATCTTGCACAGGATTTCAATCCTTACTTTTAGATGATCAAATGATAAGAATGGAAATTTTGTGACTTGATCTCATTTCAAACATGGTTTTAATTTTTTAACAATATTCTGTTTTATTTGTTTTGAATTTCTTTTACTTCTGTTACATCTGATCCTTCTATCTGCCTATTAGTGTTCTACCTGTTTTTGGCAAAGTGCTGGATGTTCTAATTAACCACAAATTGGTTAAGCATCTCATCTCGCAGTAGAAGATGTGAACATGGTCTCATCATTTTACAGTTGAATTGGCTTGATGTAACCATAAGTTTCTTTTCTTACACTTCTCACCTCTTCTGACTTTTTACTTTCCAGTCAATTTTAATCTTCATAAATTTAAATGCAATGTCAATCATTATCTACTATCTTTTCCTCTTCTCACTCTTTAATCATTTTTTCTTATTCTCTCAAACTCAGTAACCCCTTGTGTCTTAATGGCTTTATTACCTTGCTTGGGGTGAGATGATTTAAAATAAGTTAGAAAATTATTGCAGGTTTCAGTCTTCGGGTTAGGAAGGAATCTTCGATCAGTAACTGGAAAGAGTGATAGCAGTTACAAGATTGGACAAACTATTTTTCAAAAAAAATATTTTAAGAGAAAGATTTTATAAATTTCATCTGATAACAGTACTGATTGCTTGGTCAAAGAATTCCAAATATTTCCTTATAAGGAAATGGCTAATATTACTATTACCATTAATCATTTTATCTTTTATTTAAACTCTCAGTTTTAAAGCTTGTAAAATGAGTGAAACCTTAACATTAAACAAGTTTTGTTTCTACCTTTTTTCTATTCTTGTATTTTGTAACATTTTTGTTGAAATTCATACAGCAGTGAATAAGCTGATCGAATGATTAGCCATTGACCAAAACATATCCATTGTCGACAATACTAGAAGAACAATTATGTCAATAGTCTAGCCTTCCTTAGAGCACTGTTTGCAAGCATTCCATAAATAGTTCTGAACATTTCCAAATCTAATTGACTTTCCTCTGATGAATTGATGCCAGATTAACTTGGTCTCCTGGGAAATTTTCTGGACAAAATTAAGGACAGGGCTTTGGTAGGTGGGAGTGTTGGCGTTTTCTTTTCTCATTGAACCTGTCCCAGAAAACAGCCTTGAAATATGTATATGGTTATTAGATGTGGATACTTTCACTGCACAATCTTTACTTTCATCACGATAGTAATTTAACATGACAGTAGTGAAGATGATTGACAATACGACAGGATGTAAGGTGGTTGCAATGCCTTTCCTGGGGGTATTATGTCAGTTATATCAACGGTCATAATCAGAATTTGAACTCTGCTCTGATTTGCTGCTAGTTGAATTAATTTGTAAATTTTTAACTCGTTATACCAGATAATATTTTACTTACAAACAAAAGAAATGAAATTGTTTATTAGAATTTGTCTAATATTTTTTCAGTAAAAATTTCAGCAAAAGTAGGACAAGAATGGTACAAGATTTTTTCTCTGAAATGATAAATATAATAGGTATTAAATAAATATTTAATGATATTTAACAGATATTTATAAATATTTAATAAATATTTAATGATATTTAATAAATATTTAATGATATTTAATAGAAATTTAATAGATATTTAATAGAAATTTAATAAATATTTAATGATATTTAATAGATATTTAATAGAAATTTAATAAATATTTAATGATATTTAATAGATATGTAATAAATATTTAATGATATTGCCAAATTCGGATTTATTCAGTTGGTGCCTTTTTGTCCTGTTGTGATCACCACTCTCCTCTATTTCCCAATTGTGGTTTCTGGTGACATTCAGGACAGAACAGTGTAATGGCTTGCCGTTTTCTTTTGCACCGGGGATGTTGAGATTACTTTGTCCCTCCTCTCAGAGGTGGTTTTGAATTTAGAGCTTCCTTCTCCTAGACTGGTTGCTATCCAAGGCTATATGATCCAGTTTGTCCTGCTTACCCATAGCCTAAGAAGAGATGAATTCATAGCTTTCCCAAGGGTATTAGCATGTGACTGGAATTCAAACTCGGCTCTCCAATTTCTCAATCCAAGCCACTAACCATAACTCTACCATTCTTCTATTTGAGTAAAACAAAAAATTATAAATTCTGTGTTCAAATCTGAATCAAAATGCTACAACATATAAAAGACGAGATATGCTAGAATTGAATCTTAAACCAGAGATAGGAAAAATTTATTTAACCAAGTGCTTTAGAATATAGAGCTGTACCTGTTCACATGTACTTATTCTATAGTATTTACATTTGATTTGTGTCCCTGTGGAAATAGGATCAAAGACTTCAAAGTTATACCTGAGTCTGTCACACCTGATTAACGTTATCTGAAAAGAAAGTCGGAAATATATGATATTCAAAATGCATATCACAACTGAATTGCTACAAAACAGTTTATATTTTTAGAATAACTTGATAACCTAGCGGATTTATAAATGAACATAACATTTTCTTTTTGACTTTCTTCCTGATTACTCTTGCCTATGGATTTTGTTTCTCTTGAGAGGTCAGGGAGTAATATTTTTTTTAATGAAATGTAAATGTAGATATTGACAAGTCATAACCCAGATAGACTTTTTACTGGTCTCAGATATTTTAAAGGCTATAAATTTGGTTTTAAATTAATTGAATTGCTAAGTATGTTTTTGTTCAATACTTGATAGAAAGACAATGAACAATGTGTTTCCAACAGAGACTATAGCTTTAAAAAAGATAAAAATTTTACACAAATGCAAGTTAATAAATTTGGTTCAGGTTTGATCACTGTTGTTTTAGTGACTGTGGATGTCTATTTGCTTGTGGCTAGTTTGGAAACAAAAGTGATGGAAGAAGATTATTAGCCTTTGTCAATGAGAGCAGAACATTTAACTGGATATCAATGAATATCTCATCATAAATTAGAGTAATCAATAAACTGCTTGGTTTTTTCATTAGTTTCACTCGAATAGGAAAACCCGCTATATTATTGATATCTTCAGCACTATAGATCTGCCTCAGAGACAGTGTCCCTGTTGTACAATGAAGGCTATTAACATTCACTGACATTTGCTCTTATTATCAGTTTGTCTTCAGACATTTTTATTTTGAGAATTAATCGTTACTTTGCATCAAGTTGAGATAAACTTGGTAATAACCTAATGGCAACAAAAGGTTAAACAATGAAAACAAAAATGTAATTCTGTATTCATTTTATTGTAATATGTGTAACATTTTTTTAAAGCTTGAAATGCCTCTTTCTTGGTTCAAGCCTGAAAGAATGGTTAACCTTATTGAATAAATCAAGAAAACCTACCCTGAGTCATATTTAATAAGAAGTGTGTAACAACATTGAATTATTCTGTGGGAAAGTAGATAATGTTTTAATGTCTTCAAGTAATTCTCACAGTAGAGTTTTTACAAACAGTAGTTAATACAATAAAATTTTGATTAAAATGTTTCTTGGTGCTTAACAGTTGTACAGTGTAAAAATGAGTGTTGTGGTCATGGAGTGAATGGTCATCGGTAAATGTAAAATAAGTGACAGAATAGGACAAAAAAAAATAATATAAAGCAAGCAAACAATATATACGAAACAAATTAACAGTAATAAGGCAAAAATTTCACAAACTAAGACTTGCGGTTGACATAGAAAAGTAAGTTCGGACAATCAAACACAGCATTCTGATTTCAAGACAAGACAGACTGAGTCAGATGAAACCAAGAACTGACTTATTTTATTGACTAGGAAAAAATCTCAGTATGTGTTTGTGTGATTCTGCCTATAAATTGAGGAGGGTTAATTGTTTTTCAGTCATTCCTAAACAGAGTGGAACCAAAAGTGCAAAAAAGTAACAAATTAAAGGAAAAAGAAACAGTAAAAGAATAAATGTTTTCTTCATATTCATTATTTGTTAGTGCTTTTCTATCAAATCTTGTCATTGAATTTTTTTTAATCGCATTTTTTTCAGTACATCTAATAATCTGATCTGGCAATGTAAACTGTGAAGATCAGCTTAAAGCAACACAGAAACTCTTAAGTCTTGGGCAGTGAAACCAGAATTTGAAGCTAAACAACTTTGAAAAAAAGAGGCTTGGTGTTCTTTCTTGATTTCTTTACATAGAGAATTGTGGGGTTTTTTTTTTTTTTAATGGAGGGATGCACTCATTGATCTTATGTGTTTTAGCAATTTTTATCTGTCAGTAGGAATCAGCCTCTATGTCAGTGCATGCTGGGCATTCTCCTCAGAGATGAGGAAGAGATTTGAAGCAAGAGAAATATGGTTCTACAGAAGGATGTTGAGAATAACATAGACTGACCATGATATAGTTCTAGAGACAATGGCAACAAAAGGACACTTATACTTAACACCAGGAAGAGGGAATTGAATGTTTTAGGGCACATAATGTGGAAAGAGGCTTTGGAAAATTTGATTAAGATGAAATTTATTAAGAGCTACAAATAACAGGAAATTGGAATGCCATAATTGCCAATGTCCTGACAGAACACGGCACATAGAATAAAGAAAATAACAAAGGAAATAATTAAAATTCTTCCTCTTTATGTCATTTAGTGATTTACACTCCCAAGGAAGTTCCCTGTATCCTCTTCTATGGTTATATCTTCTGAGGAAATAAATGTACTAATTATTTATTTATTATATTGATTTAAGACACTCAATATACAAGACATTTCATCACCACTCACATGACTCATCAGATTATTTTTAGAACCCTAACCTCATAAAGTCTGGGTTGAAAGGCTATTCCATTTGTGGTTCTTTAATTAAAGACATTACAAACATTAATTTTGAATTTTAAATAAAAGACAAAAGTTACATTTTTTAGCAAAATGCCAGAAGGTATAAAGTAATCGGATATAAAAGAAAGTATAAGAGAAAATATAGAACATCTTTCTCAACTTATTCTCTTTCTTCAAGTATTTAAATATAAAATTTAAATGCATTGAACAGGAAACTTTGTTAAATGAAATAAAAATTCTATTGTAAAAAAAAAAAAATTGATCCCAGCAAAATATTTAAAGAAACATTGCATCATTTATGGAGAAATTTTATTTATTAATTTTTTTTTTTAATCAAGTTCACCCCCAAGCAAGGCAGTAAAACCACCGAGGCACAATGGATTACTGGGTGGGGAAGAGTTAGAAACAGGAACATTGCTAAGTAGCAAGAACAAATGAAGAATAATCAGGAGGACAGCGATTGATATTGCATTTAAATTTTTGCAGACTAAAGTTGGCTGGAAACTATGGACATGGAAAGGAGTTCCACAAGTGAGAAGTGTGAGAAAAAACTTAGCATAGAATTTATGGTTACATCTACCCAGCTCAATGGTAAATTGTCACCAGTCGGTACTGCACTTAAATTCAAAGAGTCCAGGCACTGTAGTGAAGAGCTCATCTGAAACAATTACCATGAAAGTATTTATAGAAAAGGCAAAGAGAAGCAACTTTACAGCTTTGGTAAAGAAGCTGAAGCCATGATGTCAGAACAGAGCCAATATTATTGTTGATTCTTCGTTGGAATTTATCAAGGAGTATTGGACCAAATATGGCAGCAATATTCAAAGCTGTCATTTACTAAGACATTTTATTGAAAAATAAATTCAATTAAAGGGATTAATTCCGTTTGTTTGTAA
The DNA here is from genome assembly GCA_964036315.1 of Acanthosepion esculentum. Taxonomy (NCBI): domain Eukaryota; kingdom Metazoa; phylum Mollusca; class Cephalopoda; order Sepiida; family Sepiidae; genus Acanthosepion; species Acanthosepion esculentum. The sequence goes on along the minus strand of OZ038488.1, from coordinate 118,462,838 downwards.
AAAAAAAAGTCTAAATTAGTTCAGCTAGCAGCAAATCCGAGCAGAGTTTAAATTCTGGTTATGCCTGTTAATAAAATTTCACAGTACTTTCAGGAAAGGCATTATTTCAAACATCTTACAATTTTAGTATCTGTCTATATTTCTGAGATGAGGTATTATGTACACTATTTACATTATTCGGACTATTGTCCTCATCTTTGTCGCCATATTTATTACAACGTTTTGGCCATTGTACACTTTGGCCTTCTTCAGGTGGTTGGAATGTTGAACTGAACCCTTTAATTCGCTCACTGGTGTAGACTGTTCTAGTTCCACGTGCCATGTTTAATGAATGTCAGTTATCTACTGTTAATCCCCCTCTCCAAGTTCTCCACTGCCTTAACCAGATATTGAACTCACACTCTTTGGGTCCTGTCACTGTGGATAAAGGCACTGGTTAGATCCAGATATGTAAATAGTGTATCTTGTCTTTAATTTTATATTGTTGTTAGAAGTCATTCTGTCAGATCTTCCCACATAGTCAAATCAGATTTAAGATTTTCTATTTTCATTACCAGAAATAGTCTTTTAACATTGACTTAGGTGGGTGACATTGCTGTTCTAATTCAAGCTACATCACTACCAATCTCTGGATAAACAAGATTTGCTTCTACTATAGTTGATGAATAGACCTTCTTTATGTGCTGTGTCCCCTCAAGACATAGACGATCATGGCTCTCCACAATTTCCAGTCCTTTGTAGCACTTAATAAATTTTGTCTTTTTGTTATTTTTCCTAAACCTTATTCCACCATCTATTTACTCAAACTCACTAAATATGTTATGTATTGTTTTGCTCTGCCCCTTTTCCCATCAATCTGTCCTGTGAGTATCAGATTTTCCAATCCCTCTTTCCTCATTATGTGCCCTAGAAATGTTTCTTCCTGATGTTAAGTATAAATTTCCTTTTTGTTTCCATTTTCTCTAAAACTTTGTCCTTGCTCACATATTTGGTTCATGGTATTCTCAGCATCCTTCTGTAGAACCACATTTCTGTTGCTTCAAGTCTCTTCATCAGCTTTGAGGAGATTATCCAGCATGCACTACTACTTTTTAAAAATCTTTCAAACAATCTCTTGCTGTCATATATTTATTTGAACGTTTCTTAAGCAGCATTTATTTAAATTTGAACATTTTGTTTAGGCAAGTTTGAAAGTTTTAAAACTTGATGAAAACGATTCTAGGTTATTGGTGCTTTTAGTTTCATCTTACTTCTTATCAACTTACTTCTTGCTGATGGAATACAGAGAGAATGTTGGTGGTTTTCTATTAGGTATGTGGCATGGCAGGTCCTACCGATGAAGGTTAGACCTGGTAGAAGCAAGGAATGTAGTTCATCGAAACACTTTCCATGGAATTAGTGGTAGAGCAGTGAAAGACTCCCCACTTCCTGACTGTGAAAGAGAGAGGTTGGCAGGGTGGAAAATAATTCTTCTCCATCAAGGACTTGGATATGCTTTTGAATTCCATCAAGACTGGAAAATGAGGATCGGGCATCTCCCACCCAAATATGACAACAGTACTCCATATCTGGCTCTTATAAAGGTAGAGGATAGCACGAGGAGTCCTATACTTACTGGAGTGATACAAGCAGCTGATTATTTTACTTGCTTCTTTAGTAATGGAGTGTATATAAGAGTTCTACTTGAGGTTGAGTGTGAGTTTGAGGCTCAGTATTCTCTTAAGGCATGACGATCATTGCTCAACAAAATATAATTCATTGGTTCAATGTAAATAGCAGCTGACAGGATTTGATTATCTAGCAAATGAATACCTCTTTTGTTCTTTGAAGTTACATTGCTATCAGCAATTAATCTTCCACCTTTTGTTCAAGTGATATGTCAAGCTCTTTCACTCGAGCAAGAACTTACCAGGTGTTAAATGCTCAGATGGCAATATCTTGGTGACAATAAAAGAATGAGAAAGCAGACTTTCTAACTTACCTGTTTTACGTTGTCCAGATCTTTTAATTCAAACAGATGCTTCCCCACCATGGTATGTTGCTTGATCCAAAATAGTTCCTTTTATTTTTCTAGTATATCTCTGTAGAACAGCATCTGTTTTAGGGGTCCTAATTTTAACAGCTACTTGCTGATGAGAGGATTAGCATGACAATCTGTTTCTTACTGCTCATTTCAAAGTATAAATAGCCCAATGCATTGAATTGATTTGTAATTAACTTAGACGCTCTTCTTCAGACCGCTATCTTCTAAAATTTCCATCTGCTTGATTCTGGTCATGCTGTTTATATGTATTAGTTGCAGAAAAGTCAACTTCTAATATTCATCCATTTTCTTTGCCAACTTCGTTTTCTCAATCAGGGTTAACATATTATTATTATTAGCATTATCTTTTCTTTTCTTTTTTCTTTTTTTTTTCTTTTTTTTCTTTTCTTTTTTTCTTTTCTTTTTTTTTCTTTTTTTTCCTTTTTTTCTTCTTTTTTTTTTTCTTCTTTTTTTTTCTTCTTTTTTTTTTTCTTTCTTTTTTTTTTTTTTTTCTTCTTTTTTTTAAGCATTTCACCCCAAGCAAGGCGGGAGTGCCACTAGTATGCAAGGGGTTACGGAGAGTGAGAGCAAGACTAAAGGGGGGTGTTTGAGAAAATGAAATAGAGAAGAATGATGATCAGGATCAAGGCATCAGAAAATGTCAATTGACATTGAATATTTGAAGATTATAGCTGTCAAGGAAATAAGTTGGAGGAATGGAGTTCCATTGTTGGGAAGTGCAAGAGAAGATGTTGGAGTAGAAGAGGCAGTTATATTTAACTATTTCGACAGTAAAAGGATGGGATCGAGATGCCAACCTAGTAGCATGCTTAAATTCATGCAGTTCGGGTACCAGTAAAAGTAACTCCTCAGAGCAGTTGTCATGAAAATATTTGTAGAAAAGACAGAGGGAAGCCACATTACGTCTGACAAAGTGACTGTAGATTGTCACAATAATTAGAACTCTCTCTTTTAATTCTGAAATCTAAAAAATGTCTAAATAAGGTTACCTCGATCAACATGCACCTGATAAAGGTCGGAGGGCACAATGGCCAAAATGTGGTAATAATAACAACAAAAATGAGGACAATAGTCAGAATGTAAATGTTTCGGTAATTTCTAAAAATTTCACTGCTCTGTCCAAGTCATTTTGTTTTAATTAACAATTCAAACAATGCATGCAAATATGTCGGAGACTTGTTTTATTATTAAGTAAAACAAGTCTCTGACATATTTGTATGCATCCATTTTAATAAGGACTAAATGCCCATTCAGACATTTTCTAAGTTCTTTCTGACATTTGACCTCAGTCTTCTTATGCTTTCTCTTTCCAAGTTCTCTAATCAGTTTTTCCTTTCAGCATAAAAATGCTAATTGGAAAAAAATCAAGATCGAGTTGTTCACTGGTATTTCAATGATTTGATTTTTAAACTTTCCTGGCATCATTGTGATGATAACTTTGTCAAATGTAAATAATCTTGGTAGTAGTGTTTGGCCATTAGTAGATTTCTGATATTTCTTTAGTCCTGAAGAATGTTGTTGTTTTTTTTTTCTTGCTATCTTTATTCAAATTTTTTAAACATTTCAGGATAAAAATGCTGCAAGTGACTTTTTAAAATTTAGTACTTTTTTTTATTTTTTTAAATTTCTTTATCAAAAACGATAAAACTAATTTTTTGCATTGTCTGCTTTTAACAATAACCATCATCTCCCATGAAACATTGACACACACAATAAAATGTTTCTCCTCATCTGTTATTGTAACATGATAAAAAAACAAAAAAAAACAACTGACTTTTATGACACCTTTTTTGCTATTATGATTATTTTTCATGAAGTGCCACTTTCACTAACAAATATCATAAAATTGTGTTTTGAAACTTTCTAAAAAGTTAAAATTAAATTTATTTTTACTCATTTCACCCCAAGCAAGGCAATAAAGCCATTAAAATGCAAAGTGTTACTGAGAATGAAAGAAACTGAGACAATGTGATGGAGCAGAAAGGACAATATGAGAATAGGATTCAAAAAAGACAGTTGATGATTGATTGTGCATTTAAATTTTTGGTGAGTGTAGTTGACAGAAAAGCAAGAAGCCAGAAGAGCATTCCGTAGGCAGAGTGCAAGAGAAGAAAATGTTAGAATCAAACTTAGGTTACATTTAGCAATTTCAGCAGTAAAATGATGTCACCTAGCTGCCAATTGCAAACTGCATTTAACTTCATGAAGTCAAAATACAAAAGAAGCTCATCAGAACAATCACTAAACCTGACTGTATGGTGAAAGAATGGAGACTAAAGTGGTTAGATGTGAAAAGCATTACAGATTCATAGACGTGAAGTCTATTGCATATGAGTAAACATATCCATCTCTTTTTTTTGACATTTTCATGTGTATGGCTACAAAATCAGTAAAGAAAAATTGTCAAGTAGATAAATTTAAAGCATGAGTGTTAAGAGAGAAAAGGCTGTTTTTTTCTCCTTCCAATCAAGTAAATAGTAAAAAGAAAGAAAAAAACAGGGGAAGCTTTCACAATGGAAAAATTTGGTAAAAGAAACAAGACAAAATTGTATGACCCCCATCCCCCCAATACACACATTATCAAGACAAGCACCTTCATGATGTTCCATGAAGATTGGTACCCAGGACACCTTCGTTCCCATCATAAACATCAAGATAAGTTCCAGTGCAATGATGAGGTGATGTCTAGAGGAAGGACCTCCTGTCTCAAGAGAAAAGTTATTGGTGAAGGCAGTAAAAATATCGAAGCACATCTTCATTAAATATTACAAGGTTACATGTTAGTCTTGCAACACATTCAAAACGGAGCATTATCATTAAACAAACAGCTAATGTTCCAAACCTAAAATCAAGTATTTAGGAATCAATATTAAACAGTGTATAGTATTTACAGTTAGTTTTACTAAATTCCCAATATAATGTGTCACTATTTGATAGACACTTGTGAACCAAAGATGTTCTGAAGTCAAGTACAAGACAGTGAAAAGTAAAAGAAAAAGAATTTTACAATCTGTGATCTCTTGTAATTAGCTTATTCTGGTAACATTCACAATATAAAACCTATTATTTTTAAAAATGTAGAAAACAACAAAACTAGTTTTGTTTTTCTTTCTCAGCTCATGGCCATGATCATTAGTAAGAGTCAAATATCTCCAATGTCAATATAAAAAATTGCAATTAAATAGTGATGGCTCAGTTAATAAAAGCCAATTTGTCGACCATCTAATTAATAGTTTACCTTTATTACTTAAAATCATGGCGTTTATTCCTTTAAAGAGATAAATCATGTTTTTGCCTGTAGCTAGCATTTAAAAATATTAAATTTCATATAACTAGTTTTGTGCAACTTGCAAAATAATCTCCATTGATAAATGTTTTATTATATGAAGACGATTCTTTTTGTATTTTATGAGTGTATTTGTTTGCGTGATTCTGTTGTCAAGAGTAAGAACATTGATTGTTGATTCTTTTCATTAAAATGACTTGGATCATGTTCCAGATTTTCAGTTATTTCTTTTTGTAATGAACCACTGATTTTTTATACTTATTTGAAATATCGTCAATTTGACATATGCTAACAATAAGTACATAAAACTCTGTACTTTTTTTTTTATATACTAGAAGTATCTGTCAGTCATCACTGGAGAGTGGTAGTATTTTGGTTCTCCAAATCATTGCTGATTTATTTATGTAGCGTGAGTGACCATTGTTAAATATAGACAAATGGCAGGACTGCCCATCAAACAGAATTGACAAAGTTTGCAATAAGCAACAACAATACAAACAAAAGAACAGGACAAAAAATAATATAAAGCAAACAAACAATATATGCAAGGCAAACTAACAGTAATAAGGCAAAAAGTTCACTAACTCAAAATTGAGGTTGACACACTAGCAAATTCAGATAAGTGAAGGTAGTGTTTTGATTTCAAGGCAAGACAGACTGGGACTGAGTCAGATGAAACAGACAAGTGGCCTATCTTATTGGCTAGGAAGAAATCCCAGCATGCATTTGTGAGCTTCTGTCTATAAATGGGGGATTGGGGGAAAGTATTTTGTAACCATTCCCACTATTGGTTTGGAACCAACAATTTACTAGTGTCCTCTGAATAATTTTAATTCTTTGGTCTTCCTTCAATTTTCTGAATAATTTGAATTCCTCCTCTAATTTCAATTTTCCCAGTTATTTTTACTGGTGTCTTCAGGGTAGTTTTAAGTGGTTGCTTAAAGCCACTTGCAATCACCCCCCTTCATATTTCTTTCAATTTTCCCTGTCCTCAAGCATATCTCTGGTATTCATTCACCTTTTCACAGTTTCTTTTACCCCATCCAATCGATTGATAAACTCCACAATTTGACAAAGTTTCTTCCCATTGCTTCTGATAACTCTGCTCTTTTGACATCATCATCACCACTGTATAAATCTTCATACCATTAGTAACTAGTAGTTCTCGGTAGAGATCACATGACAGCAAATCTCCCTTTTCTTTTTTTTTTCAAATTTCTTACTTGTTCCAATTTTCCATTTGTCTGAATTGTTTTAGTTCATTCATACTGAATTTTTGTTTCTGCCAGATTTTTATAAAACAGACAAATCCTAACAAAATCCAAACTGATGTAATATTATTTCATTATAATTTATCATCATCATCATCAATCATGAAACAAGTGTTATATTTTTTAAACTGGTGGAAGTTTGAAGCTGTCGGATGAACTGTTTTGATGTGTTCAGTACAGAGAAAATAAGTTCAGTATTTTCTTGGATTTCATTAAAAATTGTCCATCTTCTTTTATAAATTTAATTATAATGAATGACTAAAACTGTGAGTCTGATGATTGACTGAAGATCACCTAAGTTGTTTCTTTCCTGCTTTTACTTTTTCTTATATTTACTTTCAAATTCTTCAGATAAATATTGATGTTTTCCAATACTAAAAAAAATTGGAAATCCATGAAATATTTTTTTGTTCTTTCCAATATTGAAGCCACCTAATAAGTCCAGTTAGTCTTTCTTTATACATTTGTACTTTCATTAAATGTTTCCTTCTTTCATCCTTCACTTCTTTTTAGCTTCTGTTTTTTTTTTTAATTTTTTTCCTTCTGTTCTTTTTTTTGTCTTCAATTCTTTTTTTTTGTCTTCAATTCTATTTTTTTGTCTTCAATTCTTTTTTCTGTTTTTTCCTTCTGCTCTTTTTTGCCTTCTGCTCTTTTTTGCCTTCTGCTCATTTTATAACAATTTCTGCATTTGAAATTTTTAATATCTTTCCACCATAGTTTTAATCATTCCTTGTTCATATTTTCATCCACGAAAACCATACAATCTTTGATCACAATTCAAAGAATTAAGAATCACAGAATTAATAGACAAATGAACCAAGTGAATAAAAGAAGAGAGAATAAGAACAAACCATATGACCAAGGCAATCAATAAGAAGAATTGTTGTTCGTATATTATTTTTGAAAATATTTATTTTCTGAGTTTTATTCTGTACTTTTTATGCTATATTTATTTTTCTGTTTTTCATCTAAACTTGTCAATAATGCTAAATTTAGTGAGCTAATAAAACTTAGCTTAATTTTGGCACAAGGCTAACTAGTGGTAAATGGCTTTTAAGAAGAATGTGTTGCATCAATCTTTCAAGTAGAGAAAGCCTTTCTTGAAGATAAACATATAAAACTTGAACACTGATTGCTAGTTACCAGTGGGGAATATATTAGAAGCTAATCCTTCAAATGCACTGTCAATACTAATTAAGTTTACCTTTGTCTGGCACAAGATACCTCAAACGAGAGTACTCATATGTAGTAATTCTCTGTTAGATTAGCTTAACAATTGTTCTTTGACAATGCACACATATTCTTCCACCATTTTTTTTTAACTGTTCCTACCTCACTAAAATGTCTGTCATCATCATCAGCATCATAATGTCTCAATACTGGGTGTGGTTGTAGGATTGCTGCACAGATGAGCACCTGGCCAGTTTCATCCACATGTCTGGTTTGAAAGCTGAAGTTCATTTATATGTAGTGAGATCTGATGGAGTCCATCTCTCTCCAAGTCAAACCCCAGCCAATGTCCTCAAATTTAAGTCTTGTCTCAGTCATGATCATATGGCCATTGATTCCGTCAAAGAAACCCTCTATTCTGGCTATTGACTTTATTCTAGGAATCCCTCTACCTAGTGATGCTGCATTATCATTACACTGGTTGCATATATAGGTATGGCGCCCAATGTCTATTTGAATATGGTTTAAAACTTCAAGTCTTGAATATCGCCTGTGATTTACTTTTTATTTTTCCTCATATTTTCCTTTAAAAGATTATTATTTTTTTTAAATCTCTTCACATTCACATGATTTCCCTCTTTATGACTTCTGTCATTTTCATTGGGTTTTTCAACCATCTCAATTTAATTTTTCACTTTTTTTCTGTCCCTTTCCTACTTCTCTGTTCTGTTTTTTACTTCCATCAAACTACTCTCGAAAATTTGTTCATATACAAAATCTTTTTGAATCTCTCAAAGCCTATTTCTTTTTGATCAGATTCCAACAATTTTCTAAGCCTGGTAAATATGGGCAATTTTAAAAATAAAATTATAGAGTTATACGCATCACATGTTGTCCCAGGTTCTTTTATATATGTTATATATAGTTTAATTTTATCTTAAACTTTTATTTAGTCATTCCAGAGACTAACAGCTATAAATCTAAACCCTAAATTAATTCACATTGAGTGTCGATTGCAATTTCTCCAAAAAATCAAAACACATGTGCATTTGTATTTGGAAACGGCTTATAGGAAACAAAATCAATAAACTTTCTGTATTTCTTAACAGACATTAAAATATTGGATTTTCCAAAAGAAATTTACAATGCATTGTTTGTATAAGGAATCTGAAAAACTATTAAGAATTTCAGATTCTATAATATTAAGTAGGTTATATTTGTCACAACTTTAATCTATAAAATTACCTGCTAATGAATCTGTTAGATAATCTACAATGAACAATCTACAAAATGAATATCATAATTTGTCACCAAATGTAAGGCCTAAGAGCCACTCTAGGTAGTGGGTTGTTGCATGAATATAAGAGGAGGAGACAAGAAGAGCAGATCATGTGGACACATAGGAAAGATAATGGTTGACCTGAAACTTGAAGAGGTTAACATTGTATTGATTGGGGAAGCATCTACTTGAGTGCTTGTTCCACAAAGCAGAGGCTTTTGGGTAGAAGCAGTTCAAATTGAACTTCCTCCTTACTAATGGTATATGATGGGAAGGATTCATCCCAGTGTATGTGGCATAGTGAGTCTTAGCTGTGAAGGTCTGAACTTGCAGAACTAATATATATATATATCATTGGATTGTTTGCCATGAAAATAACAATAGACTAGCAAGAGGCTTACAAGATTTCATATGTGGGAATGGGGTTGTAAATTAGTAAATAATTTATCACTCACTCAACGGCGTAAATGCATTTCAAGTCTATCAAGGCTGGGAATTGAGGATTGCGCAACCGAAATAGGACAGCAGTAAAATGCATATTTACTTTCACTTTTCTTTTCAGTGACCTTTTTGTCTAATTTTTACATGAATTTTAATACAGTGTACTACTATGACCTCTTCAGACTGTCAAAAGTTGTTCTGTTCCTTTTTCTTGTAATTATTCCACTTGATTATAATTTAGAAATCAGAATTCAGAATGTACTAATAAATTTAGATACTATTTCTCAAATATTATTTCTAAAGAGTTTAAATTGGCTTAAGACCTATAATGTGTCTTTAAAATGAAAACATTATAGAATTTGCTATGAATCACAATATGTTTTTATGTTACCTTTTCTTTTAAGAGCATTATCTGACAGCAATATAAATCCTGTAATACAATAAAAGAATTATCAATTAGAATTATGATTTGTTTTAAAGATGGAATAAAAGAAAAAAAGATGAATTTAAGTTTCTGTTCATTACTGTTAAAAACTTTTGCAATCTAGATATGGCCATGGTCCCCTTTTAACTTTTGTTTCTTCTTAAAACACACACTGTTTAGAAATTCTATAATTTCCAGCTTTAAAGATAATAGCTGATCTATTAACATATAAACTACTAATGAACAAATCCTATTGTCTATAATTTTAAAGAATTTCCTGAAATCTTTCTGACTACTTCAATTTGTTAACTTAGGCAGAAAAAGTAGCAAAGATGAAGGATTCCACATTACTTTTTTATCTCATCATAACTCACAAAAAATATAACCCCAAAACCTGGTTAAATATTTATATAAAGTAAAATAATAACTGGATAAGTCTTTGAGAATTTATGATTTTGTTTACAGTGTTTCAGTTTGGGAAATGATTTTGGCAAGAGGAAGACGTTGATGATTAAAACTATATTTTCCTGATTGCAGAATCATATTCTTCATTCTAGGATTAACTCTGCTGGCTACAAAGTTATTGAAATGACAGATGGTAGAGAAATTGAATAAATAGTATTTTGTTGATATAATCTGTGTAAAGGATACCTATCAGAGGTATGATGGCAAGATTACCTATCAGAAGTACGATGGCAACATTACCTATTAGAGGTACGATGATAATATTACCTATTAGAGGTGCAGGGATATTTTTTTTTATTTAATTTCTATCAATACTCATCTTTTTTTATTTCTTGAACATTGAGTAGTTTTGTTAACTGTTTAAAAAAAAGTAAAAAAGATCAACAATTAAAATTTGAATTGCAGTTGTGCCTATTTAATTAAACCTTTATGAATGAATGAATATTGTCTGCCAATCTATATTAATTTTTGGTTAATCTTCTGTATGCATATATATATATATATATATATATAATATGTGGTGCAGTTCAATTTATATTCATACAAAAAGTAGATTAGTAAAGTTAATGATATAAAATGGCAAAATCCTTTCGCAATCAAAATTTTAAAGGTGCATTCACCTACAAATCACTTGATGAATGTTATGATCCTTGTTTTTAAAAATTACAAACTATATAAGGTCTTTCTTTAATACGCAAGTACTTTCAACTGTACATTCAGTCATTCTCAAGCAGGGAAATTATTTTGTTTTTGGTAAAATTCAGGTAGCATCCGAGATGAAAAAGTTAAATGCGAATTGAAATTTGTTTTTTTTTTAAATATGTTATTGTTAACGGATACAAACTTTTGGAGTGTGCAGTCGCAACGCTAAGATTGAATTTTTTGAAAATTTAAGAGAGTGTGTTTTATTACTAATATGGCAATTTGAGAATATTTGTTGTAGGAGTTTCAGTCAATGTGGCATGAACTAAATTGTTCAATAAATAGAGTAATATCTCAGTTGTTATCCTGAAAATTTGCACGTCGGATCAGTTCTTTTAAATCAAATATGTGGTGCAGTCCAATTTATATTACAATGCTGCCTTATATCCTGGTTGCAGAAACTTTCTGATTGGTTGGCCGAAATATCTATTTTTAGAGATGGTGAAATTTTGGTCTCCTTGTTATTATTTATTTTCATTTATTTATTTCTCTATTACCACAGGTTCATGCCTTTCCCAAGGGTAAATGCACCTCATTGAATGTAACAAAATTAACTGAAATGTGAACTTGGCTCTCTGACTTTCCATTCTGAGAGTTGCTCCACCTGCACATCCAATGTGCACCAGTTTTCTGTTCTTTTGAAAAGTGTGGTTGGTGCTGCACAAGCTTTTATTACTATAAGCAAATCACAGTATTCTGGCTGTTTATTTTTAAGGGCTGAGCTGCCAGACCCTCATATGTCAAAAACAAGGCAAGTCCATTATATCATATATATATATATAATTATATAGATATATATGATATGCAATTATTTAAATATGCGATATGATATCTATAATTATATAGATATGATGTGATATGATGTATATAATTATATATGTCCTGATATGAATTTATTGCTTTTATAATTATATAAATATATTGCCTTTGTAATGCCTTTCTGTCTGACTGATACATTTTTAGTCTTTGATTAAAACAATTTAGTAATACTTGTAATTCTCTGAATCTAGTGAAAACTTGAACTATCATAAACCTATTTATTACTTCATTTTCTTTTCTTCTAAACTTTTCCTGCTTGAATTTAATATAGAATTAAAACCAGTTATTGATATTGGTCATATGAAGTCTGGAATTGGCATAAATCCAAGAGACGGGTGCCTTTTTACTGCTCATAGATTTCAACATTTCTTTGCCTGTTGAGATCTCCATACATTTCTGATTTATTATTTGGCAAATATTCAAGAGCTAACAAATAAATTTCCAGTCACAATTTTCCATTTATAGTTATATATGTATATAACTATAAATGGAAAAACAATTGTCAGAAATATTTCATTTTACCAGTTTAAAAATTAATTGTATTTCATAGATGGGATGCATACAAATAACTTAAGAGGTAAGCATACAAGGGAGGTAACTTCTTTTTTATCAACATGAATATTGATGATTCTTTATTTTAATTTTAAATATTTTATTAGTAATTTTACATAATTTCCAGTTGAAAAGATCTTATTTATAATCAGAAAATTAATCTCAGATAAAGAAAAAGGCGAAGAGCTTAAAAATAAAAAAGCTTCTTATATATGTAGATATATAGCATTTATATATTTACATACATTATATGTTGGTATATAAGTGTATCGGGTTACCTCCTCCTAATTTTTGAAACCGTTAATAGGAGGCACTCTTCAGTGCTATGAATATGTGATCATTTTTTATCACTCTTGTGATCTTATCCATCAACATGTAAGTCTTTCACGGAAAAATGTGTTCCCTTTGGGAAATGCATGAACAATGCATATATACACACACACACACACATTCACTTACTACACATACTTTAGACCATTATGCTTTCACATTCATTTGACACACACATCTTTGTCATTTGTAACCATTTACTGTACATACATTATCATTTGTTTGTTGTTCTTGTCGTTTCTTTGTTTCTTTATGAGGACTCACGTCCCGAGTCTGCCATGTTTGTTGTGGGCATTTCAGGAGATACATGTTTATCTCTCAACACATATATAGCCTGCAACAAGTGATTAAAATAAGAGTGACTGGGGTAGTTGAATGCTTTTCACCAGTGCTGGTAATCAGTGTTCAAGCCCAGATAAAAGCTTAGATATTAAATTCTATCTCACTTGAAAGATTAACACAATCCCCTTAATCCTTCATTAACTCTTTGCTAGAAAAAAACTCTGGCACACACACACACGGTGCAGTCTAAATGTTTTGGGAACTTAAGCTTTTCGATAATCCCTCATAAATTTCCAGCAAAACACTGTCCTTCTGAATGAAGACGTGACTTGAAGCAACAGAAATGTTATCTGTCTATATCTCTAAGATGAGGTATCATGATTACTTACATTATTTACATTATTCAGACTGTTATCCTCATCTTTATTACCATATTCACAACTTTTCAGCTATTGTATGCTCCAGCCTTCTTCATGTGATTGGAATTTCGAACTGAATACTTTATGGCATGTGGAACTAGAAAAATCTACCCTGGTGGCCGAAATAAAGGGTTCAGTTCAAAATTCCAATCACCTGAAGAAGGCTGGAGCATACAACTGTCAAAATGTGAATATGACAATAAAGATGATGATAACTGTTCAAATAATGTAAATAATGTAAGTAAACAGAAATGTTGTTCTCCAGAATGATACAAAGAATATCATGGTCTGTATATGTGAGAAACAAGAAAGTTTTAGAGAAAATGCAAACAAAAAGCCTACTTATACACAGCATAAGAAAGAGGTGGGGGTTGAAATTACTAGGAAATTAGGAAAGAGCTCTTGTAAAATTTGATACTCACAGGACATACTGAAGGCAAGATGGATGGAGGAAAGCAGCGTGTAACCTTCTTAACAAGCTTGTGTATATGGATGGCAGAACAGTGATTAGGAGATATAGCAAAATGGGAAACTTTACTAAGAGTTACCAAGGATGGGACCTTGTGGAGAGCTATGGTTGCCCATGTCCTCAAGGAACCTGGCATGTAGAAGATTCAGCTTTCATAAAAAGGGCACTGAGGACTTTTGCACACATCTTAAATACTTCGTATAAACCAAATGAATAACAAAGTAATTACAAGTAAGCACACACACACACACATCTTCTATCTATATAAATAAAGCACAGTGTATGTATGTCCATATATTTTTCGATCTCGGTGAATAATAAAGAACCTGAATTAACAGGTAGTAACTACTGTAGTTTCTCACGATTAAAAAGTAAAAAACTTATTTAAAGTTGAATTTGAATATTAAATAGTGAAAGGTTTAAAAACAATTCTTTATTAAAGGTTTAACTTTAATTTCAGTTTTTGTCACAGTTGCAACTGATATTGTCAAATTAAACTAATTAAAACTGAAGTGGGGTATGGTACATTGCTCATATGGTTTTTTCTTTTTCTAGCATGTGCACTGTGCTGTATCCAAAATATTACATAATTTATGTGCCTTAATGTCTTTTAAGAGTGACTTTATGTGAAAGGATCATAAAGAATGGTTAAAAGAAAATAAAAATTGTGTGCAAAATAAATATAAACAATGTAGAGAGATCAGTTGTGTATACGAAGAAAGATTATGCCGAATTAAGGTGTCAAATAAAGATAATTTTATTACTTAAAATTCTTATAACTTTCTTATAACAGCATAGGATGCTGAAGATAAGAGACCAAAGGCTCAAAAGCCCTCCTCAGAAGCTAGCCTAAAGTCCACCTGAAGGGCGCCTTTTAGGCTAGTAATTAATAATAAAATTAATAATTTAAACCTTGATTCACCTCATTACAAGAAGAAATAATTCTATTTTGTTAGAAAAATATTCAAAGACATTTAACAAAAATTTTTCCCTTTGATTATTTATTTTTCATCTTATTTACAATAATGTATGTTTCTCTTATGACACTGGGATTGGCTTAACTTTCATTAGTTTAACAGAAACAAACAGTTGTTTGCCGTCTCCATTAAAAGCTCTTCATCTTTTTACTTTTATTTTTTCATTTCAGAAAACCAAGATTCTGACATAAAAAAAAGATTTGGTTGTTTTTAAATAAATCTTGATAATGAATAAAAAGCTTTTGACATTACAGAAAAATCTATCAAAAGCTTAAAAAATGATAGGTTGACACAAGATGACGACAACAACAAATTCAATCATTTTGCAGTAATTCAAGATTACAATGCGTCTCTACTTACGTATGTAAGTTTTTCTCATACTAAAAACTCTTCTGAAAATTTGTATACAACAAAGATTTGTTGCGGTTCATTATTATTGTTATTATTATAAATTTAGATTAGTATTTGCTTTCATAATAATCTTTCCGTTGTCTTTAACTTCAGTCAGATAACCAACCTACAGCAGTAAGTAAATAGCATGGATAAGAAATAACAGATGTTGAGACTTGAACTCATGTTCATTAGCTTCAGTGAAGCTTGGTTGAATGCAAGAGTTACTTTGAGTAATGAAAACTCAATATTTCATGGAAGATCAAATCTAACCTTTTAAACCTGTCCATCATTCCACAATCTCTCTCAGCACCATATTTTTTTTAGTATTAGTAGCAGCAGTATTATCTTTATTTTATTTTGTGAGTCTTAGTTTAAATTATATTTTTCTGAAACTGTATTCAGTGGCATTTACTCTTGTCTGAGATGAAACATTGTGACGTGCACTGTATTGACTGTCTTGCTAGCAAGGCTTGCATTATTTAGCTTTTAGCTATAAATATTTTTGTTAGTTTTGTTGATTATAGATCATCAGTGTTATAATGCAATCAAATATTGACATTTTGATGAGGCACTGATCAAACAGCCAACTATTTGGACATGTTGAATGAAAACAATGCTGAATTTGATGCTAATCGTTTTGGTTTGAAAATCATGAAACGTACAAATATTGAATCAATTTCTGTCACTACATCTTATCTAGTGTTAGAAGCGGATTGGTAAAGAAAATTATTTTATCTGAAATCCAAAGGATATTAGGAAATAACATGTCTCACAGTTAAAAACCCTGAAGCATGTTAGGATTCCATGTATAAACAGTATCCTTATCTTTATTGTTTTTATCATATTTTGGCTAATGTGGTGTTTGAAATTTGAACCCTGTAATCCTGATTTATTTGACTCTTAAATTTCTGTAAAAATTTCTCTCATCTATTCTTTTTATTTTTTAACTAATGTTCACCCAATACAAGGCCCAAGAGCCATTCAAGGTAGGGGGCTATGCAGGAAAGATGATGTCAAACTCTAGACTTGAAGAAGTCAAGATTTAATTAGTAAATAACATTTCAGAGTTCAGTCAGAGACGTTAGAAGTATAGTGTGGAATTAAACTTTATAAGGAACCGGAAACTGAATCCTAAACAGGAAACAAAGGATAAATCTCTACTCCTATTCAAAAGACTGGGGAAGATTTATGAACTGGATGATAAGCAAACCTATCTACTTTGTTTTAAATTCTAGATTTCTTTACAGAAACTCCATATGCAAAAATTAAAAAGAAAGAAATACAAGGTTTAAGATGATTTTCATTCACTTCTAATGTGTTAAGGATTTGAAACTGATGTTATTTGAAACTGTAGAAATATGTTTTTAGACGAACCTGTTTTTCATTCTGTTTTTGCAATATGAAAGCAATTCAACTGTCATTACGCCTGGAAAATATACATCATTGAAAAATGTTAGAAATTTACAATGGCTTTAAATTAAGAAAAAGATATATAAACCATTTTTCTTTTTTCTTTTCTTCATAAGAAAATTATAGTTCCATAAGTTCAGGAATAAAAACAACAAAAATAAAGATAATTGTCTGGAAAATAGTAGATAACTGAATTACTGCTATGAGATACATCAGTATCATAATTTTAAAAATAGTTTTTTCCAACCATGAAGTATGTTTTTCCTTTAGCATGATAGAAAATAATATCCAGTTGCTATCATTATTTATACTAAGTATGCTATTATTTCATCAATTTTTTTTGGTTTAATGAAGCAAAAATATATTGTAAAACATAAATGTCTAAGAGTAGAAAAACTTTGGTGAAAAAAATGAAGATGAGGAGACTAGTATACATTTCTAAAATGCAACATTATTATAAGTATAAATTATTTTTGGATTAATATTCACATCTTAATTTATTTTCTAAAAGTGTCAAAAAAACACAATAGAGATAATTTTAGTGTTGGTATATGACATCTCTATCTATAAAAGGCAGGATGTGTGTGTGTGTGTGTGTGTGTGTGTGTGTGTGTAACGAATGCACAGCCGCAATTTTTGATGGATTTGCACCAAAATTTACATGCACATGCTCCAAGTTAGTAGAAAGTTCAAGACCAACTTTGCATTTCTCAACTTCCATCAATAGTGGAAATAATCGATTTTTTTCATGCTTCTACGGTAGTTTTCATGTAGTTTGTGGCCATTTTCTACTGGCCAGAGTGAGAGCCTATAGCTGACTGCCACGAATAGGCAGGAAGATTCTATTGGCCAGCGTGAGAGCCAGCAGCTGACTGACACAAATGTTAACTAGCATGATAGCATGCAAAAAAAATCGATAGATGCATTCGTCACAAGTGGGAAAAATTTAAATCTGCATGGCACTTTACTCCAATTGGCTAATTTGCTTGCTTAAACTCAACGTTGATTCTGATTCCGCAGAACTGGGTTGGGTGTGAAAAAGTATTTGTTGTTGACATTCTTTTTTCATTCGGTTTTTCCAGTTACGAGTCCTTTTTTAAAGCTGATCGTTTTGTGTTCATTTTGTTTAGTTCTTTTTTCGTAACAGATTTAATGTTTAGTATAGCGCTTAGAAAAAATTTGCAGTGTGAGATAGGCAAGAAGTAAGGCATGTAGCAACATCAGCACGGCAAAGGGCACTCCTTTAAAGGCAAGGAAGGGCAAAAATATTTTAAGTCAAGTGATAGTGATTGCTGTATGAGTCGTACGATTTCTGAATGAAGCAAGGGCAACACCGGGCCATCTATAAAGGTATTCAGACAGTAAAATATTTTGCTTACCAGTTTTTTAAACATGTAAAATGAAAGTAAATTTATTAAATAAATGATTTTAAAATATTTATAAAATTTTAAACGCAAGACTTCTACTTCTAAAAAAGATGTATTTGGCTATGATAAGGTGCATAAAGCATGAAGAAATTTATTTAGAAAATACAGGTAGGCTGCCAAGGGAGACGCTCACAGATTAAATTTGATCTTAAGATTTGTTTAAAGAGTTTCCAATTTTTTTTTTCCTCTGCCTGATTATGGATAAAAGCTTTTCCAAATGCCAATTTATCTTCTTAGTGACTAAAGAAGGTGACAACAAGAGGATTAAGTTTAATCTGTAATTTGCAGAGATTTTTTTTATTTGCAAGTTGGGTAGTGGAGGAAAATTTTTTGGATGTTATCCCACTTTAAGTGCACTTGTTTTTTGATTTTCCCCTCAATGTTTATTGGGGGTTTGCTTGCATTCCCTCTATTTTTTTTTTAAAATGCTGCTAAAATCTGCAGTCAAAGAGTAACTACTTTTGGACAGCAAAGAGTGTTGAAATTCTTAAATTGGCTATGAACACATGCAATTTAGTTTGTAAAGCTAATTTTCAAAATAATGTAGAAATCCTTACTGTGATGAAACAATTCCAATTTCAATTATTTCATGAATTATTTGCATGAATATTCACATCTTTGTTTTTATCTCAGTTCTTCAGATGATGTGTTTTTCAACCTTCCTCAGATATATTTCAAATCTACTAATTTGAAAATCAAATTATCATTCAGATGAAAGAAATTCTAAAGTCTGTTTCATTATTAAAAAAAAAAAAAATTATATATTTGAAAAAAGTGAATATACTAATTGGTTTGTATAATTTGACATAGTTTTGCCCACCTAACCTATAACAGGCAATTGTTCTGTTCATTTGTGTTCTCTTCAACACCAATTCTTACATGATAATGAATTCTACACTCTGCCTGACAAACTTATATATACACCACCTCCAATTTCCAATATGTTTCTCAGCTTCTTTTGTACCTAATTTCAAAGAAAACTGTGCAATCTTTTTCTTTTTTATATATGGTCTGCCATGCCTGATTTCATGGTCTTACTTTGAAATATGGTTTTTTGATGCTCTTTTAAAGACATTTATGTTTTCACTTATATTCCCTATAATTATATAGGATTATGAACACATGAACATTTTTGCCAGAATATATTTTTATAGTTTACATCGTAAGAGGTAAGAATTTTCATTTTTTTCTTTTTTTTCAATTATTTTTGCATTATAAACACTTTAAGAAACACTTTAAACACTTTAAGAAACACCTCAAGAAACACTTTAAGAAATGGAGATTTTTATTTTAAGAATATGATATAATTTATAAATTTTATAAATATTATTTTAACACTTTAATTGAACAAAGTAATTTTTATTTAATACTTTAACTTTTCATTTGGATATGCAGATTGTGTATCACTTATTAGGGTGGAAATTAGAATCAGTAAGTTGAGTTTCAAATTTATGCCTAGCTTCTTGCATTAATTTTTATAGAAATGCGCTTGGGAAAGCTATGAATGCATCCCTTCTCACCCCAGCTATGGGTTAAGTAGTAGGGTAGGTTGGGCTCCGTAGCCATGGCTGGCAACCAGAAGGAAGACAATAAAGAAGACTACAGGAAACCAGTCCACTGTCTTTCCCAAGAAGTTATAGCACTTCAAAGATAACAAAAATTTGAATCTGTGGAGTGCCTGTGTTCTGAATAATTTTTAAAAAATGTGAAAATTAAACTTATTTTCAATATATATATATATATATATATATATATATATATATATATATATATATATATGGATAAAATAACTGGAAAAAAATTGGGTGTTTTTTTGCGAAAGTATTTATTTATATGTTTTTATATATATTTAATATTTTAGACCACCTCGGTTCTTCCTCAGAAATTAATTGAATTACTGTATCATTATGCTATATATATATATATATATATATATATTCCTACCAAAAGCATGTAAGTTACTAAAATATAAAATATTTCAAGGCTAGCAGAATTTTTGTAAAATAAGTTCTCAATCTCTTTTTTTCCTTTTTAAACAAATGCCTTTTGCAATAGTGGAATTATAAAACAACTGAACAATTTAAGTTTAATATTATCATGTTATAATGCTTTTAAATTTTAATTGTTGTCACATAACATTTTTTTAGCATAGAACAAGTTTGAAATTCGTTTGGAATCTGACTAGCATTCATTATACAGTGTATATGAGATCTACAAATGAATTTAGCAGATTTAGCTGACCCTAAGAAGCAGTGTATCTTTGGAACTTTAAGCGAGTCTTAAGATAAGTCTTTCTTTATCTTTATTATATATATATATATATATATATATATATATATATATATATATATATATATATGAATTATTTATTTTAGTGATTTTATAACATATTTATGTTATAATTTTTAAATAAATAATTATATCTGCTCTACTCTGTATTGAGCACTCTTTTAAGAATAATAATTGTTGGTTATTGGAATTTATTCCGTATATACCAATCATATACTTGTGTATATATATATATATACACACACAACATGTTTTATATGCCTACACACATATTTATCATATGTACATATATATGTGACTGTGCATACACACACACACACACACACATATATATATATAATTGCTGCTTATTATATTTATTGACAAATTTCTCTCAGTAAAAATATCTTTGTGGCACATTCTCTGTAATTCAGTAAATCATTTCCAAGAGTTTGGCATCAAAATATAATAACTAGGCAAAGTATTGAACAGTATTGATCAATATTGATGTTTAGTAGAGGTTGAGAAATATCAGCTCCTTTACTTGCACTGATGCATTGTGGGAAGGCTGTGAGTTCTGAGCGCTTTTTCCGATTTGTTGTTGCAAATAAAGTTCAGACAATATTCACAGAACAAATAGAAATTTTCCATCAATCACTTGTCTGTTATAAAAGTAATTTTTTCACTCAGGACATTTCTTCCTGTCGGAAATCAGCCATGATATATAATTGACTAAGCTATTTGGATATATGAACAGTTTGAAATAAATTGATATTTTAACCACTTTTGTCCTGCAGATTTTTCTAGTATATGGATTTACCTTTCATGGTGGTAGGAGTACTGCTTGATTATAATTCATGAAAGTGAAACTCTTACAGAGAAAATTAGCTTGGTTTTTTTAACTTCTTTCCTGAATTCTGGAGACAACCACTTAAATTATAGACCTATAGAGTAGAATAAAAAAAACCCAAAGATATTTAGTCCATTTTTAATTTGGTCAATTTTAAGAATATGGTATAATTTATAAATTTTAGAAATCACACACACACACACACACACACACACACATCTATATATATATATATATATATATATATATATATATATATATATATATATATATATATAGTGCTGTTCGATAAAAGTGACTCACCTGATTTTTTTACTAAATGTTCTCTTCTCTGATGAAACAAAAGTTGAGCTAAATTCAAAGGATAAGCGATCTAAAATCCAAAGAAGAAGCTTTGAAAGCTCTTTGAATTTAGCAGTAAGTACTGTCAAGCATCCATTCAGTATAATGTTCTGGGGATGCTTTTCTTTTCATGGAATTGGTTTCTTGAAACCTATTGAAAAGACCCTCAATGTTTCTATTGATTACTAGTTGCAGGAAATAAGTGAGTCACTTTTTTTGCACAGAGTTTTTCCCTAAATCTCATTTATATCCCAAATTATAATTATCAATAAAATACCTTAGGGTGAGTAAACTTTTTTACTAGGTGGTCAGGAAGGAGTTTTATATTAGTAAGATTAAAAATTAGTTTGAGCCCAAAAACAATAGGTGAAAAAAGTTTTAAGTAAAAGAAATCAGTTGAGTCACTTTTATCAAACAGCACTATATATGTAAAATATGAAGGCAGTTTTTGAGCACACCTGTCTGCTAGGACAGCTAGCCAATCACTGTTGCAGCCACCTGCTCAGGTACATTTTTGTTTGTTCAGCATTTAAAAAGCTCACCTGCTGTTTCTCCCTCAGCTATACTGAGTGGATCTTAGTTGCAGTTTGTGAGAAAGAGCACATAATCTGGTATGATTATTAGTTTGAACAATGACCGTCCAAGCTCTTTCCATGGAAGTAGTGGTAGAGAAGTGAGAGACTTGCTACATCCCACCTGTGAGAGGGAGGTTGAAGGGTGGAGAATAATTTGTCACCCACAAGGGCTTGAAGTTGCTTTTGCCCTCTATCAACTCGAGAGAGATATGGGCAACTCCCACCCAAATATAACAACAGTACTCCATTTTTGGCCTGATTTGGCTCCTGTAAAGGTAGTACGTATCAGGAGGAGTCAGGTACTTAGTGGAGTGGTATGGGGTACCGACCATTTTATCTTCATCCTTAGCAATGGATCATATGTACGGATTCCACACGAGGTCCCAGCAGTCTTTCGAGGTATGGTGCTTCACCAAGACGATCTCCATTCATCCTGATTGGTGGTAGATTGAGGTCAGATTGGCGATGATGGAATGTAACTAACTTGGTCTTTGTGGCATTGAATGTAACCAGCCAGTTTTTGCTCCATTGGGTAGTTTATACAAGATCGGAAGAGAGATCAGTCACCAATCTCTGACGATCGAAAGTTTTAGAGGTGCGCCTTTATATTGTCCTATCATCAGCATGGATGTCTCCAAATGCTCTGAGTATATTCTTAGGCAGATCATTTATGTAGATCAAAAAGACTGTTGCTCTGAAGAGTGACCTCTGTGGGATCCCTGTGTTGACCACTAGGGCTCCAGAGGACTGGCCATTAAAAACTACCTTCAGGGACCTACCTGTTAGGAAGGATTTTAGCACCTTCCAGTGATTCCATAAGTGGAGAACTTGTGTAGTAAACCTTTGTACCACACCATGTTGAAGGCCTTTGAAATTATCTGATGCTATGATCCTAGAGGTCTGTTTGTCATCAAGAGCCTCACTGATACTGTGAGGGATGTTAGTTAGGATGTCGGCAGTGGATTGGGTTGACCGATTCTCATACTGCTTGTTGCTGAAGAAATTGTTCTTTTCAAGGTGCTTGATGAACTTCTTATTGATTATGGCCTCAAAAAGCTTAATAATGATACGGATAATACTAATGGGTCTGTATTGGGAAGGGGAAGATTGCACACCCACATTCTTGAAAACCAGGCATACGCATGCCACCTTCCACAGGCTTGGGAGAAGAGATACAAGGAGTTTTGTTGGTCACTTGCTCAACTGCACCCTACACATAATAATCAAGGGGTTGCAGTTTGAGGAATTGAGTGGCCAGATGTCAGTGGAGATTTGGTTGCAGAAATTGTCTGACAGCTGTGACTGGGTCCTCCTACTTGTGTGGCATTGAGTTCTTTTCTTACCCGAATGATAAGAGTGAGTTTTCCTCGGTGTTGTACCTTCGTAATCATCATTAGACTCATCCAACACTTTCTGAATCCTTTGCACTGTTCTCAGATTGACATCTAAACACTCTGAAATGTTTGTATGGAGCTTCTGGCACGAATGCCAAGCAGTACAGCATGTCATTTCAAAATTTCTGGTAGAGTAAATTGCATCATGGTGCTCTTTTTCCCATCAGTGGTGCGTAACCGACCCTACTATAATAATGTGCATTTGACAAAATTAAAAACAAACATTGCACATGCATGAAATTAAAAATTTAAAATGGCAACAATTTACCCTGTGAGTCTGTCTAAAAGTTGCAATACGAGATCTGGTAAAAACATGCAATGATAACAGCAAAATTGCAATATGAGTACTGTTAAAAAATGGTTGCTGAAAAATTAGGTTTATAATACTCAGAAATTCATACCCAGATGTCCTCAAGGACACATGGTACAGTGGATAAAGGCGTTGGTTAGATCCAGTGACAGACCCAAAGAGTGTGAGTTCAATACCCGGTTCAGGCAGTGGAGAACTTTCAGAGGGAAAACTGATAACTGACATCCATCAAACATGGCTCGTGGAACTAGAACAGTCTACCCCAGTGATCGAAATAAACGGTTCGGTTCGAAATTCCAACCACCTGAAGAAGGCCGGAGCGTACAACGGCCGAAACGTTGTGACAAATATGGCGACAAAGATGAGGACAATAGTCCGACTAATGTAAATACTGTAAATTTACCCTGTATATGAAACGTATTGTGTGTGTATTCAGATTATATTATGTGACAAATATGGCGACAAAGATGAGGACAATAGTCCGACTAATGTAAATACTGTAAATTTACCCTGTATATGAAACGTATTGTGTGTGTATTCAGATTATATTATGTACTATTTAATTTAATTAAGTGTCATATAAACTCTTTGCAAAATTCAAATCATATAATCTATATATGTTAGTTATTAAATCAGAATTTATTCAGACTGCAGTAATATCATGTGATGCAGTATTTTTTTAACTTTCTCTCAAGTATGCTGAGGTTTAAATCAATAGTGCTATAAAGGACAAAAATATTAAAAACACTGCCAAAATACTTGAGAACCTTTTTAAGGATATATTTTAGACATAGTTTTTTTAATATAACACAACTTCTTTTCTGCTGTATGCATTTTCCTAAAAATCAATGAAAATGGAAAAGATAGACCAGTCATATAATTTGTAATATTATTTGAATTTCCATTATCAAATATTGTCAATTATTATTAATATGTGATGAGTACATCTTTGATTCTAATTTCTAATACTTTTTATTGCAATATTCAGATTGTCGTTCCACAATTTTTTCATAAGCAGCGTGAATCAGAAATAAATCTAGCAAGACTTGATCTTTGAAACTTTAGCCACAGAGGAAGCATGTCTTACCATGACAGCTGCCATATAGATTAGGTTACAAAAGCCATCAATTAAAGTCATTCAGATCTAACCATAATTCTCTGTTCTTTATTTCCCTTGGACATCTTATATACTGTTTACTAACATTTAGGAAATGATGGGAAAGTTGTCATGAGAAATAACTGACATTAGGATAAAAGGAATCCGAGTCAAAAACGAATAATACATGGTGAGCTATCCGCAAAGGCAGTAATCAAAATAGAAGGGATGCTCATAGATTGACAGAAAGAGAAGCTTTTATGAACATAAAAACATTTTAAAAATTCTTAGAGCAAAGAAGACTCACCTGAAAGCCGCAGTTAGATTATGTCTAGAATAAAGGTCAACAACATCGCCCCAAAAACATTGGTGAACAGGTCGAGTGAAATAAACAACAATGACAATATTCAGTCAATTTTTATTTAAATTATGTGGAAAATTTTCAAGTGTGCATGGTAGCTTTGGAAAGTCACACACACACACACACACACACACACATATATATATATATATATATATATATATATATATATATATATATGTATGCAGGTGTGCATTGGAATAGGAAAGAACACGTTAGGTAGATAATCCGGTGTTCCTTAGTATTTAGCTTTATTTTCAAAAGGACAGTGTTCCATACAGAAGTAGAGCTTATATTATAATAATATTTTTAGTTTTTAAAAATATGATTCCTCCGCTACATAAGAGTTCTCATGTTTCAAAAGCGAGAGCCGAGACCCCTAACATAATTTTTTAAGTTATGAAGAGTTAAGGTGTCCGGACCCGCTTCCTTGTCAAGCGAGAATTTGGGAATAAGCTATCTTTTGGTTAGCTAGTGTTTATAAATACGGTATCGTTGGAACATTTGTTGCTATGGAAATGGCTAGTTTCGGTCGTTGAAGTTAGGTGGTTTAAGGGGCTAAGAATTAAGAATTAATTTTTATCTACAGGCCAGTCCCTTTCCAAAAAAGCGTATCAAGTTACAATGGTGATTCTATGTCCAGAGTGGTTTTGGCTTATGCTAGTCAGACGGCGTCTTTTTTATTTATGGGTTTGCCTTGAGTCATTGAGTGACTAGAAGGTTATGTTTCATTATTATCTATTTGATCTGTTTGTTTATTTGTTTATTTACATGGCTGTTTTTATCAAAGGGTTTTTCTCAATAATTATTGGGCTGAGTTTTTTAAGGCTTTTAAATTATGTACTTAATTTGTTTAAATCTATTTATTAATTATTTAATGCGAAAATCATTTGATGACGACAGAACACCGTTAACTCATGTCTATGGTTTAGTAGCTTTTCACTATTTAGAAATCTAATGATATGCAGTTTTCCGTGTAGGCACAGAGGGCATGGGTCATCCCAGGTTACCGAAAGTAAAATGGAAAATAATAAATAGAACTAGAACATGTAAAACCTGGGGTGACCCATGCCCTCTGTGCCTACACGGAAAACTGCATATCATTAGATTTCTAAATAGTGAAAAGCTACTAAACCATAGACATGAGTTAACGGTGTTCTGTCGTCATCAAATGATTTTCGCATTAAATAATTAATAAATAGATTTAAACAAATTAAGTACATAATTTAAAAGCCTTAAAAAACTCAGCCCAATAATTATTGAGAAAAACCCTTTGATAAAAACAGCCATGTAAATAAACAAATAAACAAACAGATCAAATAGATAATAATGAAACATAACCTTCTAGTCACTCAATGACTCAAGGCAAACCCATAAATAAAAAAGACGCCGTCTGACTAGCATAAGCCAAAACCACTCTGGACATAGAATCACCATTGTAACTTGATACGCTTTTTTGGAAAGGGACTGGCCTGTAGATAAAAATTAATTCTTAATTCTTAGCCCCTTAAACCACCTAACTTCAACGACCGAAACTAGCCATTTCCATAGCAACAAATGTTCCAACGATACCGTATTTATAAACACTAGCTAACCAAAAGATAGCTTATTCCCAAATTCTCGCTTGACAAGGAAGCGGGTCCGGACACCTTAACTCTTCATAACTTAAAAAATTATGTTAGGGGTCTCGGCTCTCGCTTTTGAAACATGAGAACTCTTATGTAGCGGAGGAATCATATTTTTAAAAACTAAAAATATTATTATAATATATTATATATATATATATATATATATATATATATATATATATATATATATATAAAATTTTCTTTAACAAAAAAAATATCTAGAGAAACATTCAACAGTTATAAATCTTGTCTCATTTATACAGCATTGTTGAATTCTGTCTCTGTACCTGGTTTTCATCACATGAAATAAAAAAAGAAACCAAAGAGAAAGTAAAAAAAAATTCTTACAATCACTTATAATATCAGAAGAATTTTATGTCCAAAGCACCAAAAGAATTGGTTAAAGTTGTTGGCTGGATAACATTATTCTAGATATTGTTTAGAATTCTGAAAATGATATTGCTGTGATTGGCTGATAATCTTTAACAAGACATGTTAAAAAAAAAGATTTTTCCTTAAAAATGCATGAGAGAGAGAAAACTCATTAATTTAAATATATATTCATTCAGTTACTAAACTTAGTATTTTGTAATGTTAAGAGATTTTACATGAATAGTGTACCAACAGTGTGCATTTTAAAATAAAAGGGATAATATGTACATTTATTAATGTATACTTAATAGCTCTGTTGTATTACATTGAGCACTCTTTTATTAACACTAGTACTATATGTGCAATATATATACACACACACACACACACACACACACATATATATATATATATATACCAGGAACCAATAAAACTGTCAAAATGACCAAGGGAATACAGAGTAGCATGAAAATATCCAGCCTCTATCTTAAAAAACATCTTAAAAGAGGCTGTTTGACCAACACAATGACTGGCCAAAATTAACGCTGAACCCCCCCCCCCCCCCCAAAAAAAAAACTACAGATAAAGTTCATTTTCTTCAGAAAGTCATTCATTCCTGTCTGCTAGTAACAAGAAGAATTTTTCTTTCCTCCTGATTATGGGTTTGCTGGTCAAAACTAGTCGAGGAATCTAAGTGGAATAATAAAACAAAAGAAATATTATTAGGTTGGTGCAAAAATAATGTTGTTTTCTCACATGAAGTTGAACGTCAAAAAACAACATTATTTTTGCACCAACCTAATAATATACAACCTAGTATGTATGAAAATTTTAAATTTTAATTTCTCAATATTTTTTATTGTTCAAAACACACACACACACACACACACACACACACACACACATATATATATAGTCATCTTAGAGGCCATGGATGCTGAAATGGAAGCCATCACAAATGATATGAGGGGTATGTGTGTCTCTCTCCTCTGAGTAAGATGTTCTAATCAGCATATATATATATATATGTGTGTGTGTGTGTGGTGTCTGTGATGACCTGCATATAGATAACTGAAAACCTACATCATTGAACAGAATATAATATCTACTGATTATTTACACAAGTGCACATCTATTCATTCTAGCAGACCAGCATTTTCACACACACACACACACACACACACACACACTGGAGTTAAACATAAGTATATGAAGATAGGTACGCTAAAAACTACTATTTGTCAACATGCGTAAGTAAATTACGCATACTGACAGAATGGAATATTTAAAATTTATTGAAAATCTTTCAGTAGGAACTCTTTCAGCATATCTGCATTTATTTGATCATTACAACGGGCTCTATTCTTACTTCCATAATGAACAATAGGAAGCATGGCTGGCTTGTGTATTCATTGGCCTGCATTGTGAAAGTAAAAGTAGGAGGTGTAGTGGGAGTAGTTGTAACCATACTGGTTACGCAGCAGTGGCACGAGAGAGGCTAAATATACTTCTGACTAGCAGAATAGTGTATTCACTAGTTGCCTGGCCCACTAACAGGCAGGGTGTGTTGCTATTGGTCAAGCAGTACTAGTTTGTGGTAGGTGGAGGGTATATTTGTGGTACCAGTCAGTCAACCATAGCTGCTCAGTCGCTTACTGGCTGTGATCAACTAGCTAGTTCCTTCTTGGGATACTTTTACTTTTTAAAAAGAAAAAAAAAAGGAGGGAGAAAATAAAGAAATAGAGAAATGTAAGGAAGGAAGGGAGGGAGAAATGTTCTTAGAAAAAAAAAGGGGTATACTGGAATATAGAGTTTCTTTTTGTTTTCATTCCAAACTTGATTATTGAAACAAATTGTGTTCCATTTTTATTTGCAGAAAAATCCAGATTAGTCCTATAAATAGTAGAAGAGAAATATTGATAAAATAAAGGGTAATGGTGGTCGACCATTTGGGACTGTTTATTGGCATCCACATTCTGATATCTTCCTTTTCTCTGTCTCTTCTTAGCTTCACATCCACTTCTGTAAGGTTTTGAACTGAGATGTAATCAAGCAGATAAACCAAAAGCCAATATACAGAGAAGGTATAAAAAAAACTCCTTTGCAAAATAGATTTGTCTATTTTAATCATGTAAAGAAACGGTAGTAAATTACATTATAATAATTTTAAAGTCAATTAATGTTTTGGATATGGTTAAGTGTTCATTTTTAGTTATTTTATAATTAAGCATCATTGAATAAAAAAGATCAACTCTTTGGAATTTAAAAACTTGACAAAAATTCTTGCTGTTTAATTTCACATATTTTATCGAGTCCAATTCAATTAAGTGGTTATAGACAGCATATACAAAGAGAATTTATACATGCGACAGTGCTTGCAGGTGCTTACTATATAGTAATGGTTAACGAGCTACTCATGGAGTGTATTTGATTCTCTCTGTGGACCCTTACCTTTGTTAACCTTGGATGTCAATTAGTCTAAAAGAAGGACAACACTGAATTCAAAACCTGCGGAGGGTCGTTTGGGGACCTTGTGGCACGTAGTGCACAAGGTCTCTGTATTCGGCCCTTCAAAAAGTGTGGTTGGTTCTGCACAAAGCCCTCACCACTATAATCAAATCATATGTGCTGGTGTCTGGCTGTTGGTTCCTAGGAACTGAATTGCTTGACCCTCATACGTGTCCTGTGTGTGTGTGTGTATATATATATATATATATATATATATATATATATATATATATATATATATTGTGTGTATTTAGGCAGCATTTTTTCATTCATACATGTTTCATTAAATAATATAGACAAGTGTTGTCTATTTTATTGATATGAAAAGAATTTACATCAAATAAATAGACAACACTTGTCTATATTATTTAATGAAACATGTATGAATATATATATATATATATATATATATATATATATATTATGGAAAAAACTGGCAAGACGAGCTTTACCATTCATGATTTTAAAAAAAAATTGCTTATATTGAGCACTTTAACCCATAAATACAGCAGAGCTTACAACTATATTTTATCATATGGGAAAATATTATATAAATTTTTATATATCAAGAACAATTTTTATGTAGATGTGCATGAAGGAGTAGGGATGCTGAGTATTTCAAATTTAAATGTAAACAAAAATTTCACATTTAAATTATTCATCATCCCCTCTCCTTCATACACACGTGTACTTGCGTCAGCATAAATATCACTTTAGTCTAATGAAGTCTTAAATGATGAAATTAGAAGCCAGTAAATTGTTACAAACACTTTTTCAAGTGTTAAATAGGAAAATAAAACTTTCGAAGGGAGTGGGCTCAGTAACACATTAAGAATGAGGAAGCTGCTTTCTTAAAACAAAAAGAAGGAAGATACATACACACAAAGAAAGAGAAAGAACAGTCAGATTAACAATCCACAGTTCTTTAGCATTTATTTTTTTTAAAATTGCCCAATACAAAGTAGAACATAATATTTATAATATATATACATACACACTTCTATATTATGTGTGTGTGTGTGTGTTTTGAATAATAAAGAATATTAAAAAATTAAAATTTTCAGACACACTGGGTTGTATATTAATGTTTTTTTTGTTTTATTATTTCGATTAAGTTCCTCGACTAGTTTTGGATAGTATCATCAGGAGAAAAAAAAATCCTTTCTCGTTACTAGCAGTGAACTACAGGAGTGAATGACTGTTTCTGGAAAAGGTGAAATTTATCTGTAGTTTTCATTTGTTTTTTTTTTTTATTGTTAATTTTGGTCAGTCCTTGTGTTGGTCAAACATCCTCTTTCAAGTTGTTTTTAAGATATCAAATATTTTGATACATTTTAGTGCATCTGCTGAAGATATATATATATATATATATATATATATATATATATACATATATACACAGTGTAACCCGGATATAAGAGAGATTTTCTCTGGTCCCAAATTAGAGCCATACTTACCTAAACAAAATAGACCAAACCCGGATATAAGAGACTTCTTCTCCGGTCCCGACAACGCTCTTATATCCGGGTTACACTGTATGTATGTATATATATATATATATATATATATATATATAGAAATCAAAAAGTCCATTTCAGATAGTCTGAAGATCACTTAAGGCCTGAAACTGACAGCCACTATGCAGTGTTGATTTCTATGTCTGTATCTACAAATGCTCTATGATACTGAGCACTCTCTTTTCTCTTATAAATATGGCAAATATATACATATAAACATTTAAAGACTATAATTTCTTTGAGGATTGAATAGAGTTCTGTTAACCCTTGAGTTTAATGTTCCATCCATTTAGCTTTGCCCGTTGTTATTATCCTAAAACTATGGAAGAGTATCTGAAAATGGTTTATTTTTGTCCAAGATTTACTTCATCTGCCACATGGCTCCATTTGTCTGTTTATAAAATGAACAAACTGCCAAAACAAATGTTTTCCTATTCCACCTTTAATTCTTATTAAGAGAGGCACTTAATGTAATTGCAGACCCCCAAGTTCTTCCATTTTGCCAGGTTTTGCAATTTTGGATTCCTTTGCTGTCAGCCTTCTACTTGAGAATTTGTTGGCTAACATAGGTCATTTTGAATGTAAAATTATCCACTTAAAGATTTAAATTGCTCATACATACACACACACACACATACATACATATATATATATATGTGGTAGAAGAAATGTTTATAGTATTTACAGGAAAATATCTTCAGAAAAATAGCACTATCTCTAATTTTACAAATATTATCTCAATATTTGTTTAGTCTAAATGGAGCTGGATAGTTTTTGTTTCCTACGCCGAAAAAGCTATTTTCTTATCTTGCCTCTTATTTTGTTGGATGAGCAGAAACGGTCAGTGTAAAATGGAGTTTTATGTAAGATCGAAGAAAATTGACTTTTAAAATAGACTAATAAATGTTAGTGACTCTTCTCGGTGTATTTTGGATATTCAAACAACATGTTGTTTATTGAATTACAAATTTATCCCCTGATCCACTTGGGTATGACTTAGGTGACTGAACTTTGGCTAAATCTTAAAATATATCTTATTCTTTACTTCCTATAAGTTTGAGTGAACTTGCATTATATCTAAAGTTTTTGTCCTTAGATTTCCACATGCAGTATTGTTCATGCCATTATAAATTTATCCTCTGGTCTATGTATCTAAACAATTTTGAAAAACAAGATTCTTTTTTTTTTTCTGTCAATTTCACTTTCTTATTGTCAAATGTCTGAGAATTTTTTTTCTTTATGTGAAACAATTTTAAACTTTTTATTTCACTTTCCCTAAAAGCTGAATAAGAAAATTTCTCTATTTGTGAATTTTTAAAGTTGCAATTAGTTTTTAAATTAATTTCATATTTGGAAAGACAATACACTGTATATGTAAAATTGTATACGCATTGCCTGATATACTTCAGTGACATGGGGAATATTGAAGGAAGATGATGGCAATATGTCATGTGAAAACGTATAATTTAATGAAGTAAATCAAAATTTACATTACATGTTTTCTATTGATATCTCCAGAAATGTATGTTCTCAGAAAAAAAAGGGGTGTTACTTTCTTTTGTCCCTTGATCCATTATCAATTATTACTTTATGGGGGACAGAGAATCAAGGATGTCAGTGAGTACACAGAGAGTGACCCACTATAATTACTTATTCAGACAATCATAACAAAATGGTCAATGATGACAGGTGAAGATCAAAGCAAAATATATTTAACATTATTCTAACCGGAATCACACTGAAATTTACCTCAGAGAGCACACAGGGAGAAATAATTCTCAATTATAAACCCTTTTAGTAGAATTTTTCATTCAAGTTCGTTAATCTCATCATTAAATACGAAAAACTATTAAAATGTTATCTTTATCTTTAATGTTTTTAATTTTAACAAGAAATGAATTATAAGCATTATCAACTTTCTTTATTTTATGCTTCAAGACTATTTTTTATACTAAGATGCTAAAAAATATGTAATATTCAAAACACTAAAAAGTAAAAACATTCTTCTTGTATGTGCCTTGTCTCTTCATGTTGTGAGTGACAACATTCTATCCTTTATAGGTCTTTGTAAGGTTTGCCTTTTTGCAATCCATCCCACTCCCTGTTCTGCCATCCATTTACACAAGTTTGTTAGATAGGTTACTTGTTACTTCCCTTTGTCTCTATTGTCCTGTGAGTGTCAAATTCGCCAAGCTCTCTTTCCTCATTATCTGTCCAAGAAATTTCAATTATCTCTTTCTGATTTTAAGTATAAGTATCCTTTTTGTTTCCATTTGCTGTGCATTAAAACATTAAACATGTTAAAATATAAGTAGAATTCTGTGATGAAAATTATAAGGCAATGGCACTGCAAGTACTAAACAGCAGAAAATTTATGCTTGCTTAAAATTCTATGGAACATTTTTTTAATCTATTGACCAAATTTGTATTTTCCTCTGAAGATATTTAGTAAGCGCTTAACTATGGTACAAAACCAAATTACTTAGTGAGGATCAAATTCAGTAAATTAAAATTGGTCTGTGATATCTCATTCCAAAAAAATATAAGACAGAAATATATACTTTTACTGCTTTAAACTAGATTAAAATCTAACGATATGGGAGATGATTTAATATATGGAACCAGCCACAGACAATATTTGATGTTAGCTCTTCTTCTTGTAGCTTTGTAGCCACAAAATGAAACTCTTTATGAACCTTTAAAACTTGCACAATTAAACTGACCTTGTGTCAAATTTGTTCTTAAGCACAGACTGCTAAATGACTACAGTGAATACGACCACACCTACAAATAGATTTCCTTAAATTCTTTCTGTTAAACTGTCTTATCCATCTGGACTTTGAGAAAGAAGTAGTTGCAATTGTTTGTTTATTTTTTACTTTAGTCAAGGCAACCATATTTTTCTTATTAGTTTTCTCTCCACAACCAAAAAAAATATTGTTTTTCAGTTCCATTCACAAATTTAACAAGAGATAGGAGAATTTCTTCATGCACAAATAATCTTATAAAAAATATTTTTATTTTTCTGTTCTTAATGATCGCTTCATAAGACCACAAATGCATTATTTTATTTTCAAGAAAAACTCTTCTCTCACATTTTTAACTTCTTGTTCTTTTTTTTTTTGTAAAAATACTTTTTATTTTTATTTTTTAGTTCATATCACATCCACCATTGTTATCAATCATCCATTTTCTTCTGTTTGCAAATCCTTCAAGAATCTGGATATAATCTTTTCATCAGGTAGCGCTTAAAAATTGCTTTGCTGCACTTCAAAGAACATTGTTAAAAATCAAACTCTAAATAGATTTTCTTTCCAAAATTAAAAATTCCAGGCCAATAATAAAACTTAAAATAAAATCAAAAATACAAATGTCACTGACTTTAATGACAAAATAAGCCCCTGTCCCTTACAATTGTCAGCAATTCTTTAGGGAATGCAAATTCCC
The DNA here is from genome assembly GCA_964036315.1 of Acanthosepion esculentum. Lineage (NCBI taxonomy): Eukaryota > Metazoa > Mollusca > Cephalopoda > Sepiida > Sepiidae > Acanthosepion > Acanthosepion esculentum. The sequence continues at coordinate 118,428,010 of OZ038488.1, read as the reverse complement.
GGGTCTAAGTGACTTCTTACTTTGTAACCAGAAATACATAGAATACGGCTGAATGGATTTCTATTGATAAAAATATCTGCTTTTGTTATCGGCAATCATCTAGCATTGATTTTTGATTGAGGAGGAAGAGAAAAGGGAAATAATTGGGAAATGAAACATGAAATCCAAAATGAGTAGAGTTTTCGAGAAAGCAGTTCCATTTTATTTTCCTTTGAGAAGATGGCGGCCAGTGACTGTTATTAGCAACAATAAAGCAATGTTGTAAGAAATTAAAAAAAAAATGATCAGAATAGATTTAAAGGGAATGGTATCGTTTGGAACATTGTGATGAAAGATTGGATTTATTAGGTAATTCTGTTTGATCAATACAAATTTCAATTTCATTTTATCTATCTTATATATATATATATATATATATATATATATATATATATATATATATATATGAATAAAATGAGACAAGAGGAAAAACTATTCTTAGCTGATGTGTTTTGTCCTCTGAGGGACTTTATCAAGGCAATGTAGGATTTATTTTGTTGCATATGTTCATATGCAAGAGCAATGATGTCATTGGTTTATCAAGGCTTTTAAATTTGAGAACATTCATGAATGTTCATCAGGTGGCTGAAGGGTCAGTCAAAATATGTGAAAGACAAAAACTGTCATAATTCAATGTCTAGTAAAAAGTAAGCAAGTATTATTCAAGAAATATTTTAATTTTTTTAAAATGAATATTGCTTAAATTGTGATTAGAGAGTTATAGCACGGGATGAATGTATGTATGTATGTATGTATGTATGTATATATGCATGCATGCACATAATTTGCTAAAAATTACCACCCCTCCTCTTCCTTCGTAAAACCTAATTACAGCTTCTTTCTCTTTACTTCCTCCTCCTTTCTTTTTTCCTCTCTTCTCCCCCTCCCCTTTCAATATATCACTTCCGTTAAGTTAACCGATTAAATAGGTCAATGTCCGGTCCCTCCTCCCCTAATACTAATTATGATAGATAGAAATATTAAAATAAATCCTCTCTAAACTCGATCATGTCTATCACACCACTCCTCACTGCCCTCTCTGTTAAATTACATGAACTTAATACTACCCGTCAAAAGTGTAAATTTTCATTTCATTTTTCGTTTCACCTTTTGGAAGTAATGTCTGATGATCCAGCGTCCTTTAAAAGGGCTATGGTGAAATAAATTATTACATGGAGCCTTAAAGTGGTCTGTTTTTCTTTAAATTATTAGCTCTGAATTTGCATTGAGCTCTCAGGATTTCATTCTCCTTGGGACTACCCATACGGATTACCATGTTTTTCGTAACTTAAATATATATATAATACACATATATACACACACACACACACACACACACACACACACACACACACACACACACACACACACACACACACACACACATATATATATATATATCATCGACTCTCCCGTCGAATTCAACGTATAAGGGCCAAGCAGATCAGTTCCTAGAAACTGAGAGCCCGATGCCGGCACATGAGATTTGATTACAGTGGTGAAGGTTTTGTGCAGGACCATCCACACTTTTTGAAAGGACGAATACAGAGACCGTGTGCACTGAATGCCACAAGGTCCCCAAACGACCCTCCGCAGGTTTTGAATTCAGAGTTGTCCTCCTCCTAGACCAGTTGCCATCCAAGGCTATAGAACCCAGTCTATCCTGCTATTTTACCCATAGTTGGAGGGAGAAGAAGAGGATTCACACCTTCCCCAAGAACTCGGCTCTCCAATTCCTCAATCCAAGCGGTTATCCATTACTCCACCGTGCCATATATATATATATATATATATATATATATATATATATATATATATGTCCTGTAGTTTGTTTATAAGTACAAATATTCAGAACTAAGGAATAGTAACGACATTTAAACAGGATAGGTCATAGCAAAAGTACTTATTACATTATTGTACTTATTTTATTTCTGGATCTGCTCTGATTGCTGATAATGATGTCACTTTAAGAGAATTCAAACAAAAAAGTTATGCTAGTTTATTGATATTTCATTTGATTCAAATTATTCAATTGGGTTTTATAAATTCAGAATCTAGATAATATGTACATATGAATCAGTGGCCAACAAAAGACCAACAAAATAAAATGACATCAGAAATAAATATAAAGAATTAATATATATTATAATGAAAATTTTAAAAACCTGTTGAGTAACTGAATTAGATAATATATTTTTATATATTTTAAATGCTGTATTTTTTTTTTTTCAAGGAAGCCAGACACCCTACTCACTTTAAAGATGAGCATAATTTAATGTTACTACCACTTCATCTAGTATTGGAATAAATGAAGCTTATTTTTCTATATGCCATCTGCTTTCGGAATGTGAACAATCATGGCTCCCCACAAATTTGTATCTTTTCTAGCTCTTACTAATGTTTGTTTTTCACCATCTCTCCCACTTCCTGTTCTACTATCCACTTGCATACGCTTGTTAGGTAGGTTACTCACTCTTTTTGTCTTCTGCTTTTGCCTTCTATATGTCTTGTGAGTGTCATATTCTCTAAGCCATCTTTTCTCATAATGTCAACTGTCTCTTTCTGATTTTAAGTATAAGTATCTTCACAAAGCTTAGTAAAAATTTATAGAATATATAAAAAATACGTTTTTAGTTGAAAGTTCACATCAACTTGAACTTCATTGCCCAAACTAAAAAAATCCGTGTCTCATCTCTAGAGAACCTTTATCATTATTGTGATTTAATGAGAAAAGATAATAGCAAAATATGTAAATAATTTTTAATCAACATTCTGGGATTTGATGATTAAAAAGCTTTATAATTTTATCAGTGCAACACATTTCAGGCTAGAAATTCATGCACACGACTATTTAATATTCATTTTCTTTGATTTGTTATCTGCAACAGTAGTTCATTATCTCTCTTCCCTAATTATACTTTTACAATTTGTTTTTGTGTCAATTCTATTCAAAAGCAAGTAATAGCAGTAGTCCTAAGTTGTTTTGAGATTTTGAGATGAATTATTCTCATTATTAATTTTGACTAATTTCCTTTATCTTTTTGTTACTTTTTTATCACAATATTCTAGGCTAAGCCATTCTTTAAGTGTTAAATTTATTCAAATTTTATCTTACTTACTTTAACCCTTTGAGCCCTGCATTCCTGAACAATTTTAATCCTTCTGCCTAAGCTCCTGAATGAAAATTTGCAAGTAATTGGTATGTAATGTTTCATGGTAGATATAAAAATAGTTGCAAGTGTTTACCCACCGTTCAACTGCTGGCTAAGCATTAAGTCCTTTTCTCTACCATCGTTCAACCGGTGGCTGGGCATTACGTAATTTTTCTCTACTACTGATAAAGCAGTGGTCAGGGTGCAAAGAATAATAGTTGAAGCATGGGTATGCCAAAAACATGATAGCAAGCAATAAAAGGATGAAGAAATTTAACCAAGTTCTAGTGCTTTGTTATGCTGCAGTCATTCGACTTTAGTCAAAACAGGATTTTCATTTTGTTATAGTCAGCATTAATTTGGTAATCAGTAGTAATAAACTGCAGGTTTTATATGGTTAGTGCCTTATATTTAAAAAATAAAGGGGTGTGAGACAAGGATGGTTTTTCTCACTAGATTTATTCAACCAATACAGTGAGGCCATTCTGAGAGAATTAGATGCCCAACCAGGATTCATTATTGGCAGCCACAATCTTAGCAAAATAAGATATGCAAATCACAGAGTATTGATAGCAGACAGAAAAAGCAAACTATAAGAACTCCAACATGACAATTTTGTTAGAAACAAAAAACAGAGTACTGAACTGTTCCATAATATCACATCTGCTCTATGGCAGTGAATGCTGGACAATGTCTTTGCAGATGAAGAAGACATTTTAAGTAACAAAAATATGGTCCTACAGGAGGATGCTGAGAACATCATGGATCAAACATGTGAGAAATGACAAAGGTTTATAGAAAATGGAAACAAAAAGGACACTTTTAAAGAGTTGAAATTTCTAGGACACATAATGAGAAAAGAATGCTTGGAAAATTTGATGTGCAGAGGACATATTGAATCAGAGTAAAACAACCTACCTAGCAAGATTGCGTAAATGGATAGCAGAACAGATTTGAGGAGAGATTAACAAAAAAACAAGATTTACAAAGAGCTACAAAGGACAGGAAATTGGGGAGAGCCATGATCGTCAACATCCTGAAGGGACATGGTACATAGAAGAATGTTATACAATTTCTACAGTCATTTTTCAGTATAAATTTTAAAGTAAAAATACCACTTTAAAATTACTGGAAATTAACGTTCCAGTCAATCTGGATTCAAATAGAATAACAGTTTTGTAGTAAAGATTTCATGGGGTTTTTTAAGTGTCATTTTGTTATTTGAGCCACACTCGAGTGAGACTTCTCCTATAAGAAAGTTAGACATGTCCTAAGTGCTCTTGTCTTGTTTTACCCCTACACTTTCATAATGTGTGATTTTACATTCATCTTTAATGTACACTTGCTTAATAAACATCTTGGGACACTCCACTGGGGCTCCTTTGTAGAGAATCCAATTATATATCTAAAGTTGTAATCATATTTACTGGATGGTAGCCACTGTGTGGGAAGACAATTTGCTGCTCTTTCTGTTCTGTCACTCTCTTTTACATATCTGACAAATGTTTGGCAAAGTCTGCAAGCCAAAGACACCATGGTTTGAAAAGGTTACCAAATGGTAGACTCTTCTCCATTTACACTTGTGTGGTTTTCATTTTCACTCTATTTACTGTCTTCTACCTTTAAGAGCAGTCATAAAAGAATGCACTGTTTTATTCATACATTAACTGTCAGACATTTCCGAATGAAGAAACAACAAATTAGATAAGCAGTGTCAGCTTCAGTCACAGAGTCACAGCCTGAACTAAAGTTGCCGACATCTACACCCACTAATATTCTGGCAACTGATGCTTTGTAGTATTTTTTAGTTGAGTTAAAATTATGAGAGAGAGAGCGAGAGAACTTGAGATTCCTGCAAAACATGAAACCAATTTACATAGAGACCACAGATATTACTTTCCATTTTGTAAGTTGTTTTTTTTTTCACTTGTTTTCCTAGAAATGACTTGTTACTTAGATAAAATTGTTAGTCATGGCATCAAGTGCACAACAGGAGGCAATAATGACTGTCAAAAAATGGAACTGTTGTGTCTATAAGTCATTAGTGGGATTTAGGTAGAATTGGTTTTTCAAAAAAGACATTTATGCTTATACATTGGTTAATCTGTTTAAGTAGCAAGTAATAGATTTAATTTGATCTTTTAAGAGATCAAGAGTTCCAACCTTATGTATTTGACTAGTACTGATTTATTTGTCATTTGTTTATAATTTAAAGGAACAAAAGATTGTATCATTCTAATTTGATGTTCACAGGTATATACATACAAATGAAATTTATATTCATTTTGACTTACTTCATTTTGTTTTTTTTCCTAATGAGCCTGGTGTTTCATTTTGAATATTTCATAATGAGCCTGGTGGTTAGTGTTTAAATCTCCAAGTAGAAGCAAGGACTTTGAATTCTGATCTTGAAGACAGAAATGTCTTCTCCATTTGGCAGAACAGATTCTTCTTATCCTTATTCCCTTATGCTCCGTACTAATTTAAGTTTAGTGAATATTGGACGGTCTTCTCACAGATGAAGAAGACACTTGAAGCAACAGAAATGTGGTTCTACAGTAAGTTTCTGAGGATACCATGGACCAAACATGAACAACGACAGTTTTTAGAGAGAATTTCTGGGGCACGTAATGAGGAAGGAGGGATTGGAAAATCTGATCTTCACAGGACAGATCGAAGGAAAGAGAGACAGAGGAAATCAGTGCATAACATACTTGATGGACTTGAGTAAATGGAGGGTAGAACAAGGTTTGGGAGAAATAACAAAAAGACAAAATTTATTAAGAACTACAGTGGACAGGAAGATGTGGAGGCCATGATTGCCTACGTCATGAAGAGACACAGCACATAAAAGAAGAACAAGAACTCTCCAAATTGGTGTGTTATGACATTTTAGTGTCATTAATTACCAGTTCTTTAATTATTAATATAGAATACATTTTTCATTTAATAATTTCTTTTTGTATATATTGTTTATATTTGGCTTGGCTAATAAAATGTAAATAACATGTTACAAAAAACAAAATGATTTTTTTATAAATTTGCATAAGGCTAAATTTTTCTGTGTCCTCACCATTTTGGTTTTGATGTGGAGTAAACTTTTCTCCTCATTTTAGATGGCAAAAGTTGATCAGTCCTGGGGATTCCAACCTTGCACATTTGAAATTGCAGTAAGAAAAGTCAGGTTGGTGTAATATTTATACCAACAAAATAGTGGTTGCAGGGAATGGGCCAAAATTCTTGTCAGTGTCCATATACATACATATGTGTATGGTGCTCCCCATGTTAAAACGACCTTGTGTCACATCCTGCCTTACTGCATAGAACAGAACAGCCTATATTATTGTACATAAACAAGATTACTAACAAATGGTATTGACAATATTAATGGTAGCAATTAATTTGTATTACAATTTTTACAAGCATATTTTAATAAATATTTGATCTGTGTGATTAATTCTTAATTAAAATTTTCAAAATTGCCATCTATATCTTGCTGATACTTTTTTTTAAATTCATTGTATTTGAATAAAAAGAATTTATATCTGTCTTGTCAAAATTCAATTGTAATATTAGCAAAAAATATATTGGTGTTTACATTTAAAAAAAATTCAATATAATCCTGGCTTTTTTTCTTTAGGAGCAGACATAAATAATTTTTTTAAAATGCTAAAATTTTTACCAAATTCTATAATTTTACACCCTGCAACAGTAGTTATGATCTTATTTTGTGCAATGTTTATAGTAATTGTTGTTGTTCTCTGACATTACAACAAATTAGTTGAATGGAGACAAAAAATATTTAAATAAGTCAAAATAATCTGTTTAATTAGATTTTCTTCAAACTGTACTAAATTATTTAAATAAGTAAAAAAAAAAAAAATGGCAAGTTTGCTAAATCAATTTTAATAATTGTTTTTGCAAACAGTAGAAAGTTATTCAAATATTCTCTCAGTGTCAGTTCTATATAATTATGTCTAGAGTAGGAAATTCAAGTTGACTTAGCATAATGACAAAAAGAAGTTTAGAAAATTGATATCTTGCTGAAAAAATTATACAGAAATTTCATAAAGGTAAACGAACTTACTTTTCTGTTTGTTGGATGGGTCTTTGGTTAGCTTTTCAAAAGTGTGTAGCCCCAGCTAGTATTTTGAAAGCTCTGACCTATACCATCTTGCAATGGATTATCTGACATTAACATTCCGGATCATGGCTGATTCTTTCTTATCTCAGTTAAAAAAAAAGCTACATAATTTCAAGCTTTATAATTATTTACTGCTTATAAAATTTGAGCCCACTGGAATAAAATGTATCTTTAATGTTCATAGTTTGAAAAAATTTTAATTTATTTTCATGCTAGTTTCGAGTAAATCATTGTTCTACGGTGCCAAGGGAAGAGATGGCATGAGGAGTTAAAACATTAATGTCAGCTAAAGTAACAGAGGAATTGTTTAGCAGCTCTCAAATTGAATATAATGATGGTAATAGCTGTTTCCTTCCAAGGAAACATTTGGCATTCATTAACTGAGAAGCTAGTTGAAATTTATTGAAATCTTTCTATTAAAACAATTTTTCATAAAAATAGGTTTCTAAAGTTCATTTATCATCCTTCCAATATTGCTAGGGGTTTCCTTCCTAATCTTTTGTTTGCAGTAGTGTGGAATGTCAACATCTTGATTTTGCCATTATTTTCTCTTCAACTTACATAACTCTAAAATTCAGCAGTTTGAGTTAACCCTGCTATAGAATATTGGTTGGTCAGATAGTCTTGAAGACTATTTAGTGAGCTTGATCCTTACTAGTGGAGCTTTGCACTAAGCAATTTTAAGAAAAAGACAATGAAACAAGATACTTAAAAGAAATGATTTTGCATACTTTATGCATGGAAGTGATATGGGTTAGTGTATTTTGACAGTTTCATCTTCTCTTGGATTGATACAAACTAATGGTGATGCATTATATATCTATAATGACCCTCTTTTTCCATTAGAAAGAAATTAAGCTCAAAATCCGAATACCCAGGAGAAATAAATTTCTGCTCTGTAAATTAATAGGTATTTTAATTTCCTTCTCATGATCTCGGGATAAAAAAACGTGCAGAAATATTAATGGTGTATCTGTATAGATACTGAGAAGTAAAAAATACCTGTAGTGTATTTTCATGCACTTCCTTTCACAGATATTTTCACATTAATAATTTTTCAATATTGAATAGATTTTTTTCTTTTTTAATATAGACAATTATGACAATGTGGTCCATAGTATGAGTTTCTCATTTAATATTTTTTTCCTACATTTGTTCATTCTCGGGAATGTTTTACTTGGAGCATTTGAAGAGGAATTAGAGTAGAAAGCCATTTGATTAACATAATCTTTGGTTCCATTCAAAAAATTAATTACAGTGTCTGAAATATTTATTAATATGCTGTTAGCTGCCAAAAAGAACCCTCTTTTATCATTTTTAAATTAATGGATGGAAGGAATTCTTTAAAAAAAAGATTACTGCTTTAGAAGTCAGCTAAAAATATATTTAATATTTTAACATTTATCTTCTAAAATGTTCCTCATTGTTTTTTTGTGTTTTGTTAATTTTTCCACCTTGTCTATCTAACAAAGCATTCTAAAATTACACTCATCTTTTTGGAATTTATATTAATAAAAGGTTTAACGAGAAGAAAATTTGTAGAATTTTGATTGTTTCCTCATCATGTCATTTTGTGGTAATGTTGCAAACTTCCTTATTCTTAGTCATACTTGCAATAATCTTAAATTATATCTCATGGCATGACATGAGAGATGCTAATCCTGTGCATTTTCCTCTGATTAAAATTATATCTAATATCTTAGATGATGATATTCGTATATTATGATATCAAATATATTATTTTACAGTACAGTTGACCTTGTCAAAGTTGAGAACTGGTGTAACAACTTTTGCTGCTTCTGCCTGAGCAAGTACAGTTATTCTGGGAAATTGGTCTGTTTAAGTGCTCATTCATCTATCAACCAGTATGGCATACCAGTGATGAGACCTTTTTCTCAAGATATGTGATGTAACAGTTTACATGACAGATAGATTAATGACTTTCTTGTGTATATCCAAAAACTCTCAGCCTTCTAGATATTAAAAGAATAGAAAAATCTTGTGCTTCAACATTAAAAGAGATGTATATAAGAAGAGAAAACAAGCAAAGAAGTTCTCTTGGAAGGAATAATTGAAAGTAATCTTAAATGAAAACAGTTGAAAGAAACATTAATAAAGATAATGAGTGTCATTGCATTTAAATGTTTGAAGATCAAACTTGACTGGAAAGTAAAAAGCTAAAAGAGGATTCCACAAGCGAGAAGTATGAGAGGAGTAAACGTTCGTATAAAACTCACGGTTACATCACGGCCATTTCAACTGTAGCATAAGAGCATGCTACCAATCGACTAATACATTTAAATTCATAAAGTCTAAGTACCAAAGAGGAAAACTCATAACAACAATTTATCTTGATAATATCATTCATCTTCACTCTGTTGTCTTCTAAGTTGATCGACTATTTTCATGAAGGAACCAACTCCTAGTTGAGTCATCAGGTTCATCCAATGTAGCTTTACATTCATCAGTGAAAATTACTGTTGAAATGTCCGTTTTCATGTACTTTTTCACCGATCTTACAGGTTTTATTGTGATGTTTACTTAAAGGTGATAGTTTAATTGTTTTCATGTCTTTAGACAATCTTCTTAATATTCTGCATCTTTTCTCTGTTAACATTTGCAACATCTGTTTCTTTAAGTATTTTCTGGCTAGTCAATCCATTTTTCTTGCTAATTACATCTTTAATTTATTCCAAGTCTGTTTTTGTAACATTTCAGTTTTTTCTTGTTCTTTTTAATTTCACAATTCCTTCAGGATGTAAGCATTCATGGCTCTTGAAAGAGTGCTTTTCTTTATTTTTCTGTAGATTACTTTGTCTTCCCATTGCTTTCTCTATAGATAGGAATTCAGTTTTCCTTTTCATTGCTTTCTCATAGATTGAAATTTCGAACTGAACCCTGGTTAGGGTGTGGCCATTGGTTAGATCCAGTGACTAGACTCAAAGAGTTGTGAGTTCAATACCAAGCCACAGCAGTGGTGAACCAAAAAAATTGGAGAGTTGAGTTAAAGGGAAATAACTGAGACATCCAAAAGAGACATGTGGAACTAGAACAGTCTACCCCGGTGGATGAAATAAAGGGTTCGGTTTGAAATTCCAATCACCTGAAGAAGGCCAGCACGTACAATGGCTGAAATGTTGTGAATATGGCAATGAAGATGAGGATAACAGTCCAAGTAATGTAAATAATGCAAGTATTAACTTAAATATGATAAAATTTTACCTAATGTGCTGAGAATTAAACTGATTATATAGGCAATGATCTACTGGCATCTACTTACCATTATTTTGCAAGAGACACCTAGAAAAACTAGGGAATAATTCACTATTATTATTTTATTTGTAGTTTTACTTCATTTAATTATCTTTGCTTTTTATCACAATCTTTTCAGTTGTGAGAGCAAACTGTATAAAATTAGAAATAAAAAATGATTTTGATGAGATTTGAACTTACATCATTCACCTTGGGAGTTATCACCTTAACCATCTTGGCTCTTAAATGTGTATCTGATTAGACAGAACACTGTCTGTAGTCATTCTGCCACTTGACTCCAATGTTATACACCATCTTTGTTTTACTCTCAAGTAACAGTTGGTTATTTTGAAATTTGTAGGCATTTTGACTATTATTATTATTATTATTTTATAACTAATTTTGTTTCATCTTATTGTTTATTATGATAACACCCTGCATTGATATACTCTTTATGGCAGAGTAAATGATTGAAATCAAAGAAAATAAGTTAAATATAATGAGGAAGATAATAAGAAGGTAAGTAGAAAATATATAAATTGGAAATTGAATAAAGAAGTTGGAAGAAAAGGCAGAAAAAGAATAAAAGATGCAAGTGGAGATACAATATATATGAGAGAGAGAGAGAGAGGGGGGGATGGGAAAATGGAATAGAGAAGAAAAAGAATGAAGAAATGAATAAAGACAACAAATGGAAAAATAAAACAAAAAAGGAACTGATATGAAAAGGGGACGCAGTAGAGAATTAATCATTTGATTTAGCATCTGCAGCTTTGAAATTGTCTACCTCCACATATATATTTTTTTATCTTGTCATCCATTTTTCATTATATTTTATTATCTTTTATTATCTTTTTTATATTGTTTTATGATTTTAATTTTTTATCAGTTATTAGAAATGAAAAATTATCTACTTGGTCAAGTCATGATTCGTTTGTGAGTCTACAGAACAAGGGAGAAATGCCATTGAACACTTTATCAATTTTGTCACTTTTGCTTGATGTATCATTTTTTTTCTGCATTTTCTGGCTTCTTTAAGTAACAGAGCATCATTGCAAACACATTATTTATGTCACCCTTGACACAAAGGATTAAAAAAGTATTTTTATGCACTCTAGTTAACCCATAAACATGTCATTTATTTTCTAATAATTTTTTTTCAATAAATTGCAATAGAAATCTTGGTACCTTCATGTTGAGCAATTTTGTAGCTCTTTTAAAATAGAGGTTTGAATATTAGTTTTAGGCTAGCATTGTATCAAATATGTTTATGCAAAAGGATATGAGGAAAAGTTTTGATATACTTTTTTCTGATTATATTGACGACAAAAGAAGGTCCAGTAAAAATAAAACTGTAATTTTCTAACTTGATGAAAATGTTTGTGAGAAATTACAAATGAAACAATAATAAATAATCATAATTGATTCAATATAATTATGAATAATAATGTAAATAACGCTTCTTATAATTCTGTAACCAGAAATGAAATATTTTTGTATGCCTTTTGCTGTTTGACTCATTTTAATCTATATTGTTCAAATCAATTTTCTTTTCCTCAAATTAAGTTGGCAAAAAATCTATTACCAAGATGGTGATTCAGAAAAAGATGACCAAGAATTAACTTTAGATTCTAAATTTTGTGCTGAATCTAAACATAATTTTCTTTATTTTGGATTTTTTGTAATGAATCCATTTTTTTATTGATATGGAGTGTCTTGTCCCAAAAGGACGTTTTTTTTTCTATGTTTAGCAAAAAGAGAAAGATATCAGTTTAAATATTGATCAATTTCTCTTTCCAGAAGTTCTTGTGAGACCCATTTTCCAAGTTTCTGATTTTGTTTTTTCCTAAGGCTCTATTTGAGTGAATGCAGAACAGTAAAGAAGTTAGTAACTTCCAAAGACACTTCTAAGATTTCCCCTAACATTATGCAATAGATACTGCTGGGAACTTTTGCATCAACTTAATTTCTGTTACTCATCTCAAGATAGTTTTGAAGATTAATATTACCATTCTTGGTTAATTTTCATTTGCCTCAAGCACTTTTAATGTTGAAGTAAGTAAATAGGAAATTCAAAAGAGAGGAAACTAAAAGAAAAAGAAACAAGAAATCCAAATTTGTTATTTGAACAGGAGAAAAAAAAACAATATTTTTTTTTTTACTGGACATTTATTTTTGTTTTCCTGATTAGTGGAGGAACTACAGGTTGATCTGAAGTCTTGTCACCCCTATATAATATAGTTTTCTATTCCAGACAGCTGACACAAGCTCCTACAGTTTGGAAGAGAGGTAGGGAGTGACAAGACTTTCAAACCACTCTGTACTTTTACTGGATCTTCCTTTTTTTTCATTCTTCATTGTCTTTTCTTTTCCACTTCTTGCTTCTCTCTTATTCTATTTTCCTTTCTTTGTCACTCTTTCTTTCTTTCCCTTCCCTCTCCACACTTCATTGTTTTTTTTTTTGTTCTTTTTGGGGGATGGAGAAATTTTTTCACAAGATTTTGTTTAGACTTTGCTCTTCCCATTATTTTTACTTGCACTTAAATCCATTTTCTTTGTTTTTCTTTCCAATTTTTTTACTGTTCTTTTTCTTTTTATCAACTTTTTTTTCTCCCAATACTTTTTTCTTTTTTTTTCTTCTCCAATCCTTTTTAGTTACCTTATTTTTTCATTTCCTTCTTGTATTCTTTTGACATTTTCCCTCCCTATGTTCCTTTTTCTTCCTCCTCTTCATTTGCAGTCTCTATCTCTCTCTCTTCTTTAACAAACCTAATCTTACATATCTTAATTAAATTGTATTTTTCCTTATTACAAGAAATGTCTTGCTCAATTAATATATCTTCAAAGATAATGATAGACTACAGAAATATGTAAAATAAATCCACCCCACATAAAACAAAAAAAAATCTCTATAATGAGGATAAGACACATACGCACACAGACAGTGAGAATCTCTTCTGAGCTATCAATTTCTGCTAACTACCAAAATGGAGCCACAGTAATTCCAAAAGGTTTTTTGGTTTTAGCGTATATTAAGGCATAAAAAGAAAAGAAGTTGTTTTTGAATTTGTATGAATACAATATCAATATATTCTTCTTTTTTTTTGCTTAGGTGTTGGCTGTTATCATTATAGCAGAAGAAAAATGTTTTAGAAAGAAACAATTTTAAACTTTCATTCAGTGAAAATTACAAGAAATCTTTTTGTTTCTCTGTTATTTATAGCATAAAATGCTTCAGACCATTTTTGACATGGTATCACTGTAATTGGTCAATTCATTCTCTCATCCACTTTTCCTTAAAGAACTCAATAATGTGAAACATGCTAGTTAACATCGGTTTTCCAAACTACTTCATTGATCACCAGATCAGAGTATTTCTTTCCAAAGTAACTAATAGCAATACTAAACATACAGATAAAAACAATGCCATTAACATTTTCTATAAAAGCTAAATACACATTAACTATAAACAAGATGAATTTTCTCTTAGAAACATTATAAAAATAATACAGACCCTAGTTAACCAGAACAAGAAAATTAAATTATCTACTCTAAAATATTTAAAACAGCTAACAGTATAATTAACAATAAAAACTTACCTGCATTACAGAGAACCAATATTATTTATGAATTCACCTGTCCCTTAAGGAACTGTGTTCCTGATGAAAACAAATTCATGAATAATTATATTGGGCATACCACTACATGCTTATCAAGAAGACTTGCAAGATATACCTCTACACAAATTGTCTCTTAATGTAACCCTCTACCTTGAGTGGCTCCCTGGCCTTGTATAGGGTGAAACTTTCTGTAAAATATATAAAATATATGCACACACACACATTTATAAGTGAAGATAATGAAAAGTTTTACACCTGTAAAAAAAAAAAAAACTTCTCCAAAAATATGTTAGGGTAATTGGTCAAATTTGAAGTGAGCCAGACCCCAAACTATTCATCACCTCATCATATATTCACACACACACACACACACACACACACACACACACACACACTTGGTTCAACCTATTTCCCCAAATGGGATTAAACAGAATTTTGGTTTATATATATATATATATATATATATATATATATATATATATATATATATATATATATATATATATATATATACTTTTGAATCTCCCATTGAATTCAACATATGAGGGTCAAGCAGATCAGTTCCTAGGAAATTCACAGTCCGACATCAGCATATGAGATTTGATTATAGTAGTGAAGGTTTTATGCAGAACCATCCACACTTTTTGAAGGGCCAAATACCTGGTGTAGTACATGCCACAAGGTCCCCAAACGACCTTCGGCAGGTTTTGAATCCAGAGTTGTCCTGCTCCTAGGCCAGTTGCCATCCAAGGCTATAGAACCCAGTCTGTCCTGCTAGTTACCCATAGCTGGAGGGAGAAGAAGTGGAAGCATACCCTTCCCAAGGGTATTAGCATGTACGTGAATATAATGGATTCAACTGGAATTCAAACTCGGCTCTCCGATTCCTTAATCCAGCCACTATCCATTACTTCACCGTGCCTTTTTATATATATATATATATATATATATATATATATATAGATATATATATATATATATATATGATGAAAATTTTATTGTTATCATATTTACTTTTGCTAATTTTCTATTTCACTGTTTTATTAAATTTTTCTACTACTTTCTTAATTCATTTTTTGGTCTCTTTTCTATTTCTCTTCTGCTTATGTTTATGCATTTAACTATATACACACATGAGAAAATATCTTGCCAGCAAGTATAGGTTTTTGGGATGCAACTAATACACACACACACACATATTTGTTTGTCTCTCTCACATCTGAAAATGCAATCAGCTTCGATTTGGACTTTTCAGTCTTATTTGAAGCAAATGGTTTACTCTGTTCATTGCATCTCTCTTCTTCAACCCTCACTGTTCTGCCATTTGTGTACTATCTTTTATTTTTTGTTCTTTTGTTTGACATTTTTGCTATGGTCTTCTCCCAATGCTTAATCTACCTGTGGACATCTATTTCTGGTATATCTTGATGATTAACAGTAGATCCAAGGCCTACACCAGCATCTTTCTCTTCCCAACCACACTCATGAAGTTGTTGAAGCAGGTAATTTACTTTGCCCTACTCCTAGTTAAATCAAGTGGACACAATCAGACATATGGCGCAGAATTTTAAAAATGAAATGTTAAGCCAAAATTAAGGTCAGCAGAGAGACAGGTAGGAGTATAAAGTATACATACATGCACACACACACACACACACACACATACACACACACACACATATATATAGGGGAGAGGGAGAGATATGAACAGTTTTAGATAAGATTAATAGATGTGAACATAACATACTGGATAGACATGAAGAAACTGAGACTAAAGGATAGAAACAAACTGAAATAGAAGTTGATTAAGAAAGATATTGATTGATCAGTGTAAATATGAATGAACTTAGAACAGGTATTGATCTTCATAGATATTATGCTTGTATAAAAGCAAACATAGATAAATATTTACAGACAGATTTATATGAATATGAAAAATATTGGTACACATGAACAGTCTTATAAATATATAGAAACAAAGATTGAAAGACAGATATAAACAAAAAGAAATGGATATGAACAAATAGCTTCTTCTTCCCAGCCTGTGAAGGTTCTTTTTTTGGATATAACTCTTCCCAAATTCATGGAGAGGAATGGGCCATTACCCTACCACACTGGCCCAGTGTATCTTGGTAGATGTGCAGGATTGAGTGATCATGTCTCTTTCCACTTCATGAACACCCAAAAGTATTTGTTGGAAGTGAAGGTGACAAACCTAACTGAAATTTGAACTCGGCTCTCTGATCTTATTCTCAGCCGTTATCCATTACACCACCTGAATATCTACATATCCAAGTTTATAGTACCTGGTAATTCCAATTGGTCTAGGCACTGACCAGGCTCAATGTTGCTTAACTTTGGTTGTTGGATGAAAAATGGTGTTTTAGCAGGATATGGCCATAAGCCAGAGATAGCTAGATCAATGTAAATACAGATAAAGGCAGCACAGAGGGAAGTGATTAAAATATAAATCTGGAGAGAATTTTTGGACTCACCCAGAAAAATATTGAAATAAATGACAAATCAAAACCCACAAAAACAAATAATTATCATGTGATTAGAATTTTTTTTAAATTCTCATTTATTCATTGATCAGTGTATCAAATATTGAACTGGATTCCTCTAAGATCCATGACTTGATCCTTGATGATGGATGAGGGAGATTTGGATTTTAATAGATTTTTTTCTCAGCTGATGCTCTCACTTGCTGTTATGTTTTTTTCTTTTAAAAATCATTTTCTTTTCATTTACTTGATTGATGGTTTATTTTCAAGAAATTGGCAAAAGAAATGAGTTAAATTCTATTCAAGTCCAGGAAAATTAATTATTTTTATGACAATGATAATCTTGTAGATCCCAGAAATATTTTTTATTGTATGATATGGAAATGAAAAAGATGCAAAAGTCAGTTTGTTATATTTAATGAGTTTATTGTGTTGCCATGGGTCATCGATCAAGTGTCAGTTTATATTTAAAATTCTACAAAGGAAGATAAAACACTTAGAACCTTGATGGTGAATATAGAGAATATCAGAAATTTCATACATGTAGATAGGCATATGTAGATAGAGTTTGAGGAAAATATTTTCTGTGGCAATACTTCTGGCTGGTTGTGGGGTTGAATGCAGACAGTTTCTTGTTAATGTCATTTCAATTTTCTTTTTTTTTTATTTCCAATTTAGAGAAGAAAAAAGAAAATATTCTTGATTACAAATTCAACATCTTTTCTGTTTTTGTGCGGTGCCTGTATGGATATCATCATTTCTGGGTGAAAAAAATTATTTATTTCGGGTGTTATATTCACTTTTTCTTTTATTTAAGTTTCTTATAAAAATGCTCTTCTTGAATTCTTCTTCTTGGAATCTTCTTCTTCAATGTCTTCTTGGTTTCTTCTTATTGGCTTCTTCTTCTTGGTATCTTCTTCTTCAGCTTAGCTTCCTCTTCTTGGCATCTTTGGCCTCTACTTGGTTTCTTCTTATTAGCTTCTTCCTCTTGGTATCTTCTTCTTCAGCTTAGCTTCTTCTTGGCATCTTCGGCCTCTACTTGGTTTCTTCTTATTGGCTTCTTCCTCTTGGTATATTTTTCTTCAGCTTAGCTTCCTCTTCTTGGCATCTTCGGCCTCTACTTGGTTTCTTCTTATTGGCTTCTTCCTCTTGGTATCTTCTTCTTCAGCTTAGCTTCTTCTTCTTGGCATCTTCGGCCTCTACTTGGTTTCTTCTTATTGGCTTCTACTTGGTTTCTTCTTCTTGGTATCTTCTTCAGCTTGGCTTCTTTTTCAGCTTGGCTTCTTCAGCTTGGCATCTTCGGCTTCTATTTGGTTTCTTCTTCTTGGTATCTTCTTCTTCTTGGTATCTTCTTCAGCTTGGCTTCTTCTTCTTGGTATCTTCTTCAGCTTGGTTTCTTTTTCAGCTTGGCTTCTTTTTCAGCTTGGCCTCTTCAGATTGGCTTCTTCAGCTTGGCTTCTTGGTATCATCTTCTTCAGCTTGGCTTCTTGGTATCTTCTTCAACTTGGCTTTTTCTTGCCTCTTTTTGGCCTCTTCTTTTTGGCTTCTTTTTCTTTGGCTTTTTCTTCTTGTCTTCTTTTTATTTTTATTATCATCATCATTACTACATCCCCTTATGTAATTATCGAAGAGTTTATCATAGGGTAAGGCAAGGTAGTAAATATATGCATTCTGTTTTCACAAATTCTGATGTTAAGTGATACTTAACATCTACAGTTTTATATTTTAATTGCATTACTATAGTTCTGCACAGTGCATTTTTTAAATCTCTTGTAAACAGAGGTTGCCAGGTATTTTGCTGATGTTCTTATCTGTACCATTTTTGATCATACACAGGGCTCCAATTATATAGCTATTACAGTAATTTTAAGGTGCCATTTTAAAAAAAATTCCAATGTCCTTATAGTTAGTTACTTTGTGATATTCTTTAAAAGATAAACTTTTGTTTGTGGTCTTTAATCACTATGTCATGTCTATTAGCTTTTTATGTCTATCAGTACAGATAGTAAAGTGCCAAATAATAGTGACCTGTTGGCTTTCTTTGACTGATTCAAAGTGATGTTCATCCCATTTTTTTCAGCCTGTGGCACAATGTAATACTGACATATCTTCCTGTGAATATATTGCCCAATCTTATGTTGATCTTTGTATTCCTTCAGAATGTCATGATTGGACAGCCATACACTGAATGGTCAATAGTCTTAACATAGTGTTCACATAATCTATATATATATTGGCTCTGCACTATTCTTTATTATGTTTGACTGGTAATTCCTGTTCAATAGACTTTGGTCCTGTGCAGCCATTATTAATGCCTCTTTCTCTGCTTTTAGCCTTGCACTCTTTAGCCATTGATGAATTTTGTGCTTATTTATATCTGTATTGTTACTTCTGAGTGCATTGGCCAAGTAAGTGTTTTTGTTTCCAGAAATTTTGTAAATTGTCTAACCTTTGTGTCTTTGCATCCTTTTCTATAATTTTAATTACATTTGTTGCTTGCATACTTTTATTTATTACCTTCACAATGATATTGAGTTCCTGGAGGATTTTATTCTTTTCTTTATAAATGAGACATTTTTTTTTACTTTTCTTATGACTGTTAATGAGTTGTAACACCTAATTAGATGTGATTTTTAATTTGTTATTTTTTGTAGGTCAATCCAATGCTTATTTGACTACCTGACAGGCAAATAGTGTATCCACTATACTAGTGTTCTGCTACTTGAACAGCATAGTAAAATTAACTTGAAAATACAAACTTAGGCAGAGTGCACATATACTATAATGATACTTATCACCATTACTTCTGACAAAGACACCATCATCATTATTATGATTGTTGTAATTTTATTTTTCTCTCTTTGTTGTTTGATATAATAAAAATTATGTTGCTTCCCTGTGCCTTATCTATAAATAATGTCATGGTAATTGTTCTGATGTACTTTTCTCTACAGTAGCAAGAGTTTAGGAATTTAAGTGCAGTCCTAGATTGGCAACAAGGTTTCATCATTTTATGTTGAGGAGGCTAGATATAACCATAAGTTCCATGCTAACAGTTTCTTTCTAGCACTTCTCACCTGTGGAACTCTCTTCCAACTACTTGCTTTCCAGCCAACTTTGATCTTCAAACATTTAAATCAATCACGATCTACAGTTTTTTTGATTCCACTTCTTTTATTGTTCTCACTCCTTAATAATGTTTTTCTTATTTTTTCATACTCAGTAACCCCTTGTGACTTAGTGGCTTTAGTGCTTTGCGTGGGGTGAAATGATTTTAAAAAATTACCTGAGACCAAAAGTAAATGAAAGTTTAATTTATTAACTGAATCTTTTGCAATTTGTATTTTTTTAAATTATTTTATCTTAGCATAAATCACCAAAGCTGACAATTCATTGAAGGTGAAATTTACCTTCTCATGCACGTGGTTTAGATAATTGCACCATTGTTAAATTCAGCTGTACAAAGCTACAAATATATTCAGAAAAGAAGCATGTCATAGCAGCCCTCATAAGAAATTAAATTATCTAATTTTATATATATATATATATATATATATATATATATATATATATATTGAATTTCATGTCAATTTTAATTCGTTTTTCATTCCACTTATGACCTGTTATTAGGACTGGAGCCACATTTTGTACACTTACAATGGTGTTTGCAACATAATGCGTCGACCACCTGTAGTCAAAAGTGAGAAAGTGTTTTAATTGTCTGCCAAGGTGGAAATGAGGCAGCGCTGTCATTGGCTTGTCTATTGACCAATCATGGGACTCATTACATGCTGAATACAGAAACCTCTAGATCGACCACTTCCTTTAATTTCTTATGAGGGTCATTACAATGTAATTCTTTTATTCAGTCTCAGGATTTTATAAATTACCTGATTTTGTTTCTTTGGTTATTACTGACGTTATATAAAATTTGCAGATTTACATGTTCTCATCAAGTTTAATCCAAAGAGAATTTGACAAACATATTTTAAATTAATCAATATAAAAACTTTTCCTCATTTTTTTTTTCTTCAATAAAATTTGTAATTTGTTGAGTAATGCAACTGAATATTGTTTCTTTTATAAATATAATAAAAAAAAACAACTTTTAAGGAGTGATGTTTTGGGTTCTAAAATTAGTTCAAATAAGATTTGCTCAAACCTTTCCTATTGAAATGAGAGAATCAGCTAAAAGCAAAAATTCTCCAAGTTTGTGATTGTTTATCTTTTCTTTTTCTTTTAAAGTGCCCTCTTTTTGTGGCTTGAATGCCCAAGTGAGCCAAAGCAATTTTTACAATAAATCTTTGTATTGATTTTGCTATGGTGGAATATTTATAAAGTGGATTTGCTTGACTTGTGATTCAAATGCTTCCAAAAGTGATATTGTTCATCAATGTAAAACAAAATCATACTATCTGTTGTTGTTTGTAGTAGCATGATTACTATCACTTGAGAAAAACATGGCTGATGGAAAAAAAAATCTTTTGCTGATGTAGAAAACCCACTCAAAGGAACACATCAAAGAATCTTTATCTTCTATATTCTGTATTTTTTCCACATCAGCTCTTTAGGCCTTTTTAAATTTTTTTCTGGGGGTTATCAATTTTTGTCTTTATTGTTTGTATTAATACTATCTTTATAAAACTGACTTCTGAGAAGAATTGTGATCTTTAATGGCTAAGACCAACAGAAAATTTTGATTTTTCTATTTGAATATATAACTTTAGTATAGGGTATTTACTGTTTTCTTATAAACTGGTTCCATGCTTCATTCTTAACTCATAGAATTACTTAATGTAATCAAGGTTTTTTCTTTTTTCTTCTAATCAGTTCACCCCAAGTAAGCCACTAAGATGCAAGTGGGTACTGGTAATGAAAGAGAACGAAAAATCCTTTAGAAGGGACTGGAAAACCCAGTCCTAAACAGGAAACAAAGGATAGACTTCTACTCCTGTTCAAAAGACCAGAGAGGAGTATATTTCTGCTCTCCACTTGTAATTTTTATTCAGAAAGACATTTAGCAGAAATGTATATTTAGAAATCATTTTTAAAATATTTCTGCACAATAACTTTAAAAAAATTACTTTACCGAAATCAGTTTTTTTCTTTATAATATTGTAAATAAGTTTCACCACATGAAACAAAACTAGCCTATTGAATTTTAATTCTCTATTAAGAAGTCTGGCCTTTATTTGAATGTCTGACCAGGAAATATACAGGCAAGTGCTCTATCCACTATGCTCGTGTTCTGCTACTTGAAAAGCATAGTAAAATTAATTTGGAAATACTTAAGCAGAGTGCACAGCTACTGTACTGATCTTCTGCACACGTGACGTGGAGTGACAAAGAGTTCATATATACTCTTAAAAATAATTACAACATTTATCTTAGCAATTTATTTTGTCCTCATTGCATTTTTTTTATTTTGTGTCTGTCTATGTATGTGTGTCTGTGGAAGTGATTAATTTTGAGAATTTCTTTCAATTTGCAAGGATGTCTTTAAAACCACTGCAATGGGAATATCAGAATATTTTGCTGTTTCTGAAAGTTGTTTAGTAACCAATATTATGATCTTTTATTTTTCTTATTTTGTTTGTCTCTCTTCATCATTTTCTTCCTTTTTGTTTGCTGGCCCTCATTTACTCACTCTTTCTTTTTCTCCTTTTTGATCTTTTCTTTCTTTTTATATTTCATTGTCCTTTATTTTAGTCTTTTCTTTCTTTTCATTTTTCTTTTCCTCATCTTCTCTTTGTCTCCCCTCTTTTTCTTGTCTTCCCTCTTTTTCTCGTCCTCTCTTTGTTTTCCCTCTCTTTCTCATCCTCTCTTTGTTTTCCCTCTCTTTCTCGTCCTCTCTTTGTTTTTCCTCTCTTTCTCGTCCTCCCTTTGTTTTTCCTCTCTTTCTCGTCCTCTCTGTTTTTCCTCTCTTTCTCGTCCTCTCTGTTTTTCCTCTCTTTCTCGCCCTCTCTTTGTTTTTCCTCTCTTTCTCGCCCTCTCTTTGTTTTTCCTCTCTTTCTCGTCCTCTCTTTGTTTTTCTTCTCTTTCTCTATCACTGTTTTAATTTTCCCAATCCTCTTTAGATTCTCAATTTCTTTTTACTTTTCTTCTTCTTTGTCCTTTTCTTAATTTACCTGTTCTCCCTCCCAACTTCTTTTCACTTTTCTCCTTCCCACACCCTTTTACTACCCCTTTTCTTTCCTCCCTATCTCTTAGATTTTTCTTTCTTTTCATTCTTTCTCTCTCATATTTTCCCATTCTTTTTCTTTAGCATCCAAGTTTCTGCTCATCGCTAATTCTTTTTTCCATTCCTTCCCTCCTTAAATAGGTTCCCACTTTCATATCCCATCTTTGCACTCTTCACTCTTTCTCACCCTTTCTATATCTATTTTTCTATTCTCCTTTTTCTTCACTTTGCCATTCCTCCACTATCATCTCTTTATACTTTGTTCCCATGTTGATTCTCTTTCAGACCCTAACCCATCTCAAGAGAATTCCCTCTTCTTTTCTCATAATATTTGTCAATCATTCACTTCCACTTTTCTCAATTAAAAAAAATAAATAAATAAACAAAACTGTACAGAGAAGCACGACAAAATTCCTGATTTGTTTTGCCTTTACTTTCATGTTTTATTCAGTGCCAATTCAATCTTTTTGCCCAAACTCTTTCCCAGCAATTAATGGCTTATCCAACTTTTCACTTTCTGTTATTTCTTGTTCACATAAATTTTTGTTTCGTTTTACAACAACAACAACAACAAATATATTTAAAAAGAAAAGAAAAAAATGGTAACAAAGTTCTTTGGAGTGCTGTTTGTGGCTGAATCGAAACGTAATTTCTCTTGCTCAAAATAGAACTTTAACTGAAGTATGCAATCTGCATTTAGAGTTGGCTCTCAACAGATGTGTATATTTTTTTAACTTTTGAAAGTATCTAAGGAGAAGAGTGTTGCTATAACCTGCAATAGCCTCTTGGAATTGATTAGGTTTCATTAAGATAGATATATATTTTTTTACATAATAAATTCACAATTAATTTTTGTACTTTGTGGATATATTATTAAAACAAGGAAATTCCATGATGATTCTAATAAGGCCAACTGACTGACAAATGTAACTACAAAAATAGGACATACCATTATTCTTCGAAATCCAGTTGTTTCATTCTTTAATCATCGGTCAGTATTGGTGTGAGTAATTTATGAAACTCTATCAGTCACAGATCAGGATTTTTTTTTTTTTTAAATGAGAGAAAATGGATAGAAATATTTTAATTTAAGTAAAAATTATGCTGTATAATGTATCTATAATTATTACATTGTTTACCTGTTTTGTAAGATAATTTGCATTAAAGTGAAATTTGTATGGAATCATAGAAGCATAAACAGAAGTAAATAATGACTTAAAAAGTAAAAACTACTAAGGAAAAGACTTTATTATAAAAAAAACCCCAAAAAACTTGTAACAATGAAATAAGTAATAAAGGCAGTCATTAATTATTTTGAGTTCATTAAAATATTAATTAATATTTTACTTTATTGTTTAATTATCCACACGCTGAACTTGACTTTTTCTTGTCTTAACTAATGTACTTTGTCACCTTTCTTCCATTACATTTTTCTTTTTACCATTTCTGTTAATTTTTGTCAAACGTTATTTTTTCATTTGTTGTGTTTTATCATGACATCCTTCATCATATATCTTTCAATAGGTAAGAATTATGAAATAAGAATGAAGTAATTTTTTTCAAGATGTAAAGTTGTATCCCAAAATGTTCATAATGTATTATGTTTTTATTTCATTGTAATCATTTTAAATTATTTGAATTTTGAAGTGAAGTACTAGTAAATTTTGACCCATCTTTTTTTTTTATTTATCTTATCGTTGCTTTTTATCACAACTTTTCAGATTGAATAAAATACTCACTTTTAAAATCATTTGAAATGAGAATAACATATAGGAGAAGCTTTTGATAAGACCTGAACTCACATCCCCTGTATTGGTAACTTGTTTTATTTTTATAGACAGCACTTTAACAAATTCTATTCAGTGTTCATATTTCTGTATTGAATCCAATATATTTATCTTTCTCATCATTCTTTTCCTTGGCTTTAATTATTTCTTTTTTTTTTCTCTTTTTTTCTCTTTTTCTTTTGTTTTTTTTTGGGTGGGGGGACATTTATTTGATTGCATTTCACACTTGTTTACTTTTTGTTTTTTCTTGTGAAACAAAAAAAAATTATGATCATTAAGAAGATTTTGGGTCCTAAATTTTTTTTCATTGAAATCAAAATCAACTAAATGGGTTTTCTCTAACAAAAAAAAAAATTCTGAAATTTTTCATCAGTCACTCCTTGATTTAACTTGAATTCTGACTTTACTTTTTTAAATTCCTTAATTACATTTTAGTTTTCAATAAAAAAAAAAAAATCTTCTACTTTCCTCTTTGTATTTCAACCATTTTGATAACCTTTGCCCTTCGCTGTCAGATTCCATCCTCTTTCAAAAAAAAAGAAAAGAAAATTAAAATATTAATTCATTTCAATTATTTTATGTAAGGCTGATAAAGAAAAGGAATCATGAATGAAAGACTGTTAAAATTGTTATCAATTTTTGTTTAAATTCACCAAAATGATTGAGTATAAAGCAAGTGGTATTGGTTTTGTTAAATTCTGAGATGAAGAATTTTCATTATTATTTTATTTGGTGGTTTTATTTTTGCTTTGTTCTTATTAAAGTCTGGCTTTTCTCAAGTATATAATGGAATCTTGCAACTACTTAAAAAAAACAAATATGAAAAGACTGACTAAGCCTGAAGAAGGTAGAAGAATATTCTGTTAATATTAAAGATGAAGTTAATAATAATAATAATGAATGAAAAGTTTACTTAATTCCAATTAAACCCACTAACAATGATATCAAGAATTTCTAGTGGTCTTAAAGCAGTTAACATACTCAGGATGATATTAAAAGAAAAACAAATTAATAATGAATATTTTAAACACTCTACCATCAATATTTTATATTCATTATTTTAAATTCATGTTTAAAAAAAGGGACATTTTAAAAGTATATATAAAGATATATATCAAATAAAAAAAATATATATTTATATATAATTTTAAAAATATCTGATTTTAAAGCTTAAAAAAAAAAATTGTACCTCTACAGAGAGTTTAAATTTAAATTCTGAGAATAGAGGTATTTTAAAATTTATCAAATAATTTTATAGGGATATCCCTTTTCCTGTTTAGAATTGGTTTTCTGGCCTCTTCTAAAATTGTCTCATTCTCTTTCAATCCTGGTATTTCCTTGCATCTTAGCTGCATTATTGCCTTGCTTCAGGTGAATTGATTAAAAAAAAATTACATTATTTACATTCTGACTATTATCCTCATCTTTGTAATTTTTATCACAACATTTCACTTGTTGTATCTTCTCACATTGGTTATTTACTAATTGCAAAAACATTTTTTACCTGTTTGGATTTTTAAAAATATTCATCTTATTGAATGTTTTTATTATTCTTAAATACATGTTTGCAGGTTTTTTGTTTTTTTTATAGGTTGTACAATTTATTTATGTAAAAGTTTTAACAGTTTCTCAATGTGGAAGCTTCTCTTTATACTTTTATTCTCTTTCTGCTGTTCATGTCTAGGGATATCTTGTCTTGCTCTTTTTTTTAGTATTGCTTACTTATTGATTGTTGCCCTCTTTTCACTGAATCTGAGTCTGTACTATCCATCACAGGGATTGAACTCACAATCACTATGCCACCAAATTTACAAACACATGCTTTAATCCACAAGGCTATTGCCCAGTCTTGATATAGAAGAATGAGAACACACTATCACAATAAATTAAATAAAGTGTTTAGTTTAAAATTCCCTGAAGTTTACCTGGATTGACGGATATTTGAAGAGGACCAAAGAACGAAAAAACCAAAACATTGTGATAGTAACAATAAAGATAAGGATAATAGTCTGAATGTAAATAACTCAGACAGAAGTTTACAGTTTATTTAAAATTACGTATTTATTCATAAAATGTAAAATAAACCAATTTGAATTTAATTCTCCTTTTCGATCATTTCTTAATTCATCAGACTATTCAACAAAATTTGTAACAATATCTCAAATCTACTCTCTCCCATATCATTAAACAAGTACTGTTTATGGTTTACTTTCAATGAAATATATATAATCAAGTGAAAAGAATATTAAAAAAAGACCCTGCCAAAAATAAATATTGTATTTCAGTCGGATTGTTCTATATGTTCTCTATTTCCATGATTAAAATGTTTTCACACCAAAAGGAACAAGTGTATTCAAGTTGAAAGTAATCAAGATGGCTGTCACTAGATGAAGGTTTGGGATAAAGGAAAGAAAAAAAGAATCAAGAAGAATTAGTTGATGAGCTTTGGAAACTAAAATAAGACAGAAAAATGCAGTTCACTTGTGATTTCTGATTAAACTGCAGACTGTCACCCAAGGTCAGCTCTGTTTACATGACACATTCTTGTAATATCTGTCCACATTTCTTTGAACAATACTCTAAGTAATCCACTTCTCTCCCATCGGACTGATGGATCCTACATACTTGAGAGGGATAAATATAGATAGACAAAAATAGATATGGAAGGGTGAGTAGCATGAGAGAGAATGTTGGAAGAATGGATAGGAATATCTAATGAAATAGAAATCTTCACTTATAAGGGTGGGTGGAAGCAAATATACCAGCCTAAACATAGTGATAATTTTTTTTATATATCAAATTGTTTATTACAGAAGAGTTATCTCTCTGACAACTGAAACAGTTGCATATTTTCCACTGTCACCAGTGGTTTGTGTTCAAGTCCAGATAAAAATTCACTTTCTAATGCTGATTTTCAAGGAAAACAAAATCTTTGATTTGGTTGTTTACGGGAACATAATCTTTTGACCCTCTTCTCTTCTGCACTTGTATTAGACAAAACTACACACACACACACACACACACACACACACACACACACACACACACACACACACACACACACATATATATATATATATATATATAATACGTTGAGCTCTTTTTGTGGATCAGTTCTAATATTTTATATTACTAGGATCCATGTGGATTATATACCAATTGATTTATTGCCTTTACTATATATATATATATATATATATATATATATATATATATATAGCTTACCTAACAGGAAAATTAAAGTTACTATAATTGATTTTATATATATATATAAGCGAACATTGAAGTCAATACTTAGAGGCAACAGTCTTTTTCATGCTAGATGCAATCGTCAGGCCACAAGTCTTTATATATATATATATATATATATATATATATATATAAATAATAATAACTGGCTACTCCTGATTTGAAGCAGTGTATAACACTTACATACTGAAGGAAGATGGTGTCATAGAAAGAGAGAAAACTTACATGATAAGTTTGAGTAAATGAATTAAGAAACAATTACTACAAAAAAAAGTGAGGTCATAAATGACCATTACTGAAGGGCTCAAAAGACAGGAAGCTGTGAAGAGCCATAATTACCTATATCCCATCAGGACATGCCACAAAGTGAGATTGAATTCACTCTACTCGGGGTGTGCCACTATTGTAGTCTTAGGCTAAACAAAGCTAATCTTTGTTAATATTTATGCATATAGAATCGTATATTTTCTCGTGTATATTACAACAGTGTGCATAATTCTATTGAAAATAGAAGAAAAAGAATTATAGATTTATTCATTGTTGTTTTTTTTCCAAATAAAGATGAAAAAAATTAAAGTCTGGTGCAATGAGTGAAATATTTTTCTTGAATACCAATCCAGCCGAAGCTTAAATTCTGTCATGGAAAATCTATCACACTGAGTCTTCATTGCCTTTTTTCAGCTGTGTGCAAGAATCTGGAATCAGATATAAAAAAATTATCAGAAAGGGAAATAAGCCGTAATAAGCACAACAAAAAAGCAGAATCTTTTGTTGAGTAGTTTGTCTTATTTGTGAGTATGTATTGCAATTCTTCCTTTATTTATTTTAGACTCTGCTGTTACGTCTCTTGTGATTGGCTGCTTACAAAACTGAAACAACATGGAGTCTTATTTATTCTCTAATCATTCACATATGCTTGAAAGAAATAAAATCTCAAAAATAGAAAGGCATGGCACCAGAATAAAAGTATATATACATGTTTTTGTGTGTATAAGTATGAAAGTAGTCTTAAATGTATGGAAGAGTTTTATTCATTTTATAAACATAGCTGTAAATCACTATCTCTATAGTGTTAGTGGACAGACATTTTGTGTGTACTCATCTGTATATATCTGCGTAGTACATATTTTAGTGATATAGCTGTACAAACACAATCATGTACGTGTGTGTGTAATATATGCATGTACCTTGTTATATAATCCTATAGATGTGTAATTGTGTGTGTGTGGGCAGTTTGCTGGTTGTTTCAAATTGTATATGTACAGGGAAAAAATATTTGAATAACAGTCTATAACAATGTTTAGATAGGTGTTGATGCAGATTTATATTGAAGTGCTTAAAATCTAAGAACAATACCAAATATATATATATATATATATATATATATATATATATATATATATATATATATATAGAATGTAAAAGAATGCTTGAATCTTTTGTTTGTGTAATTGCTCTTTTTTTCTTTTTTTTACAAAAGAGGAATTCTTGTTGGTTCAAGACACTGCAAGAATTTAGCATATTTGGGAATCTTACTTTGAGTGTTGATATCATCTGCTTACTGTGTTGATATCTTTAGTTCTGTAACATGGGTTTTGAAAAAAGTCTTAGACATTTTTTTATTTTTTTTATTAATTATTAAAAATATTGAGAACCCTATTAATCACAAATGCTGTCTTCTCATTTAAAATTCTTAAAACATGACAACTCATCTTTTCCTCTTTGGACATATTTCATTCCTGAAGATGACCAGAGAATGTTCGAAAGTGCTAGAACTGATAAGAACAATGGGTGATTTTATGTAGAGTTCTAAACCAATCATTTGTTCCTTTTTACAGAAATAAGAGAAACTGTATGAAAAATTAACAATATATTCCTTGTCTGTTGTATTCAACAATAGATGTATAAATAAAAAATTACTCCAGACACACACACCAGCCAACTGAATTTTTTATAGCATGTTTCCTTGTTGGTATGCAAATTTCTATGCAGAAAAAATATTTATTTTTTCATGTACTGGACTCTCCCCTCATTTTCGACATATGAGGGTCAACAGCTTCGTTCTTAGACCCAAACAATCAGACTACCAGCACATATGATTTGATTATAGTGGTGAAGGCTTTGTGCAAAACTGAACATATTTTTCAGACAAGCTGAATATGGAGAACTGGTGTACATAGTGTACCACAAGATCTCCAAACGAATGACTCAGGTTTTGAAAGTTGTCATTCTCCTAGACTGGTTGGCCACCAAAACTATTGGACACAGCCTGTCCTGCTATTCACCTATAGCTGGTGGCGGGGAAAGAGCTGGATTCATGCCTTTCCCAAATGTAATTGCATGTAAGTGACTGTAACAAACTTGAATGAAATTCAAAGTTTTAGATGCATGGTGATGTAATGGATTGCAGGTTGAACTAAGAAATTGAAGACCCTATATATATATATATATATATATATATATATATATATATATAATATATACACACATACATACCTGTGTGTGTGTGTGTGTATATATATATATATATATATATGTGTATATTGTTTGCCTTTCTTGTATTAATCTGCATCTTTCATTTGTACAAATAGTTACATATTTTTGTAGTGGGATGTTTTTTCATTTTTATTTACTTTCCTCATTCTTTTAGAATCAAGTGAATGATTTTTCCTCCTTCATTTAATTTCATTCTTTCTATTTTTTTTCCTTGGAAGATTTTATGCAATCTTACTCAAAGCTGAAGAAGAAAAAAATTGTAAAAAATTATTTCTCATTTTCTGTTCACACATTTTTTTCTTGAGATTTTTAAAACTGACAAACTTTTCTTTCCTTCGGTTCTCAATTATTTTCTTCCTTTTTCTTATTTTTTATTCATTTCTTTTTTAGTTTTTCCATTATTTTTAATGTTTCCTTTTTCTTTTTCTCCTACTTCTGTTTTTGTTCTCTTTCTCTTTTCAAAGCTTACTCTCCTCATAGATTTAGTTTCTTATTTTTGTAATTTTCCTTTCATCTTTTTTCATTGTTGTCTTAGATTTTTCACTTTTGCATCTTTCTTCTTCCATTCTCTTTTGAGATTTCTTTTTCTTTTTTTATCTTTTATTATTGTTGTCATTGTAGTTTCTTCTTTCTTTCTACCACCCACTCCTATTCATTCTCTTTACCCTCTTCTTTCTCTTTCTATCTCATTAATACACGTTTCACTTAGCAATAAGCATCTGTAGCCCTATTTTGTAATAGCGCAAATACATTTTGATACTGAGTACTTTCTCTTTCCCATCCCTGCAATAATGACCCACATATTTGGAAAGACCCAACCTGCGAACAAACTGTCACAAACCTTTTAAAGTCACTAAGTTGTAAATAAAGTACAAGATTTACATGTAGTAGTATCATCATCCTCATCATCAGCACATCTGGTTGCCAGAATAATTAATAAAGTGTTTAATGAAATTACTGCTATCGGCCTGTTAAACATTTTTCTTAAGGGAAATTCAAAAAGGTAAAATTAATTTTTCCAATTAGTTCATCACTGGACACTGACATCACATCAGTATTTGTATGTTGTAGTACCTGATTCATTCATTGTTCACAGTAAAATAAATTGTTATATTAACCAATAGCTTATTCTTTCAGGTTTACTAATAAAACTTTGCTGTCCTGGGTATGACGATAAACTACGTCCAGCAGCAAGGCCTCTAATCAGGAAGTTTTGAGGAGCATGGAACCACCTCTTAATTGCTAGTGTTCCCAGGTCCACCCTGACCTGGGGTGGTAGCACCTGTTAGGGTCCCAACTATGGGCAAATAGTTAACCCCCAAACTGGGGTCAAAACCCAATGAAAGTGTAAAAATGGTTTTTAATACCAGAAATACTTTGTAAAAAAAAAAAATTACTAACAATACATTATTATCAGCAATATCTTTTAGGCAAACATTTTTTACCAGCAAAAGTTTTTTAAGAAAATATCAGAAAAATAGATTTTTTGAAGGAAAAATATTACTAGCAATACGTGTTTGAAAAAAAAATATTACCACGAATAAAAATTTTGTCGGCATTAAATAACCCACTTAGGTTGATATGTCGTAAAACAAATCAAACCAAATAATGAAATTTTGTTAGCAGATAGAAATATAATGCCTGTTTAATAATGAAAACTTCTGTGGGAAGAGAACTCCTGCAGAGGA
Organism: Acanthosepion esculentum; assembly: GCA_964036315.1. Lineage (NCBI taxonomy): Eukaryota > Metazoa > Mollusca > Cephalopoda > Sepiida > Sepiidae > Acanthosepion > Acanthosepion esculentum. Next base: position 118,395,898 of record OZ038488.1, on the reverse strand, counting down.
TGTTGATTGTGCTGAGCAACAGTGTTTCTATTCACTATAAAGCGTGTATAAATATTATTGAAGTTCTGCAATGAATTAAAGTGAATGCAGTGAATAAATAAAAAACAAGCTTTGGTTTTCCTTGTTGGAGTGTTTACATTATTTACATTCAAACTAATATCGTCATCTTTCTTGTTGCTATCACAGTGTTTCAGCCATTCTACCCTGTGACCTTTATTATGGATTAGAGTAACCTTCAGGGAATTTTGAACTGAGCCCTTCATTTAATCTATGCGGATACATTGTTCTTATTCCAGTGACTGTATCTGACTGGATTAAAACAGTGTTTTTTGAATTTGGTGATATAGTCATTTTGGATTTCATCCTTGGACCAGGCAGTGTGTACTTCAGCAAGCAATAAGAACTAGTTAAGATATCACTAGAGATTGTCAGCAGGATGAGGACAAGCTACTTGGAATAACCTGTCCCATTAAAACATCCACATTACACGCATGTTCAGCCCATAGTGTTCTCAGCATCTTTCTATAGAACCGCATCTTTGTTGCTTGAAATTTTCTCTTCATCTGTGAGAAAATTGTCCAGCATTCACTGCCATATGGGAGGACTGAAGCCACATAGAAATTTAGCATTCTTTTCTTTGTTTCTAATGAAATTTTCCCATTTCTTAATGGTTTGCTTAGATTTAGGAAGGCATCTTTTGCTATTCCAATGCACCTTCATATTTCAATGTTATAGTTTCCATCCTCAGTTAAAACACTTGCCAGATATTTAAATTTTAATTTTTGACATTTCTAATTTGCAGTTAACATCTTGGGTTACTCTTCTTGCCAAAAATGTATTCTGTTTTCTTACAATTAATGCTTCATCCTTTCTTCTTTCTGTCCTTTACAACCTTTTCCATAGAGTTTCCTTTCTCTGTCTGCTACCAACATTGTGTCATCTGTATACCTTGTGCTGTTAAGACTTCTAGTTTTCTCTGGATCACCTCACTGTAAAGGTTGAATAAATCTGGTGAGAAGGCACATCCTTGTCTTACATCTCCAGCTATTTTTATTGATTCATTCAATCAATTTTCTATCGATATGCAGGCAATTTTCTCTCATTATAAGTTCTGGATTATTAAAATATCTTTCTGAAATAGATCAAGTTTTCTTAGCAGTTCAAACAATTCTTTGTATAATGCCTTATCAAATGCTTTTGCATAATTCATAAAACATTGGCAAATCAGCAAACTGAGCCATATAACAAAGCATAAAATGTAAATTGTGATATATGGAGCAAATAGTAGAATTCAACTACAAATATGAAAAGAACAAGGTCAACTTTATTAAAGACATTGGAACAATGAATACAACATTTACCTAACATACAAAGGTCTTAATTTTGTAGTTAATTCTATCAGAATGGACAAGTTTTGAATAGAACTGTTTCTCTTGACCAAAAGTCTGTGAAATTCTTTTGCAACCTTTGCACAAGTAAAGACAGAAAGTAAATCCAAAATCAGACAGAAAAAAGAGAAAACAGGAAATTCTAACTTTGTCATAAATTTATGAAAACTTTTAAAAAATTGACTTGTGAGAGTTGCCAACACAAAGAACTATCAGTAATGACAGTCCACTTGACTATGCCTCCCTCTCTCTTAAAAAAAAAACAAAAAAACTGTTATTTCTTTAATGGACAAATACAGAATGATCAATCACTTTGTTGGGAAAGTTTGATGATGACTGGTTTTAAAGCAGCAATTACAAGTTATAATTGATGGTTGAAGAAATGCAAATACTCTGAGGCTGACGTTGGGCATGTAAGATGTCCTAAAATATAGCAAAGGGAAAATTACTTTAACTACTAATGTTAGTTGCAGCATTATGAACACAAGGAGACAACAAATTTCTCTTTTTCTTCTATGTGTCCTTGTCCCTTCTATTCATTATTTTACTGTTTTTTTTTCCCCTCTTTTTTTTTTCTTTTTTGTTTTAATTATTGTCTTATCATTTACTTTACTGCCTTCACACTGTCTTTCCTTCCTTTCTCTGCTTTATTCCTTTATCATTTGGATTGGTTGACTTGGTTTTTTTTTATAGATTATCAACCCCTTGTAGGTTATTTTAATCCAAAATAGTAAGATTGCAATTTTTTTTGCAAGTGAATATCATAAGAAAATTTTAGAATAACAATGATTTTTACAAATACAAGTCTTACTATTTAACCCATAGTTGGGAAAATTGAGATAGATTCATAACTTTTCCAAGAGTATTTGTACGTAAGTGAATATAAAGAACCCAACTAGAATTTGAACTTGGCTCTCCAATTTCTGATTCCAAGCTGTATTCATTAAATCACTTTCAAATATGGAAATGAATAGATTGGCACTTGATGGATGGATATATATATATATATATATATATATATATATATATATATATATATATATATATATATATATATATATATATGTGTGTGTGTGTATAAAACTTTTTACAGAACTCACAGATATTCTGATCCTTGGCTGTAATGATTACTGAAGTAGCGACAGAGGAAATTCTGTAACTTGTAAAAAATTAAGTTATAATCACAGTTGTATTTTAGTGCAGACTGTATTTGATGCTGACATGCTTAAACAAGATTTCAACTTTTTTTTTTTATCACTGCCCACTGACTTTACTCATACTTCACTATTGCACTTTCATCATTTCCTGTATTAACAAACTAAATACTTCTGTTTGTTAGAAAGAAACTTCAATTATTAGACACAAAATATTATCATTTTTAATTAAACATTTAAATTAAATCAAGTTTCAGCACTTGTCTTAAAAATAAAGAAAAGTTGGTAATTTCTATTTGAATTTCTTTGATGAAAAGTTATTATTTACATACTGACTATTGTCCTTGTCTTTGTTGTTGTTATCTCAAGGTTTTCAGCCATAGTGCCTTCAGGCCTTCATCAGGCCTTGATGATCCGTGTAACTGTCAGGGAATTTTGAACTAATCTTTTACTTAATCTCTGGGGGTAGATTGTTCTCATTCTACTGACCAGGTCTAGGGATATATCATCTTGTAATTGAATGTTCAATCTCTGGGCTGAGCAATGCAGGAAAATAGTCAACAGTACTAACATTGTGATAACAACAACAATGATGAGGACACTAGTCTGCATGTAAAGAATGTAAATAAGTTTTGTTTGATTAGAAATTAATCCAAATGTTACACATTACTGATAGTACAAGACTATTGTGATATATGTTACACATTACTAATAGTACAAGACTATTGTGATGCATGTTATTGACTGTGCATGACTGTCACAACATGTTACATGTTATTGACTGTACAAGACTGTTATGACATGTTACTGATAGTACACAACTATTGTGATATGTTATGTGTTACTGATAGTACACAACTGTTGTGACATTTGACATTATACTATTTTACTTACATTTTGATATTTCATTCATTTGTTTCAAGTTAGCTTTGTGCAAAACAAAAAATAGATTTGGGAAGTGCCCAAGTCAAACTGAAGTTGGTAATTTATGAGACCAGCACGTTTAAACATGGGTACAATCACATTTTTATGCCTAATCATTGACAGTTTGGGAATTATCAATTTTTAAAATCATCTTTTAATTTTTGTTGCCAGTAAGTGAACCTGGGATTTGGATCAACAGATTTTCTAAGTATGTTTTATTTGATGTGAGCATTTCTCTTTGTCAGATACAGGAACAATTAGGAGACTGACAAGACGGCAACATATCAGACCTCCTGCTTTATGATCGCATTTTCTCTCTATAGTGTTATGTCATCTCAAAATAAATTCATTGCAACAGAGACTAAATTCAAGGTAAGGTATCTGTGTCCGTTGTACTTGACATTGCATATTCATTTAGTATTTGTTGAGTAGAGAAGAAAATATTTGGAAGTCTTTCATTCCAAATGAAATCAGATAGATTAAGAGAAAATAATTTATTTGGCACTGAGTGATGGTAAATAATCTCTTTTTGTAAAATGTCAATTTATTGGGGGCTAAAAAAGAGTTTTCTGTTTTGACTTCTGCTTTTGTGTTCGGAAATAAAACTTTATTTAAGATCAATATTTTTACAAACTGAAATCATTCATACTTCTGTACAAGAGATTCAAGATTTTAGAAGTAAACCCAATGTATATAAAATTTAACATTTTTTTATATCCTCTTATTTCCTATAATAAGGGTTCTTATTTCAGTGTAACTCAGGTTCTACTGAGATACGCAGATTGGACATTAATCGACAGACGTAGTCAGAAGCCAAGGTGAGACAATTTCATAATGAGATAAAATGATTAAGAACAAATTTTGTTTTCATTGTGCTTTGTTATTAGCATAAAATGTTTATTTTTCTTTTAAACTAAAATCCGTTATTGTTTTGATTCCGTCTGTTGCAGAGAAAAAAAGATCTAGTTAAAAAAGTGAAGTACTGTTCGTCAAGACAAATTTCCTTCTCTCTTGTGATAAAAAAAGATCAGTACCAGTTGTGGATGATAAGTGAATGATGAAAATTTTGTTTTAACACCGTATGCCAAAATGAAGCGCTTCTGTATAAACTAAAGTGCCATGATGCTATTCAATAAACCATATTGTCAAACATTACCATGTCATACAAGCCAGATCACAAATCTGGTTCCAACAGTGACAAAAGCAGGTGGAACTGTTTCCAGGATCTTCCACTCTTTGAGGAGATTTTGTACATTAAGGGCTTGCCAAAGGTCTTGGATAGATTGATATTCTGTCAAACTTCAAAGCGGCTTTCTTGTGTCTTCTATGATATCACACAAGATAACTGAAATAGCATTGTTGACTGAGACAAATGGATTCCAAACTCTAAACAGCACCGAAGGAGCACAGCATTTCCCATCTTCATCTCTTAAAGATATGTCCAGGTAATCAAGCAATAAAGAATGACATTCCAACAGAGAATCACTGTCATATCAGAATATTAGTGCTCTTGTATAGTTATATGTAAATATTTGAATGTTTCCAATTGACTATATTTGTTTTAATAAAATTCACCCCAAGCAAGGCAGTAAAGCCACTAAGATGCAAGTGGTTACAGGGTGTAGAAGAATTAGGAACAGAAACATTAGTAATGTGAAGGAAGAGAAGAGAGTAATCAGGAAGACAGTAGACAGCAGTTGACATTGCATTTAAATTTTTGCCGATTTAAATTTGGCTAGAAAATATGGAGCAGGAAGGGAATTCTACAAGCACAAAAAGAAACTATTTGCATAGAACTTATGGTCACATCTAGACAGCTTAACTCTAAAATTGATGAGATCTCGATGCTCGTCCACTACTGTGCCTCAAATTCAAAAAGTCTAGGTACCTTAGTGAAGAGCTCATCTGAACAATTACAATGAAAGTATTTATAGAAAAGAGAGAGTGGCAACCTTAGAGTGGTGGAAAAGTGACTAAAGCTGAACTGATAGAACAGGACCAATAATATTGCTGATTCTTTTTTTGGATTTTATCAAGGAGCTCAATGTAAATAGCAGGGGCACCTGACCATATGTGGCAGAATAAGTTAGACTTTGTTAAGCAAGTCAATGATTTGGTGAAAAAAATCTAGTATTAACCAACGAACTGATGTTGATAAAACTTTCAGGATATATTTGTTTATTTAAGCAATAGATTGGATGAGTTTCAGCTAATAATATCAATCCTTACTAAAAATATTAACAGTTTGTGTTGGATTGTCAGATTATTTATTATACAAACTAAATGCAACATAAACTTTTATTCATACATAAATCCAAAAGATATAAACCAGAGTGACAAATTTTATTAACAAAACCTGAATAAATCATTTTCATTATTTTACATGTTCTTCATGTTGTCTAAACTTCATCAATCTTTCAACCCATTGATTTTGTTAAATTTTCTACTGTTTCTTTTGTAACATTACTTGAAGCAGTTTTTATTGAATATTTTTTCCATTCTCATACACATCTTTTTTAACAAATATAACTTATATATTAGCGATTTTCCAAGCGTTGCTCGGATGTAGCACAAGGCTGAAAGTATGTGGCACCCAGTGGGGATCAAATTCACTACTCATTTGTAATTGTTCTAGCGAGGCAAGCTTGCTAACCATAACCTCGAGGTGCCCCATAACTTAGATATTAGATTGAGATATGCAGAGGCTCCAGACCATTTCATTAATTTTAAACCCTTTTATTAGCAAGGTGGGCAATAGTCTTTTGCAGCATTGTTTTGCAGGAAGATACTCTTTAGCATAAAGCTCCTTGATATATGAACTTTTACTACTCAAAAACCTCTCATCCAAGAACTTAGAATAATTCACTGAATGTATCTTGGCATTGTCATCAACATCAAGGGAACCTCTTATTTTATTTTTCTGCTTACAATACTTGTCCCAAACATTAATCCCCCTTCCCACTGTTGTATTCTAAGACATATTTGTTTAGTATTTCTGTGAAAGATCCAACCTCTAGCTTAGCCAACACATCCATCCAATGTAGCTCTACATTCATAACTAAAAACTACTGTTAAGAAATCAATTTTTATGTATTTTCTTTCCCAACTTACATATTTCATTTTGTACTGATGACATGTATCTCTTTGCAATGTTTACTTCAATGTAATAGTTCAATTAGT
>OZ038488.1:118366752-118384252 GCA_964036315.1 Acanthosepion esculentum | reverse complement strand
TCTCACTCGCTCATTCTTTCTTTCATTCTTTCTCACTCGTTCATTCTTTCTTTCTTTCTCACTCGTTCATTCTTTCATTCTTTCTCACTCGTTCTTTCTTTCATTCTTTCTCACTCGTTCTTTCTTTCATTCTTTCTCACTCGTTCTTTCTTTCATTCTTTCTCACTCGTTCTTTCTTTCATTCTTTCTCACTCGTTCTTTCTTTCATTCTTTCTCACTCGTTCTTTCTTTCATTCTTTCTCACTCGTTCTTTCTTTCATTCTTTCTCACTCACTTGTTCTTTCTTTCATTCTTTCTCACTCGTTCTTTCTTTCATTCTTTCTCACTCGTTCTTTCTTTCATTCTTTCTCACTCACTTGTTCTTTCTTTCATTCTTTCTCACTCACTTGTTCTTTCTTTCATTCTTTCTCACTCGTTCTTTCTTTCATTCTTTCTCACTCACTAGTTCTTTCTTTCATTCTTTCTCACTCGTTCTTTCTTTCATTCTTTCTCACTCGTTCTTTCTTTCATTCTTTCTCACTCGTTCTTTCTTTCATTCTTTCTCACTCGTTCTTTCTTTCATTCTTTCTCACTCGTTCTTTCTTTCATTCTTTCTCACTCACTCGTTCTTTCTTTCATTCTTTCTCACTCGTTCTTTCTTTCATTCTTTCTCACTCACTTGTTCTTTCTTTCATTCTTTCTCACTCGTTCTTTCTTTCATTCTTTCTCACTCGTTCTTTCTTTCATTCTTTCTCACTCGTTCTTTCTTTCATTCTTTCTCACTCGTTCTTTCTTTCATTCTTTCTCACTTGTTCTTTCTTTCATTCTTTCTCACTCGTTCTTTCTTTCATTCTTTCTCACTCTTTCTTTCTTTCATTCTTTCTCACTCGTTCTTTCTTTCATTCTTTCTCACTCGTTCTTTCTTTCATTCTTTCTCACTCGTTCTTTCTTTCATTCTTTCTCACTCGTTCATTCTTTCTTTCATTCTTTCTCACTCGCTCATTCTTTCTTTCATTCTTTCTCACTCGCTCATTCTTTCTTTCATTCTTTCTCACTCGTTCATTCTTTCTTTCATTCTTTCTCACTCGTTCATTCTTTCATTCTTTCTCACTCGTTCTTTCTTTCATTCTTTCTCACTCGTTCTTTCTTTCATTCTTTCTCACTCGTTCTTTCTTTCATTCTTTCTCACTCGTTCTTTCTTTCATTCTTTCTCACTCGTTCTTTCTTTCATTCTTTCTCACACGTTCTTTCTTTCATTCTTTCTCACACGTTCTTTCTTTCATTCTTTCTCACTCACTTGTTCTTTCTTTCATTCTTTCTCACTCGTTCTTTCTTTCATTCTTTCTCACTCGTTCTTTCTTTCATTCTTTCTCACTCACTTGTTCTTTCTTTCATTCTTTCTCACTCGTTCTTTCTTTCATTCTTTCTCACTCGTTCTTTCTTTCATTCTTTCTCACTCGTTCTTTCTTTCATTCTTTCTCACTCGTTCTTTCTTTCATTCTTTCTCACTCGTTCTTTCTTTCATTCTTTCTCACTCGTTCTTTCTTTCATTCTTTCTCACTCGTTCTTTCTTTCATTCTTTCTCACTCGTTCTTTCTTTCATTCTTTCTCACTCGTTCTTTCTTTCATTCTTTCTCACTCGTTCTTTCTTTCATTCTTTCTCACTCGTTCTTTCTTTCATTCTTTCTCACTCGTTCTTTCTTTCATTCTTTCTCACTCGCTCATTCTTTCTTTCATTCTTTCTCACTCGTTCATTCTTTCTTTCATTCTTTCTCACTCGTTCTTTCTTTCATTCTTTCTCACTCGTTCATTCTTTCATTCTTTCTCACTCGTTCTTTCTTTCATTCTTTCTCACTCGTTCTTTCTTTCATTCTTTCTCACTCGTTCTTTCTTTCATTCTTTCTCACTCGTTCTTTCTTTCATTCTTTCTCACTCACTCATTCTTTCTTTCACTCTTTCTCACTCACTCATTCTTTCTTTCACTCTTTCTCACTCACTCATTCTTTCTTTCATTCTTTCTTTCTTTGTCGTATTTATTCTTTCTTTATTTTCTTCATTTCATGTAATTCAGCTTTATTTCCTTTACTTACCATATGCATTATTTCTTTCCTTCTATGTCTTTTTTTTCTTTTCCTTTCCCTTTTTTCTCTAATTTTTTTAAAATTCATCATTTCCTTTGTTTTGATTTTCACGTCCTCATTTTTTTCCTTTCCTAATAACATTCATGTCTTTTACCTTTCTATTCTCTCTCTCTCTTTTCGCACTTCTCTTTCTTTCCTTTTAAACTTTTTTCAACTATTATTCATCTCGTATTTTCAGCTCTCTTCTTTCTTTATTTTTTCTTCCTTGTATGCATTTTCTCAACTTCATTTTAATTATTTTCTTCTCTTTCAGTAAAAATGCTAACCAAATTTCTTTGTCGTTCTTTTATAAAACATCTTCATTTGCTTATTTTAGTTCTTTTGTTCCATTTTTCAAATTTCTTTATCTTTCAAGGTATGTGACTTAACATGTATATATTTATATATATATACCAAACATTATCTGATATTCTTACTTTATTTATAATTAACCATTTTATATATTTTGTCATTCATTCTGTATTTCTTTAGTTGCAACCATATTTTCTGTCAGAATTTCTGCATGAAGAGATGCTTGTCAATCTGGCTAACCTTCCAGGAATCAAGCCATTTATTTAATCTATACGTCTAGATTGTTCTCATTCCACTAATCATATCTCATCCAGTTCTTATTTAGTACTACTTTGTTATTGTTCCATGGGACAATAGCCTAGTGGATTATAGCATTGGGAGTTCAATCCCTGTGCTAGGTAGCACAGACTTCGACTCAGTAGAAATGTGGTGAGCAATAACTAATCAGTACTAAAATAAGAACTAGATGAGATATTCCAGCACATGGATAGTGGAGTGGGAAGAATCTACTCTTGTCGATTAAATAAAGTGTTCAGTTTAAAATTCTCTGAAGCTTACTGGGATCAAAAAGCACCTGATGAAGCCCAGAGAGAACAGTGTCTCAAACATTATGATCACAACAACAATGATGAGGACAATCGTCCACATATAAATAATGTAAATAATTGCAACCATATATATGAACTTACATCTGTTTTTATAGCACACATCTGCTTGTAAATCTTTACTTCTATCTAACCCCCTCTCTATCTATTTCTATCACTCTTTCTCACCACACCCATACATATATTTTTTCAAATGGTTTCTCAGTGTATAGCCATATCACATTAGACATGGGTTCTTGTCTGATCACTGAAGTTAAGTAACATTGAGTCTGGTCAGTACCTAGATGGGTGATGCTGTAAGCTTGGATGTTTGAATGGTTTAATGGATAATGGCTTTGAATGAGAAGTTGGAAAGTTGAGTTCAAATCCTGATCAGGTTCATTACATTCACTTATGCACAAATAGGCTTGGGAAATGGGTGAACCCACCTCTTCTCCCCCACTCCACCAACTATGAATTAAAATTGTAAGTCTTTTATCTGAAAATCATTATTATCCCCAATAAATTATTAATACAATATTTACTTGAAAAAAAAAAAAAATGAAAAGGATTATTCTTACAATCCCAAAATAGGTTTTGGCTTTAAATAACTCGCAAAAAGATTGATAAGCCATGAAAAACAAATCAATCAAATAGTTTCTCTTTCTGTTGTATCATAAATAGGAAAGGTTGACACACATAGAAAGTAAAGAAGTAGTTTATTCCAGGGAATAATATCATTAACTACTCTTCCTCAGAGAGAGTGCTGTTTAAATAGTTATAGACCAGTCCATCTCATGGGGGTGTTCAGCTACTCCACAACATTTTCTATTGCCTGATGACTCATTCTATTTTTGCTTTTCTTTCTTGCCTCTTTTGATTAGAGCCTGGTTATAACTTCCCTAATCTATTATTTCCATCTGTCATCTCAGTCTAGTAGCTTATTTCCTTTTGGTAGCGTGAAGGTTGAATATAAGCCCTCTCTACTGGAAAGATTGGTGCAAAGCAATTTTCTTGACTGTTAGTTGCTAGTACATTTGTATGCTTGTAAAATCTGCTTCTATTTCATATTGCATAAAACTGACAATATATTTCTGCTTCAGTTAATTATCGTCTTATGTCTGCATTATTAAATAAATAAAACTAGTTATCTATTATTTGATGGTAATTACATCGACATAGGACTTAAAAATATCTTTCTTCGTGACACAATCAGATTTAGGATTTGGGTTAAGTTAAAAAAAACATAACATCAAATGTGTTTTTACTGAATATTTTACATTTTAAATCATTTTTTTGCATTAAGAAAAAGTCTTCTCTTCCTTCAGGAAAAATTTAAAAGAAGCAATATACAAATATCAAAGATCTTTGAAGATAAATAATTTTTCAAAAGAATTTTGTAAAATGTAAAATTTAGTTACTTACACTTGAAAACCTCTAACATTTCTAATAGTATTGGTGGGAGGTGCTTTAAATTTAAAAACCATTGTGCCTACAGGAAAATATGTTACACTGACATTATTTTTTTTTTTAATGTTCACTTTATAAGTAAATTTGAATTGCTAAATTTTGAAGAAATAAACCAGCCTGTACAGAAAAAAGGTTCTTGAATATTTACTTATTCATTTTATGTTCATTAATCTTTTGGCAACTGGACAATTTCTCCACAGATGAAGAAGAGATTTGAGACAACAGAGAGGCGACTCTACAGAAGGATGCTGAGGATAGCATGAATGGAACATGTGGGCATTGTGCAAATTTTAAGGAAAGTGAAAATGGAAAGAACACTTGTAATTAACAGAAACAAAAAAAGATGCTCATATTTTGCCAGTTGAAATTTCTAAGATCATTAAGGAGGAAAAAGAGCTTGAAGAAATTGATATTTATATACAGGTCATTGAAAGCAGGAGAGACAAAAGGACGACAGCGAATGACCTACCTAACAGGCTTGTATAAATGGCTGGCTGAACAAGTAGTGGGAGGTATAGTAAAAAAGACAAACATTGCTAAAGGATAGGAAGTCATGGAGAACCATGATCGCCCATGTTCTGTAGGGACATAGTACATAGAAGAAGAATCTTTTGGCTATTCATCATGCATGTACTATTTTTTAATCAAAGGCCTGTTGGGTGGGTGAGATAGTTGTGTTTCTGTTTGGGCCCAAGTAACATCCAAAATTGAATGATTTTTTTTTCCCAGACAAGTATAAAGTCTCTGCTTGGAAGGTTGGTGCGATACAGTCGTTCCTCTCTCAATTTCTCCTATTTAACATTTGACAATAAAAGACATAAAAAATTAATACAAATCATAAACCAATTCATGTTCATATAAATTGGTATGTGAAATTAATAATGGTTTAAACAAATTCTTGATAACATGGCAGTATTAATAATAAATAACAAAAATCACATCTTTGAAACTTTAAAAATGACATGCTTTGAAAGAAAAAAATATCCTATGTAATCTTTTTCATGCGTACTTGCATCTGAATATTGAATAAATCAGCCTGTTAATTTTTGTAACATTAGAAAGAATGTGTTTAAAACATAAAATTTCTACAACAAACACAAATTAGATTCAACCAAACTTTTAACTTAGTTTGAATTTGGATCTTGTTAAATTTGTTTTTGCATTTATTCAGAATATTGCATTTATGACTAATTTACCAAGTAAATGATAACTGATAAATATTTTACAAGATTCATACCATCAAAATGACTAATACTTTGCTGTGACTTCAGCATGTAAAAATAACAAAATAAATATAAGTATATAATAACAAACATTAAAAATACCACCAAATTTAGATTTGGTTTTGAATATTCATTCATATTATTTCATTTTTTTCAAAGTCTTATTTATTAAATAAGTAATTGATTTTGTTTCGTAAATTCTGCGATCGATGCATATATCCAGACAAAAATAAAAATAATAAAAAGCTTTATCGTTAAAATAGCAAATCTAAATTTCACCTAGAGAATCTTTTTCTGTTTTCTTTTATATCAAATATTCTCTCCACCTGAAATCATAGATAAGATTATCTAGGTTTGGAAGCACTCCACTAGAAACAGGTACATTTGGAAATTGAAAGATTCTGTTAGAATAAGCAACATTTTGAATATTCCAAACCATATTTGAAGATACTAAAATTACCAAAACTCTTAATAAATTGACTCAGAATTTATACCCAAGTTACCTTATTTTGAAATGATACCATACTCACCTTACCATAAACACTGTTGGTAACCTGATAATCTAGTAACTGTAAAATGCTCCCATATAAACCTTGGTATGAACAATTGAGGTTGTATTCAAGTCATTAGAGGTTCACAGATAATTCAGAGTAAACCAAAGCAATTGCTTTTAATAGAATACAATCAAGATGAAAGTCGGTGAGAGATGAAAGGAACAGCCATTTTATGGTCTGCTAATTCTTTCAGGTTATTATTTGTTCCTTAGTTGTTCTGACCAAATTCCTCAAAGTTGGTGAAGCATGTTATTGGAATGTGGGATATTAAGATTTTGCCATGAAGAATTCTTGGAGGAATACCAGTTGCAGTTGGTCAGTCACTTCAAAGATAAATGCTTTTTCCTTTACCAAAAAATTTAAAATGTGCAAAAAGAAAAAGGAGAAAAATTAATTTCATATTCTAGATTTTGTGGAAAAATGAAAAAATTAAATATATATTTGATTTTTAATTGCATTTAGTTTTTACTTCAAATGATAGATTATTTCATTTCAGAATTTTCCAATAAGACAAAGGAAAATTATTTTGATATAATGTCAATAAATCTTCTTTTTTTTTTTTTCCAAGAATTTTAATTCTGTTAGAATCAGAAGACATATGACAAAAAAGTATAAATTCTGTTTTAGTTTCAGTCCGCTATTTTATTTTCACTTTTTTCTTGTTAAAAATTTAACTGATTTTAAAAGAAAAATTGAAAATTTTGAGAAAATCAAATTAATCTTATTTTGCTGCATTCATAAATGTAAAAAGAAACCCCACACACACACACGTTTCTCTGTCAGCTGAGAAGGAAGTATTGGGTTATGATCGATTGATTTATTTTTTATGGCTTATCAACCTTTTGCAGGTTATTTAAAGCCAGAACATGATTTTGAGATTGTAAGGATGTTTTGGAAATAATAAGGAATTTATGATACAAGTCCTACTATTTAACCCATAGGTGGAGAGGAAAGGAAGTAGATTCATGCCATTCTCAATGGTATTTGTACATAAGTGAATGTAATAAACCTGACTGGAATTGGAACTCAGCTGTCTGATTTCTCATTTCGAGCCATAATCCATTACACTACCCACACATCCAAGTAGAATTAAGATTAATAGATTTTATTTTTAATTCAACATATTTTTATTACCTCAAATGTAGTGTATATCCGTATTTGGGTAGATGCTCTGTTTATTTTAAACAGTATTTATTTTGTCTACTCATGTACTTGAGAATTAAAATGCAACATTAAATTTTATTGAATACACACACCGGAAGAAATTAATCGAAATAAATCATTTCCAGTTTTGTTTATCAATTTTATTTTTTATTGGTCTGGAGACTGCAAAGCAACTGGGCTGTCACTATGCAGTGTTCATTCCTATGTCTACACTATCTATGACAATATATACATATACACACACACACACACACACACACATATATATATATATATATATATTTTTGTCATCCACAGACAGACTGTTTCGCTGTTTCACAGCTCATCAGTGTGGCTAGACGTCCGGTTGCCTCTAGCTAGGATCGAAACCCGACTGAATTTGCGTCAGTCCGAACTTCTCCCGCTAAGCCGTCAGCGTACGGTACGGAATGAAGGTGAATTTTAGCGTGTTTATTTTTAGATTCGGATAAACACACAGTGACTGAGAGTGACTCAATTCTGTCGAAGAGTCGTGCAGTATTAGCTTAAATAGTCACTATTTACAAATTCACACCCCAAACCAGAGATAGAGAGAGAGAGAGGTTTCATTGAAGATGACTGACAAGGCACTGCATCGTCATTTTCAGTGAAACCTGTATAAAAGAGGGATTGCTGCTCAATTACACATACTGATATATATGGGTGCTGAAAAGTCCTTGGCTTGGCCAAGAAGCTCTGCCATGAAAAAAATCTTTGGTTATTTTTGGAAGTTGGTCAACTTGAACTTTTCATCATACCTTTGAAATACACTTATCTGTTGTTTCACTCTTAGTTTACTCTTATGTAACCTTACATATATGGAATGAAATGATTCTAGACAATTCTCCCTAAAACAGCCAATAAAATGGTCCTCTTGGATATTACATTCCATTTTGAATTCCGCATTTATATTTCAAAGGAATTATTTCTGATTACCATATAAAACAAAATGTTGAGCATTCTCTGATGTGTATAGTCTTATTACATAAAAAAAAATCTTTTTAGTTTTTTATTTTGCATTATTTTTCTGTCATAATCATATCAGAACCAGACTATTTTCCATTAAAGGCTTTTCAAAATTAGCAAAGCCTTGAAGTTAAAAGTATTAACATTGCAAAAAAAACAAAAAATGAAAGACAAAAAAAAATGGAGCTTTGGAAAAATTAGAAACATTTACAAAAATTCTGGTAACTTTGAACAGCTGTAACTCGGCTAAAATATGAATTTTTTTCTTGTCTTATGATTTTGCAACATTCAAACTTGAGAGGAAGAAAAATGTTTGAAATCAGAAAAAGACAAAAAATAAGACAATGAAAATAATGAGGCTTTTCATTAAATGTGTTTGTTGAAGGAGTAAGTTTTCTTTTAGTTCAAAAAAAAAATTATATTAAAGCTATATTTTTTTCAGTTAAATTTTCTATATGTTTATTTGCTAGTTTTCTATATTAGAAAATTTTTCATTAATATTTTGTTTCACCTTTTTTTATAATGAATTTAATAATTGTTATTATTATTATTATTATTTTCATTATCATCACTTTTATGCATGAAATACATTATTTCTGATCTTTGGTTAATTATTGCATAATACTATGATGCATTTTGCAATGTGTTTGATATGAAACTTAAGAATGTAAAGATTCAACCAAAATTTGTGTTTTTCTTTTCTATTTGATATTCAACATTTTTATTTAATTATTAGAAGAGATAATCTGATGGAAGGTATTTGTGCAAACAAATGATAGGGACAAATCAAATAAAACAGTAAAGAATAAGATACCGAGTAAAAGAATGAGAGGAAAGAAAGCAAAGCTTAAGAAAAATAAAGGAAAAATTTGAAAAAACAAATGAAAATAGAAATCTTCTGTATTAGAAACAAAAAAAGAACGAACGCATCAGGAATGTAGTGATAAATGGAGTGAATGAAAGATTATCTGCAAAAAGAGTTTTTAAAAATGAAAGACTTTAAGAAAGGAAGGAGAAAGAAAAAAAAAAAGGGCATTTATGATCAAATACATGCAATGAAGAGAAAGAAAATTTGTGAGGAAAGTTTGTAAGGCAAAAAAAGGTAAATAATAGAAATATAGTGATAACTCAAGAAAAGAATTAAGAGAAAGAGTGAAAGGAAAATGAAAGACTCAAATAATACATAAAGTCAGTAAGTAAAAATAAAAATAAAATAGAAAGAACAAGAAAAATGTTGGTAGAAGAAAAAGGTTTTTTAAAGAAGGAGAATGTTAGAAAGTTAAAGTAAAATGGTATGTGATACGATTAGAAAATAAAACTTACAAAAAAACATAAAAAAAAAATAATGTTAAAAAGAATAAAATATAAAAATAAAAAATCTCTCCAGAATCTATCATCAATAAGTCTACCAATTGTCCATGATTAGAATATTGCTGCCACATATAGTCCAGTGCCCCTGCTATTTACTTTGAACTCCTTGATAAAATCCAAAGAAGAATCAGCAATATCTGATCTGGTGGCTTGGTGTCAGTCACTTTTCCATTGCCGTAAAGTTGTCTCTGTGTGTCTTTTCTATAAATAATTTCATGGTAATTGTTTGGATCAGCTCTTTGTTATGGTATCTAGACTCTTTGAATTTAAGTGCAGTACTAGACCGGCATCAAGTTCTTATCGACTTACAGTAGAGCTGGCTAGATGTAACTGTAAGTTCTATGCTAATAGTTTCTTCTCTTGCACTTCTTGCTTGTGGAACTCCCTTTCAGCTCCATGCTTTCCAGCCAAATTTAATCTCTAATTTAAATGCAATGTCAATTGCTATCTACTGTCCTCCTAATAACTCTATTCTCTTCCCAGCAATTAATAATATTTCTGTTCCTAATTCTTCCACACCCTGTAACTCCTTGTGTTTTAGTGGCTTCACTGCCTTGCTTGGGGTGAAATTGAATTTTTTTTAAAAAGTAGTAAAACATTAAAAAAGAATAAAGTCATGGAATATAAATTACTGGAATGTGACACTACTGGTTTAAATCAAAACTTCTATATGCCATGTTTCTTCAGGATGTGGTTGATGATGGCTCTCCACAACTTCTTATTTTTTGTGGGTCTTAGTAACATTTCTTTTCACCATCCTTTCCAATCTCTTATCCATTTACACAAGCTCATTACATAGATTATTTGCTGCATTCCTCTGCCCTGCTTGCTCTCAATATGTACTGTGAGTGTCAAATTCTCCAAGCCCCCTTTCCTCATTATATGTCCTAAATATTTGAACTGTCTCTCTCTGAATCAAATATAAGTGATCCTTTTGATTTCATTTTTCTAAAAACTTCCTCATTACTTACATGTCAGTCTATGGTATTCTCAGCATTCTTCTGTAAAACTATATTTATGTTGCCTCAAGTCTTTCCTTTATGTGCGAGTTGATTGCCCAGCATTCACTGCCATGTAGGAGGATTGATAATACATAACACTCTTTTCTGTGTTTCTTAATACTTTGTAAAAAAAGCCAATTGTTTGTTATTCATTTGTTTCCGTTTTACCCTTTTCCATTCTTTGATAATTTTGCTCATCCTGTTATAGTCATTTTTGTGCAAATTATTTTTGCTTAATTTTGGTTCACTCAAAACCAGTGTAAAGGGAAACAATGCTATTGCTTTGGTTCATCTTCATAAACCCAACCAAAGAGAAAGATTATTTAAAATGGCTACTTATCACAAACAATGATATTTCTTGATTGGATGAAAGATGAGCACATTTAAGAGAGGCACAATGCAAATGTTTCAGGTGAGTGACTATCTTATTAAAAGAAATAGGTTAGCAGCTGTAGTTAACTAGTAGTCAAAAATGCCTGGAGTTATCACTAATACTAATTTCATTAGAATCTTCTAAATTCTAGGTTTCTTAGTACTTTAGTGAAGGAAAAGTTTTTTTTTATTCCTTGTTATTGTCCCTAAATTAGCTTGTTTATAAAGATGAATCATTTAGCAAATTCAGCATTGCCTTAAAGTACTTTGCCTGATGTTTCATTAAGAAAAGAAGTGGATACATAAAAATATGTAAATAAATAAATCCCAGTATTTGTTTGTAGACGATGACTGAAGTCATTTCTGCCTTATGTTTTTGTAGAATTCTTCTATTTTGTTCTTTATTGGGATAACAGAATCTTTTCAGATGATCAGACAGTCCTGCTTTCAAAGTAAAAATCATGTTACACAAAATTTGGAATACAAATTAAAAAAATTTTTGCTGACTTTAATTCATTATTTCTTGTTTCGAAAAAAGTTTGTTTTCAAATTTCTGATTGCCTATTAAAGTCACTCATTTCAGCTCATGCTTCCACTTGGTATTGTTTCATCTTGAACTAAAAAAAATCATTGTTGTTCTACAGAATATTTAATCTCATTATATGAATAAGTCTAAAACAAATAGATGCAATGTCAATCATCATCATCTCCTCTCCTTTGATTACTGTTCTTTTATTGTAATCTGTTTCTTTCACTCCCTGTAAATTCTTGAAACCTAGTGGCTTTTATTACCTTGTTTGGGGTGAAATGATTAATAAACAAAAAGTATGCATCATGCTAAACATGTTGATTTAAGTTATTGTTCATGTTTTTCTATGTCAAGAACATGTATCTAAAGCAATTGATGAAACTAACAAGATATTGCAAAACTGGAATCAAATTTTGGTTGGTATGTAATTTTATTCTTTTAATGCTTGGATCATTTTAATGCCTGACTGTTATCTCCATGTCCCAGACTATTTCATACTTTTTGTTCTCATTGAAGAAAATTTGGATTTAACCTACCTAACAAGTTTATATGAATGGATGGCAGAACAGGCACAAAGAGGAATGGTAAAAGACAGGAAGTTGTGGAGAGCTATGATTGTCTATGCCCTGAAAGGACTTGCTAGATAATAATAACAATAATAAGGTTTGATCTATTAAAAAACAATATCAAAATCAATTTAAAAAAAACTCAATTCTTGCAAGGATGTTGATAACTTTGCAACCTCAACACTTCTACACTCCCTCCAGCCAATCAACTTTTTAAGTGAACATGTTTAATTTACTGCTTTCTTCTGTTAATAGATATGAATTATTGAAATGATTATTTGTATTTAGATTTTAAGAGAGTCATTTCAGTTTTGAGTAATATGTTGGTATACACTAAAATGTTTTTTCACTTGTTAAGCTTATAGCAGAAACAAGTATGACAATACTACTTCTACAAGAATGCAAGAATGGTTTCAATTATAAAAGAATTCCAACAGAAATATACTTACAATAGAAGCAAAAAAAAAAATTGAGAGTTTTTGTGAATTTCAAATCCTTGTTTGAACTTTACAAGTTAAGAGTTATCTACCCTGATAGATTTAGCAGTCACTTGTATTTTTGTTGTTCTTTCTATTTGTTAGAAACTAAGACAGAATTAACTGCTATTTAAATCCGGTTTTCTTCTTTGTTTAGCCAATAATTATATATTTTTTTCTATTTTATTGCTGTTTTGGTGCTCAGAAGTAAATTATATTTTCTCTACAGCTTCATTCTCTTATTTTTTATGTGGAACTCTGTTACTGTATAATGGTAATAATGATTATTGGAATCATATGAAATTTTCCCATTATCTGCAACTTGCAATGTGCTACTACATCAGTGGGGGTAAAATCAGAAACATTGGTAGCAGAATCTAGATTTAAGGAAATTCATTGATGTATCTTTAAAATTTAGAAATAAAACAATGTTTCAATTTTAATAATGCAGAAAAGTATTTCGTCCTTTTTTTAATAGTAAATAGATGCTTACTGAAAAATTAAAGATACAGTTATTCTCAAAGATTTCAGGAAAGACCATTTGTTGAAAAAAATATTTTAGCTTGTCATTCCTTCTTAGTCAATACTGTTACTGCCATCCTTATATTCTGCAGTACTTTATATTTGGGCAAGAATCACATGACATTGCGGTTAAATACTTGTGGTGGCAAGGATATTCCAACATTTGTTATAAGATCTTTATCGTCATTGAATTACATAATGTTTTCCAATACAAAAGAATCCAGATTAGAATAGAGATCTGTCTATATTTCTGAGATGAGGTATGGCAACTATTTACATTGTTCAGACAGTTCTCCTCGTTTTTATTGGCACATGGCCCAGTGGATAAAAGCATTGGTTGAAGTAATCCAGTGACTTGATCCGAAGTGTTCGATACCTGGCCACAGAAGAGATGAACAAAAACTAGGAAAGTTGAATTATTAAAGGGAAATAACTGAAACTGAGATATCCAGAAAAGGCATGGCATGTGGAAGGAGAACAATATTCCCCAGTGGACTAACTAAAACGTTTGGTTCAAAATTCCAACATACATCATCGAAAGGTCAGAGCGTACAACGGTCAAAAGTTTGTGAATATAACAATAAAGATGAGGACAACAGTTTGAACAATGTAAATAGAGATATATGTTGTGGGGGGGGGTATCTACTTAAATATCTTCTCTGATGAAATTATTATAACAATATTACCAACATTTTCCATATCACGGTCATGAAGGTAGCATGAATGATGAATGGCAAGCCTTTATGAAACTGTAGACTGAAAAATCTCACTCTCATATATATATATATATATATATATATATATGAAGATCAAGTAGGAATTTATATTTGGAGCAAAGTGTATAAAGAGGAATTCTTATGCAACCATAGAAACCAGAGAGCTGAGTTTGAATATCAATTGCCCCCCCCCCATTATATTCACGTATGCCCAAATTCCCTTGGAAAAAGTATGAATCCATCTTCCCCCCCAGCTATGGGTTATATCTCAAAATATAATTATTCTGAAAAAAACTGTTAAAGCAATATTCCCTTGAAAAAAAATTATTCTTTCAACCCAAAATATCTGTCTATATTTCTGAGATAAGGTATTATGTATACTATTTACATTATTCGGACTATTGTCCTCATCATTATCGCCATATTTATCATAATGTTTTGGCCGTTGTACGCTCTGGCCTTCTTTAGGTGGTTGGAACGTTGAACTGAACCCTTTATTTCGCTCACTGGGGTAGACTCTTCTTGTTCCGCGTGCCATGTCTAATGGATGTCAGTTATCAGTTATCTCCTGTTAATTCCCCTCACCAAGTTCTCCACCACCTTAACCAGGTACTGAACTCACACATGGCACAGCAGATAAAGGCATTGATTAGATCTAGTGACAGGACCCAAAGAGTGTGACATTGCAACCACCTGGAGAATGCGTGAGCGTACAATGGCCGAAACCGTTGTGATAAATATGGCGACAAAGACGAGGACAATAGTCCGAATAAAATGTAAATAGTGAATCCAAATATGTTTTGTCTTTAAATAATCCACAAATGACTGATAAGCGCTAAAAAACAATCAACTGTGCATCCATATCAGTCGCATAAGTTAGAAAATAATTATAATTCCTAAATTTTTATTCTGCTGTACAAATGAACTTGTTTTTGTTAAATCACTTTGTTGCTTGATGTACACCTGATTTTGATATAAACAAGGGCACACCTGTATAACCCTGTCTTTTTCTTATTTATGGTTTGGCGAGAACTGAGGTGAGAAGTTCTTGACCTTTCACCTCTTGTTAGATGAAAAGGGATTTTTTATTTATTTAGAAAGACTTGTCTTTCATTGATTCACTTCCCACCCCTAGCAGTGAAGACAATGAAGAACTCCCAATTTTATCTTGGGTGATGGCTGTCACACCAACCAGATGCCAAAATTATCTATTTTGATTGTTTACATATAGCATAAAAGTAAGCAAAAATAAAAATAAATGAAGATGAAACATATATATATATATATATATATATATATATATATATATATGAAATATAGTCATGTGTTATACCTTAAAGACCTTTGTGATCAATACAATGATAACAGTAATCTTTTGTGTTAGAATTTAATCACTATGTACAAATATGTACCTGTTCAGTCAATCACATTGAAGGGTTAAGGCCATTTTGAATTTAAGAATGTGAATAAGAACATTTAGAAATGAATAAATTCAGTAGAGAGGCTGTTTTGTTTTTTGTTAGCAAAATCCAAATAATAATCTCTAACCACACAATATAAGCATTTTAGCAATTGAGAATAATAAAATAACTGAAACTGCTATCTCCCCCCAAATTCCATGGGCTTATGGCCACATCATGTTGAAACACCAGGTCCAATACAATCAACAAAGTTAAGCAATGTTGAGCCTGGTCAGTAGCTATATTGGTGACTGTTTGGGAATACCAGGTGCTGTAAGTTTGGATGTTCAGGTGGTATAATGTCTAATGGCTCAAAATTGTTAATTGGAGATTCAAGTTCCAATTCCAGTTGGGTTCATTATATTCACTTATGCACAAATACCATTGGGAAAGGCATGAATCCACCTCCTCTCCCTCTGTAAGACTTGTGTTACTAAACCATTATTATTTCCAAAAATAAAATAAAATTATGTCCAAAATATTTAGATTTTGGCATTAAATAACCTGCAAATGGTTGATTTGTCACTAAATAAAAACAACCAACCAACCAAAATTTCATTACCATCAGGTTATTGTATATCATAGGCTAAAGAGGGTTTTAATTATGCAAAATTCTTTTCATTTATGCGTACCTACTATCTTTTATATATGTCAGATTCAATAAAAGTTCAGATAATAAATATAAATGTTTAATCAAATTTTTAATATAATTAATTAATGATAATTTGTAATTATTATGATAATATAATAATATATTAATAAGTAATTATAATTTTCTTCTCACAATTTTCACTTGTGGAACTCTTTTCCTGCTTCTAGATTTCCTGTTAACGAGAATCTTCAAAAGTTTAAATCAACATATGACTTCTTGAATCGTCATCTTTTTATTTCCCCTTCTCCTCAGTAACATTTTCTCACATTCTTTCACTCTCAGTAACCCGTTGCATCTTAGTGGCTTTATTGTCTTGCTGTGGGCAAAATGATTAAAAATAAATTATATCCTTTTTCACATATATCAACTTGTGTATTTTTGAAAGATAAGTATATCTATTTTATTCTGATAGGCTCACAAGTATAATATCATATGGAGCTCAAAAATTGTGGCCTTATGTCAAATAGTGTTAAGCATAGGAAATAACTAAACATTAAGTATCAAGATATAGTTGATTATATATATATATATATATATATATATATATATATAGTGTGTGGGTTCATACATTTCTACTTTTAATGTGTCCAAATCTGTATATATATATGTCTGGATGAAAGTAATATTTAAGATTTCTAAAAGAATATTGTTCATTTGAAATCTTTCCAACTTCTTCAAAGAAGGAAATGTATAAAAAAAAAGATTACTGATTTCTTAGTTTAATCCATGTCTTTGAATTCCGCCAATACTGCTCAACAATCAGAATTCTTTACATTTTATCTGACTATTGAAATTCCCTTGACTTTAGTCTACAGAAGGTTATTGCCATTTTGGAACCTGATCCAAAATTAAGATCATAAATTCTTTTTCTGATGTAACTGATCATTCTAAGTGAATTTATTCACTTGAAATAATTTTATTTTTTTTTTCAAAAATTATTCTAGGTCTGTTTTTCTTGCCATTTTTGTCTTCTTGGACTTGCTTCTTCAATCCTTGGGGAAATTCTATTCTTACCCCTTGACTACACAACTGAAGATTTTTGCCAATTTTCATGGGAAATATTTTTTTCTTTTTTTTTTTGCCCTTACATATTTTCACCTCTCTCTCTCCCACTTACATAAGAGAGAGTGAGATATATATATATATATATATATATATATAAAAATTCAACTTTTACCTATACCTTAGTTACGCTCTCATTCCTATTTCTTTATCTATCAATCAGCCTGCTTAGCTTTTTATATACAACACTTTCTATCAATGGTGCTATTGATCTATTGATCAAGCAGCCAATTGTTCTCTCTCTCACTCTCTCTCTGGTGATCTCTCTATATTTCTATGCAACTGTCAATCTCACCACCAAAATCTCTTTCTTCTTATCTAACTTTCCTTCCTACACCCCCCACTCTTTTTTTCTGCTCTCATTGGCCAAGAATCATAGCTGT
>OZ038488.1:118274252-118361752 GCA_964036315.1 Acanthosepion esculentum | reverse complement strand
TCAAAGATTTCTTTCATTTTGAATTCTTTTCAAGGTTATGAAATAGTATAGATATACATATAAATATATGCATATTGAATATTTATCATGATGTGATGGTTAGCAAAATCAGCATATATACCAGTAGTGAGATTGCTCTTTAATGAGTGCTCCATTACTGTGATCTTGTACCATGCTAAACTTAGAAAATAGCTATAGTTATTCATCTATAAAGTGTGTGTGTGTGTGTGTAATCATTCCTATTCACAGAATGCTTCTAATGGCTATAGAGATCAACTTCTTGCTCTTGTGGAATGTGATTACACCTGATGTCAATCATATAATCCATCCAATATAATTATGGTATCAGAAAGACATCTCAAAGCCTTAACAAACAAACATCACCGACATTGTATCCCTTTAAAACGAAAAAACAACTTTTTTCTTCTTTATTCTGATGTGAAACACACACAGAAGCCCCGGAAATGGATGCTTTCTTTCTTTAGTGCCTGGAATACCAATTTCAAAAAAAACATTTTTAAGGTTCTGGCTACATTGCAAACATATGTCATTTGTTCGTTCTTGTTTTCATTGTCTGTTGTGGAGTTATTTCCACAATAGAACTTGTAGTCGGACTAAATGCGTCCTAAATGGGGTAAACGTACAGAAACGTTAGGAACTTGTAATAAAGTGTTACGCAGAGTAATCGAGTTGTGGTCGCTGATAACTTACTCCTCGCTCGACTACCTACTAAACTCCTACTTATAATAGGTGGGAGAGTCTATTCTCTAGACAAGGTGTCTTCCACTATAACATTGTCCAATACCAAACGCTAAACGCCAAACGTTTGTGTTGAGTTTCTCAATCTTTATTACAGTCTCAAACAGAAAAACTCCACACAAGCAGATATGTGTGTTCTGCTTTTTAGTCAGTATTTCAACTCCCCTGTAAATCCATTTTTGGATTGGATCATTTCATTTAACCTGAAAATCTGTTGCCATTCAGGATCATATATTAATGCAAAGGAGATTCAATGTAGATGTTGTCGTTTTAATGGCATTTCATTATTTGGACATAGTCAAGAAGAACGTAATTTTGACATTGGTAGTTGAAGAATATTGAAACAAGATACAAACAGAATATTGCATGTACACTTATGAGTTTGTCTATTTATCTTTTGTCTACTAATTATACTATTAATTATACTATTTCTCTGTGTATAGTATCTATTTACACAGTCAAATAAGGGAAACTAAGATATGTAGAAAAACTTCTGCCAGAATTTTGAGAGGGCAGGATCAGGCTGTTTGGAAAATCGGTATTCATGTATATTGCATATATTCTCTTTAAATATATACCTAAAATTAGAAAAACAGCTTTATAATGATTTTCTTTTCATATCTTCTGATAGCTCTCTGAAAATTACAATCAAGATAGATAATATTTTTTTTCTAAGTATAATTTTAAAAAACTTTTACTCTTGTCTTCACTTTAAAAATAAAAAAACATTATGGGTTGATAGATTTTTTTTTCATGTAAATGTTTTCCATGAGTCACTCAAAGTATAGGGTTACTGAATTAAGTTTTTGTGTGACTGTAAGAATAGAAAGTAAGTGCAGATTATGAGGATATGTAGGATAGATGCCAGTTGATCTAGACTTGGAGAAGCATCCTCTTGGGAGTCTGTTCCATGAATTAGTGATTCCAAAATGTATGCATAATTTTATTAAAATTATTTATCACTAACTTTATGACCTCAAAAATGTTTATTGAAAAGTAAGTTTAGTGAAATTGATGATATTAAGAGATCAATAAAATATGTTGACAATTTTTACAAAGAAAATCTACTATTCAGATTATATATTGTCATTCTTACTTATCAGTTCATTGTGGGATGTCTTTTTTTTGATATATTTAAATCAGTGTTAGGTAATCTTGCAGTAGTCAGTGGGCATACTTGAATCCATTTGAATCTGTGATCGTAGCATTTTCATGACTATTAAAATTTTCATAGTTTAATCCTTTTGTTAATGTGGTAAACACTGAGGTATAATTGTTTAAAGTTTGTTGTAACATATTTGTGTCCAGAAGAGAATGACAATTATCAGAAAGGATCAATCATAGCAAGAGAGATAAACAAAGAAAAAGGTATCTATTTATTCATACCAACAATTGAGGATATATGTAAAAATATTTTGTTTAGCAGATCAGGTTCTAAAATTGCAAATTATACTATTCTTGATGTGAGACAGTGATACTTAAACCCCACACAAGATTACTGAAAGTATGAATTCCACCTTCTTAAATACCATATCCCTTCAGGATATATAGAGATTTATGGCTATCCACAGCTTCTTTTTCTTTCATATTTTTAAAATATAAAGATTGTTTTTGGGAAAGAATAGTTTCCCTATTGTTTTCACCACAGATTTGAATTTGGTTTTCCTTTAGAGTCCAATTTGTCTTGCTATTTAACATAAAACTAATAGTGGAGGTAATCTGAATTCATGCCTTTCCCTCGGGCATGAGAGCAGATTGAACATGAACTGCTTCTGCTGAAATTTGAACTTGCCTTACCAGATCTATTTTCTTTGTAGTTGTCAGCCCAATCACAATGTCTAATGTGAATTTCCTAATTTCTAAAAGGTCAAGAAATCTGAAACAGCCAAGTAAAGAGCGCCTTTTTTCTTTTTTCTTTTCTTTTTTTCTTTTTTCTTTCTTTCTTTTTTCTGTCTTTTTTTCTTTTTTCTGTCTTTTTTCTTTTTTTCTTTTTTCTCAGAAATGTTTTTAAAAATATTGATATCTCACGTTTCATAATGGATTTGCACATACATCCTTCATTTTGAGCTGGAGTCTAATTTAAATCAATAGTTAGTGGTTTTCTACTGTTAACAGCATTTGCAGTCAGCAGCTTCAAAGTGTCTTAGTGTAGTCTTATAAATACCTAATGTCAGTTTGACTGATCAAGTGTCTGTTCATCCACATTCAATATGGATATGAAAGCAGGTCAGACAGGTCAATTTAGATTTTTGGTAAAAAAATTTTAACTTTTTGAAAAACATTAACAATAAAATTGAATTTTCAACTCCACATTAAAATTTTTTATTGTCTTCTTTATTGGACAATTGGAAAAAAACTTGGTAATTTCAGATTTCAAAGCAAAACCATTTTGTTAAAGAATCTTTAGATCCCTGATATTTTTAAAATACGATATTAAAGTAAAATTTTTGAAGTACTAGACTGGCATCAAGATCTCATCAATTTACAGTTGAGCTGGCAAAATGTAACTGTAAGTTCTATGCTAACAGTTTCTTTTCTTGAACTTCTCCCTTGTGGAACTCCCTTTCAACTACATGCTTTCCAGCCATCTTTAATCTACAAAAATTTAAATGCAATGTCAATTGCTATCTACTCTCCTCCTGATTACTCTTTTCTCTTCCCACTCATTATTATGGTTTCTGTTCATAATTCTTCCACATCCTGTAACCCCTTGTGGCTTAGTGGCTTTACGGCCTTGTATAAGGTGATACTGATTGAAAAAGAAAGAAAGAAAGAAAAAAACTTACACACACATCATTGGATTTCTGACAAGTTTGTGAATAGATGTTACAGTTTTATGTAGTCATGACCTGAGCAGGCAAGGTTATGGTAGAGACGTTTATCTAATTTTCTACTGTAGTATAATCATTTAAGCAGAGAATTGCAAATTGAAATAGTCTTGCAATTCTTGTTGTTGCAACTGGAAACAAAGCTAAAAATATTGATGCTTTTAGATGTGTCACAAACAGCACCCAATTCTAAGCCATAAGTGAAGATCTTTACCAAATGACTGTTAATGGCCTGGGACAAATTTAGTTTGCTTTTTAATCTTTGCTTGACGAGTAGAAACTCTCTGCCTGTTTGGCACAATGTCATAACAATGTTATTTTTTCTGCATGTGTGTGTGTGGGGGGGTATTTCTGGGCTGAAAATCTCCTCAAATCTTGATGAGCATTTGTTCACTGAGCATAATAAATATAAATAGGCTTAAATATAAACAAACGGGACCAAAAGATAAACAGACCTCTATTAACTAAGATAAATATAACAAACTAAATGTTGAGTGAGTGGAATAGATTACTTAAATGTGTGTTTGTGGGTGTATGTGTGTGTTTGTGGGTGTACGTGTATGTGTGTGTTTGTGGGTGTACGTGTATGTGTGTGTGTTTGTGGGTGTACATGTATGTGTGTGTGTTTGTGGGTGTACATGTATGTGTGTGTGTTTGTGGGTGTACATGTATGTGTGTGTGTTTGTGGGTGTACATGTATGTGTGTGTGTTTGTGGGTGTACATGTATGTGTGTGTGTTTGTGGGTGTACATGTATGTGTGTTTGTGGGTGTGTGTTTGTGTGTGTACATGTATGTGTGTGTTTGTCGATGTACATGTATGTGTGTGTTTGTTGATGTACATGTATGTGTGTGTTTGTACCTATATGTGTGTGTTTGTGTGTGTACGTGTGTGTTTGTGTGTGTACATGTATGTGTGTGTTTGTGGGTGTAAATCTCTTGCAGGAGTTAAGTCATTGTAGCTCACCCAATTTATAGGCCATTTTTATTTATGTCACTGATTTTATTTATTTTATTCAAATTTGTATTCTCTAACACAGTGTTTCTCAACCTTTTCCACTTCAGGGTGGACTTGTCAAATATCTAAAACTCTGGGGACACTCTTTAAATTTTAATAATGAAAAATAAGTCTTGAAATTTGAAAATGGGAAAATAATAAAGGAGTCTCCTGAAATATGCATTTATTTTTAAGACATTACATTGCTTGGTGTATCTAGCCTTTTAAAAATAAAGATTTTTTTTTTAAATATAAAAATAATTCACAAATTACTCTTCTGTTAACTTGGAGTGAGTGCACATGTCTGCTTTTCAGGGCCTATTCGTGCACCCACATACACTGGTTGGAAAGCACTGCTCTAACATAATTCATATTTATCTTTTGTAGCATAATATTTAAATAGGTGCACAGTAATTTCCTTTTTGCATATAATTTTAATCAAATAAAGGTATTTTTGTGTTGCACATGTACAATTTAGTATAAATTAGTATAACTGTCAAACTTTCAGGGCAGTAGTTTTCTTATATGTTAGCATGTTAGAAATCGTCATATGCGATTAACAAATCAACAAACGATATATATGCACTTGGTGTTGAGGCTATAAAAATAAGATATAATACTGACTAAAATCTAAACTAAAATAAATATAATAATCTGAAGAATATATAACATAATGAAAGCTCTGTGGAATTCAGCTTGTAGTTGTATTAGTTCATGTAACAGATATTCTTGATATGAGTGAATGACTATAAATTTGCAGTATTGCCCAGATTAGAATCAACTAATATATATATATATATATAGTTAAAGATCAAATGTAGATCGGAATCTGACAGGATGATGAATTAAAAGAACAAATAGCAAACGTATATCAATCTAACATTTTTCACTTTTATTAAAACTTCATCAGAGATTGCGAGAAAAAAGACAGAAAACACTGGTATTTTCAACTATGTTTGGGTCAGTTTTCATTGTTCAGACACATATCATGTGTATTAAAATCATAGTTAATTCTATATGTATGTATATTTGTGAAGATTCTTGTATGTCTAAGTGGGCAACAGATGGTAGTGTGTATTTGTAATTGTGTAATTTGTGGATGGGTAGAAGAAGCTTTTCTTTGAACTTTTTCAGGTCGTTTCAGAATATGTTGAGGTAGTTCATGATGGGTATGTTTTTTGTATAATTATTTGATATTTAGGCTCGCCATGACCATGTTTTCCATATTTATGTTTTTTATTCTCTGAATTAAGTTACCACAGTGTTTGACATATGTTGATGGTTTCTCGGAACAGAGTTAGGACATTTGTGATGACTCTAGCTAATTTGTAGGGTGAACTGTGGATACCAGACACAATGGGTTTGATTGGTATGTTTGTGTTTTAGGTAAGCCATATAGTGTGGCTGTGGTGAGGTGGTATTCTATTAAATAAAAGTTGAAGAATATTAAATTTCATAATCCTATCCTTCAACACTCTTTCTACTAAACTCACAAACAAATTAATCATCCCTAGGGTCATTACCACCACCTCCAAGAAATTTGGAGATATAATTAGGAAGAAAAATAAACCCAGCACCAATTCAAATGTCGGGGTTTATCAAATAAATTGTTTACAATGCAAAAATATCTATGTGAGGAACACATCACGTGATCTAAAAGCTTGCATCTAAGAACACAAGAGAGACTTGCGTTTAGACAAATGATCTCTTACATGTTGCATTGAAATGATGCTGGACATAACTTTGATTTCACTAATGCCACCCCTAATTAAAAAAAGAAAGTAATACTTTAAGGAGAAAATACATTGAAAACTTAATAATACTATTACCAACTATAAAAACATGCCTAAAACATTACATTATATTGCCGTCTTTATTTGAATCCATTCTTAAAAAATCTAACTTCTATCTATCGAATACAAAGAATACAATTGTGCAATTAATCTAAGATACTATGTATATTTCTTAATATATATATTAAATAGCTCTGTTACTTAACATTGAGCACTGTTTTTTCTTACACTATAGAGTATTTATATGTATTTGTATATGATCAATCACTTGTATACCTAACTATATTTGCCCCTAATGAACCTAGAAACATCAATGATGATGTATGCTAAAGCACCCAATAAATGTATTTTACAAATATATATATATATATATATATATATATATATATATATATATATATATATATATATATATATATAAGTGGCTTTAAAATCTACAGCTAACGCTACTGTTAAGTGATTGCTAGCAAGCTTCTTGCAGGCAATTTTGCCGTGAAATTGTACCTCATTATGACCTTTGCTATTTTGATCTTGCAGCAGACTCACTTAAGCTTAATAAATATGCTAGCCTTCCATAGTTAGTTTCATAGACACGCTTCTGATGAAATGAGTTTGTTCTTCACTAGTTGCATGATTATTATGGCCTTGTACCAGACTTACTGATATAAAATGTGTTTGTCTTACTCTAGTTTTGACAATTCTAATCCAAAATAAATGTGCTCTCCTTTCTATTTTTTTCTGCAGTTTCTTCACATTTCGTGAGGCTTTTTTTTTCTGTTCATCTAAGAATAATTTTCAGTTTCTTTATCACTAACAATCTCGCAACTCATCTGCTGCCAGAGGCACATTAGAATTTTGTATGAGCTTAGAATAGAAATTGCAATACATTTTTACCTCTTGTTGATTTAAAACCTTCTCTGTGCATACCTGTCAGATTTGGACCTGTGATTGAAGAACATGTGAAATAAAACTTCAATCAAAAAGTTTATAGATACAAAAAAATTGAGACAAGAATAAACCTTAATTTATGTATTTTTATACTCCACAAAAACTGAGTTGCAAACAAATTTACATTCAGGTTTTTTTAGTTTTATGAACAACAGAAATCTGAGCCCAGGCTTTCCAGATTTTGATGTGTTTGTGAGAATTACACCTTGATATAAATTTGATTTGAGTTTTAGCATTTTCCTAAATTTCAGTTATAAATAGATTCCTAATAATTCTGACAGTGTTCTGCTATTGGTTCTCTACAGTCACTAAAGGATCTCAATTCTAAGATTGGATAAAATAGTGACATGCCAACTTATTGATTGGTGTGGATATCTTATGCGATATTGAAGTACAAGATCAGCATCTAGAATTGTCCTCATGGCCACAAGAATTGTTCACTATATCAGATTGTGAAAGTCAAAGTTTTTGTAATGAAAATCGTATTAATTGGCTAAAATCAGTATTGATGTTTAGTATATATTTACATCAGCAATATCTTGTATGTGTTTCACCTTGCAATTTCAAAATGACTGAGAATTTGTTTTGGAAAAGTCAGCTTAATAAAACCTGACATTTCCAAGAGGTATGTCATGAAAACATGTATTTGACTAACACAATATCCTATATATCTGAATTAATTATTAATTTAGTATTTTGCTTCACTAAAAACTTGTTAATTTCATCTTCTTTACATTCTATAGCCTTCGTCAGTCTTTCATTCATTGGTTTTGTTATCTTTTACTTGATGACTTTAACATTACTTGCACCATATTTTTATTTTTCATGATGAAGCAAAAGATTTTCTATTGGATTAATATCTAGAGGCTAGAGATTTTCCATTTATTTGATATATTTTAAACCTTTTCTAGCAAGTGGGCAGTAGTCAGTTTTTCAAAAGATACAGAAACATATTTTTACATGAATATATTTTTTATCTTAAACCTTCTTTATTTTGACCTGTAGCACTCTGAAAAGGCCATTTCAAGAACTTGCAATAATTCTATGTATTTATCTTTATAATCATCAACTTTGAAGGAACCTATATTTTTACAGCTTAAAATGCTTGTCCAAAACATGTCTTTCGTCTTGTCTTTTAAGTTTGGGTTGATTTATTTGGAAAGGGTCTTAGAATAATCTGGAACATATACTGGGAGCAAACTGCCTGCATATGAATAGAAAATGAATTCAGTAAACACACAAAAATAGAAAGGGATATAAGACAATGATTCGTCTTCTCACCAGACTTATTCACTCTTTACAGTAAGGTGATCCTGAGAGAATTAGAAGTCCTACCAGGATTTATTATTGGTGGCTACAATATATATTCAGAGGATGCAGTGTTTATAGCAGAAAAAGAAAGGAAACTTTCAGGCACTCCGACAGAAGGTAGTAAAGGAAAGCAAGAAGAAAGGACTAAATATTAATTGTAAAAAGACTTATTTAATTATGGTTGTCAGCAAAAGGAACAATCCAAGATCCAAACTGTCAACTAGAGATGCCAAAATCAAGCACATACAAAAAGTTAAATATCTGGGAAGTGTTTTGACAGAGGATGAAAAATGTGACACTGAAATTCAAAGGTGCATTGAGATAGTGAAAAATG
This sequence comes from Acanthosepion esculentum, assembly GCA_964036315.1. NCBI lineage: Eukaryota > Metazoa > Mollusca > Cephalopoda > Sepiida > Sepiidae > Acanthosepion > Acanthosepion esculentum. The sequence goes on along the minus strand of OZ038488.1, from coordinate 118,352,784 downwards.
CCTTTCAAAAGCTAAGCAGAGTATTAAGAAACAGGAAAATTTCATTAGAAACAAAGAAAAGAGTACTGAGCTATTATCTAATTTTGGTCTGGATGCTGGACAATATCTTCACAGTTGAAAAAGGGATTTGAAGTAACAGAAATGTGATGCTACAAAAAGATGTTGAGAATACCATTGACTGAACATGTGACTAACAAGGAAGTTTTAGGGATAATGGAAACAATAAGGACACTTGTACTTTGAATCAGAAAGAGACAGCTGAAATTTATTGGGCATATAGTCAATAAAGAGAGCTTGGAGAATCTGACACTCACAGGACTTATTGGAGGCAAGAGGGATAGAAGGAAATAGTGATTAACCTACCTAATAAGCTTGTGTAAATGGTTGCCAGCACAGAGATTAGGAGAGATAGAAAAAAAATCAAAAGTTACTGAGAGCTACAAATGACAGGAAATTGTGAAGAGCCATGATTATCCATATCCTAAAGGGAAATAGCACAAAGATGTTGAAAATTGACTATTTCCATGAAGAACCCAGCTATCATCTCCATCCAATGTAGCTCTACATTCATTACTGATATAAGTTTTCATGTACTTTTTTTGCCTAATTTACAAGATTCTCTTGGCGATGTTTTCTTAAAAGGTGGTAGTTTTGTTTTCATGCCTTTAGCAAGTGTTTTTCATATTCTTAATCATTTTTCTTTGTTTACATTTGGAATAGATTATATTTTCTTGCTGGTCAATGCATTTTTCTTGTTGTTCATTATAACTTTTCTCAGATCACTTTTTGCAACATTCTTAAAGTCAATATTTTTATTTTATTAGTTTTCAATTTCTTTTTTTGATTTCTGTTCAACTTTTTTTTGTAATTTCCAATGTTGTGTTTTGATGACTCCATAACTTTACTATATCTCTTTTCTCATGATCCATAGCAAAATTTATATATCTGCGAACTGAAAATAATCAAAAAATATATTAACCAAATTTTGGATATTGGTTAGTTGGACATTGTGTTTTTGACCCAGATCTTCAAACATTGAAATTTAATCTCTAGCAATGGTAGTCATAGCAGAATAATAGTAGTGTTGATAATAATAATAATAATAATAATAATAATAATACAAATAAATACTTGTTTATAATTTCATGAAATATATTCCCAAATTTATTTGATCATTTCGAATTCCATACAACTGAAGTAGAGCCTTTGTTAAAAGTGTCCATCATCTTGAACACTTGAGTATGCAATTTCCTTCTTAAACATTACCAGGTGCTCTTTTTTTAAGAAAAGAAAAAAATAGTGGATTGATTCTCTCTGATGTTGTTGAGTGCTGTAAGTAGGACACTTAAAAAAAATATATTTCTCTTAACAGCCAAAAATGAGGCTGGATACAATCACATAAAAATGATTTTTTCATGCAAATCATAAACAATTGCAAAAACAAAAAAATCCAATGATCTTGTAAAAAAAACAAAAAAACAGGAAAAATAAGTTTTTGTTTTGCTTGTGACTATAAAAATGGATATTATTTGTGTGTTTCATGTCATAAATTGGACGAGTTAACAAAATTCAATCCAAGTTTATATTCCATTATAAACATTCAGAAGCACTCCATAGACACAAGATGAAAGATTTCCAGTCAAAAAAATAAAATAAATGCAGTAATAATAAAAATGATAAAAGATTATTTCTATACTCCTCCCCCCTTCCTACAACATTCTTGCTTCTTCTTTTCTTTCCATGGCTTCACTTTCCCTTTCTTTTACTCGTTTTCCCTGTCATTGCTTTTATAAAATCTCTTTTACCAGATGTTTTTTTTCAACATTTTCTTTGTAAAGTTTTACATCTTTTTTTAAGTTTGAGAAATTTACAAAGCAACTTACTTAAGTAAAATAACATATGTCTAAATTAAAGAAGGAACAAAGTGTTGCAACAGTCTTCCATGAGGAAAGCCTTTAAAATCAACATTCATAATCTTGGCTTTTGATCGAACTTCTGGCATTCAGTTTTAAATCCAACCACATCCTTTTTATTTTTTTTTAGTTTTCGCTCTTTTATATGCTTTTTTTTAAAATCTTATCTTGATGTTGATTTTCAATTATTCCAATATTTCATATTTCCCAATATGATCTTTATTCAGTTGAATTTTATTTTTTCTTCCATAATTTTTGTCTTTTTTCCTGAAAGTCTATTGTTGTTCTTGTTTCTAAATAAATGTGCATATCATATTGTCTTTCCATTCACATAAGTGATGTTGTTCATATCTTTTACTTATCTACTGCACTCTTTTAATATCTGTGTTCATTTTTAGTAATATTATCATGATTTCTATTAGAAAAATCATTATCAAGTATTTCTTTCTTAAATTTACTTGATTTTCATTAGAGCAATACTCAGATTGTTAATTTATGGCCATCAGCAAAAAACATGAATTGGAAAATAAGAATAAAACTCAAGTTTGAATTCTTTTCTTCAGCAAACCTGGTTAACCATATCAGCTGCTCTTCTGATTGAGCTACAAAGATTCTAAAGTTGACAGATCAACTCTAACTATTTAAATTTATACTTAATTTTTCCCAGATTACTTTTTAATGAAAAAAAAAGTGTATTTTTTTTTCTGTTTTTCTTCAATGTAAGATTCTCACTTTCTGTTTCTTTAACTGATTGTTTTATTTTAATCTTTTCTTTTTCGTTTGAAATGTTTTCTTCTGAGCTGAGCAGTTTGGTGTATAATTTTTCTCTTTTTTTATCTTATCCCTTTTTCATCTCTCTCGCCTTCATTTTCCCTAAATCAGTATCTCTCTACTTTCTTATCCTCTGTCTTTTATTTGCTTTTATTTTTTAATTGTTTCTCACTCTTTTCTTTTTTTTATCCCTATTTATTTTTGTCCTTTCTTTTTTTTTCTCTTTTTCTCCCTCAATTCTTATTCTCCTCACTTATTCTCTTATTTTCTCTCTCTTTCTTCTCATCAACCTCTTTTTTTTTCTCTTTTATTTCTTATCCTCATTTATTTTTCTCTTCTCTCTTGTCTCTTCACCTTTTACTTTTCTCTCTCTGAATCCTTATCCCCATTCTGTCACTCCCTCTTCTTTCTTATTCTCCTCCCTTCCCATTTCTAACACTCTTGTCCTTTCTCTCTCTATTTCTTGCTCTAATGATAAGCAAAATACTCTCTTACAACTGCATTAATGCAAATGAACATTTGACATCTTTATTGCTTTTCTGTTTTATAATTCAAAATTGTTTGTTGCTTTTTCCCTTTGTGTGCATGTGTATGTCTGTGTGTTTTTATTGAAAGTACTTGAATATATGAACAAATTCTGATTTGAGAGAAATGTGTAAAATACATTGCAACATGGCAGTACACAGATAAAAAGACATAAAATGGCATAGAAAATTATTTAAATACATTTGTTCGCTACCTATTTCAGATCATAGATGGAGCATAAAAGAGAGTACACACATATCCTAGTGTGTGTGTGTGTGTGTGTGTGCATAATTTAATATATATTGCACATATAAAAATGTATGTTTGGTACACACACACACACACACACACACATATATATAGGACTCTCCTGTCATATTTTCAATGTATGAGGGTTGAGCAATTCAGTTCCTAGGAACTGACAGCCAGACACCTGCACATATGATTTGTTTATAGTGGTGATGGCTTTGTGAAGAACCAACCACACTTTTCAAAGAATTGAATACAGAGACCTGGTGCACAACGTGCCACAAGGTCTCCAAATGAACTTCAGCAGGTTTTGAAGTCAAAGTTATCCTTTTCCTAGACTAGTTGCCATCCAAGGCTATAGAACTCAGCCTGCTATTTACCCATAACTGGGAAGAGAAGAGGATATATATATATATATATATGATATGGAAGAGAGAATGGGATCAAGTATTGGAAAACGAACTTAAAAATATAATTCCACTCACCCCTACCCCTCTCACACTAAACTACTCACAGATTTTTTTGGTACCGTCTTCCTTGAGGAAATAGGCAATCATGGCTCTCCGCAGATTTCCTTATTATATATCAATTGTTATAACTTGTAAAAGATTTTCATCACAGCTTAGCTAAGAAATTCTGAAACCATATGTGAAAATATTGAATATCTCTGTACGCAGATGAACAAACTGCTTATTAAAGATTATGGCACCTTTTCAGATTAACACTTATACCTGTCACATAACACCTTGAATCCCTTAGTTAGACGCTTGAAATTGCTTGTATATTTCCATTTTACTCGACACAACAGTGCAATCAAGTACCTTTTATTTTCAACACCAGGAGAGTTGAGTATATTTTGGTTATAACCTTTTCCTAGGTCAGTCCACACAGGTAGACACTATCACGGGCTATTACTACTTTATTTCACATTCACTTGAAATTTTTGTATTACTATTTTAACAGTTTAAAGCTGAAAACACCAATTGCCTGAAAGTTTCACACACTTCCAGAAGTATCGGAATGCACTCACAATTTATGTATATTCCTGTATTTCAATGCATATCATTAACACACATCACATGATCCACTGGATATGGACATTGAATATCTAAAACTTTTTGTAAAAATAATAGACTTCCAAAATCTTATTTCATAACCATTAGCACCAAGGTGGTTAGATAAAAGCTGCATAAGTGCACCCAATATAGAATTCAATTTTATATTGATGCCTGTATTCAGTTGATCAAAAATAGATACAAGGACCTTCCATAATTGGAAAATGGTATTGTCATCATTTTACGCATGTGCTGAAAATAAAATTAGCATATGCGTTGAACTACTCAGTTCCTGTAATTGGATTTGTTTTTGAACTTGATGAGTAGATTACCATTGTCTGCAGAAATCTCTGACACAGATATAGAAATATATCGCAAAGAAAAAAAAAAGAACTACCTACCAAATGAAGAAGGCTGAAAATCCTTTCTTAAAATGAAGTGATAAAATCAGCAATGATAATAATATCACGTTAAGTAATTTATGAATGTAAAGTAACAACTAAGAATTTCCAACAAAAAGCAAAGTTGAAGAAAGTACCTTTCAAAATGCCACCATTAAAAGCAGCAAGTATGAGTTTGAATAAGTCATGGATGCCCTCCCCCATTTTTTTTTTTTTTTTCGAAAAGAATTTCTGAAATCATTTATCTTGTAGAGAAATCAATAGGTTGGTTTCTTTCTCTTTATTCATGTACAAATAATTTTTAGTTTGTTGAAAAATTCATGAAATCGAACATAGTTTATTCCTTCTTTTTTTTTTTTTTACATACAAGTTTACACATACTATCAAAAAGTGATGGTATATTTAAGTAATCTTGTATTTGCATTGTACTTAGAAAATATCAAAATTAAATTTTTCACATATACATATATATGTATATCACTATTTCATTTTATAGGATAATTTATCATCAGAACCAATTATAATTTTTTAGTTTCCTTTTAAGAGTGTAATGTTTGAAAAATATTTTAGTGATATGTATTCTATAAGAATTTCTTCAATTTCTATAAAATGTTATCAATATGTGTCTGTTGTTTTTTTTATATTTGTCTTTGTGTGAAACAAGTTTGCTACAATTTAAAACTTTAGTTCTTTGAAAAAATTTCACACATTTAAAGTCATAAGAAAAGGTTCAGGGAAATTATTTGGTGCTACTTGAATATTGTCTAAGAATCAATGCTATGAAACTAATTTCCTTATATGATATATATATGGTGTATCAAAAATACTTTTACAAACTTTGAAGGTGGGTTCCTCACACCAAACCAAGGACAAAAGTCTGTATAAACATGTCTGCAAATCTGTCTTTTTTGAGTTAAGTTTAAAGAAATTGTACTGTATATGGCACTGTGTTATGTAGACTAGGTTACATTTGTTATTCGTGTACATTTGTGGTTAGTTTGTCTTCAACGTTTAACGTGTGTAGTAGTCAGTTAACTGAGAAGTGTTTCATTTAACGATGGCAGGATATTCATATCATGAGCAGGCAGATATGATTTTTACATCTGGCTGTGCAAATGGTAATGGATGCAAGGCCGCATGGCTGCATCAGATGTGGTGTCTCCAGACCCGAAAGGCATCCGAGTCATCCAACCTTTACTGCTGTTTATCATCATGTTGCTGAGACAGGATCTGTGGCACCACAAACTATGGATTAAGGAAGACCAAGATTTGCTCATACGCCTGACCATGAAAAACACATCATCAAATGCCAAGTGACGCAAGCATGTTGTACATCTCATAGGACTGCATGGTGGGTACTTCAAGTGCAGCTCCTGTATCTTTATCATTTTCAATGTTTGTGAAAGCTTTCACCCTCTCATCATTCACCACGGGAGACCTTTTGCCAAGGGTTCATTGCACAAACTGCCAATGCATTGTTTGTCTCTTCAGTCTTGTTTATACATGAGGCAATATTTGGAAGAGATGGAATAACAAATTTACACAACCAATATTTGTGGGTGGATCAGAATTCCCATGGTACAATACAGACTAGATACCAGCATCACTTTATGATTAATGTGTGGGCGAGAATTGTAGGTGATTGTATGGTAGGTCCATATGTCTTCCTAGCATGTCTTATAGGAGCTGTCTACAGGGACTTTATTTTGAACATACTTCCAGACTTATTCGAGGATGTACCTCTGATAATACAAAGACACATATGGTTCATACATGATGGTGCATTTAGTCACATTGTTTACGGTGCTCTGGCTGACATCTACCATGAAAGATGGATAGGTTGGGAAGGACTGGTTCCATGGCCTCCATGTTTCCTCGACCTCAATCCTTTGGATTTTTTATGTGTGGGGCCACCTAAAACAATTGGTTTATGCAACAGACATTAATAATGCAGAGACGTTTCAACAACTTATCATTGGGGCCTGTGAAACCATTCGGCACTGTGTGGAAGTATTTAAAGGGGGGTCTGCCAATCAATGATCTGACAAGTGCAGAAGCAAGCAGAGGACATTTTGAACACTTGTTATGAGTTGCTGTGTTGAGGTACAGCGATGGCCTTTTGGACACATATGTTTATATGGACATTTTTACTGTCAGGAATGTGCCTCTAAAGATTGTAAAAGTATTTTTGATACACCCTGTATATAATTCTCATTATCATTCAGTATGGCTTTTGTTGAGAATTTATCTCATATTGGTTAATGTATGATAAAGAATTTTTTGTACATATGTGTGTGTTTATTTGAGATCTTTTTTAAACTGTGTTGATTACTTCCTTGACTTTCTTCTGTACTTAGTCAATGTCTCTCTGGAACCTGCCTTTACAAATCTTTGTTCATTTTGCAGATTGTTTTCATTATGATTTACATCTCCGATAATCAAATTCTTTGCAATGCGTAATCCAAAAGGCGAGCGAGCAGAATGCTTAAGACTAAATTTATCTTCCTCAGAGGATTTTCTGAGGTTTGTATTTTTGAAACATAATCTTTCATGAAAGAGGAAATTTGCAATACACACACACACACACACACACACACACACACACACACACATACCAAAAAACAAAATGGAAGGTAAATAGAAAAATAATGCTAAAATGCATCAACTCATTAGAATATTTGTCAATGTTTTAATTTTATATCATCTTTTTTTATTTATAAATTTTAATATTTTATTAATAATTTTTTTTCTTATGTTTTGAATTTGTTTAGAAAGCGGAGCAATGTTGGATCTAACAGAAAATTCATATTTGATTTTTGGATCAATCCACTTGCTTGTTTCATCTCCCATCCCCCACACCCCTTTGATGCATTCTCTGACAAGTTTACCGTTCTCCAAACTTCAATCTCATCGATTACTCACAAATATGATTGCTGGGGAATTAACGACCTGAATTCCAAATGCAGTTCACTAATGGCAAACTGTGCACCACATGTCCTCATTTGTAATCAAAATTTTATAGCTTTGTCCCTTCTGAGGTTTTGTCAGAGTCTAATTATCACCAGGTCTCAAATTTGTTTCTCTATTTTACTTCAGCTTCTTTCTCTCTTCATTTGACATTTCTTTTTTAGGCTTTGTTATAATTCACAAATAAAGTAAAGCTGAAACTCATAGATCTAGATCAAGGATTTCTTTTTGTGTGCAATTGTTAAATAATTCTGTTATCATGCTGTGATGATGTGAGTGACCTCACATCATACTCACAATATTTTGTCTGTTGTTCTGCCTGGTCTTCTTCAGGGGCCGAGGTGTCATAATCAGAAACTTTGTGATTTTGAATTGAGCCATAAAGGTAGAATTTTTTCATTCTTTCATGAATATCTTCTATTCTCTTATTTTTCTGTCACTTGTGTCCATTTCTTCTTCTGAATCAGATTATATGAATCTGAATGGTTTCAGCCTGTGACTGAACTCCAAACAGTAAAGAAAACAAATATGACTTATAACCAATATTTTAATTTACTAGGTCATATGCCTCTTGGCATATAATAATTTCTCATCTCAAAAATTTGAAGACACATTACAAAACTTAGTGTTTGACAAAATAACATGGTTCATTAATCTTCATGTTTTGGACAAAGTTCTATCTATAAACACAAGAGAAGTAAAATATTTATTAAAATGCTGAGATAAAGGCCAGTGCAGTATATTAGTAGAAGCAGATAGGTACTAATAAACAACTACTAATAAATAAGGAAGCACGTTGTGGTGTAATAGATGTCAGCTCGGTTTGAATTCCAGTCAGGTTCGTTACATTCACTTATGTACAAATACCCTTGGGAAAGGTATGAATCTATTTCTTCTCTCCTCCACCTATGGGTTGAATAGCAGGACAGACTGGGTCCTATAGCCTTGGTTGGCAACCAGTCTACAATAGAAAGAAATAGCATCCTGCTGCAGGAAAATCTCTGCCTTGTCAGTCGTAAATTGAACAAGACCTGATCACCCAAGAGTGTATCATGTGTGGCATTTACCTGACTGACTGAATAATTATGAAAATTTTACTAAAATTAATTAAAATCTATGTTAAAAATGACATAGATTTAAAAAATAGAACTAAGTATTATCTGAGCTGCCTTGTAGCTGAGATAGTTATAAATTTGCCACTGGTGCTCGAGGGGATATTGCATATTGTGCTGTCAACTGGAAGATAATATTTGTCAAAACTAACTTTTTATTTTTTCTCATAAAGCAATTCACCCTAAGCAAGGCGGGAGTGCCACTAGCATGCAAGGGGTTACAGAGGATTGAGAACAAGAGTAAAGAGGCGTGTTTGAGGAAAGGATACAGGGAAGGACGGGGAACAAGATCAGGGTGTCAGATGTTGATTGACATTACACTTGAATATTTGAAGATTATAGTCATCGAGGAAGGGAGTAAGAGGAAGGGAGTTGCAAGAGAAGAAGAGACGGTTACATTTAACCATTTTGACAGTGAAAGGGTGGGACCAAGATGTCAGCCTGGTAGCTCGCTTAAATTCATCTGGGAACCAGTGAAAGTAGCTTGTCAGAACAGTTGCCGTGAAAATACTTGTAGAAGAGACAGAGGGAAGCCACGACACGTCTGTAGGAAAGGGATTATACACTAGATGCCAGATGAAGACCTATCATATTGCATATTCATCTCTGGATTTTGTCGAAAAAAGTGGAAAAAACAAACAGTTTGCAAGTGATTGCATGTACATTTTATTTCATTGTATGTTCTTCAGAATGGCTAGAAGAATATAATGTCCTTTTTGTCAAACAACCACAGTAAATAAAAGTCGAGCATATTTATTTTTAAAGCAATATCTTCAACTTAAGAAGGACAATATAGTAATGAAAAAGATTGATTGCAAGAAGTTTACAATGATTGGATTATTGTTACAAGGACTATTTTGTATTGAATGGGAGTCAGGTATAAACTTTAGGAGGATTTGTCTTTCTTGATCTGATACTGATTTACTCATGTTATCACTAATTCATGTGTTGTTCTCTGTAATCTAAATTACAAAGCAGACCAAATTACATGTTTTTGGTATGTTGTTCTATGCTTTGATCTAAGGTAGAATATAACAATCACTATAAAAGTGATTGAACCCTAGCAGTTTTGATTATATCTTATAAGCGTGATTCCATATTCTCTTGTAGTGGATCAAAGTTTGTTTTGGTCTGTAGCTGATCCCATTTCTTTTAAGATTTAAGTTGATCTGTACTTTGGATTAGAAGGTCAACCAAATCAGAATGCATTCCTTACAGTTGGGGTTTCAGTTTTGTGATCAGTGATTGGAGGCACTGCTTTACAAAGAAGCCTTCTTTTGTTAATAAGGTCAAGTGAAACAAAATCCTCTCAGTGGATCCAGGTTCCCTGAGGTAATCAGTTATTCAATAGAAGGAATTTCTCCCATGATTGGATACATAGTATGACAGAAGCAGTGGATTCTTATAGGTCAACTCTTCATGTAGTTTGAAATAAACCAACTGTTTAGCAAACATTCTTACAGTTCATACTGAACAGGAATTAAATTATAATTTACTTACATGTGAAATCTTTATTCTTGCTGATTAGATTTTATACAGTGTTTCTGTTATTTTTATTCAGATAAAGACAAGACTTTTAAAAGTTTAATAAGCATTTGCAGAAAAACTAATTTCTGAAGGCAAGTAATGACTGTTCTTTGTTGAAACAAACTCAAGTTTTCATCATTTTTATAACTTGAAAGAGGAAAAACCTGATTGGATTCCTCTTGTTCTTCTATGTACAACATCCCTTCAGGAAGCTGGTGATCATGGTTCTCCACAATTTCCTGTCCTTTGTGCCTCTTAATAAATTTTATTTTTTTCCTACCTCTCCTAAACCAGTGGAGGACAGGTGTGTGCTGGATGCTTGCATACCAGACAATTGTGTCCTTGGATTATTGCATACCTCTAATAATTTTTTGAAGTTATAATTTTTTTTTTTTTTGAAGAGATGTTTAATATAGAAATTTGCACACACCAATACCTTTAATTACTCTAAACAAGCAGAAAGGCAGTTACCATAAATAAAAAAAGAGAAAAATTTATTTTTTAAAGCAAGAGATATTTAAGCTAGCAGTTTCAGCCCATTTCAGCAGTGTGTGCCACAAACATCTAATAGATTCTGGATTTTATAGATTATATTTTTGTTTGGAACCAGTGGCTAAGTTCCGAAAATCAAAAACTGGTGGAAAAATATTTGTGGACAAGGAAAATTACAGCTACCGTTTATCATTAAAAAAATGGCAAAGAAAAAAAACATTCTGATGATGTGTAGAGTGATCGTGTAACACTGTTAATCTGTCATTGCATTTTAAACAAAAATAAACTTAATTATTTTTTTTTAATTTATTACTTTTTTAAAAATTTATGATTACTACCTATACTTTTTTCAAAATTTATGCTAATTGCCTTTAAAAGCTTTAAAAAAATTACAATTATCCAAGGATACATTTGTCTAGGGATGCAAATGTCTGGGATGCAAATGTCCAGTACACAACTGTCCTAGAACTATTCTAAATCCTGTTCTGCCATCCATTTACACAAGCTTCTTAGGTAGGTTATGTTTAGTTTTTCTCTCTCCCTCTTGCTTTCAATCTGTTATGTGAGTGTCAAATTTTCCAAGCCCTCTTTCCTCAGTATGTGCCCTAGAAATTTCAACTCTTTCTGATGTTAAGTGTAAGTGTCCTTTTTGTTTCCATTTTTCTCTAAAAATCTATTATCGCTCACATGTTCAGTCCATGGTATTCTCAGTATTTTTCTGTAGAATCACATTTCTATTGCCTCAACCACTCGGTATTCGTTTCTTCATTTCTAATGAAAGTTTTCTGTTTCTTAATACTTTACTTAGCTTGTGGAAGGCATCTTTTGCTATCCTAATGTGCCTTTGGATTTCAGTGTCACATTTTCCGTCCTATGTTAAAACACCTCCCAGGTATCTAAATTCTTGTAATTGTTTGATTTTCCAAATTTAAAAAAAAATAATACAGATTTTTGTGACCATTTTCTCAAATGTATGTATTATCATTTGATGATATGTAAGATCTCCTTTTTTCTCCAAAATATCTCAAAAAATATCCTGATTTATATCTTCAAAATTGAGGGATCTGGGAGATGTTTTATCCAAATGTTGTAGATGACCACTACTTGTACCTATCCAAAATCTATGATGTTGCCATATTAAATTTAAAGAGGAGGCTGGTGTTTTATATACTATCAAATATCAATCCTTTCAGAAGAAACTGTAACATGAAAATCAGAAAAAGAATAATCTATTACTGTAGATTAAATGAAGAATTTTCCTACAGAACAATAGCCGAGCATTGGTTTCTGAATTTTGTGACATATTAATTATGAGTTCAATCCCTGGGCTGGGCAGTGCATACTTGGACAAATCATGGTGAGTGATAACTGAGCAGTACTAAAAATAAGAACTAGACACCCCTAGACATAACAAGTGGAATGAGAACAGTCTATATCCTGTAGATTGAATAAAGGTTTTTTGGGGGGGGGGGGGAATTACCTATAGGTTACCCAGATTGATATACCCCTGATGAAGGCTGGATGATACAACAGCTGAAACAACAATAAAGATAAGGACAATAGTCCTATTGTAAATAGTGTAAATAATAAAGAATTCAGTTCAAAATTCCTTGATGGTTATCTGTACTGACAGACACCTGAACAAGGCTGGAGGCTACAATGGTTAAAATGTTGCGATATTTTTAAAAATTAGTTTTCACTCTACAAAGTCCAAGAGGCACTGAAGGATTTTTGTTTTGTGACTAGGAAGAACCTTAAACTTGAACAAGATTGTTTAGTCAGGAAAGCATCCTCTTGGGATTCAATTCCACAAAGTAGCAGTTCATGGCAAGAAGGGGTTCAAAGGAACTTCAGTCGGTTATGTTCCATGCATGATACACGCAATCATGTATCTTTCGATATTTCCTGCAGTAGGTTGCCATTTCTTTCTGTGGTAGACCAGTTGCAATCCAAGGCTATAGAACACGGTCTGTTCTGCTATTTACCCGTAGCTGTGGGGGAGAATAAGAGGATTCATACCTTTTCCAAGGGTATTAGCACATAAATGAATGTAATGGATTCGGCTGGAATTCAAACCCGGCTCTCTGATTCCTCAATCCGAGCCACTGTCCATTACTCCACCATGCCTCCACAAGTGGGACTTACTTCTCACTAGTAGAATATGAAGGGAAGGAGGGTGGTTCACCTCAGTGGTGGGTCTTGGCTAGGAGGATTATAGTTGGAGGTACTAAGGAATGTATTTTGTCAGAACATTTTTCATGGAAATAGCGGTAGAGTAGTGAGAGGCTTGCAAAGTTTCATCTGCATTAAAGGGATTGCAGGGTGTAAAATAATTCACCACCTATAAGGCAGCATAGATGCGTTTGAACTCTAACAAGACTGGACAGTGTAGACTGGGCACCCCTAGCCCATATATGGCACCCCTAGCCCATATATGGCAGCAGTACTCCATTTTTGACCTGATCTGATTCTTGTAAAGATAAGTCATAGCAGGAGGAGTCAGTTACTTACTGGTATGGTACAGAGAACCAACCATTTTTCCAGCATCTTTAGCAAGAGATTGCGTATGAGTTTCACTTGAGATTTAGGGTGAGCTTCAATCCCAATAGGCATTCAAGGCAAGGGAGCTCCTTCAGAAAACACCCATTCATTGCAATAGACAAACATCCAGAGTCTGTGCAGTGACGATGGAATGTTACTAAGATCTAAAATGTGGACTGGTTCTCATACAATCACCAAAGTCGGGTGACCGCTTGGGAATATCAAATGTTGTAAGCTTGGATATGTAGGTGGAGTAATGGCTAATGAATCAGAAAATGGAAATTGGAGAGCCAAGTTCCAATTCCGTCACGTTCGTTACATTTACTTACATGCAAATACCTTTGGGAAAGGCATGAATCCACCTCTTCTCCACCAAGCTATGGGTTAATTAGTATGACTTGTATCAGTAAATCATGATTATCTCCCAAAATTCTTACAATCTAAAAATATTTTCTGGCTTTATGTAATCTGCAAGAGGTCGATAAGCCATAAAAACAAATCAATCAATCAGTATAAATAATGTGAATATCAAATAGAGTAATTTAAAATTTCAGATGTCATTAAATATAAAAATATTATTTATATCCAGTCAATGATAGTAAAGTTGAAGTATCATGAATTTGAACCACTTTACCATGCTTCCAGTCACTATTGTGTCAGTTACAATAAAATAAAACTATTAATTTGCTTGTTAGAGAGAGATAAAAAATAGTTATTTAGACTTGATCTTCTTTTTCAGTGTTGAAAGTCGATCAGCTAGTATAAAATTGCATTTTAAAAGTTTAACTTGGTTGGCTGGTCATTGAAGCCATTTTATCAACAAAAACAATGAAAAGACATTTTCTGCGCCTTCCCTTGTCACACCTTTCATGATGGCAGAAGATTTTGATACATACAATAAGGTGTGTCTCACTATTGCACAAACAACAATGTCTGATTTTTTTTCAATGGAGACTTGACAAGGATCTCACTTTCTGTGCGTGCATATGCGAATAAGGTTCATGACTACTCTTACCATCTTCACATCTCTTGTCATTTATCTTGCAAGATTTTTGCTATCAAAGGCTTCAGTACATTTCCTCTTTTGAAAATGTACCGATGAAAATGTTTGGTGCCCTTCTGTCTGGACACAACTTTGATGTCTATAGAGAAAGAGAGAGAGAGAAAAAGCTTGCAAAATGGCTTCCAGTGTTTGAATTATATTTTCTGAGCTAAAACAGTTACTGTTGTTCATAAGCAAATGAAGATTTTGGCTTGCTGTTTACCTTTTTAAGCAGCAGAACAAAATAATGGTAGATGCAAGAAGTCTATAAAATATGCTGAAGTCTTGTTTGAGAGTGCCACAGTTTTGTTTCAACTGACTGAACTTTCCTAGAATTGTCAGATATGACTCAATTATCTGAGAAAGTTAACTGCCCATGACTGGGGAGTATTTATGTTAAGAGTATTTATGAAGTTGTCTCAATATAAAATAGGGAGAAATGGTGGATAAGTAATTGCTCATCTGGGATGGCTGACCTGCTTTAAAAATAAGGGTTTGTAATCCTGTCTTTTTACCTGGGCTTGAAAAGTGTCCACTGCTGATGGTGAGAAATACACAAGCTGTAGAATACGTTCATATGTTTTTGACATAAATGTTTAGAGTTAATTGTTTTTACATGCATTGACAGGAACAGGCATAACGCTTTGATTGCAAGGAAATGAGCACAGTAAAAAAAACTTTGTCCTTACATTATAAATATTATCATTATTATAAAATGTTTCTCATTTCCTTCCAACCTACACATTCCTCATATTTGTGTATATCAAATGCAAGTGCTGGTATGATTAAATTATTTCCTTCAACACTCACACACGGGTGTCTATTTGGTATGGCACACTTATTATTTTTCAAATAGTTTTCTTCAAAGCATGATTATTTTGTTCCCTTAAAATCATATAAAAATTCTTGACAGAACATTTCTTTTTCTTTTTTCTTTAATCATTTCACCCCAAGCAAGGCAATAAAGCCACTAAGATGCAAATGGTTCCTGGGAGTGAAAGAGAATGAGAAGACTTTAGTGAAGAGAAAGAACAATTTCAACCTGTATGCTTATTTTATCATTTGAAAAATTTTCACTGGCATAATGATTCCTAATGGTATTTGTATCTGGTCAAAATGTATAGTAGCCATGTTTGCATCTTTACAATTTGTATAGATTCCATGATTGTGTCACTATTTTTTTTAATTATGCCAGTTCTTGGTGAAAATGATTTCTAATTTTCTACTGAGAAAACAGAATTTTAAAATCTCTTCAACTATGGAGAATGATTCTTTTTTAGAAATTTAAACAGACATACATGTTGACTTAGATTTTGTATGATTCTGAGGTGAAGTATTTTCATTATTACATGGTTCTCTCCTTTTTCTTTATTTTTTTTATTGTTTTTTTTTTCACATTTTCCCCACATTATATTTGTTTTTATTTACATTCTTACTTATAAACAACCAAAAAATGAATTGTTTACAAAACATAGATACAACCTAGAAAAAAGACGGTGTCATTTTCAGACATTTTTTCATAAACAATTAAAAATTTATAAAAGTATTCATGACAATATTTGTTTAAACTCTCTTCAGAAAATTTTAACAGCAAACTTAGGCTGCATAACAGTATATGCTCTAAGTGATAAATGAGTTTACATTGTGAAATTGGTCACCCTCCCCCCCCCCCCAAGTTACTAAGTCACTGAATGGAAGTGTACAAAATTCCAGTCCTACTAAAATGTCCAGTCCAAACTCCAACTAAACAAGCACAAAAGTCCAATGCTGGTCAACAGGTCAAGCACAATTTCCTCTGTGTCAAGAAGCATAAAAGTATCACGTAAAAGTAGTTTTTCTCTAGTTGAAAGTGGCCGTCTTGAAATGCTTTATCAATCGTCAGTGCTAGGTGTCTTATTCTTAATTCCTTATTCTCTGGGAAATTGGTTTAATTCTCATCGAGTGATGATTGCCCTAGCCTTATACCAGACTAAGCTTCAATAACTAAAAGTAAACTTGACAAATTTTATAATGAAAATATTTTTATGAAACTAATTCCTCAGTTAAAAATTTGACAAGAATAAAAACAAGATATTTTGCAGACTTTCTGATCCAGAAAGATAAAAGGGGAGGTTAATGACAAATGTGAAAGAATAAACAAACCCAAGTGAAGAGAAAAGTATAAGAATTAGTTCACTACTCAAATATATATCTGAAAAAAAAAAAAAATCAATAATTGATTATATGTAAATTTTCTTTTCGAGATTGTCCTGCTCGAGAACTGATTGATTATCATATAAATTCAATTAATTTTTACAAAAGATCTTGTCAGAGAAAATTATAATTCCAAGGGAGATAATCTGCATTATAGTTTTTTTTTTTTTAAATATCTACTGGAAATAAAATCATGTTGAACATTTAACTTTTGAAAACATTTGTATAAAAGGTATGCTAGAGAAAAGTCATTTTCTCTTGTAACCATAAATTTCTAAAGAATGCTTTACTTTTACTGTATACCTGAAATACTTAATCAGAAAGATTTAGTTTTGGCAAAGGCTCAGGTGTTATCTATACTGGGCTTCTTTTTCTCAAAAGTGACTGAGTCTATTTTGACAAGATTAGATTAACTTCTGCATCAGTGCCATGGTTGCTATGAACAGTTATTTAATCAATTTCACCAATCTTTCAGGACAAAGCTTGTTGTTGTTATTTTGTGAACTTTAAATCAGTGTTGATATTATGATTTCTTGTATGACAAAGCTTACAAAAGCCCAGCAGACACTTGGTCTTCAGAAAATAGGATTTGCAGAAAGCAAATAAGAAAGAAAGATAAACAAAAAGGAAATTAAATTATTCCTGAGATAGAATTAAAGAGAAAATTTTGGTAATTTTGTAAAATTAAAGAACCTGAATTGGGAGGCTTATTTACAATTATCTCGTTAAATTCTTTATAAATTTGTGTTTGCCAGAAGTTAATGTTAAATTGAAACTGAATGAAGCAAGTAAAATTTGAATGAAATGCGAATTGACCTGCGGAATTTGGAATCTCTGCTAGAAATTATGAAAACAGAAAATTGTATATTTCTTTTCTTTTACCAGTTTTATATAGGTTTCTTTTTAAGTTTTTGAAAGATCATTGTCATTATTTGAATAATCTATGTCACTGCCTTCTGCCATTTCTTGATCTTTTAAATATAAAGGTCGATAAGTCATAAAAAACTAATCAGTCAATCAATTGCATCATCCATCATTGTTGCCATGTCTGAAACTCATTACCAAACTCTACTGTGCTCACGTTCATTACTTTGTTTCTATAATTGTTTAGCAAGTGCTGATTACGGTCAGTAAGTGTAATTTTTTTTCCACATAGAGGAATTCATTGACACACCTCTGCTTTATATGTACTTGTAAGACTGAATAACAGTCTGGCAAGATGTTATCTAACATTTCATCTGTTATTGCAATTTATCCAAAACATATTTAATCAAATTCCATTTTTACTTTAAAAGAGAAAAAAAAGATGATTCTCAGAGGTTAGCAATCAATTATGGTAAAAACATAAGAATAATATTTTAAAAATTACTTTTTTATGTTGATATATATACACACACATGAGAATCTACTGAAGTGTTTGTGTGCAAATATATGTATATATATATATATGCACACAAACACTTCAGCATACAGGTAGTCCATTATGTGTGTGTGTATATATATATATATATATATATATATATATATATGAACACTGAAGTCAACAGTCTGTTTCATGCTAGACACAATCATCAGGCTGCCTGACAATTGTGTCTAGCACGAAACAGCCTGTCGCCTCTGAGTTTTGACTTCAATGTTCACTTTTATATTTATATTTACATACGCTCTCTCTCTCTCTCTCTCTCTGATATTGAGCACTTTATCCCATAAATATAGCACACTTTAAAACTATATTTCTTTACACAGGTCTTGTGGTCAGAATGCAAACCTTCTAACGACTTGGACATGTGCCCATATCTGATAACAATAGTCTGTATGTAAATAGTATAAATGATAACTCTTGATTCCAGAAATTCAGATAGAAATTAATAGAACTTGTTTAAAGTAATCCTTCCAACCTAAACGCTTGACACACAGACCCAATTTTCACCATTGATACAATTAATGTATATTGTTACAAAAGTTGCAATTACTCTCAACATACATATATATATATATATATATATATATATATATATATATATATATATAAACAAATATCTATTTGCTTACTTCATGGAATATTGTGGAATCAGACAATATTCTTTGGCAATTCCTATATTATCTGATGATATGTATCTACTGACTCTTTTAAAATGAATTACAATCACTTACCATGACAAATAATGTAACATTTTTTGTTTTGTAAAATTTCAGCGTAACACAACAAAGTAAATTACATCTTGTTTTAAAACTTGTGATTGTTAGAAAAATTACTGAATTGATTTCTAAGGTACTATTCCGATATAAAAGATTTAATATCTTTTAATCTTGAGCCAGAAGTCTACAGATCTTGATTTCAAGTTGAACAATCCAAATGCTCAAAAAAAGATGCCTTCCATGTTTTCTTTATCTTATTTTTCTCTCCTCTTCTGAACCATATCTATTATGTTAAAATGGATTGGTCAAAATAAAATCAACTAAAATCAGTTAAGCTTGCTTTTTTTTCAGTTGGACATTTCTATTTTTGTGTTAAGTTAGTGTTTGAGCACATCTAAAAGCCAGGATTTTAAATATTGATTTTTATGGCTCTTATCAATTGAAAGATTTTATTGGACTAATGTCTATTTTGTACTCATTTCAATCTAGGAAATAGAAACTGAGATTAATAATCATCTTCAAAATTATTTTAACCCAAGTAATGCCAGGCATCCTTGCTGGTGCATCTGTAAATACCATCTGTGTACTGGATCCTTGATGGGAATATGAGATGTGGAGATTTCACAATGACAGACATTTAGACTTCCTTCAAGTCAGAAAATAAATGATGGACCTTCCTAAACCTTTGAGAGAGCTTAGAAATTCTATACATTAAACAAAAAGATTTTTATTGCTAAATTTTTTATTGCACTTTTTTTTTCTACCTGTTTCTAAAAAAGGATAATATAATCATTTGACTTTGTGTTTTCCCTTTTTTGGTTCTCAGCTATCTTTGAAAATTCTCCTGCACTGGCAGAGTTAAGATGTACCATTCCAAGAGATCTGCTTTGTTTTATTTTTTGGAAAGTTTCTGCCCAAACATCAAATACAAATCCATGATATTCTATTGATAGGATTCCTTTGTCTGAAGAAAATGGATTAATTGATCTCGGGAAGCAATTGAGTTAGGTTTTGGAGTAGAAGGGAGAAATGAATAAAAGAAATGGTAATATTATTCAACCAGCATTCACCAAACTAGTAAAAAGATAGAAAAAGGAAGAATAATCAAAATAAAACAGACAATAAAACATCAATCTTTGTGATGTGTGTGTGTGTGTGTGCGCATATATATATATATATATGTTCTATTTTTTCACTTCTTTATTTGGTTATTGTTTTTCTTCATCTAGTTTTTGTATTGAACATTTATGTATGAAGAAAGAGAAATAGTCAAAGTATTGTTTTTAGTTAATCTTGTGAATAGGTTTCTGTGAATGTTTGGTCAGTAGAAAACACTGAGACAGAAAAAATGTTGATTCTGAAAAATAAGAAAACAATCAAATAATTCTTGATCCTTACATCCATTTATAAAATATGGAAATTGTGAAAGTTAAAAGTAAATATGGAGAAAATTCAACTTTACTTTTTGGAGTTACCAAAGAATTTGTCATTGAAAAATGAAATCAGAAATAGTAAATAGAATATAAACTTGCATAACTATAGATTTTACAAGTATACTATATTATAGACAGTTGTGGAAAGAGCCAGTTACCTTCCTTACTATGATGAATGGACTGATCCATTCATGATAAGTAGTCCTGGGTAATTGTCTAGGAGGGAGAAGATAATGTTCTTGCAGTGACTTGTGTAGCTGAGTATTGAATAATATTATCACAACTGACTGTCGAGTTGAGTCTTGTCTTTCCAGATCCCACATCACAACACAGACTTAGAAGCACATGGCACGCATACAAAATATTAGTAAATACATTTATACAATGATGCTTCAAAAACAGCAATAGTGACCCCAACAAAGTTTTTATCAGATTTTAGCCAAATGTCAGGTATGTTTTCAATCCCAGGCTGTCATTATCACTAATTCAGTTTACCCCAGCAATATGTCATGATATCACCAAGCTTTGTTGATATTTTTTTTCTGAATATCTTCTGTTGTTGACAAGTTTCGTCAGGTGTTTCAAGGTCAAGTTGGCAATAAAATCCCAGCATCCAACTCTTATAGGAAATATATTGTTTACCCAGCAATTTCTTTATGCATTTCTGTCACAGATCTTCATATTTTTCCAGCCTATGTGCTCGTTCTATATTTTCTTGAAAAGGGAAAAAATTCAGCATGGTTGGCAAGTGTGATCTCAGAGGGAAAAAGGTGACATACAATACCAAATCTACTTCAACACATGCAACCATGGAGATTTGTACATTTATGTAAAAGTAGCTGATGAAATATTTCCTTTCATGAATTGTTTTGTCACTGCTATGCTATGAGAAATAACTGACATGATAATTGACCAACTGAAAAAACAATTCTCACATCACTACCACACTTACAAAAAGGCTTGAAGCAGTACTAATAAAACAAAAATAACTATCAATAAATAAAAACTATTATGACTTAACCCTCCCCACACATCCTTAATTGTAGATAAAAAAAAAGAACACATCACAATATTCATTAGTTTTGACTTTAGATCCTAAAATGTTTTTTTCTATGTGCTTTCATCGCATACTTCTAACAACTTATTTTAAAATAAAACATTATAGTTTTGTAAGATTTCGAAATCTTACAAAACTCACCAATTCTCCTTACCTTCCCTGATGATGACTTCAGAAAATCAAAAGTTTGAACCATATTTTCTGTACTTTTCTTCCAAAATGAACTTTTCTGACCAAATTTCCTCCCACTATATTGGAATCAAATAGGGATTAAAATCCGACAAAATGATAAAATAAGAAACAAATAGAAAATTTTTATAAATTTTCCATGTTTTATTTCCCCCAAATTCTGATGAAGCTAAAATAAAATTGAAACATTTTAAATTTATAAATGTTTCCTATTTTTTCTTATTCTATCATACATATATAATATATATATATATATATATATATATATATATATATATATATATATATATATATAATAATTTATTTAAAAATTATAACTTAAGTATGTTATAACATCACTACAAAAATAGCTATTTTGTTTCAACACCTCTGGTGTCTTGTCAAGTGATGGTGTTGACTGTTAAATAAAAAGTTTTAAAGAGATAAAAACCAACCACTACCCCCACTAGGTGGAATATTTTTTACGTTAGATGTAATGGCCAATCAAATTACAAGTATATGATAATTCAAATGACGCGACAACGGACCTTAGATACAATTTATTAATGCTTTAAAATTAATATTAAGATTAGATAGGAAATCATGATAACTAATTAATCTCCAATTTATTATGTAATTACAAATAAAAGTTATGAATATTAAACTCTAAATATAACCATGCATTAAGTTTAGAAACTTACAAAATTATTCAAAGCAAAATACGGTGAAAATATGACTAAAGTTTCATGCATTGTTCTTAATCATATGTTAAGTTTTCCGTCCGGATCTGAGCGAAAGTAAGAGGTGCAAGATATGGCTACGAAATTAGTTACATTGACAGGGTTGTGATTAGAGATTTAGTGGACGAGAGAGAAATGTTTATTGGTGACAAGACAAACATCACGTCATAATGCACAAACGTAAATATGATTAAATATATGAGCATGCAAATATACGGACAACAAATAAAGAGACTCATCAAGATTCAATCATCCAAATAACTACAGTGACAATGCAAATTACCCATCAAAATTGCACAAACATAAGAAATCAATATACTAATATATAAACATGTGCGCACACACACACACACACACACGCATATATATATATATATATATATATATATAAAGACATATATCCACATACATATATAAACATACATATACAAAACATAAAAATACATACATATATATAAATAAATAAATTCTTTTTATCAGGTAAATTCAGAATTATGAAATAGAAAGACGTATGTTAGGCTATAAAAAACATAAAATAAAGATAAATATACATATAAATACACATTATTACAATATATATATATATATATACACACACACACACACATATATGAAAATAATATTTTTGATAATTAGTAGGGATAATTCCAAAGAGGATATAAATCCAAAGAGAGCTCAATGTAAGAACAGAGCAAATAATAATAATAATGTTGTGTTGTAAAATCTTTTGGTCTGGATAGATTGGATTTGACACTGTGAAATAAATTATGACCAATGGATTTCTAAGGACTCTGTTTTCATTATATATATATATATATATATATATATATATATATATATATATATATATATTATGGAAAAAAAACTTATAAAGGAGGAAACATTCACATGAAAACTTTTCCTTTTTTTCATAGATTTTTTTTCCTTAAAATTTTTCTTGCCATATAAAAAATTATATATTGTTTTCCCATATATATATATATATATATATATATATATATATATATATTATGGAAAAAAAACTTATAAAGGAGGAAACATTCACATGAAAACTTTTCCTTTTTTTCATAGATTTTTTTTCCTTAAAATTTTTCTTGCCATATAAAAAATTATATATTGTTTTCCCATATATATATATATATATATATATATATATATATATATATAGTGTTGAATATCAAAGACAACATCGTCCTGCATATTCTCTTTTGAATTTTCTCATGTTTTCTAATGAGACTTTTTATTTGAAACTGATATCGGAATAAATATTGTCCGTAAGATAACTGAGTACTTTCGAACATCATTGTTCATCTTCAGGGTCAAAATTTTTAACAATCTCTTATATATATGTAGAGTCAAATTTTTTAAAACATTTGCATTTTTAAAAGAAAAGTTGGTGCCAAATTATATATATATATAATGTGTGTGTGTGGTTGTATAATTTTTCTGAATGTTTCAAAATGTTCTTGATTTTCCTCATCAAAAAATATCCTATCTGTGCATTTTATATTCTGAATGTCAGAAATTATTAAATAAACAAAATATAATTTTTGATATTTTAAGACTTGAACAAAAATATTTAAATACTTTGAGGTGATTTTACTTCAATAAAGTGTTTGTTAAAATATTTAACTCTAGAAAAATATGAAATGAACTTTGTTGTGTTGTACATTTAACTTTGTGGTATTCTGATTTAATTAGTTTGCAGTTAGATCTAAGAGGATCTTAGTATATATGCAATGATTGTTTTAGATCTTAATGTTTTGGTGAAATATTAGACAACAGGAAATGAATGTTTCTATTGCTTTGATGATACTTATGATTGTTTTTCTCAAAAATTAATCTTAGATTTTCAGCTGAGATGTTCAACGATTTGGAAAATCAGTAATTTAAAAATAGAATTATTAGTTTTCCTCAACATATCATAGCTGATAGAAATACATTGTCTAATAATGATAACTTTATGAATTCAGAATTAACAACTAGAGTCCCATATGGCTGGTTTCAGAAACTCTGTATTTGAAATATAAAAGTTTAGATTTTGATACTCACTGATTTTTTTTCTCTCTTCTCAGTGAGAGGGTCGTAGTTGTGGTGAAATGCGGTAGAAAAATGCTAATTCATAACAATTCATTACAGTACAAAGTCACTTGTAAGAAAGAAAAAAATATAAATAAATTCTAAACAATTTTTTTTTTAAATTTAAAAGCAATCTTGACTTTTTCAAGCTTATAGTGAGAAAAGAAAAAAAAAACAATTCACGTTTAGAAATAAAATGGTTGTGACTGATTTCAGAAACTTGAATTTAAAATATAAAAAAAATTAGACTTTTACATCCTTTTTTTTTTCTCTCACCTCTAGACCGAGTGAGAGTGGTGGTGATGAGCTAGACAAATGTAACTTTATAACAATTCATTCTGGTTCACAAGACATACTGAAAACAAGAGAGTGCAACACACAGTGAACAACCTACCTAGAGAGCTTGTGTCAATGGTTGGCAGAACAGGGATTAGGAGAGATAGCAACAAAGACAAGGCCTGCTAAGAGGTACAAAGTACAGGAAGCGCTATGATTGCTCATGTCCTAAATGAACACTGCCTATAGAAGAACATTCCTGTGTGTACAGATTGCTGAACAATTTCACAAGCAGTCTCAATTCTTTAGATCACTTGAGACAATGTTTCGTTTTTCTAGACACATATTGAATAAAATATGCTGAAAGTGTTGAATAATTTGACACACAGAAGAAAATCTAGGTGAATTGTCTGACATCAGTATTGTGTGATTTGTATTTAGACTTTAATCAATCCTTTTACTCATCAGAAAAGTAAAGTGTTTGTTTCGTTGTACTTCAAAAGTATGTGTTTTGATTTCTGTCTTACTTTCCATTCTCTGTTTTTTTTTTAATAATCTAAGAAAATCTTTGAAAAACTGAAAAGAAATATGACATCTATAGGACTGCCAGAATAAAAAAAAAAAAAAAAAAGGATAAAAAATATTAGATAGCTTCTGTGTATCCAACAGACACACACACACACAATGTATTATCATATGTGCTGTGACATTGTGAACTTCGGCAAGATACAATATAAGTTTCATTTGCTCTATAGATTGAATTGCGAGACTGTCACTGTAAACAATGGAAGAAAGGTTATTAAGTTAGGATGATCTGCATTAGAAGAAGATAGGAAAATGTTGTTGAGGAGACAATATAATTGTAAGAAAAAGAAAATTTAGAAATAAACAGGTTGAAGACATTGGGATAGATAGAGAGAGAGAGATAATAATAATAATAATAATAATAATAATAATAATAATAATAAAATGCCTGAAAGGTATTGTGACTGATGATGTACATGAAACTGGATTGGTGGGATTATAGTGATTGACAGAGACAAAAAAATAAGGCAGAAGTGATTCTCTGTTAAACTACAAAGATATGAAAAAAGTAACTAAATGAGAAAGTATGAAGTATTTTGATGACGTGAATAAACTTTAGACATTTTTTTTTGTTTGGCAAGGGAGTGAATGAAACATTTGAAAAAAAAAATCTGATGGATTTGATCCAAAAGTAAAAGGAGAAAATTAGAATAAATCCAAGCAGGAGAAACAGAATTTATAATCACGCTTTCAATTTAAAGTGACAGCAGCCATTTTCTTTTTTTTTTCATACATTTTTGTTCTTCAACTTCAGTGCCAGAAATTTTATCAAGAGATTATGTTTTGTTTGCCTCTTCTCATAAAACCTCAAATTTTCAATAAAATTCTGAGAAGTTGTGTTGGGAGTTGGGGTATGACTATAAAAAAATTCTTGGCTCACCCAAAAAAGCCTTTCGAAAAAAAATTGGGGGGGTCAGATTTTTTTTAGCACACAAGTCTACATTTTAAAATTTGTTTTCAGCATTAAGGGAAATTCTAAATAAAAACTTTGGCAGTAGTCTGTTGAAGACACTTTTATGACAGAAAAAGGACAGGTTTCCTAGCCAATAATAAGTCTTTTATATTTATGTGATATTTCACTTTAATGAATATTTCACATAGTGAATTTAGAAATCTTAAAAAAAATATTTTGTTTTTTTTTCTTAGCAAAGCAGTTTCAGTTTTATCTCTCTTTGGTTTTGTAACTTCATTTATTTGTTTACATATAAATACACATTATTTCATTATTATATATATATATATATATATATAACATTTTTATGTTTATACATTCTTTTCTATAGATACAAATATTTAAGTAAATGCTCTGTTTATAATAAACAGTATTAACAACATTTACTTTCTGAGAAATATATGAGTCCCATATGGCTGGTTTTAGAAACTCTGTATTTGAAATATAAAATCTTTATCTACAGTTTGTGAATTCAGTTTTCCTTATCCTACACTAGCTGCCATACAAGGCTAGAGATGCCAATCTCTTCTTCGATTTAACCCATATCTAGAGTGGGGAAGGAATCCCTGCTTTCCCTAAGGACAGCAATTCATAGTGAACAGACTAAACCAGTATTTGAACTTTGGCTCTCTAATTTCACTTTCTGCATGCAAATAAAAACAAAAAAAAATCAACATTAGACATTTGGTTGTATAAATTTATAGAAAATTCCTGAGAAATGTTACTGAAGCTGATAATTATTAAAAATATAATTTATTTTAACTGTTATATATTGAGAATGTGTGACTTGTACATGTAGTTGCTTTGTTTATTATCTGTCTATATCTCTGAGATGAGGTATTACGATTTCTTGCATTATTTACATTATTCAAACTGTTATCCTCATCTTCATTGCCATATTCTTCGGACAAAATAAAGGGTTCAGTTTGAAATTCCAATCACCTGAAGAAGGCCGGAGCATACAACAGCCAAAACGTTGTGAATATGAAGATGAGGATGACAGTCCGAATAATGTAAATAATGCTTTGTTTCTTATTTAATATTATATTGATTGCTTTAAATTTATTAGGTTCTTTCTTTACTAAATAATAAATTTTATTAGGTTCTTTCTTTAATAAATAACCTTTTATTAGATTTGTATAGTGTAACTCTTAAGTTTTGGTAAAACATCCCAAGAGGAAGAAACTTGTGCCACAACCACTGTAGCATCTAAGAATATTTCCTTATCTATGCTTGGAAAAGAGGATGGAAAATTGGGAATAGATGCAGAGCAGGATTTTTCATTTCTATGAATCAAATTTGTTTCTCTTATGCCAAAATACACTCCTCTTTGTTTAGCTAGATGAGGGAATGCTGAAAAGTTCTCAGCTTAGCCTATATCCCCAAATCTGGTGAAATGATCAAGCATATTTCAAACCCCTTCTTGCTTAAGGTGATAACTTTCCAGACCCCTTTATATTAACAGAATTTCCTCTCTACTGTCCCTATTAAAATCATATGAACATACTTGATTTTATAACCAGTTAGCCTTCATTTCACTAAGCCTAACTTTTGACCCCATCAACAAATACAAAGAAAGATTTCTGCCAAAATCAAGTTTTTTTTTTCTTTCTTCTGCCTAAGAGACTTAAGTAAGTAGGTATCCATCAGCCTCCAGATAATATTGACTCTACTAGGTTAGCTATCCCTGTTGCAGACTCCTGCTCAAGCACATTTATGTTCCTTCAATATCTGTAGAGCCAAACTGACATAGCCATACTGAGCAGACCATAGTTTTAGTTTCTAGGATAGACATAAACAGGGACGCTGCTCGGCCTGGAGGCCTGGATCACAGTGTAGTATCTGTTCGCAGATCGCTCGCTTTGTCAGCCTTTTAGCTGAGAGCGTCATTTGATACTTACCTGGTGTAGGGATTTGTCCCTGTGCTGG
Organism: Acanthosepion esculentum; assembly: GCA_964036315.1. Lineage (NCBI taxonomy): Eukaryota > Metazoa > Mollusca > Cephalopoda > Sepiida > Sepiidae > Acanthosepion > Acanthosepion esculentum. Next base: position 118,324,638 of record OZ038488.1, on the reverse strand, counting down.
TAGTATCATGGCTACGACTAGCTTGGACCGGCTCCAGCCTGGACCAGCTATGACAAGCCAAGACTAGCTCTGACCAGCTTGGACAAGCTAAGACCAGCGGCCCGGGTGAAAACACTCGGGTCCCCACGTTAAAAACCGACCTTGTGTCACAACCTGACTCAGTTGGGGGTCAAGTAAATACCTAGTGACATAAACAGGAGTTAAACAAGAGACCGATACACATATAGCCTAAGTCATAGTGACTTGTAAATTTATTCTAGCACAGTTGTCAATGACTTGTGAACAGTTTTATCTACCAAATTTCACTCACAAAGTTTGGACCAACCCATGGTAAGGTTTTCAAGCAAGAGGCTTGTGTTAATCAGTTAAAATGTAGGAGATGCAATTCCTCTTTTTCTCACTTTTCTTTTCTGCTCATCAGCCAAATTGGTGAATTTCAGTTAATTTTGACTTTGTTTTTTGGCTTGTCTTAACAATCAACTAATTATGAAGACTGTATTTTAGTAAATATTTATTGTTGTTACAAGACATCCTGTCAATAATCCATTAACTAGATATCTATTGGTCTAGCCTAATGAATTTGATGGTCAATGGTATTCATCTCCGATCTGATACTAACTCAGTTATTGTGCCATGCATGATACATGCTTAGGTGATTATGTATCTTTTGATACATGACTGACAAGGCAGATTTTTTCCCGCAGTAGGTTGCCATTTCTTTCTGTGGTAGACCAGTTGCCATCCAAGGCTATAGAACCTGGCCTGTCCTTCTATTTACCCATAGCTGGGGGAGAAGAAGAGGATTCATACCTTTCCCAAGAGTATTAGCACATAAGTGAATGTAATGGATTCAACTGGAATTTGAACTTGGCTCACCGATTCCTCAATCTGCCTCCCATTCTCCGGATTCTAACTACTGCATATATTGCTTTAATGAAGCTTATGGAAGGAATCCAGTGATGTTATTTACAGTGTAAAGTCTTTCTTGCAAAATTAACCAGAAAGTTGATTGATTTGTTTTTATAGCTTATCAACCCTTTGCAGGTTATTTAAAGCCAGAACATAATTTGGAGTGTTAGAATTTTTTTTTTTTTTTTTTTTTTGGCAAGTGAATATTGCATTAGCAATTTCTCAAGAAAAACAATGTGTTTTTTATGATAAAAATCTTACTATTTAATCCACAGCTGGGGTAGGAGGTGGATTCATACCTTTTCCAAGGATATTTGCATATAAGTAAATGCATCAAACCCAAGTGGAATTTGAACTGGGGTCTGTAATTTTTCATTCCACGCAGCTATCCATTGCACCATATAGACATCCTTAAGAAAGAAAAATCTGAAGAATGTGTATTTCTTTAGATCTATTTTTATCTGGTCTTAAATAATCCACATGAGAAGTCAAAGTGAGAATAAATCATTTAGGGTTCATTTAAATTTTAATTATTGTATTTTAATCTAAAAACAAATTATTTGTATTTTAAAGTCAATGTTTTGTTTTTGTATTAAAAATGTTTCCACTATCTGGTGAAATAGTTATAAAGTTGATTTTAGAGTGAATAAAGGCTTTTGTCTGATGGGGCAAAAAATAAACACTGACTTCAAAGAAAAAATTTGCATGAATGTGGGGAAACTTTTGACTTGATGTAAGAATACTGTGGGGAGTTTTAAAAAATGGAAATGTTCAAAAGGAAGGTGAAAAAAGAAGACATGACAAGGTGTTTCTAAATGAGGAAATGTGTAGTTTAAAAAATGGAGAAAAGAGGAAGCACTGTTGGGGGTGTTGTAAAAATAGGGAATGTGTAAAGAGAAGGTGAAACGAAAACTGCTGTGAGGTATAACTAAAAGATGGAATGTATAAGAAGATGAAAAGTATATAGAAATGTTTCTGAGAGGTTAATGTTCAGGAAAGATGAACTGAAAAAATTGGGAAGATTTTTAAAAAAAAATGTATGTGTGGTTAAAATTTGAAAAGAAACATGTGATGGGTTGTCTATAAAAGAAGAAATGTACTTGTAAAAAATCTGAAAGTAGATGTCTATGTAGTAATGTGTTTTTTGTTTGCTTTTTTTTTTTTAAAAAGGAGTGAGGTGGAGATGGAGGTACTCTAAGATGTCATTAAATGGAGAAACATGGGTTGAAGATGAAGAATAGGGAAAATTCTGAAAGAGTGAATGGATATGATGGAATGTCTTTAAAAGAAGAAATGAAAAAAATCGAACTATTTTCAAATGTTTCTGAAAGATGTTTATAAAAGAAGGGGGAGAGTAAAAACGTACAATGGTGTGCAAAGAAAAGAAAGAATATGTGTGTGTGATGTAAATAAATAGCAAAGTGGTTTTGAAAAGGGCATGTACAGGAAAACTGAATAGGAAAATGCAGTGGGGTTCTTGTAAAAGCTGAAATCTAAGGAGATTAGGGTTGCTTCTAAAAGTGGATATGTGAATGGAAAGAGAATTGAGAGGTACTAAAAAGATTAAAAGAAAAATAACCTTTAGTTTCCAATTCTGTCATTTTGACTGGAAAATTTACACCAAGACAATAAAAACCTTCAAAAACTTCACTGTATCTTGAATCTAAATTTATATTTTGTGATTTTTAACATGATTGTTGAATTTCCATCCTCACCATTGTTTTTATTTTGCTTCTACACAGCATATGATGTTGATTGCTGGTAAGAAATTTATTTTCAGGTCATCTCTTGGGAATTAAGAAAATAAACTTGTCATTTGTTCTGATAGACTGTATCCATTACTTTTGCAGTTAACCTTGCTCTTCTGAGCAGGAATCTCTTTTGTAATGGCTCCATTTCCAAATCTCAATCCAATGACTGCAAGTTTTATCCATATTTTTTTATGTACAATATTCAAATTTTCCAAAGATCTTCTATATGCTTCAAGACATGGCTCTCCACAAATTTCTGTCCCTTTTAGCTCATAGGAGTTTTCTCTCATTGCTAAGGCTCCCACTCCCATTCCATCATTCATTCACACAAGCTTGTCAGGTAAGTGGCTCACTGCCTTCTCCTGCCCTCAATATGTGCTGTGAGGGCTCAGGTTTTTCAACTCCTTATTCATTATGTGTCCAAGAAACTTCAGCTGTCTTTTCCTGATTCTGAGTAGAAGTGTTCTTCCTTAAGACTCTTCCTTCTGGCTTTTACTCATTTTATCCATGTGGAGATTGTCCAGTATTCACTGTTATATAACAGGCTGGATATCCATCACTCTTTTCTTTTTTCCATTCCTCAGCACCTTGCTTATCTTTTGGAATCCTTCTTTCGCTAGTCCAATGCATATTCAGATTCACTGCTGCTATAATGACTTTCTTTCTTTGTTCTTTTCAAACTTTAAAAATCTCATACTTTAAATCATTGCAGTTGTTGATTTTCTCTTTTTTCCTGTTTTCAATTCTCATGTCAAATGGATAAGAAATTTCTGACAGATAGCAAGTCTATTTTTGTTTATCCGGCAGGACTAATATCTCTTTCTTTTTTTTCTTTTTTTCTTTATATGTTAAAATTAACAGATGATTACTGTTGAAATTTCCACCACTAATCATCATCATTATTATTGAATTCTTCCAAGAACAACAAAATCATGCCTAAGGTTATCAAAACTTAAAATGCCAACTATATGAGATATTTACACTGGCTGATACATTTTAATAGAGTCTATATTAAAATGTTATGGAATATAAACATTTATCATATAAATTTCCTGTATAATCTGAACTTCACTTCTTCATCTTCATGCTGCATCTCTTCAGGACATTGACGATCATGGCTCTCCACAATTTCCTGTTCGTTGTAGTTCTTAATAAATTTTGTCTTTTTGTTATCTCTCCTTAACCTTGCTCATGCATTTACTCAAGCTTGGTAAGTAGGTTATGCTTTCTCCTCTCTCTGTCTTGACTTCAATCTGTCCTGTGAGTATTAAAATTTCCAAGCCCTCATTATGTGCCATGGAAATTTCAATTGTTTCTTAATGATGTTAAGTATAAGTGTCCTTTTTGTTTCCATTTTCTCTAAAATTCTGTCATTGCTCACATGTTTGGTCCATGGTATTCTCAGCATCCTTCTGTAGAACCACATTTTTATTGTTACAAATTTCTTTATCGCTGAGATTTAACCAGCACACACTTCTATATAAGAGAACTGATTTTACATAACAGTTCAGTACTCTTTTATTTGTTTCTAACAGAATTTTTCTGTTTCTTTATAATATATTTCTCTTTGAAATTCTGACTTTCTCAGCTGCCATGCAGATATACATATATATATATATATGAACACAATAGATATTGATGTGAATAGACTGTTGTTCACAAGACATGAAGTCTACCAGGCCACCTAGGACAGTGAAAATTTTCTTAAGTTTTTAAGATGCTCTATCCTCAATTAATTTACTGATTCTTGAACCATGATAAAACCTCTTCCTTAACTGATGGCCAGAGTTAAATCTAATTATAAGCCTTTAGTTTCAAGAAGTAGACATAAAAACCTTATAATTATCACTCTTTCACAGTGGGTGGTTAATTCTCTGTTACCATTTTCCCAGTAGGGCCTCTGCAATTTTCCCTAGCGTGACCATATCTAAATTTAGTCCTGCTGAAAACATGAAAAGTATACAATCTTTAGCCAAAATTTGAGATCTGTCTTGGTTTAGTTTTCATGAAGTTTCTCTGAATGTGTGGTGAAAAGAAAACCTTATGACCATATAAAATCTTAGCATTTTCTTTTTTGTTTTGCTGCAGTGATTATTATTATTGGCCTTTTTCAACCTAAAATTTCTTATAACGGCAAAGAATTAATTACATAAAAGTAAACCAGTTTACAAAAACACACAACAACCTTTCTTCCGCCAACATTTGGTATACACAGAATGCTCTCCCGAGATCTTAGCACTTTGTGAAACTAACTTAAATTCTTATATCTCAATCTGGGACAGAGAATTCAGTGGTAATCTTCCTCTTTATTGAAAAGGATTCTAGGGTGCATATGCATGGCCTCAGTGTCTATGTTCAGGAAAATCTCTCAATGGAAAGGGAATTGTCTCTTGAGTCTCCAGATTATTCCTATATATGCTTTCGATTTTCACTATTAAACTCTTCTTTATCATTCCCCTTCTTATTAGGACTGTAGCTTATTAGATAAAATATCTGACAGTATAGAAATGACTCTCTCTCTCTCTCTCCATTCATCTGCAAAAATCTTTGTATTTGATGATTTAGATTTCAATACTCTCCATGTCTAATGGCATCATTCTAATACCACAAATCTTGCCAGTTAAGACTTTTAATTTTTCAATTGCTAAAATCGTAGCATCCTTTTTCTTTTTTTTTGTTTTATTTTATAAATATTTCAAATTTCCTTAAATCCATGCATAGGAGGATTTTAACCTGTAATCCTCTGTATGAAGGATGCAAGCACTTACCACTGTGCTTTGGTAACTTACCAATATAAATACAAATAATGCTTTGCATATTATTATATCTTGTCTATCACTTTTCAGATTATTAAATATTGGAAGATATAATGTAAACATAATGTGTATATACATACAGAAATGAAGTCAACATAATAATAATAATATAGACTTTCTAGAAATAGTTTAACAAAGAATAATGTAAATGCCAAATACCAAATTTAACTTTCTTGAAGTCTCATCCAAATCCAGAGCCTACTCACCCTTGTTGTTGGAGGAACCACTCCCTGATTAATCATGTCTCCAAGAGTGTAGCTGTACTCACCACACTTGGCTAATTGCAGGTTGGTGAGGCTACTTAACCCATAGTTGACTTTGAGAAGGTCAACTTCCTTTTCATAGTTCTTGTTTTTTCCTCCTCTCTAGACTACTCAGATTTTGAATTTAGAATTGTCCTTTTCCTAGATCTGTTGCCACCAAAGGTTATAGAACCTAGTCTTTCCTGTTATTGAACCATAGCTGGGTAGAGAAGAGACGTATTCCTACCTTTCCCAAGGGTATTTGCACATAAGTGACTGTAATGAGCTCTACTGGGATTTAAACTCAGCTCTCTAATTCCTCAATCGGAGTGACTATCCATTACTCTACCTTAGGACTTCAGCAAGGGAATTATTTAAATCAGAAGTTTGTGAGTTCAGATCATGTCGGGGTCAGCAAACTTGTTGTGGCCTGGTAGTGCATTTCCCAAATAAAATGGTGAACTCAAGATGTGAGTCCATGTAAAAAAAATGAAAGAACCAATATATATGTACAAACAAATGATAATGTAGTAACAAGAAAGGTATACAAATGACAATGACAAAGATGTGTGTAACAAAAGAATGTGAAAACCTTTTTGGTCCAAATTATGTGTAGTAAGTGAATGTGCATACACACCTGTGTGTGTGTGTGTGTGTGTGTGTGTGTATGTATTGTTCTGCTAGAGATTTACATGTTGACATGTAAGTGGAAAAAGAGAATGAAAAAAAATGCAGTATATTTATAGTCCAGAGAGCGTCCCCTACTAGCAGTTTCAAAAATTAAGAGGGGTTAACCCAACAATGTTAATTGTAATTTATCCTTTTTTTATTTCCATAATTGCCATATCCTTTTAAAAGAAAAAAAATGAAGGAATTTTGTCTATTAGTTTAATATATAATTCTAGTTTAAAGCTAATTCCTACCAGCTATTTCTCATTGACTCATGCTAAGTAATATACTATTAAACCCAGAACATTTTTAAAGCGGTTTTCACAAATATAACAATATTTTGGGGGTTAATTTAGGTTTACACTATCCACTTTTAACAAAAAAGCTGGAGCTGAACAGACAGAAATTGTTTTAAAAGTTTGACCAGGTCAGACCTTCACAGCTAGCCCCCACCATACCATGTACACAGTATCAACTCATCTTCATTCCCTTGTGTAAGAAGGAACTGCCATTCACACAGCTTCTTTACCAGAACTATCACTTTGTGGAACAGGCTCCTAAGAGGATGCTTCCCTGACCACTACAATCTTAGTCTCTTCAAGTATCTGGTCAAAAGATATCATTGTTCATTGCCTTTGTTGATTTGACAAAGGCATTTGACATTGTGGGCCAGATATCATTCTATAAAGTACTGGAAAAAATCGGTTGCCCATCTATTCTTTTGCAATTGGTCATTTCTTTTCATGAGAAGATGAGTGCAAAGCATTCAGTTCGATGGAAATACATCAGAGTCATTCAACGTGAGGAGCTGCATTAAACAGGGTTGTGACCTGTGGCACCCCCACTATGTTTGTCATTTATTTTGCTGCCCTCCTGTAACAGGATAGAGTTAACCTTTAAGCCAGGTTCGATGGATCTCTTTTCAATCTGAAAAGACTGAAGATGAAATGACAGACAACTGAAGTGTTGATTAGAGAATTACTTTTCACTGATGATGCTGTGATAGTGGCGAACAGTGAAATCAAGCTTCGATGACTAGTCGATCATATAACAGAAACGTGTGATCTCTTCGGGTTGACAGGGATAACACTTGGTGCGGAATCTCTGAAAACAATAGATAAGTTTGTTTACTTGTAATCCACCATAACATTTGGATGAGGAATTAACAAGCAGAATAAGAAAGGCTACAGTTGCATTCAAGAAACTTATGTAAAGATTATGGGAAAGTGATAAACTTAGGATAAAAATTAGGACTCTAATTTACCAAACATGCGTCCTCTCAACACTCTGCTACAGGAGTGAGAGGTGGACCTTATATGCTGGTCAGGAGAGGAGGTTAAATAGTTTTCACATGAAATGTTTAAGAAATATTTTAAAAATTAAATAGCAAGATAGGATCCCGGATACAGAAGTGTTCAAAAGTGCCAGCACTCAGTCACTACGTTGTGTTTTAAGATAACTTATTTTCTGCTGCCACTGTCACCATCACCGAAAAAGGCCATATATATATATATATATATATCTTAACTTTACACCCTTACAACAATTTCATTTAGTAACCCTTTACCTTCCGTGGTTCTTGGGCCTTGAGTGAAAATCAGAGAAAGTTTAACACTTTTTATTCTTAGAATTCAAAGTGAAATTTTCTTTAAGGTTAAAGAAACCAATAGAAACCAGTGTCTTGAAGAAAGTTGCAACTAAAATTTCAAAAGCTTCAAATGACCTTCTTGAAAGAAAAATATGCATATTTCTTGCTAAATGTCCTGAAGTATGGCTTTGTAGTTTCAGTGAGTAGAACTACTAAAAAGTGAGCCTTTCTATGTATATGTTAGGTAAGGGACGGAAGTGAACTTGTATATCTCAAGATGTATTGGAGGCTGACCTTAATGTGAAAATCATCTAATAAGGAGCAGATGTCTTCTAGTACACTAACATTTCATGAGTGCCATCTTTTTTCCCCCCTCTATAGTCTACTTATATTTTTTATTGACTCAAAACTCAGTAAAACAAATAAATCAAACATTTTTTTTTGCTTTTTGCAAAAAGCTATATATGAAGAAAACTTGAAATTCTTCACAACAAATCAGACATCTTGTGCTTTTGGAATATACTAAGAGCAATATTGATTATTTTAAGATTTTTAAAGTTGGAGAGGAAGAAAATAAAAGCGAAAACCGATGCCTCCATTTTCTGTTCTAGTTTCCCCAGTTGGTTCTTAAGATGAAGCGAAGAGAGGAAAATGGAAAAGTTGAAATTAATGATGACAGTTCTGCATTGGAAGAAATGCTTAACAATATTACATTTCTGTATTTTTTTATTTCTTCTTTTGCTCTGGCCTTTGTTTATTTAGTTTTTCCCCAAGAGAAACGAAACAAATTTATCAAAAATGAAAAAAAAAACCCTCTAATTCCACACCTACAAATAAAGCAAAAAGTTAAAAAGAAAACGTCAATTACTTAACATTCTTTTCATAAATTCACTTTTTGTTCTTACATTAAGAAATGTCTGCTAATTAATTTTTATCAATGTTAGCAGGAACTCACTTCTGTTCTACCTTACCTTCTTTCACAACTTTAAAAACTAAAAAAAAATTGATGCCATCTTTTTTTGTTTGTTTATTTTTGTTGTTATTTCCTGAAAAAAATGTTACAAATTTTCATTAATAATTTTACTTGTACCTGATGAGTGACTTACAATATAAATTAAAGAGAAAAACTTACTGAATTTCAAAATATGAACTCTGATAAATAATTCTATAACAATTCTTTATAGTTTTTAGTTGGAATGTTTTTATATGTGAAACTCTGCCTTGGTAAACTGGGAAATGATTAGTGAATATGGCAAAAAAGCAGAAGAGGGGAAAATACAAGTATTATTATTATTATATATATATATATATATATATATATATATATATATATATATATATATATATATATAGTCTTAAAGTGTGCTATATTTATGGGATAAAGTGCTCAATATCAGAGATTGAGCGTGTGTAAATATAAAAGTGGACATGGAAGTCAGCACTTAGAGGCGACAGTCTGTTTCATGCTAGTGCAATCGTCAGGCAACTCATATATAAGGCAACAATATATATATATATATATATATATATATAAATCATATATGATTAGCTGCATGGATCTGGAAGAATAAGCTTTCTTTAAACACCTTAAAAAACAAAAAAGCTGTTGGTAAACTTTTGAAAAAATGCTACAGCATTTGTTGCTTCGGTCATTATCAGAGCTTGTGTTGACAGGGTAGTTAAAATTAAGTTTCTGGGTCCATGTATTGCAGAGGGTCACTCCTGGTCTAGCAATATCATTGCATTAAAGAAGGTACAATAGCAACTCCATTTACTCAGATAAAAATAATTTACTTTCGACTGCTGCTCTATTGAGAGTGTGCTGGCATATTGCATCACTATTTGTCATGCCAGCTGCTCGGCAGCGGACAAGAGAACCTGCCAAAGGATTATAGATGTTTCCCCAGAAAATAATTGGCTGCTTGCTGCCCTCCTTTATAATTGTCGTTGTTGCAGGTGAAACGAAAACATGATGAAAGACAGCATGCATTCTGGGTACAACTTGTTTGAAATGTCACCCTCAGAGCAACATTTTAGTTCTATTAGTTCTAGGGAGAAGTGCTTTAGTGGCAGCTTTTATCCTTAGGCCCTGCGTAAAATGAACGCCGCTGCACACTGACAATTTTTCAACACCTTTTAAATGTATTACTTTTATTCGTTCTCTTTTTGGTGTGTGTTGGTGTGCTTGGGGACTCTGTCTAATTTCAATGCGCATAGTACAGTGACAAGAGTAAATAAGTCGGTAAAGCTTGCAGATGAAACTCTATCAGTACAAAGACTGACAAAGGAACACACTTGAAACAACCAAACGAGATATTGAGAACTAAAAAAGCAAAAAAAATGATGCAGAAAATAAGACATGCACAAAAATTCAAAGTACTCAATGTCTAAATCAAATCTGTTAAGACAGAGAAATAATCCTAACCGACAACACTGCACAAGACTCAATTGAAATTGTGACAATGAAAAACTTGGAGGTCATAGCATCTTAAATATCTATAATTCTCAAAATGTATGTGTGTATGCGTCTGTGATCGGATGTTGTTTATGCATTTCCACAGTTTTCATCCAATTTCAATGAAATTATTTTTGTTTGATAGATAATTCTTCAGTGCCAGTTTTGAGTCCAAATTGTTGGCGACAATAGCTCTCCACTACTTCCTGTCCATTATAACACTCAGCAACGTATTACTATTTACTACCTGATCTTGTATATACATCTTTCATAAAAACTTTAATAAAAACAAATAGTTTAAATTATTACGATAATATTATTTATTATTATACTGTTTCCTTTTCAGGCCCCCCCCTTCAAATTATTAAACCCCCCCCCCCATTTGGATATGTCCCTCAGTTGCACTCAAATGTTGTTACTAATATTGATTTTTGGGTGGGATGACTTTAAACTTAAACTGCTCCAATTTAATGGAAAAATTCCCAGTAATGAAAGACCCGGCCGAAGACGGGTTATACTGCTAGTATACATTGAGATAGGAGTGAGTTTCAGTTAAGTATCTGCAGTACACATGTTCACCTCTGCTCTGGAAGGATATCTGTTTTGTTGTGTTGTATCATTTTTTGCTGTTATTTTGCAAAATTCCTTTAGTGACACTTTGGATCCAAAGAAAGTGTAAAAAGCAGTGGTGAATTTTTAGGGGCCTGGAACAGATTGGAAATATTTCCATTAATTTTTCAATGGAGAAAATTGATTTGAGATATGAGTTTTTTGAGTTATGAGATCAGTTTTGAAACAAACTCTTCCCTCAAAGTATTACTGTATAGTATAAAAAGGTGGTGGGCCAAATCTAATATAAAGTTAGTCTTTCAGTGTATTTGAAACGTTTTCTTTCAGGTACTAGAACTGAGTGATATTTTTGTATCATATCAAAATCTAGGTTCATTTAAAATATTCTTTTTTCATTTATTTTTTGTACACTTGCTGAATATAGCCCAGAAAGAGACAGTTTAAATTTCTGGGATACACGAAAAAGAAGGAGTTCTAAAAAATTCAATACTCACAGTTGAAAGTAGTAGAAATTTGAGGCATCAGCAAGTTACTCACATATAACAATATTGCCAGAATTGATGGCAGAATGAGGACAAATTAGAGGAAGCGCTTGAGTTGACATTTTATAAACTAAAGCAAAGTATATATTCTGATTGGAAATAGGACCTAGAATAACTGAATGTGAGGCAGCAAACTGTAATTTATACTTAGCAAAAGTGGGGAAATATAATTTGATATTTGATGACATATGTTAGGAATGGTGCATTATTGTGTATTGTGGAGAAAGGAATTCTCAGAAAGGATTCTATGTAGCACAGGCACTTGCCACTACTGTTAATTAATTCCTGATCTCATAATTAGAAAAAAAAACTTAAAGTAACATAGCTAACAATGTCCAACTCTATTCATTGTACAGTTGTGTTAACACTAGTGTTTGACTGATTCATGATTCTATTGACAGTAGATGAGGTGTGAAAGAATGAATCCGCTTACTTAATGTTAACATTTTTTTATTTTCTAAGCGTTTCAGCCCAAGCAAGGTGGGAAGCCACTAGCACGCAAGGGGTTACAGAGAGTTGGAGCGAGAGCAAATAGGAGTGATAGAGGAAAGGATGAAGAGAAGGATAGGAAATAGATCAGGGCATCTGGAGATGTCGACTGACATTACATTTGAATAGTTGGAGATTATAGCTATCAGGGAAACAGGAAGAGGGGGGGAATTCCACAGGCGAGAGGTGCAAGACATGAAGCTATTGGATTAGAAGAGATGGTTACATTTAACAGTTTTGACAGTGAAAGGATGTGAGCAAGATGCTAGCCTAGTAGAACACTTAAATTCACAAAGTTTGGGAACCAGCAAAAGTAGCTCGTCGGAGGGGTTACCATGAAAGTATTTGTAAAAAAGACAGAGGGAGGTGATAGTACGTCTGAAGAATTAGAGTATCTGAGTGATAGGGATATGTTAATTACTCTTCTAAAAGTTATAGGCAATACCTGATAGGAAATTTATCTTTGGAAGAAAATTAACAAGCTTGTCATGCATAACAATTCACTTGTACAGTAAATTTAAATAGTACAGTGGGCCCTTACTATTATAGGTTTGTGCTAAACTAAGCTATGCTTAGGGAATTATTTTAGTAACTATGATAGCTCAATAGTTAAGCAAATTTATCTTACAAGCCAATTCAAATGTGTAACAAGCACAATTTTTATTTGGTACTCCTTTTGCCAGACAAGTCTAGAATTAATAATTATTTAATAATTTCCTAGAACTCAATAGTTAATAAGCTTATCTTGGAAAACCGTTTATGAGTATAGTCAGCTCAACATATGCAATATAATCTTATGGTTCTTGGAAGTATTTTCACTTTCTAGAACTAAGGTACTTTGTAAAATGGAAGTCTGATCTATTTCTTGAAAGGTCATGTGGAAACATTGAATCTTGGTCGGTTGAGAATCCTATGTTATAAATTACAGAGCATCTTATGTCACAACACCAACAAGTGAACGGTAGGAAAATTGCTTTAGTTTGTTCCCTATCAAAAGACAGGTGGATTCGCATTCAGAAAATTGACTCTTATTATTTTATTTTTATGAATTTTTTTTAATTTGATTTTTCTTTTATTTCCTTTTTTGATCCCCTGGATCGCATCATAAGATGTTTGTTTGAGCATATCATTCAAACTGAAACTGCTGCAATTCATTGTTTGGAAAATTGAGTGAGCATCAAAGTGTATGAGGTGTGAATAAAGAAATGCAATGAGAAGAGAATTTTTTTCTTTTTCTTTTTGTTCCAGCCTTTTTTTTTGCAAAATGAGAAGAGTGTATTTTTCTTATGTCCCATGGTTTTATTATTCAATATTTTTGTTTTCCATGTTTTCCAAACATCAGTTTGTTGTTTGTTTTTTTTTTTTAGTTTTTAAATTTTTCATTTTATTTGTATTTGCATTTTTTTTTATTTCACTCATAGTTTGCGTGTCTATTTTCATTTCAGTAATTCTGAAAATACTTTAAACACCAAACATCCGTGATTATTCAATCAAGTATTCACACCTCCAAGCATACAAATAAAACTAACATTTATACACACACACACACACACACACACACATGTAATTCATACACATAAAATTATATATGAATTATAACTTAGTCTGATGCAAGGCCACGAAAATTGGGCAATCATAAAAATTGAGCTGACTATACTCATAAACGGTTTTCCAAGATAAGCTTATTAACTATTGAGTTCTAGGAAATTATTAAATAATTATTAATTCTAGACTTGTCTGGCAAAAGGAGTACCAAATAAAAATTGTGCTTGTTACACATTTGAATTGGCTTGTGAGATGAATTTGCTAACTATTGAGCTATCATAGTTACTAAAATAATTCCCTAAGCATAGCTTAGTTCAGCACAAAGCTATAATAGTAAGGGCCCACTGTACTATTTAAATTTACTGTACAAGTGAATTGTTATGCATGACAAGCTTGTTAACCATTTCATAATACAAGGTATATCACACAAAACATAATCAGGCATTAAAATCTATAAATATATTTAAAATTTCTGGACATAAAACGGAAAATGTAACATGACATACTTTTCAATTCTTTTTTCATGTCTTTCCTTTTTTCATGTCTTTCCCTTTTTCTTCTTTTTATAACTTGAAATAAAATAGGACGTAAACATTTCAATTTATTTATATTTTTTATATAAAAGATCGATTTTAATCTATCCTCTTGAAAATATCGACATAGGTATGCAAATTTCATGTACAAAATAATTTGACTTAGCTGAAGACATTCACATAAATGCAAATTGGATTCCTAGAATGTGGAACACAATGATTATTTTTCTCTTGAAACCTTATTTTATTTATTTCCTCATTTTTCTGAGGTTATGGGCACACACACACACCTATATATATATATATATATATATATATATATATGTGTGTGTATGATTTGAATAAAGCAACACATGTGCACACTAAATTGTTATTTAATGTGTATAGATGATCATTTGTTGGTGTTTGCTGCAGTATATCTATAAATTAGAATTTGTAGATAAATATCTATGCATATGTAATTTTTTACTTCATATATGGTAAATATTTTGCAAACACTTTGAAATTGGAATATGAGTTTTTAGAGAAAATATGTTGGGAAAGAACATTCTAGAAGAAATATTTGTTGAAGTTAGTCTTTATTATTCTTGCAATTTTGTTGCCTAAAGATGGAGAATTTTTTTTTTTTACGTAAGAAGATAAAGTTAAATTGGGAAGCTTTTTCGTGAAGAAAATGAAGAACGAAAACTGATTGTAGAAGAAGAATGAAAGAGACTTCAAGGAGAAAGAGAACAATACAAGTAAATTGGTAAAAAAGGGGGAAAAAGAAGAAAAATAAAAAAGGATGAAATTAATTTTAAAAAGGAATAGAGAGGACGGATTTTGAAAGAGAAGAAAAAATATTCAAAGAAAGAAAATAAAAAGAGTGAAAAATAAATCTTTAAATAAGCTGGAAAGAAAGAAAAATCAGAGAAAAAAGGCCAAAATGAATGGTAGACAGAAAAAGGAAATGAAAGTGAAAGAAAAATACTTCAACACAGAAAAAAGGGAAGAAGGAAAGAAAAACAAGATTGATGAATGAAAAAGAAAAACTCACATGAAAGAGGAAAAGAAAGAAGCAAACAATTGATAAAGAAGATAATATAGAATGAAAAAGAGACTCAAAAAGATTAAAATCATTTGAATGAATGTAGATAAGAAAACGGATGGAAGGAAAAATAAAAAATTGAACTCTCTCCATTCAGAAAAAAAAAAGTTGCATATTGAAAAGGAAGATCGAAAAAGAAACCCAAGAATGACTGAATAATGGAACTCTGAAAACTTAAAATAAATAGATTAATGGGAGAGGGTAAGAGCCTCTATTGGTGATGATAGTAAATAGATAGGGAGAACAGAAAATCTTTAAAAATCTGAAAATATATTTACAGGTCTTATCAGTTCTGGGCAAAATAATTAAAAAAAAAAAAAAACCTGCAAAAACTGCAGATGGATTTACTTTGTGCTTTTTCTACTTTCTGATTTCTGCCACATTCTTTACAAAAGACATCATGCGCTCAAAATATTTTGTGAGCCGTGACAGCCACCTGATTATGTAGTTGCTGCATTGAGGAGGAGGAGGAGGAGGAGGCAGTTTCTATAGTAACGTTTTCCACCTACCCATTTCATGTCCTTACTACCGAATTCCCATCCCAACCACGTTCGTACTTACATATATGAAAGGTTCTTCTTGTATTAACTCTTGGAGAGGGTGGGGTATACTAAGCTTGTCTCTATCCTAAATCAACTTTATATATTATAAAGAAGGAAGGGTGGCTTTCCATAGTTGATTGGGTAAGGATTTGACTTCTTTGCTCTAACTCGTCAGGCACAAAGCTATGTCTTCATATTCAACAAGTGATTCTATATTAATAAAGGTAACCTTTATTATTATTATTATTATTATTATTATTATTATTATCTGGGTTAAAATAACTTCATCAATATTGGTTGGCTAATAATTTTTTTACATCACAATTGAAAGACACATGTACACGCATTACTTCTCTCTCTATCTCTATCTCTCTCTCTCTCTCTCTCTCTCTCTCTCTCTATATATATATATATATATATATATATATATATATATATATATATATAAAGTTCTTATGATAAAAATATAGTTTTAAGAAGGGTTACATGAAAGAGAATAAGATATTAGAATCTTAGAAGGAACCAGAAACCCAATCCTAAAGAAGAAACAAAGGATAAACCCTACTTTTATAAAAAAAAAACAAAAA
Organism: Acanthosepion esculentum; assembly: GCA_964036315.1. NCBI lineage: Eukaryota > Metazoa > Mollusca > Cephalopoda > Sepiida > Sepiidae > Acanthosepion > Acanthosepion esculentum. The sequence goes on along the minus strand of OZ038488.1, from coordinate 118,308,313 downwards.
CGAAAAAAAAACTGGGGGTTCACACTCCTCCCTGGTCTTTTGAACAGGAGTAGAGGTTTGTTCCTTTGTTTCCTGTTAAGGATTGGGTTTCTGGTTTCTTCTAAAATCTTCTCATTCTCTTTAACTCCCAGTAATTCCTTAGTGGCATTACCACCTTGCCCGGAATGAAATGATTAAAAAATAACAAATTAATCAATATCCGAGATAGAGAGTATGTAGATATAAAAGTAGACACTGAGGTCAACACCAATTGCCAACAGTCTGTTTCACACTTCAGCATAATCTTCAGGCCTTGTATTAATATAGAATCACTTGTTGAATATTAAGTCATAGCAGAGATATAAAATCTTTATCTTAGTGTCTACTTGTATAGTGATATTAGTTCTTGTGAATTTAAACCATTCTATTTGATTGATAGATGAGCAGAAGATAGCTGTGTTTTTTTTAAACAGTGTAAATTTAGATCTACCAGCCTGTGTATTCAAGAGTTTTAATAAAAAAAATTTTCTTTCTGGCATGGTCCAAGCTGGCTTCCACTTTGTAGGGGAAATCACAGTAAATAGAAACTGTTTGTACCATGAAACATTTTTTGTCATCAATTGATATCTGAAAACTTCTACAATATATTGCCAGATATTCCTATGTTTTGAGGCAGGTTTACTGCTAAAATTTGTTTTTTATAACCCTTCATGAATAGCAAAATAAATTAGAAACATATATTAGGCTTTTATATTGAGCTCCAAGAAATCTCAATGTTACTTTTCCATCCAACTGATCTTGAAAGTTGAAACAATAAGCAACAATAAAACGAAGAAAACATTAAAAATTAATAACGATAAAATACTTTACCCCAGAATTCAAGTCCTTAACTTTTGGGAAATATGTTCTAAAAGTCACAAAGTTGCCCAAAAAGCTTAATTGTATCATGTTTCTAAATTATTTGTTTGTTTCTTTTTAATGAAATTAAGAAAACAGTTAAATTTTAATCGGTAAGGATAATATAGTCTATGATAGCCACTTTTATTAGGCAAAAATATATTAGGTTTTTAATCTTCATTATAACTTTCGGAAAAATAATTTATTCTTTTTAAGTATTTCAGAAATACTTTTTTTTCTTTACTGAGTAAAAAGCTGTTGTAGATTCGATTATTTTAATTAAGCCATTTTGTGAGAAATATCACAAACTTCAAACCTTAATTCTGAATCCAGAACCTTAATCAACAAGCATAGCAAATATTTTCCTGAAATGGTCAATGTTTATTCAACTCTCCCAGCTTTATAGAACTTCTCACAGTGCAATAATAACAACAGCTTGTAATTGTCACTGATAGAATATAATGATATCTTTTAAATGGCAACCATAATTTCAAAGGTAAGCCATTTCTTTACCAGGATATCAATTTCCTTCTTGCTATAGAACAGTGTCATTGTTTCTTGTATCTTTTTAATTTTCAAACTAAAAATCAATCCAGCAGGGTTTGGTTGGGAATTCCTTTGTTAGTTTCAAGTAATTGAAATATTGTTTTAATTGCTGTCCCAGACAAGAGCCAATGAGAAGAAATGTGATATATTTATAAAGCAAACATTACTCGAGATGAAGCATCTCATTGTCCCAATCAATAATTCTTCTTAGATTGCAATGTTCGATTACAAACAGAATTTTAATTGCTGACATTACATCATGGAGAATTAATGACTTCAGTTGGGAAATTTTTCAGCAACAAAGACTAATTTTAAAATTTCTTTCTTTATTAAAAATACTAAGTGATAGGAAATGGTTTCATTTGGAATTTTTAATTGTTCATGAGCTTTGCTCAGAGATAAGACATTTTGCTCACTGAACATGACATAAATAAGGTATTTGGTTTGAGTTTTGAGTGAATAGTCAGCCTATCATAGATTTAATTTTAATGTTGCAAGTGCTTTTCTGAGGGATTGGTTTTCTAGTCAGGATTGTTAGATTTGCTTATGTGCAAAGGTAGAAAGGGAAAGGTAGAAATTCATTTCCTCCCTCCAGCTATGGATTAAAATTTCCTTGACCCAAGATGTGAAACTGCCAGTCATCCTGTACTGTCGATTTCTAAGTCCCTATTTTCTCTATTTCTTCCTCCCAACAAATAAAACAGTTTTTTGCTATTCACAATGGAAAGTAATTTGCAGTAATTAAATATAAGTATGGGATTATTTCTTCATCTACATATATATATATATATATATATATATATATAGTTACAGGCTATGCTATATTTATGTGTTAAAGTGCTCAATATCAAGGATAAAATGTATTCAAATATAAAAGTGGACATTGAAGTCAACACCCAGCTGTGACTGTTTCATGCTTATATGGATTGTCAGGCCTGAGAATTGTGTATAAGCATGAAACAGACTATAGCCACTGGGTGTTTACTTCAATGTTCACTTATATATATATATATATATATGGTAATTGTAATATTATCCACTTTCTTATGAGGAAACATTGACTGAGCAACCATTAATATTATCAGTTGAAATTTAATATTTCTCTTAAAACAATCTTTCAGGAAAATATAGTGACTTTTTTAACTTACTTTCTTTTATTTATATATATATATATAGTGATAAACTGTACATTTTAAAACTCCCATCAGTTAACTGAGTCAAGAAATGCCTTGTAAAATTTAACACCTCTGAAATTAAATTGCTATGTTTAAGTCATCGTAAAGAAACCTTTTTTTTATATTCCAGTCTTTGGGTAGTTGGTTCACAGAAAAAAAATCTGTGGTTGTGAAAAGACTTTTATTATTAGCGAAAATTTACTATCTTTGTTGTTGGAGATGATTCATTTAAAGTATCTGACTGTCAGCAAAGATTCGCTGACCATCGCTGTTGTTGTTCTGATTCATTTGAAGTCATCATTGGCGAGAGCAATGTCTTCTCTTTGGCTTGGAGACAGCTGCATCTCTGTTCTTGAAACTCAAAATCTGTGGATTTTTATAAGAAATTTTTGGTGATATGCAAATTTTGGGGGGCAAGTTTTTTGGGGAGTGCAGTTATCTCTCCTTGACTATACTGTATACTTGTGAGAACTTTACATGTCACAACATGGCGTCCAGAGCTTGTTGAAACTTGGATGAGATGTTTTGCAGTGTTGGCAAGAGTCAAGAAATTGAGTGACAGTAAATATAGAAGAGGAGTAAATGAAGTAACAGATTTATTTCTAGCATCAGTGGCTTGTGAGGCTGTAAAAAAGATCTCCATAATAGTATATCTGAATATGCTAGAAGATTTGAAATTTGAAGAAATTGCCAACATTGTAGAAGCAAAGGTATGTTCAAAAAAGAAACACGTCATAGCTGACAGGACAAAGTTTCTTGAAATCAGGCAAAACCTGGATGAAGCGATTAGACAGTACATTTACAGGCTAAAAGAAGCATCGAGTTGGGTACAGAGATTTAATACCTCGATGACTAACATGGAGATAAACTGTACTACAGAGAGTTTATGTAAATGTTGTTTTTGCAACAAAGAACAGGAGATGAACCAGTATAAATGCCCGGTTTTTAGAAAGATATGTTTTAAGTGCAAGAAGAAAAAACATTTCCAGCCAGAATGCAAATATGAAAAAAACAGTATAAGTAGAAAAGAGAGACCCTCCGACAATAAATACTGAAATTTATGAAGTAAAAGCACGAGACAAGAGTAGAGAAAGGGTAAAAATAAATGGAATAACTGTACTAATGCAAGTGGATACAGATAGTGATGTAACCTTTATACCCAAGAAATTTGGGGAGAAAATGGGAAGACTGAAATTAAGGAGGACCATTCTACAATTGAAACAATTTGACAGGTCAATTATTAAAACACTTGGATGCTTTGAGGAGGGGGGTTCAAGACTAAGACTTGATTTGAGGTAATACCAATCATAGTTGTGGAGTGCATAAAAGATCATGGTCTCCTGGGGGTGGATATATTAAGAATAGATACCTCAAAGTTAATTAATGGCATGAAATTAGAAGAACCTGAGATTGAAGTTTTAAAGGATTATGGGGCCAGTGTTCGGCTCAAAGACAATAGCTAACGGGTACATTTTCAATCTCATAAAGTTCCAGTTCACCTTCACCCTGTGGTTATGGTGAAACTTAATAAAATGATAAAACAAGGAATATTGGAGAAGGTCAGACAGGGAGGTAACAATTGGGCTTCTATTAAGACCATACACAAAACCAATGGAGATTTAAGAATTTGTGTTGACTATAAAGTTAGTGTAAATCACCAGATATGTCTAGACTCCTTCCCATTGTCAAATATTGAAACAGTCTATCACAAGGTTGCTGGCATGAAATGTTTTGCCATGATTGATCTGGAATTTGTGTATGATCAAATTAAAATTGACCATTTGCAAAAGGTCACTACAATAAACACTCCTGTAAGTGGATTTGTCTGGTGTTTGGAATTAAAACATCCAGCCACATATTCTAAAAGGCTATTGAGAAAGTTTTGGAAGGAGTTAAAAAAAGAAGTCATTGTATATCAGGATGACATAGGTATTGGCACCCGTACTGAGGAGGAGCTAAAGAATAAATTGGAACAGGTTCTGAGCAGATTGAGTCATGCAGACATGACAATTAATCAAGATAAATATAAATTCAATTGCAAGAAAATTTCATACTTAGGTTATCAAATATCTAAAGATGGGATCTCGCCAGATGACAGACTTATTAGCAAAATATCAGAAATAAGTACACCAAAAAAATAAGAAAGAGTTAGAATCTTTCTTAGGTTTGATTAACTTTTATAATAAAGATATAACTCAATATAGTAAGATGATTGAACCTTTTGTGAGCTTGAGAAAGAAGAATAATGAATTTCAGTGAACTGAAAGACAAGAGGTGGCCTTCAAAAAGCTAAAAAAAAGCAGTTAGAAACAAGCCAGTAGTGAAGGTATTTGACCTAACAAAAGAATTCATGCTAACTACTGATGTTACTTATCAAAAGAGGAACATCCTATTATGTATTTGTCCAGTAAGTTGATGGCAACAGAGATGAATTATTCTAACACTGAAAAAGATATACTGGCAATTGTCTGGATACTGAAAGGGTGCACAATTTATTATTGGGTAAGAAATTTCTACTAAAGTTAGACCACAAGCTCTTAGAATTCATTTTCAACACAAGGAAAGAGTTGCCTAAAGTCACGTCATCCAGAATTTTGATGTGGATGATTAAGCTTATGACATTCAATTTCAACATTATGTATAGTAAAGGAAATGTTATTCCAAATGTAGATGGGGTGGTCAAGATTGAATTTTAATACCAAGAATGTTGGAACAAATGACAGTTGTGATGACAGAATTTTGCACTGGGTAGGGACAGGTTTGTCATCCTTCAGACAGCTCAAGGCTCAATGTTATAAAAAAGAGGACTGAATAATGTGTGGAGCAATTGCTCTATAGCAGAAAGGCCTGTTAAGGAGCAAGGCACAGATTAATAATTGAGAGAGAAGTCATATGTAGTAGAGATCTTATTGTACACTATTTACATTATTCGGACTATTGTCCTCATCTTTGTCACCATATTTATTACAACATTTCTGCTGTTGTACACTCCAACCTTCTTCAGGTGGTTGGAATTTCAAACTGAACCCTTTATTTCGCTCACTGGGGTAGACTGTTCTAGTTCCACGTGCCATGTTTAATGGATGTCAGTTATCAGTTATCTCCTGTTAATTCCCCTCTCCAAGTTCTCCACTGCCTTAACCAGGTATTGAAGTCACTCTCTTTGGGTCCTGTTACTGGATCTAACTAACACCTTTATCCACTGTACCATGTCCTTGAGATCTTATTGTATCACCAAAATTGTTAAGTTGTTAGTACACAATGACAGTATACGATGACATACATGGTGGTGTATTAAACACACAACTAAGGTTGAAACTACAAGCCTGATAGCTGGGGTATGTGATTCATGGAGGATTATATCAGAAAATGCCCTAAGTGTGCAAAGATAAAGAGCTTTAGTCAAACCAAGATTCATTCATGACCAAAAGAAAAGGAGCCATGGATAAGAGTACACACGGTTCATGCATACATTAAAGATGTAGACCTATTCCTCATACTAGTAGACTTGTATTCAGGTTGGCCTGAAGTGGTTAAAGTTTTGGACAGAAAAGCAAGTACTGTAAAACGGGTTTTACGGGTAGTATTTTTGAAGAACAGAGTACCTAAAAGATTGGTGTTGGATAAGGCACCAGAGTTTGCTGAAGAAAGCTTGTGTACATGGTTAACACGAATTGGATGTTGGCCATACAAAACATCCCTGTACCATCCCCAGTCAAATGGAATAGTGGAGAGGATGGTCCAGATAATAATTTGGATTGAATGCATTCTCTCCAGAAAGTTATCTATCAAGACTGCTTTTAAGTTACAGGACCATCCCATATGTGGGCAGAACACAAAGCTCCTTGGCATTGATAAGAAGGTAAATTAGAGCCCCAATAACCATGTCCTTCTCAACAAATGAGAATTAATGGTACAAGAGGAATAAGGATTTGAATCCTGAGAAAGCACAATTTGTAGTGCAAAAAGGATTTAATATGGTGATATTAAGAAAAAAATGGACAGGGAAAACTGTTTTAGATTGCGAAGAGATCCAGAAGATATTGAAATGGAGGAAAAGCCTGGTGCAGAAGTGAGGGATCAGGGTGATCACCAAGAATTGGAGAGTGAAGGGGAGGAGAGAATGAGTGCATCTAGTGATAATGAGGAGCATAAGGAAGGATAAAATGAAGAAAATCTGCTAAGACAGAGATCCCCCCTACAGAGGAACCTAGGCAACCACTATGAGACAAGCAATACACTGGAGTGGTTCATAGAAGTAGCAGATCTACCAAGGGCATAAAGCCTCTAAGGTTCCAGGAGATGTGGTGATATGCAAATTAGATTGTCTATAAGTGGAAGGTTTCTACACTAGTGAGTGGAGTTATCTTTTCTTGACTACACTGCGTACTTGTGAAAACTTTACATAAAAGTTTTCCAGAAAATAGCGTTTAGTTTTCTCTGATTGGACAAATATTTCATATGTTGTTAATTTCTAACCACTAGACACTTTGATTTAAATGGTATTCTATTGTGGGATCTCTTTGGCATGTTTGTAATATTGTCTGTTATTGCATAGAAAATAAATTTTGGGCGTGTTTCAATATGGTATGTATGTGTGTATGTAATTCTGTCGGAAATAGGGTTATTTCCTATATTATCACACTTTGCTCAGGGTGAACAGATTAAAAACAAACCTGTAATGTACATTGTACAATTTTTCACTTTCAACTTTTTAAGGTTCTGAATATTTTGAAAAATTAAATTATTTTCTTTGCAAATTTGTTTTTCATTGAGATAGTTTTAATGAACATTCAATTAATTACTACTTTTAATAAAGGAATAAAAATGAATGTACAATTTGGGGTTGGAGCACCTTAAAAGAAACTCAGATGTTATATAAACATCTTTTCTTTCTTTTTTTTTTTTTTTGTTTAAATCTTGTTAATAATAACCTATTTCATAATAGAAAAATGGCAAGATAAAAGAGTTATTCGTTTTTGTGATTATCGAACCCCGTGAGACTTTATCAGAGAAGGATGATAATTTTTGTTCAAAGATAGTCAAATGAAAAGGAACTCGGTGAAATGTAGCATAAAGTATATCTGGTATTCAATATTTCAAGTGAGGCACAAGCATTTTTATCATCAAAGACTTGTACATTGAAATGGACGAATCAAATTACTATCAGAAACCTGAACACAGTTCATTAATGTTCTTGATGGAATTCTTGCCTCTATTACTATTTTTTTCTGTTTCTACCTCACATTCTTTTATTATGAACTTGTCAGATATTTCTGATAGGTCTTCTGATTGGCTGAGCCAAATCTCATTTGTCAATGATTGGATGAGTGTCCAATCTCATTAACCAATCATTTGTTCTCCTCTTTATTTGATCCTTGATCAACTGCTAACACTTTTTCCCTTGTTGTTGAAAACATTGTGAATGAAGGGATAACTAATTACATACAGCAATTGTCCTGAATTTGGCTCGTGTCCTGGTATAAAAGAAACAACACATTTCCACTTGTGATTTTACTTACTCATGATCTTTGTGTATATTTACTATCGGGGTATATTCGTCAAAAATATTAGCAGTGATGTATATTTCATTATAAATTATGTTTCTAAATCTTTTTCAAGACACAAAATGAGTATCGAATTGTTTCATTCAAGTTTGTTAATCAAGTTCAGGGCTAGTGTATACTATCCCCAAACCCCATGACTCAAGAGCTCCAAGCCTGATTAGGGCCCCAGGCAGTGATTTGAGACCCTTGTTATCTTATAGACATTTACTTTTTTCTACCTACATATATATATATGTTACAAATTAAACTAAACCTAACTGATTATTAAGGGATGAAAAATTTTCAGATTTTGACGTCATTCTGCAACCCTTTTTTTGTTCAAATCCATACATTTGTTTTACTCATGCTAAGTCTCAATATATATATATATATATATATATATATATATAATTCACTACTTTTTATCCCTAATGTTGAATGTGCTAAAATTCTTTAACTTTCGGACATGAAAATTCTCAAGTTGATGTTAAAAATTGCTACAAAACATTGTTGATGTACTTAAGATGGAATGATCTAAGTCTCTAATTTGTATTTAGATACATTGTATTTATTTTCAGTTTTTCTAGTTTAATTGTGCATTCAATATTGCATATGATCCATTATTGTACATAATTATGTTACAATAGAATTTGAATTTTATATGAATACTAACTTGTGAAAATTGAGATGTAGAACAATAAGCCCCTTGCAATGGCCATGATCAGGTTAACAGTGTTTTTCAGTTCATTTCTAAACTTAGGCATTTCCCCTTATTTAGGATTAAGGATTTGATATTTGAGAGATTTTATCAAATGCAGATTTTGCTTGGATTTCAGGTTTTGTATTAAATGATTAAAACTTGCAGCAAATACCCAGAAATTCATACCCAGATGTCCTCAAGGACACGTGGCACAGTGGATAAAGGCGTCAGTTAGATCTAGTAACAGGACCCAAAGAGTGTGAGTTCAATACCCGGTTAAGGCAGTGGAGAACTTTCAGAGTGAAAATAACAGGAGATAACTGATAGCTGACATCCATTAGACATGGCACGTGGACAGTCTAGAACAGTCTACCCCAGTGAGTGAAATAAAGGGTTCAGTTTGACATTCCAACCACCTGAAAAAGGCCGGAGCGTACAACAGCCGAAATGTTATAAATATGGCGACAAAGATGAAAACAATAGTCTGAATAATGTAAATAGTGTACATAATACCTCATCTCAGAAATATATACAGATACTGAAGGGCCGAAACATTGTAATAAATATGGTGACAAAGATGAGAACAATAGTTCGAATAATGTAAATAGTGTACATAATACCTCATCTCAGAAATGTAGAGAGATGCTGAAAAAGGCCGGAGCGTACAACAGCTGAAACGTTGTAATAAATATGGCGACAAAGATGAGAACAATAGTCTGAATAATGTAAATAATGTACATAATACCTCATCTCAGAAATATAGACAGATATTGCAGCAAATTCTAGAAAAAGCTTTACAGAAAATCATAAGTCAGTCATTGTTGTCAGATATATTTACAATCAATTTCAACTTTTTAAATTTTGAATTCAGACTATTTATGTTTTGACTTCAGTAATATTTCCACTATAGTAATAAATCCTCCCAAAACAGAAAAATAAAATTCCTTGAGGTGGGAAGCTGCAAATTTCAGACTAAGATGTATGACGGTTAATAAAAATACAAAGGTACACTATAATGACCAGGGAAATTTGATTTTCAAAATAAATTGAAATTTTGAAGTCACAGATATTGATTTGGTAAGGGAGGAATAGTTATGGTTTACATATATATTAAACTAGATACTTCCAAAGAAACACTATATCAATGGTTTAAAATGAATTTTTAAAAAATGGTAAAATCTTTCTTGAAGCTTTTATTTTATCTTTAATTTCAAGCTAATATATTAAATTTAATATTTCCAGTAAGGAAATTACTTTGCTGTATTCCAAAACTAACTTAAATTGACTGGAAGGAGTTTTGTTTTGTTTTGTTTTTAAATTATGAAGAACTCTATTTTAGCCATTTATAGCCATCTGTCAGCACAATGTAATTCTTTTTATTAAAAAAAATCTTTAAAAATAAAATATACTTTTCTGAAATTTTATTTGAGGAATAAGAGCAAATTTAAAGTATAATTAATTTGATTTGAAACAAATATTAATTATTTTTAGTTTAAAATATCATAGAAATTCATTTTTTTTAATGTGGAGGATGGTGTTTTTGATTAGGTTGACAGACTGACAGTTGGAAGTTTACCTATGTTTTTTCTACAGGAAAACTATCCGTAAAATTACTTGAGGAATATAATGTGAGCATCTTTTTTTATAGAATTTTTAACTACCCAGTAATCTTTAAAATTTAGGAAAATAGTCTCTGTAATCTAACTTTAGGTACAGTGGTTTTAAATTTACTTTAGTTACAACTCTTACTTTCTGATAATGTTATGTATGGATGCCCATATTTACAAAGATAGGAATGTTTATACACACACAAAAAAATTTTAAATTCTTTTTAAAATATTGGTGAGCATTGAATTATATTAAGCTTCTCCATTTTTGATTAGTAAACATAGTTTATACTTAACAGTATTCCCTGACCATTACAAATTAATAAAGAATTTTAAAAGATTTAGAAATTTATAAATTATTCTCATTAAAATTTATAAACAATGAAAACAATTCTTGTAAAAATTCATTATTCATCAAAGTAATTTTTTTAAGAAAACAGTGTCCATAATACATCTTATTTATAACAGAAATTAAAAGCTTTTCTATTTGAATAATGTCTTAGTTTTATTGCATTTTTTATTTTGATTCAGAGCAGATTTCCAGCAATTAGGTGTCAGGTTTTACAAAGAAAAATTGATGATTTAAATTCTCCAAGGAATTTTGGATATAAGTAAAATAAACATTAAGCAGAATAAAAAGGAATTTCTCAATTTCATAAAATTAAATAAGTTAAAAAAAAGTATCAAGATTTTCTAAAAAACACATTTCTAAAATAATTTTATTCATTTGTGAATAACTCCTAAAAGCTTCATTAAAATATGACAGTTACTTGATTTTTGCAAGAATTTCAAAATATGTTTTTCACCACAAAAAAGATATTTCCTATACTAATTTTGGTCCCCTGTTGATGCAAGAAAAGAAAAAAATGTAACCAAAACTTTCTAAAAGAGATAAAAAAATATAATTTAATAATCAAAAAATCCTTTGGTCTTTCCTTTTAATAACAAAGATTTTGATGATAAAATTTTGTTTTTTATTAAGTTTGGGTCATTTTTTCATCATATATGCTCATTTTTTAGTGAATATGTGGAGGTACCTATATTAAACATAGTTTTGTCTAGCATAGGCCTATACAGAGGAGAAAGATTGTATTATAGTAACATTCCAAATGTTTAGGGAATGCCAAGATGAAAATCAACATTCCAAGTCATCTTTGATTAGGGTTTCAGTACAGACCATTGGCATCATTTGGAAATATTCTAGTCAACAAGTAGAACTTAAATATTTAGAAATGAATGAAACATTATTCTTAGTCAGTAAATCACTGGAGAATTATGATTAAATTATCCTAATTATAGAGGAATTGGTAATTTTTTGTCTTCAATTTTATTCCACAGAGGTCAAACAAAGAAAAAATAAAATAAATGCACAAATGAAGCAGAATGAGGATAAAAAAAAGTTGAAGAAATGGAAAAATATGGAAAAAAGCTGAAGGAAAAATTGGAAGTGATAAAATATGAAGGAAAGAAAGAAAAAATATGAAGGAAAGAAAGGAAAAATATGAAGGGAAAAAAGAAAAAATATGAAGGAAAAAAGAAAAAATATGAAGGAAAGAAAAGAAAAAATATGAAGGAAAGAAAGGAAAAAATATGAAGGAAAGAAAGGAAAAATATGAAGGGAAAAAGAAAAAATATGAAGGAAAGAAAGGAAAAATATGAAGGAAAGAAAGGAAAAAATATGAAGGAAAGAAAGGAAAAATATGAAGGGAAAAAGAAAAAATATGAAGGAAAGAAAGGAAAAAAATATGAAGGGAAAAAAGAAAAAATATGAAGGAAAGAAAGGAAAAATAAGGAGAAAAAAAGAAAAAAAAACTTGGAAAAAGAAGTAAAAGAGTGATGAAGAATATAAAAAGAAAGTGCTCTTGAAGAGAAAGGCAGAGAGAGATAGAGAAAGGGAAGATGGCAAAGAGAGAGTGGTATCAGAAGAAGGCAAAGAGAGAGAGAGTGATGTTAGAGAAGAAGGCAGAGAGTGCAATGTTGGGGAAGATGGCAAAGAGTGAAAAATGACAAAGAAAAAGGAAATGTACAAATAAGAAAAGGAAAGAATTATGTGATTTAGAAGGCAAAGAAGAGAAAGGCAGAGTGAAATATACAAGAAGAAAAAAAGGTAAGAAATGAGCAAGTGATGTAGAAGTAGAAAACAAAGAAGAGAATGTAAAAGAAGAAAAAATGTAGAAGAGAGAGAGAGAGAGCAATATACAAGAAGGAAGAAAAAGAAAGGAATAAGCAAGTGATGCAGAAGAAAATTTCTGATACAGAAGAATGAAGTAAAATGCAAGAGGTGTTGAAAGTGTTTGAAACAATTAAAGAAAACAAGTAACAGAAGCTATAAATTTAAATATGATTTCTGTTGTGATGAGTAAGAAGTAGTCACTATCTTTCTTCTCTCGGAGCTAGGGTTGTCTTGCTGGCTACATCACAAATATTTCTGTTCAACACTCTCGCTCCAAGTGACCTCTTTTAATCAACTCTTCATTGTGTTGTCCAGAGAAACAGCCATTTTCCCCACTGGACTAAATTAGCTTTGTACAAATCCAGTGCATCTGAAGCATCTTTCTGATGAGACAGTCTGACCACACCCACTCCTTCATTCACTCTCACTCCTCTTACACATCTTGACCACATATTGTTTGGTTTGTACATTTGCAATGGAACCAATTGCAGTCAGTTACACAGCATTTATTGGGGAAATATGGCTCAGACTGTCTTGTGCAAGACCTGAGGTGATTTTCTTTGTTCACTCCAGCTTTTAGAACACGGATGAGGAACTGATTCTCAGTATTCTTTATAAAGATTAATTTGTATTCTAACTATTCTTTGTATCAATACTGGATGATTGGCGCTTAATCACATCCTGATTTATCTTGTATTATTTCTCCTGTCATTTCACAGATCCTGGAATTCCACACTCCGTATACAATCTCTTGTTTTCTTTCAACATTGACAAGATAGAATTATCTCTCATCGTCTTTACTGTTACTTTTATAGTATCTTCAAGGTTAGCAGTTTATAGATGAAGCACAGTAATGAAGTATTTGTGCAGTTTAATGTCCTGGATTGATTTTGTTTTTTATGACTTATCAACATGTTGTGCTTTATTTAAAGCTGAAAGTTATTTTTGATTTTAGGATATTGTGTACAGTACCTAGTGTACCCAAGCAGTTCCCCATCTAAGCACTGAATGAAATTGACATTGCTTAACTTGTTCTCAGAACTGGTGCTTTCAGTATGATTTGACTGTAAGCTTAGTGCTCTGAAGCACGCATTGATGAAACTTGCTACTATTGAGTTTCATTGCTTTAATGATTTTCAAAAAGACATTTACATGTATCCATTTCAATTGTAAAATGCCACCAATCTCATACTGCACTTAAATTAAGTCAAAGTATAATGAAGGAAAGTTCATCAGAACATTTTCCATGAAAGCATTTATAGAAAAAGCAGATGGAAGCTATGTTACAGTGGTGGGAAAATGGCTGAGGCCGAGATGCCAGGTCAATGACATTGCAGATTCATCTTTGGATTTTATTAAGAATCTCTAAATATATAGCAGGAGCAGCTGACCAGATGTGGCAGCAGTATTCAAATCAAAGATGAATGGTAGACTTAGAAATATTTAAGGCAGATTCTGGTGAGAAAAATTGTCTAGCACGACACATTGATCCAACTTTCCTAGTTGCAGACTTAGCAATTGATAAAACTACTAAGGTGCAAAGAGTTATTGAGTTTGAAAGTATATGAGGAAAAAAAACATTATTAAAAAGAGAGAATAGTAAAAGAAGAGGAATTGAAAAGACAGAAGATAACAATTGACATCGCATTTTAATTTTCAAAGATAAAAGTTGACTGGAAAGCAAGAATCAGAAAGAGTTTCACAAGTCAGAAATGTGAGAGAAATGCTAGCATAAAACTTATGGTTGCATCTAGACATTTTACTGGTAAAATGATGAGACCTAACATCCAATCTAGTACTGCACTTAAATTTGTAAAAATTGGGATACCAAAGATGAAAACCCATCAGAACAATTATCATAAAAATATTTATAGAAAAGGCCCAGGGAATCTACATTATGTCAGCAGGAAAGTGACTGAAGCCGAGATTCCAGGTCAGAACCAATAACATTACAGATTTTTCTTTGTATTTTATCAAGAATACATAGCAGCAGCACCAGACAAGATGTGCCAACAATATCCAATGCATGAAAGAATGGTAGACTTATAAATATATATGACAGATTCTGACAAGAAAAATTGTCTAGTATGACCCAGTGAACCAACTTTCCTAGCAGTGGATTCAATATAATCTTTCCATTTCATGTCAGCGGGAAACATTAGTCCAAAAAGGCACAATGAATCACTCTCCTGAAGGTTAGCATCCATCTGCCATGCTGATGGAAGGTAAAAAGATGTTTTCTTTTTCTTTTTATTAATCTTTATATTATCTTCTGGTCTTTAATAGTTTTAGAATTTCATCAAGTACATACACAGAATTAGCTATTGTCATCCTATAGAACTTTTCAATCATATCTTTCCCCCTCTAGAGTTGTTTATCTGTTACTAAAAGAAAAGTGACAGTTTTACTATCAGCATTTACATGACAAGTTCCCTGGCAATAAAGAGCAATGAAAACTGGCATTATCAGTTAATCTGTTGTGGAGTGATTAGTCTGTCTACTACAAGTTGATCAGTCAGTGGCTGGCTGATGGGTGATCGATCAGTCTATTGTGTGATCAGTTGATTTTTATTAGGCTTATTAGCCAAGCTTTTTTGAAGGCTACTCACTGGCCTATTTACTGAATTACATTATACTAAAGGGGTATCTATTTTCTCATAAAAATTATATTAGAGGAGCTGACAAGTTCTCAGTCCAGGTCAAATTGATAAAGAAGAGATCCCTTTCAAAATTCTGATGTTTCTCACATTATGAAAAGTGAATACCCCCCTCTCCTGAAATTTCTAGTTCCATCTTTGAGTTTGTGTATGTACATACACCCTTGTGCAAATTAACTGAAACAATCACTTTAATTTCCTTTCTTTCACCATATGATCAGTTTTAGACCCACTGGAGTGACAGGGTGTAATCGATTTCTGTTTTTTCCTCAGATTTGGTCAGTAATATGAATCTATATTCGGGGTGTATGATGAACTTTGTTTGGCCTTGAAAAATATTCCATCATCTGTGATTGCATCAGATTTTTATCACGCCCAGATAATATTGTCTCAACTGTCAATTAGTTGTCCTAGGACCATTGTCTGCGATGGACGTTACTTCAAGGAAGCATACGAAAATTGTAATGCTGCATGAGCACACTGGCAAGCCTTACCAGTGAGCAAATCAAAGTACGATTGACTGGCCTGGTAACTCTAATTGAGGATCTGTGGTCAATCTGCAAGGAACGACTTCATGGAATGGACATACTAAGTACTAACATATGCACTGGGTCATGTTTCATTGGAAAAATATGAAAAAAAGTAAATAATAATGAAATTATTTGTTTTGTTTCAATTAATTTGCACAAGGGTGTATAGACATACATACTAAAATAAATGTTTCATACAGAAATACTGATTTAATTTTAAATCCATCAGCTTAAACTCCCTCAAAGCATTTCTACATTAATGTTATTGTTCATCCTATCTTAAATGTTCAAATTAGCTCTCCATTCTTTAGTGTCACCAGTTCAAACCTTTACAGTCAAGACCCACCTTACTATATCCATATTGTTGAATCACTTTCATTCTCTATGCATTCCTTTTAGTAAGAAGGATGTTCCACTCAAAAACAGTTTCTTCCCAAGAACTGCTACATTGTAGAACAGATGCCTGGAATAGACTCCTGATAGAATACTTCCTTAAAGACTACAATCTTAACTTTTTTTTTTTTTTAATCACTCTAAGCAAATCAATAAAGCCAATAAGACACAAGGAGTTACTGAGTTTGAAAGAATATGACCGAAAAAAAGATTATTAAAGAGAGAGAACAATAAAAGAACAGGAATTAAGACAAAAGTTAACAATTGACATTGCATTCACATTTTTGAAGCTCAAAATAGACTGGAAAGCAAGAATCCAAAAGAGTTCCACGAGCAGGAACCTCTTCAAATATAGGGTTAATTAGTATTTAACCTCCTTACTTTCATCAATTGAAGCTGAATTTCCACTGATTGTTTTTGAATAGTATAATATGTAAGTAAAACCAAACTTGCAACAGAAATGTTGTTTTACATTAAAATGTCAGGAAAAATTTTCATATTATTTTACATTGACAATCCACTCAAAATGCATTTAGTTTATCTTAAAATTTATGCTTATATAAAATTCATTTGCAATTCCAGATATATTAAGATATCTTTCTGAGATAAATTTATTTCTCTTAAAATCTTAGATTTTCTCATTAAAAAATTTACCCACATCTCAATTTCATCTTTTCTTCCATTTTCCTCTCAGACAATTTTCCTCACTTCCTCTCCTCTTAAATTCTTCCTTTTTTTTTTCTTTCTTTCTTTCATTTATTTTATCTTTCTTTACTCATTCATTCTCCACGAACATTATCTCACATTTTTTTCTCTTAACTTGCTCTTCTTTTTTCTCCTTTACATCTTTTTAAACTCTATAAAACTGATCACTCCAATCTTATATTTACCTGACTCCAATAAACTAGAAATAACAATTCTTTACTCGGTTATCATTTTAAAAATCTTACCATAATGCTCCCATTCATATATTCTAACCAGAACGAGATGCAGCTGTGAAGGGGGGAAAAAATGTCTACTTTCTTCCTGAATGACTTTTTTTCTAATATTTGTGTATAAGGAGAATGTTACAACATGATTTTAAACTTTTAAAGAGATATGAAAAAGAATGTTCTTTTTAAATTAAAAAAAAAAAAAAATAAGAAGTTCTCTGGCAGCTTGCGGTTTTATTTCAGAACTTAAAGGAACAGCATTTTGGTTGTATGCTTAAAATGAATCTAAATCAATATGCAATATTTTATACTTTTAACCCAAAATGAAGGATAGAAAAAAATAAAAGTAAAAGAAACCAATGTAGAGTCATGCAGTCTCGGAGTTTACCATAAAACCAGATTTATTTATTTATTTTTTTATATTTTTTGTAGCATATTCCTCTCGCTCTTTTTTCGATAAATTTTGCCATGGAGAACTTCAGATTTTACAAGTACATAAACATGCTGATAAAACTAATAACAAAGCATTTATGCACTTGATCAACATTTGCAGATTTCCATAAACTGTTTTTATAGTGTTCAATTTGAGCTCATTCTTGCTTGTTGAATACCACCTGACATCATGCCTCTGGGAGGCAATGAGGTTTTCACAGATAAAACCTTGAATATTTGAACAAACTCTTGGATATACAGAACCAAAGATTATGCTTGCGATGCAATGCTTATTTGTTTCTTCATGGCATGACCAGTCAGTGTACCATAAAATTATTGCTTATCATTGGAATTCAACAAATTTTATGAGCTGAAAACTGTTTGTGGCCTTGACAATAAACCATTCACATTCTGATTTTTGGAATCAGGTAAACTATAAAGTGGAAAAGATTTTAGCTGTAAGAATAATTTCAGCAGAACAGCAAGGGAAAAGAAAACAGGAGATATGAGAAGAATGGTGGGTTTTTGTTTTTGGTTCTTGTTCATGAGTGAGAAATAAAATCAAGTTTCTTAAATTGCGCATCCCTTGTCACTGAAATAGTTGCATATTTCTGACCATTACTTGGAATTGGTATCCCACTTCAAGAGCCATGATTTTGAATCCTGATTTTTGAAAGAAATACCCCCTCCCCTCCTGCTGGATGATGAACACAGTACAATCTTCCTTCTACTTAGTATTCTCCTTAATAGTATTTACTGTTTGATTACAAAAAGATTGATCCAGTAGGTAGTAAATATATTTATTCAATGCAGATCTTACAAGTATATGAATGTACTGACTGCTGGACTGGTTTGACGATTTTATTGCAGCAATCTTCCATTTTGGGGAAGACCTAACTGCCTTGAAAATCAACATTGAAGTTCATGGCTTTTACCTGAGTTCAGATTGTTACGGCTAAAATAAGCAATTATCTCATCTATTGAGCAGGCTCCAAATGTAGATGATAAATATAGATTTAGATAGATATTACAAGGTTAAGATATATAGATATGCACAGTCTGTAACAAGATAGGGTTAGAATGAGATAAGCAAATATCTAAATCCAGGGCCTGCTCACTCCTGTTGGAGGAATCCCTATCTGATTGACCATGTCTCTTTCACTCCTGTTGGAGGAATCCCTCTCTGATTGATCATGTCTTTCTCACTCCTGTTGGAGGGATCCCTCCCTGACTGGCCATGTCTTTCTCACTCCTATTGGAGAGATCCCTCCCTGACTGGCCGTGTCTTTCTCACTCCTGTTGGAGAGATCCCTCCCTGACTGGCCGTGTCTTTATCACTCCTGGTGGAATCCCTCCCTGATTGACCATGTCTTTAAGGGAGTAGCCGTAGCATGGCCAATTGTGGGTTGGTGAGGTTTTTTAATCCATAGTTGGAAGTGAATGGCTGTTTATTCGCTCTTTAACAGGTCTTACTTTTTGTACTGTTGGTGTGTTCCACTTACTCTTCTCACCAGACCAGGTTCTGGTGGGGGAGCTGGTTCAGTTGCTGACCACTTGAACACTCATGTTTTGAATTCACAATTATCCTTCTCCTAACAGGTTACCACGAAAGGCTATAGAACCCAGTCTGTCCTACTATTTAACTCTTAGCTGGAGGAGAGGAGAAGGATTTGTACCTTTTCTAAGGCTATTTGAATGTAAGTGAATGTAACAAACCTGACCGGAATTCAAACTACTGCACTCTGTATCAAATGTGAACAGAATGAAACAGAAATGAAATTCGCTTCATTTTTTTTACAAATATTTTTTGCAAACATTAAATTTTCAGTAATATTTTTTTTTTTTTTAATATTTTTATCAAAAATGACAAGTTATAAATATTTCCAGTCCTTTTGTATTTGGTTGTGTCCTTTCAAATAGATTTCTTTTTTATTTGATTTTTCAAGGGCTAAAATGATGTCATGTTTATATTTCATTTTGTTGAACAGCTGTTTGGCATTGAAGTTTACATTTTATTCTACTAAATAATTTATACTAGAATATCTAATCCTCTCCTATAGTTTTGTATCAAGTGGTCTTTATTCTGTCAATGCCTTCCCACCTCCAGAGCATGTATTTGCATGCAGATATAAAAACATTTGGCAGGCACACAGAACTCGTGTGTAGAAATAAAATTGCAGTGAACTGTATTATTTACATTCAGTAGACATATTTGCTTAGTAATCATTGATGGAAGTCTCTTTTTGTACTTCTTTTCAGGAGAGTGTTTGCTGATAGATTGATGCTGCTCATTTAGTTAATGCATAAGCTTGGTTAAAACATATTGATATTTTTATCAAGCGGCTTTGTTTATCTTCACTTGGGTGCAAGGTGATGTTTGTAGACTCTCTCACTTGACCCTTGATGCATCATAGTTTTTTCTCAAATGGCTAAAGTCTTGCCAACATTCCTCTTGAGACCGATTGAGGTACATAAGCTTTACTTAAACAGGTTACAAGCTCACTGTTTTCTGAAGGTTTTACCTGTTTCACATCCCCCTCTTGTTTGCCTTTATTACTTTATTCATTCTTTTTTTTTTACTTTCATCTCTTTTACCTTTTCAAAATTCCTTTCTTTTCATCATTTATTTTGTTTTTTTTTAATTTTTTTTCCCTTTAAATTTTCATCATTTAATTTTTCTCCTTCATTGTTAAGCACTTTTTTCTTTTTAACTTTCTCCTGATTTTTTCTTCTTTTCAAATTTCATTCATTTTTGTCTCTTTTATTTGCTTCTTTTTCAGTCTGTTTTATAATTTTTTATCTATTTTTCTTTTACTCTTTCTTTTTTCTTCCCTTTTATCTCTTTCTCTTTTTTTCTTGATTCTCATTTTCTTCTACTTTTCCTTCCCACCTGCTCGGACTAATTTCTTTTTCTTATTGAATTCTTCTTCAAACCATTTCTCTCTCTCTCTTGATCTCTAATATATTTACTTTTCCTTTTTAACTCTTATCTTTCTTTTTATTCTTTGAACTGAATTAATTTTGATGTTTTTTCTTTATCACTCTCTATTTAGCACTTTCCTTGTACATCTCAATCAGTGAATGACTTGCTCAAACCTTTTTGAATTAAATCTGCAATGTTTATTGACACTTTTACAAAGAAGATTACATTGGATTGTGAATGCTTGGACAAGAAAAGGGAGAAAAAAATCTTAGTCTCAGAGTGAGAGGGCAAAGAAAAGAGAGAAAGATGAGAAAAACTTAGGCTCAGAGTGAGAGAGAGCAAAGAAAGGAGAAGAAACAGGCTCAAAGTGAGAGGGTAAAGAAAGGAGAGAAAAAACTCAGGCTTAGAGTGAAAGGGCAAGAAAGGAGAGAAAGAAGAAAGAACACAGACTGAGAGAAAGGGGAAAAAAGGAGACTGCATTAGTTCAATAAATTAAGGATAAAAACCTTAAGTTCACCTTTTTTTTTTTTCTACAGATACATCAAAGTTTAAAAGGACAAGGATAATTCGGCAGATTAGGGGTTGGTGGCCAGAAAACAAATAAATGAATGTTTCTCCATTATAAAAATTCCAGTGGCAAAGGTCACAAAAAAATTCAGGTAGACACAAGCCATTAAATAAGTGGCAAAATTTGCTTAATCTTTTAAATATTTGTCAGGGGTTGTCTCAACAATTAATCAAAATCAATTATTAATTCAATATATTTTTTTTTATTTCCATTTGAGTTAAAATATACATACATATAAATACATAAATGTTTTGTCATGAAGCAGTAGTTTGCAAATTCAACAATTTCAGGACCATTACCCTTGTAATGAGTTAAATCCTCACTTGTTGCCCAATACTTGTTGCCTTATGCCAGACTAACTTAAGCGTAGTAAACATGTATTTATTTATATTATTTAAACTTGGACTATCATCCTCATTTTTGTTGTTATTATCACAACTTTTCAGCTGTTGTGCCCTCTAACCTTTATCAGGTGTTTGCTGCTCCAGAAAACTTTAGAGAATTTCAAACTGAACCATTTATTTTATGAGAGTAGATTGTTCTCATTCCACTGTACATATATAGAGATAACTCATCACCCACTCTGTGTGTTTAAGTCTCTACTACCCAGTCTAGAGATTGAACTCACAATTACTATGCCACCAAATTCATAAACCAATGCTTTAATCTCCTCAGGTTATTGTCCTGTCCTGTAAATGACTGAAGGTCACAACAGTCGAGATGCTCGGATGAGGGGGTTAAAGATGAGGACAATAGTCTGAGTGTAAATAACTATAATTCTTTGTCTTAGAAATTCAGAAAGAAAATGTTTTTTATATTTTCAAATCATTTAATCTTAAAAAGAGAATTTGTTTTAATAGTATAAAATAAAGCCAAAATTATTCCACACCAACATCGGTAAATCTTGGAATAAACCATTATGACAAATTCTGATCTGCAGTAATTATTGTTTTTGCTGATAACTCTTGCATCAAAATGAATATCTTTCTCCTTCTCACTAATAATAATAATAATAATAATAATATAGTTGTTATCAGAAATAGCATAATGTGTATATCTTTGTAAAAGCCTGAAAATGAAAATGTAGAAATCCTGTTTAATATTTGCATTATTTATTTGACATTCATTAGGTGGCAAATTATATGATAGCAATAATGAGGATTGATTTTAAGGGCTATGAGATATATTGAACTCATTCTTTTTGTTGTTATTAGTGTTTTTTGTATGCTAATGTTCACCAATACAAGGCCCAAGAGCCATGCAAGGTAGAAGATTACTCTGTTGTATTGTATAAGCTTAAGAGAAGGTAATTTTACATTTAAAGAAGGCATAAAGAATGGACCAGTTCAAATTTTGTAATGACAAAAGCATCATATAGAATGATTTGAATAGTTCCAATAATTCTTGAAATGAGAATGAGTCTTCTCAAGATTATAGAAGGAAAAAATGAACTTGGTCTCAATTATCAAAAGGTCCAGAAAAAAAAAGAGAAACAAATTAAACTTTGCAAAAAAAATGTCAAAATTTTCATTTTAACTAAATTCTGACTTCCAGGCAACTTCAAAGAAACCAAGTACTTTGATATAAGTATTACTAACCAGAAAGCAATAACAGGCAACTGTGATAAAATGAAGATGACACTTCTCATCCACTAACCAAGTTACCCCTGACCACATCCTGATTCTATTACTGTTCTTAGATTTATATTTCCTTATAGTCTTGTAACTTTGTTGGATTTCTCAAATTCCAAGTGTAGTATAATTTTTTTTTGTTTCTTATAAATATTTAGAAAAAAGAAAAATTTGTAAATGTATATTATTTTTTATTTATTCTTGATGGTCAATTGTAGTTGAGTTTAGGTGAGAGGTTTGATTTCATTTGGTTTTAAAAATGAGGCTGCAGTTAAGCCAGTAAATAGTTTCAGAAAGTTGCAAATTCTTTTACTGCTTTTATTTTTAAATAGCTGTTTTCATAAAAAATCAAGATTTTCATAAGGGAGACAACCTTTTATAAAACAAAATCTGAGATAACATGAAACATAAGAAACAGGCAACTGTGATAAAATGAAGATGACACTTCTCATCCACTAACCAAGTTACCCCTGACCACATCCTCATTCTATGACTGTTCTTAGTTTCATTACTTTTTTGACTCTTATGTGTAACCTGGAAGATTTTAGAGATGTGTAACTTTGATATATGGGCCAATGACTTCACCTGAATCTTATTCCCTGTTTAGTCTGTGTTGAGTGAGTGAAATTTTTATTGTTTAGTCTTTATTGATTTTGTTCAGTTGCATTTTTTTTATTCCTTTGCTTATTTTCTGTCTTTACAAATTGTAACTTTTCATGTCTTTTGCAAGTATTTTGTTTGATTTGATTTTATTTGACTTGAGCCACAAAAAAAAATAAATAAGACAGATTCTGTCATAGAGCTTAAGTACTGACTGTTTTTTCTTGTTTCAAGAACACAACCACACACTGGTTAAGATATCACAGCAGAAAGGTTAACAAATTTTTATTTAAACTTCTATAATGTAAATATCACTGGTTTTATAATTTGTTATTTTATTTTTAGAATATTTTTACACATTATAAATATCAAAATGATAATATTCCACAGTGCTGGATTGCTATGTGATATCCATCCTCTCATATGTCAGTGAATGCTGGAAAATCTCCCCAAGGATGAGGAGAAAACTAGAGGCAGCATAAATCTGCTTCTTAGAAGGATACTGAAAATACTATGGATGGAGAAAGTAACCAAGAAGGATGTAGCTGAAAACAAAATAATGCAGATGGAGCAGCCAACTGCTACTGATAATGTTGGTCAAACTGACAATATTTAGTGTGTTGTATCTACAGAAAGCCAGTACAAGAGCTGGTGTGAACTCCGGAATGTCTGGTTATGAAGAAAGTGTTTTGTCTGTCCCCTGCTTGCCATGATCCAGTGTTCGATTCCAGTGCTACTGGATTGTCTGTTCCTCTTTGTTGATAGATATCCAACTAATAAGAAGAAAATCTCTTCAGTCTTAAATAAAATGGCGAAAGGAAGTCTTAAAGAAAATAGCAACAGAAAGAAAACTTATACTTTGAATTGGGAAAAGAGAGCTGAAATTCCTTGGACACATAAGGAAAGGGAGCTTAATCTTTATGGGGCATACTGAGGGCAGCAGGGATAGAAGTCATTGAGCCACTTATCTAATGAGCTTGTGAGGGATGGGAATGTGTGGAGAGCCATGATAGCCTATGTCCTGAAGGGATGTGGCACATAGAATACAATTGCTAATAACTTTCTTGGCCTTCATTATATCTATCAGTCTTTTAAAAGTTGTTTAATAAATTATTTCCTTTCTCCTCTCTAGTTAAACAACATCACAGAAGCAATTCTCTTGTGCATCAGAACTTCTTGGAGTGAGGCTGAAAAATAAGTATTAGGGAACTGATCTGACATTGACGTCTGATATGGGAAGCGCATTAATGCAGCCATGGCATTTTGCTTCTGGAACAACATTTAGTGAAATGAAGAAATATGGAATTCTGCAGAAAACAACAAGGAAAAACATTATATACCTGTAAAATATAATAAATAGTTAAAAACCTAATGAGCCCCAAAATATAAACAAGTATTTGGTTATATGCATTTATATTGAAGAATGAATTAAAAAAAAAGCAAACAATAATATGTAAAAATTGTTTATGAGTATCAGGCTTTGATGTGTCAGAAAAGAGCCTTTGGCTACAGTGTGAAAGTCACTCTTTGAATAAATATATTAGTTAATATATTCTAAATTGCACTTAATGTTTGAGTTCTCCTGAGCTGCTCTTGAAATAATTATATAAAAACTCTGGTAGAGAAGATAAATAGGAAATTACTTAAAAGGTTGTTTTGAAAAGCTCTTGGCTCAACCAAGAAGAAATTCAAAAATAATTCTGATGTTTGGCCTTTTTGTTAGATTTTGTGAAGAAGGGCAGGACAATAATCTTTCAGAATCCCTTTCTATATTGTCAACATGAGAGAATTTACTATAAAATTATCCCACTTAATTGTAACAGGTGTTTTGAAGATATGATAATTAAAATATAACTTCATTGATAATTGTATAAGAAAATGAATTATTATAGCAGAAACTGTTATTTGTCTATAAGCAAATTGCATTGTTGCTAACTTTGAGAGCAGGAGTTTCTTACCTTAATGCAAACATAAAGACATATGAAATATTGTAATATTAAAACTTGGGAGAAAAGAAAAAGAAACTAAACAAAATTGGCTGTATACCCAAATACATATATAAAAAAGAATTTAAAGAATAAAATGTCCCTTCTCCTTTCTGGGCATGTGTAGTTATTACATAAATATTACTAGGTTATTACATTAACTGTATTAGGTATTATGTTAACATTAATAGTTATTACATAAGCATTAATAGTTATTACATAAGCATTAATAGTTATTACATAAGCATTATTAGTTATTACATAAGCATTAATAGTTATTACATAAGCATTCATAGTTATTACATAAGCATTCATAGTTATTACATAAGCATTAATAGTTATTACATACGCATTATTAGTTATTACATAAGCAGTATTAGTTATTACATAAGCAGTATTAGTTATTACATAAGCAGTATTAGTTATTACATAAGCATTAATAGTTATTACATAAGCATTAATAGTTATTACATAAGCATTATTAGTTATTACATAAGCATTATTAGTTATTACATAAGCATTGATAGTTATTACATAAGCATTGATAGTTATTACATAAGCATTAATAGTTATTACATAAGCATTATTAGTTATTACATAAACATCACTTTGGTGTAATGAAGTCCTAAAGGATGAAATGCATCACACAAAAAGTTTTTCTTCCAATTTGTCATTAATTTTCTTAATATTAAAACCTTAAAGAAATCATTATGTACCAAGGATCTTTTGTGAATTTATTAAGGCAGCTTTACTAAAAAGAAAATGAATTGCAGGTTTGTTTTATGGTTAAACTATCAATCAAATAGTAGAGGAAATCAGTCACAAAAATAATTTCTGAAAAGTTATCTTTTAAAGCTAATGTAGAAATAGATAAAATTGATGAACTTTGAACAAAGAAGTAACATCTGTAATTGGAAACAAACAGCATTTAGGTAATGGATATTTTTTGAGTGAAGATTTGTGGCTTTGAAAAACATTTTAATTAAAACATTTAAACTAACACATGGCACACATGAATGTGTATACAAAAAGAAAAAAAAATGTTTTCTTGTAATCAAATAAAAATTTCCCTGTAAGTTGACACAATATATAAAAAAAGACAGTAAATTTCTTGCTAGGTCAGAAACCATTGGCTGATTTTGCTGCCAAGTAATAAAGACTGAGGTTTTGAGATGTTGTTCTTGGATTGGACAAGTCATGGGGAACAAAAGCAGTTTACGAGTAGGGAATAGCTTATACTTCACATTATAAAGAATACTTGATAAAACCTATGTTCCTAACCTCAGTGGGTTATATATATAATATATATATATATATATATATATAGGGTCTATTAAAAATACTTTTACAAACTTTGGGGGTGGGTTCCTGACACTAAAACAGGATAAAATGTCCATATAAACATATGTCTAAAAGGCCACCGTTGTACCTCAACACAGCAACTCATAACAAATGTACAAAATGTCCTCTGCTTGATTCTACACATGCATGCACCCATTGGATCATTGACTGGCAGACTCTTTCAAATACTCCCACATGACATGTTCATGAAGTGTCTCTGCATTGTTAATGTCTGCTGCATGAACCAAATCTTTTAGGTGTGGCCGCCACAGATAGAAATCCAAAGGATTGAGATTGGGGGAATGTGCAGGCCATGGAATCCATCCTCTCCTACCTATCAATCTTTCATGGTAGATGTCAGCCAGTGCATTCCGAAGAATGTGACTAAAATGTGCTGGAGCCCCATCATGCATGAACAACATGTGTTTTCGTATTGGCAAGGGTACATCCTCTAGAAGGTCTGGAACTGTGTTCAAAATAAAGTTCCTGTAGACAGCTCCTATAAGACATGCTAGAACATATGGACCTGCCAGATAGTCACATACAATTCCGGTTCACACTCCAATTGTAAAATGATGCTGGTGTCTAGCCTATATTGTACCATGGCGATTCTGATCTGCCCACAAATGTTGATTGTGTAAATTTGTTATTCCATCTCTTCCAAATGTTGCCTCATCCTTAAATAAAACTGAAGAGACAAACAGATTGGCAGTTTGTGCAATAAAACATTGGCAACAGAATATGTGTATATTTACACAGTTATTTTTTAATTTCCACATTCTCTTGTTTATGGAACAATTATTGATAACACAAAACAACTAATTTGGAAATTTGAAAAATTAAATAAATTGATAAACAAAATTTGTCCATATTATTTAACCGATGTGTTTTAGAGAATTCTTGCTGTCAAAATATGTCTTATTTAAATTATATGATACTGCTCTGAAAGTATTTATTTCCATGGAAACTACAATGGCCACAAGGAGCAAACCAACACAATTGGATTGAGCTAATTTCCAACTACAAAAAAGACTTTTTACACATAGTTGCAATCAATGGCTAGGAATTTTCATGATCAATAAACAAATGCGTGCATGCTGTGCTTGTAAAAATATGCACCAGCAAAGACGTTCTCTTCTTTTACAAGTGAATGCTGAAATATATTATCCACCAGCTAAATATGTGCTTATCCAGTGTTTGATCTCCGTAAATTTTCAGCAAGATAATGAATGTAAATGTCCAGCCTCTTTTTTAGGCATTCATTAATACACATTGACTTTCATGTCAGGCTAAATTTTGTCAGATTGCCATTCAGCTGCTCTCTGTAATGAAAAAAAAAATTATTATTTGTTATTGACATAAAAATTCACTGACATACTACCACCATCTAACTCTGACCTCATAGGCCAGTATAATAAATAGTAACTTTACTTATATTATCAGAAGCATTATTTTACTTATTTTATGTCTATAATTTCCTATCATAAAATGTTTTTTCATATTTAATTCTTTCCCCAAGACCAACAAAACCATTATGGCTCAATTTCTATTAAATATAGCAGGAATAGAATTGAATTAAAACAGTAAATTAAATATATTTTGAAAACTCATAAAGAAATATTCATGACATTGTCAAGGTTTCACTTAATAGGGAAACATAATTTAGGAAAAATATAATTCATAAATTCAAGAAGAATATGTTAGAGAGATAAGCACCAACATGATTCAATGGACATCATGGAATCACACAATTATCCAAATTTTTCCCCTTCTTTATTTTGGCATTTTATTTATTTCTTGTCCAAAATGTGTTTTTGGTAAAAATTCTTCAAATGTTCTTATTTTGCTTTCCTGTTCAATTTTTTTTTTTTGCCAGATTTTTACCCAGTAAACCGGTTCATTTCCAGGATATCCCCAGAATTCGGTAAATATTTCTGGTAGACGTGAATCTCATTAGAGGGCCTTCTATGCCCACTATACCTTCCCCACCCCCATTATTCCTTTTGCTGCTACAACCATTATTACTATTGGTACTGCTAGAATTGTTCTTAATCCTGATTCGCACTCCCTCCTCTAGTAACTCTTAACCTTCTCTATTCTTTCCTTGAGAGTGATGCTAACTTTTACAGATTGATTCTTTCTCTATTCTTTGAAATCTTTTTCTTAGTTTGATTTTAGCTGCTAAAAATTCTTGCTCAGTATTTTTTTTCTTTCTGTTGTTTTTATTCTTCTTAATAATGAGTTGCACCACTGATTCTTAAGCATGTTTCAAAGATTTTTCTAGAGAACATCTGAGTAGTCACTGAGTGGAAATTGTTTTATTTTTTGTTTTTTTGCTGATTTTGTTTCTTTTTTTCTTCCAGATTCCTCTGAGAATCTGAAAAAAAAAAATTTTGTTTGTTTAATTTTTATTTTATTTTTGTTTGTTTGAAAAAAATCTTCATCAATAATGAAAAAAGTTAAAATTAAAAAAAAATCTATATTTTAGAAGATTAAAAAAAAATTATTTGATTGCATTTTGCTTTGAGTTGATCCTTTAACCTTTGGTATGATTTAATTTGTTGTTGTTTTTTTTTGTTGCTGAGAAAGAATTTTTGAAAGTTTTAAGCATGATTTCACAAGCAAGAGGTAGAGTCTACCAGTCAAATAAATAGATGCCTAGCTTTTTGTAAAAGATTTTAAGCATCATTATAAAACACAATTTTTTTGGCTTTTTTTTTTTATAGTGCTGCTGAAACTTTTTCTTGGTTAGTGTTCCATGATTGTTTGATAAGTTATTAGACATTTTATGAGAAGAATTCTTAGCATGTTAA
The DNA here is from genome assembly GCA_964036315.1 of Acanthosepion esculentum. Lineage (NCBI taxonomy): Eukaryota > Metazoa > Mollusca > Cephalopoda > Sepiida > Sepiidae > Acanthosepion > Acanthosepion esculentum. Next base: position 118,278,885 of record OZ038488.1, on the reverse strand, counting down.
CTCATTTTAACATAAACGTCCACAATATTTTGATTTTGATGTTTATTTTTGGAAAATATTAAAATTTCACATCTTGAAAAAATACCCTTTTGTAAGTTTACAATTTAAATAGTAAATAATTTCAGATCATATAAACAGTTCAAATGGGTTTCTTTTGGTTAAAACTAAAAAGAAAAAGAAGAAAATTTTATCCAATAAATTTAGTGGAAATTTAAAAAAAAATTCAATATGAGATTTCATATAAACATGTTTATTACACAATCAGCTTACAGCCTTATCACATTCAGACACTGGTTCTTGTCAGATCACCAAAGTAAGGCAACATCAACTGTGGTCATTATCTAGATAGATAACCGTTTTGGAATTCCAGGTGTTGTAAACTTTGATGTGCAATGAACAGGTGGTGTAATAGATAATGGCTTGGAATGAGAAATCAGAGAATCGAGTTGAAAATTCCAGTTGGGTTCATTACATTGACTTATGCACAAACACACTTTGGCGATCATAAATCAAAGAGAGACATGATCACTCACGTGGGTCAAATCCACCCCTACCAACACATATTGAGCCAGCATCATAGGGCAGTTGTTCATTCATCAAAATGATCTGGGGAAGGCCTACATCCAACAAAAGACCATTACAAGCTGAGAAGATTACACAATTTAAGTAGGCTTTTGAAATAAATATTTCTGAATAATAATAATATTTCTGAATAATAATAATAATAATAATAATAATAATAAATCTGTTAGTTATGCAAGCTGTTGACAGTGACTCCGCTTCTCCAAATCTACTGTACACATATAATCACTAAAAGACTGTAAAAAATAGTTTCACTTGAGTTTAAGATTTAATATTTTAGTCATGATATTTTCAGTAATTGCTTTTTCTCTGACTTGACATTTTTCTCCTGTTGTTTTAATTATGGAAAACATTTTTCTCTTCCAAAGAGGAATAGTGGAAATTTCTGGGAGTATGAGCAATATCCTTTAACTCTGGAAAGAGAGAATATTTGCAAAGTTTAATTAAAGACATCTACAAGAATAGAAAGAAACTGAAAGTAAACATGTCAGAATCATGTATAGCATAAAGTGACAAATCTATTATATAGAAATCACATGGCAAACATGGAGAAACATTCCCACAATAAGACAATGTGTCAAAAGGCCAGTTTTTCCCATGACACTGCTTCTTTAATGACCTTCACTGTTGGGGAATATTTATAGATTTAAAAAGCAAGGATTAGAATTGCAATAAAACCTAAACATATGATGAAAGTAAATTTATACATATTTTTTTTTTTGTTCTTGAGAATTGACAGCAAAAATAATAAACACTATTTATTTATCAGATTATTTATTGGAATGGTTGGCAAAACATTGGTTAATTGCCAATTGATCCAAGCTTTATAAAATGGTAAATAATAAAGATTTCCTTATAGTTGGTTCACATATTTTAATAATTTATTAATTGTTTATAAATTTATGAATAAAAAATTGTTTTCATATTTATTTCTTTATAAATTGTTGAATGATAAACATAGTATTGCATTAGTTTTAATAGTATTAGTTTTTTTATAATGTTGTAAATATGAAATTATTCTTGTAAATAATCAAAAAAATAGTTTAATATTTTTGTAGTGAATTATCAAGAACAAAAAAATCTATAGATTCACTTTCATCATGAGTTTAGTTTTTATTCCGATTGCTTTTTAAAACTATAAACATTGGCAAAGAGTGAAGGTAGTTAAAATAAAAGCAGTGTCATGGAAAAACTGTCTTTTTGACACTACATCTTATTGCAGGCCTGTTTACCCATTTTTACCAATCTCTCTCTCTCTCTCTTATATATATATATATATATAAAATCACACATTATGAAATGGACAAAGTCCGACAGTTATTTTAAGACATTTTTCTATGTTTGTTTTATCTCTAAAAAGAAATATATATATATATATATATATATATATATATATATATATATATATATATATATATATCTATAATTTATTGTGCACCATAAGTTGTACATTGGTACAAGTTTGATTATTGTTAGAATGTAGTCGTAAGTGAATGTATATAATCATATATATCCTGTAAAGATTAAACTAACCTGCTTTTTTTAAAATTTCATCTAAGAGGATACAGAGAGGCCAATAAAATAACAAGATTCTAGGAGACAGAAGATGGCAATTGACATTGCATTTAAATTTTTAAAAATCTTAGTTGACTAGAAAACAGGAAGCCAGAAGAGTTCAGCAAGCAATAAATGCATGAGAAAAAACTATTAGCTTTGAACTTATGGTTACAATTAGCAATTTTAACAGTAAAATTATGAGACCTAACTGCCAATATAGTGCTGCACTGAAATTCATAAAGTACTAAAGATTAAAGCTCATCAAATGAAAATATTTATAGAAAAAGCACAGGGAAATTAATGAGTGGGAGAAACTGCCATCTATGATATATATATATGTATGTATGATGAAATATTGAACCTCCCCTACACGGGTTTTGTTTAACTGTGTGAGTTTGCTGCTGATGGTACTTTTTCGTTTTGCTATTATTTTAAAAAATCTAACAAATGCAAATCATATATTTAGTTATTTTTTCTTGTTAATATACAAGAAGGCTGGCTTCAATGAAGGTAAGTTTTGTAGAAACCTTTGGGACTTTTGGTCATTCTCAAAACCAAATAATAAAACACTAAATATTTTTTGTTCATTTATATTTCTAATTATAAAAATCAGCTTCCTAGCAATTGTGTCTTTTGAGATTAATGTACAAAGTGAAATGCAAGTAAAATTCTTCACTGAGCAGAATCTACTTGCCAATCCCTTAAGAAGATCTTAATTTTAACATTCTTGCATTTATGATAACAGCTTGAAGAATCCAAATGTTTCTTCTTTTATAATTATTATTGAGTATTTGTTACATCCTTGTGCAAATGTCAATCTCCCTTCGTCTGTGTTCATTAATATGATTATCTGAATGTTATACTCTAGTGGCTACATGTGTTTGAGTAGGCATCCTGTTTCTTTTGTTTTTGTCTTTTTTAAACAGTGTGACTTAAATCTTCTGACTTTCACATTCAAGAGACTTGATAATGAAAATGTGCTCTCTGGCAAGGATTGAACCTACATCTCCCTTTGTCTGATCTGGCATACTTTAGACTGCTCAGTCACAGAGAGCATCATAACTCAGCAAGGTTCAATTACACTTCATTTAATATCTTCTTGAAAGCCTATATTTATTGATATTTTTCATATCCAGAATGTAAATAAAATAATTTCTCAGGAATTTATTTTATTTCTAATCCAACATTATTTCTTACCACTTGAAAATATAATGTTTAGTTGGGTTAAAATTAAAATGCTTTGATACCTTATTAATATGAATAGGAATGGCACTTTGACCAGAAAAATGACAAGTTAACCTACTGGATAGGGTGGTAATTTTAGGGTTAACATATGAAATTGATGTTTTTTTCTCAAAGTGGACATCCCCACCAAAGAACAAGAAAGATTATACAGGTTTGTTTAATGGATGTTTCTGAAGGCAAGCATTATTTTAATTTTTTTTGTAATAGATTACTAGTTATATATATATATATAAGTTCTCCCACTCATTAGTTTCCCTGTGCTTTTTCTATAAATATTTTCATGGTAATTATTTTGATGATCTTTAGTACTTCATGAATTTAAGTGCAGTCCTGGGTTGGCAGATAGGTCTCATAATTTCATTGTTAAAATAAGATACAAAATGCTCAATAATCTAGATGTTTTCAGTGGGAATTAACTGTTTGTGGCATAAATGATAGTTGTAATATTAGTCATTTCCTTATATGGAAAGATTTGACATTCATTGACTCAGCAGCCAGTGCTACTTTTGGTTGAATTTTATAAAATATTTCTTTTAAAACAATTTCTTTGGAAAATAGGCTTCTCAAGTCCAGTCGCTGCTGTCGCTCTGTTCATTATTGTTGTAGGAGAGGGGGGGTCCATCCTTATGTTTAATTTGAAATATTGTAGAATGTCATCTGCTTAATTGTTATTTTCTATTTGAGTTAAATGTGCTATCAATTTTAGTTGTTGTTGCTTTTTTGATATAGAAATCAGCACTGCATGGTGACTTGTACTTACACACCTTAACTAATCATCAGAAATCTCTGAGGATTATTTAGATATTAAGCTGCAGTTCACCAAGCAGTGTTGATTTCCATCTCCACACTGTTTATATCTACATATGTTCTATGACTTTCTTTAAATATAGAAAATTCATATATATATATATATATATATATATATATATATATATATATATATATATATTGTGCAGGATGTTCCAGGTAACAAAGATATAGAAAGAAGTCAGTATGTTTAAAACAAAAAGTCTGTACACCTGTTAAAATTCCAAAAACAAGAAAATATTATTCAATAAAACTTCCTTCAGCCTAGATACTTGAGTGCCCCCCAAGCCCCAAAATGGCTGCATGCCTGGGTCAACTCGATTTCATTTCTGTTGGCTATCCTGTTTATTGAGTCATTCATATTGTTGGGCTTCTGTTTGATCTCTTTCTCTCGTAACAAGGAGATTCTGATAAGGAGAGCTAGAAGACAGAATCAGAAAAA
>OZ038488.1:118134252-118269252 GCA_964036315.1 Acanthosepion esculentum | reverse complement strand
ATCTTTCAAAAGTTGACTTAATTTCAAGGGACAATTTGGAAATCTTAAGACCTACAAAATGAATGTACGCTCATTAGTTTGTTATCTCAATGTTTGCCAAACCAATTATTGTGAACCAAATGTATCCTGGAGAATGATTGTGAAAAGAAAAATAGTAACAAAAATATTTGATAAAAATATTAAAAGAAAGAAAGAAGGACTTTGGAAAAGGAAAATAGTTATGAATAATAAAATGATGATATAAGTATGCAAACTCCTTTCATATTTCAATCCATTTGCATCTAATATTTGGATTCTAATGCAGCTTGAGCCAAAAGCAATCACAGTATCATTTCTTACTCACTTCAGGCATTGCTGTTTTCAATGACTGACATGATGTAATATGAAAATGAGGCATGAAGTTGTGCCTTTGAGTTTCTTTTGTTAACATAGAGAAATATTGAAATTTCCAAATTATTAAATTAAAGTAAAAGTGAGTAAATTTATTGGATAAAATTAAATTATAGAAACACTGAAATTCTGTTTACATCCTATGGGTCACCAGGCCCCACAATATTAGGAAATATTGATTTATACCTTATAACAACATTATCTTGTATAAGGGGAGCCAGAAAGAAGTTAATTAAAATATAATATTGATGATCTTTGATATCTGACATATCAATGAGAAAAGAAAAGAAGTTCAGGCCAACTGAAAGTTCAAGAATTTCCTTAAAGAAAGCTCTGGTTACAAGTTAACCCAAAGTAAAAGAACGAGGAATTGTTATGTATAAGAGATGTTCTTACCAACTCATCATGTCACCAAAACAATCAAAAGAAGTTTAAATGTAATGGAAAAAAATCTTGAATTCTTTTTTATGTCATATGACTCCTTTTATATGGCAGTGGATGCTGACAATCTCTTCAGAGTTGAAAGAAAGAATAGAAATGTGGTTATACAGTAGGATGTTGAGAATACCATGGACCAAAATATGTGATCAACAACAAAGTTTTAGAGAAAATGGAAATAAAAAGGAGACTTATTCTTAAGCTCAAAAAGTGATAGTTGAAATTTCTAGGGTATATAATGAAGAAAGAGGTCTTAGAAAATTTGATATTCACAAGACAGATTGAAAGCAAGTTGGCTAGAAGAACAGAGTGCACAACCTCCCTAACAAGCTTGTGTAAATTGATGAAAGAACAGGGTTTAGTTAACATAAAGTCAAATTTATTCAGAGCTACAAAGGACAGGAAATCGTGGAGAGCCATGATAACATATGTCCTAGATGGACATAGCACATAGAAGAAGTATTATATTTTATTTTCATTATATAAAGCATTATTGACCATTAGGATGAATTTTTGATACATATTAATTTTCATCTTAATTTTTAGTTGCTTTTTTTTTTTTTTAATCAGTTAGAGCTTGATGACAAAGTCACTTCAAGTATTTTCATTATCAAGCACCGATTGAAAAAAAATCTCCACAGAGAATTACTTGAAAATTAATTCATGCTTCATTTATTCAAGTCTTCTTCTTGGTTCAACTTTCTGTGAGAATTCTGTTGTGAAATCAGTGTAAGTATATTATAAAAAACACCTGCAGGAGATTTAGACATATTGCAAAACATTTATTCTTCATTCAGTCAAGATCACTGAGTGCTTAATGTGTGCTGGTTTTGTGCCAAACTTGGATTCATCTGACTAATATTTCTCACTCTTTTGCACACATACACATGTGAGGAAAATTGAGTTGTTTAATTTTTAGAAGCACGGTAGATTTGATGAAAAGAAACAAATCTGGAATAAGGGATAAGGAAAATCGGGTAATGTGCAAAATTAGATTTTGCACATGCCTGATTTGTAAATATATGAATCATTATATAAAACACAGAAACATTTGTGGCCAAAACACAACATCTGGAAATTTAGAAAAAAAAAAGAGAGAAAAACATTTTAAAAATCAATAATAATAGAGAAGAAAGAAAACATTAGGCAAATCATCCAAGAGTAACTGTATAACCCTAATGAAGGGGCAGGACATAGATGAAGAAATAAGAGATGTTGGTATAATCTAATTCCTTTGAGTGGCATTTCATCACCGATTTTTGTTTGCTACCCAATTAGACATTCTAGCAGAGGAAAGCAGTTTTTACCAAGTTTAAAAATCAAATAACAAAATGAAAGAAAACAAAAATGATTCCCAAACATAAAATAGGTCTTTTCTTCATTAACTGCTTAAAGAGCTAACTGAAAAAATTCATTGATCTTTGCTGTTTATCCAGGTTAAAAAAAAAGAAAAAAAAATCTTCTGATGTAACTTCCACAAACATTTGATCTCAGACTCTTTATTCTTGTAGGGCATGCAACTTAAAAATTGTTCCAGTATGAAGCCTTTTACTTTTACTGTGTTATTTGAATTACTTTTTAATCAAGTTTATTTTAAAAGATTGAAAAGATTGTGCAGGAAACTGAATTTATTAAAATACAAGCTCACTTTCCTTGTGCGTTATTAGCAAACCCATCACAGTTTACAGAGTTTGTTCCATGCCTAAGCATTAATGATAGACTCTAGGTTAAATCAAAAAGGAAAAGGTTACTTATTTCCATGTTCGTATGCTCAATTTAGAAACTTATTGATGGCTTCTCCTTTTTGCTCTGATATATCCTATTGTTCTATTTGTTTTGTAAATAATTTGAGAGAAAATTTAATTTCATGAAAAAATAAATTTTTATATGTTAAATTCTGACCTTTTCCTCAATTTTAATCCATGAAAAAATTATTTTTATTTAAAGATAGAATCAGATCCGCTAGAATCCTACAAAATGTTATAAATTGAAATTTTTCCTCAGTTTGAACTTTTTTCTATTTTTCTTAAGTCAAATTTAAAAATTATTATTTTTTTTTTTTGCATTTCAGGAATTGTTTAAACTATTTACCTCATTCACTTGTGACAATAAAGATTCTTCTCAAAATTATTTGTGCTATTTAATGATTTTGTTTGTTCTCAAGGTAAACATGCTCTGCTGGGGTACATTCTTTGATGGCAGGCAGTCTTTTCAATAGATATTTACTAATCCAAGAGCTGTCTGAACTCTTGTACTCATTTTTGTTATAATAATATTTTGGTTTATCCATTCTACAGCTTTTTTCATGTACACAGTAAAAAAAAGGGTCTAATTTCTTGAAAATAGTAGAAAGAAAAAGAAATGTTTGTAAATATATCCCTTGACGTAGGTTGAAATGTTGTCTGGTAATAACAACAAAGATGAGGATATCAGTATGAATATAAATATTGTGAAAATTGATAATTCCTCATCCCAGAAATTCAAACAGAAATTGTTAGGATATTTGTCATCTGCCATGTGTGGAATGCTTCCTTACCATGCTGTACTGCTTGGTATTTGCACCGGGTGCTCCAATACAAACAGAGCGTTTGGGTGTCAATCTGAGGATAGTGCAGAAGGATTCGGAAAGAGTTGGATGATATATCCAGTCAACATCATGGTGTTTGGAGTGATCACTAGTGATGGCGACGTTATGCCTCCATTCCTCTTTTCACAGAGCCTCAGGCTCAACATGGAAGCCTACATCAAGTGCATTGAGGCAGTAGTGCTGCCCTGGCCCAAGTGGGAGGCTGCAGGAAGATCCTATATATGGCAACAGGATTCTGCACCGTACCACACAAGCAGGAGATCCCAGTTATGGCTGTCAGACAATTTCTGTGACTACATCACCCCTTACATATGTCCACCTAAGTCACCAGACTGCAACCCCAACTTGATTATTATGTGTGAGATGCAGTTGAGTGAGTGACCAACAAAACACCTTGTCAGACCAAAGATGAACTGAAGGCAAGGATTATGGAAGCATTCACCAACTTAAACAAGGAGATTTAATATTTCAAGATATTTTTGTGAAATTTTGATAAATATATCTGTTAAAATGAGTTGACAGTGTTAATTTCCTTTTTTCATAATTTAGAACACAATTTGTTCATGTCACGCTGTATATATGTATGTGTGTGTGTATATATATATATATATATATATATATATATATATATATATATATATATATATATATATAATGTGTGTGTGTGTAATTTATATATAGTAGAAATTTCTTTAAAAAGAAAAAAGGAATATCTAATGTTTACAGAGGAGAATCAATTATCAGTGATTTTGCTTTGGAATTCTAATGATTCTGTGAAAACACCATTCCTTTTTATAAAGGAATTACCTCTCTTTTAATGTCACATTTCAGTGGCTTAAACCGGAAAGAAATTTATAGACTTGTTTGCACATTGAAAATACAAAAGGTTTACACCAAATGCAGAGGTAATGTTGATGGCACAGAATTAGTGAAGAGAAAACTACTTCATGATTTAGTTGAATTGAAAATGGCATTCACTGAATTTGTTGAAATAATAATTCATAATGGATTTGATGTTCACTTTATAACTGCTACCAATTGCATTCATGATGTTGGTGACAGGAAAAAGTCAGTGAAATCATTGGTTCTTTTGTCTTACTCTTGTGACAGTTTTGAACACTGGACCCTTTTGTTTTTACTCTGTTGACAAGAGATGATTATTGTATGTACCTTTTTATACTATCACAAAGTTGACCAACAAGTACTTGAAGATGCTCTACAAATGGGTGATCAATCAGAAAAAAACCTTAATTTGACACTTTCTCCATAGTCAGAAGTTCAAACATGTTAATAAAAAAAAAAATAACCTTTTATAGTAAGTGCTTGAAAATCTCACTAGAGATATATATATATATATATATATATATATATATATATACATACATACATACACACACACACAAGATGAACCTAAGTGGCCAGGCAAACCTACCTAGGTTTCACCTAAACAGATTGTCAAGGTATTGCTGACCAAAAAGGAAAAGAATGGAACTGAATATATAGCTTAAACCAAAAACAATGATGACCATGTGAAAAAAAAACAACACATAGTAAAACTCAACTTTTTTTTTTTGCTTTTTGCCCAGCATTACCCTGACGATCCGTTTAGGTGAAACCTAGGTAGGTGGCTCCTTAGGTTTATCTTAGGTTTGCTCTATTTCGTGTTTGCTTTACATAGTTGCCTTTACTCATTTTGGAGGTTTTTTCTTAGAACTCTGAGCTTGAACTCTGGACGATTGTTTTCGCCTGTTTCATGTTCTTTGTTCTTTCTTTTTTTATTCCTCATTTTTCCTTGGTTACTGGTTTGTTCTTCTACAAGCCGAAATACCCAAGGTCTTTCCAAGCGAATACCACCATTTATATATATATATATATATATATATATATATATATATATATGTGCAAATAAGAATTGATGAGTTTATTGTTTAAACACCAGAAACAAATATGCAGCATTAAGAAACAATGAAGAAAACAATTTCAATATTTGCAACCACAAAAAGAAAAAAAAATTAAAATAAAATGAATGGTAATAAATGGCACTTTGACTAGAGACCCAAAAGAACATTTGAAAGAAAAATTACAGGTTCAATTTTAAATTAAGGGAATTATAGTTGCTTGGAAAGCAAAGAGAAGCAAATGCATAACTCCAGTTCAAAATCAGTCAGCAGCAAAAGAAAACAATTTGCCCGACGAAAGGATGAAAAGACACTGAAGTTATGAATAGTCATTTTAGTGTTTCTAAGCAGTAGAATACAAAGTTAAAATGAAGCATAGTAACAGTCTGGTTTTTCAACCAATCAACTTGCTTCTTGTCATTAAATGCATTCCATATCATACTTAATAACATGTAAATTAAATGAAGAATTTGGAAGCTGTAAAAACAAAAGGAAATAGAATAAAATTAATATCTCTGTAAGAAAAATTAGATTATAGAATACTTAGACAGGCTTTAGATGTTTGTTGAATTTTTGTTTTGTTCAATGGAAGTTAAGGGTATCATAGTTGCTTGGAAACCAAAAAGTAGCAAATGCATAACTCCAGTTCAGAATCCGTCAGCAACAAAGAAAAAGATCCTGACTGATCAAAGGCTGAAAGTTCTGAATGGTTTCCACACAGATGCAGAGTTATAATGAAGTTTTGCAATCATTTGTTTCTACAGATAAAGAGAAATATTTAAATCTGGTGGAATCAATTTGTTACAACCATTTTATGTTCCCATAGACCAAACCTCTTCAGACGTCATTAGCACCGCATGAGTATTCAGCCTTGAGTGTTAATGTAAAACAGCAGTTTAATATTTTTGTGATTAATGTTATTTTATTTTTAAAGTTATTCATCTAGGAATCAATGTGCCAATTTCAATGTTTCTTGTACATGAATGCAATGGTTTTAACTAACCCGGAACAGATCTTTGAGTTTCAACACAAATAAAGGACACATGGCATAATGGATAAAAATGTTGGTTAGATCCAGTGATGAGAGCCAAAGAGTTGTGAGTTCAATAACATGCCATTGGATAGTTGAGTTAAAGGGAAATAACTGTGACATCCAGAAGAGACATGGCACGTGGAACTAGAACAATCTACCCTGGTGGATGAAATAAAGGGTTTGGCTTGAAATTCCAGTCACCTGAAGAACGCTGGAGTGTACAACAGCCGAAATGAAGATTGGGTTTAACAGTCCGAATAATGTAAATAATACAAATAATCATGATACCTCATCTCAGAGATATAGACAGACAAATAAAATATTTAACCAAAAAGCCTTGAATTATAAAGAACAAACTTGAATATACTGACTATGTTTAATTAACGAGGCTGTTGGAATACAAACATAATTGTTTATTTCTGTAAACTTCAGACTAACACATATACAGAATTGAGTATGAAATAATGCTTTTTCCGATATATATATGTATATATATGAAAGATTTCTCTGAGTTCTCACAACAATGAAAACAATATTTCTACATGTGATAGCACTTGACATAATTTTCATTTGACAATATGAATACAATAGCATTTTCTAAATTCTTGTAGTTGCCATGGACATTTTGTTTTGTTGTTAGTAGTTACTTTGCCTTTAAAAAATTCATTTCATTTTTGCCTTGAAAAAGTCCACATCGGTTGAAACGCATTGACTAATAATACAGTTTTCCTATTGTATTTTACCTTTATACATATATAAATATATATATATATTTGCCATATTGAAAGTCTTACCACTCATGTTGGTTTTCTGTATTGTTAATTGTGTGCCTTCTCTTGATGGGGTTTCATTTGTTTTACAATTATTTCAAAACCTCCAATGGTGTGTATGTTGAATTATTGCAAAGAAGATGATATGGTTATGCTTGTCAGCAACAACATTCTTGATCAAGATGATTGGTGATGGGACAGCCATTTGTAAAGGTATTTATGCCTTAAAAAATTGGCATTGATGTCCATCATGAGAATTTATATTCAGTTTTGTGATTTCCTTATTTGATTCACTGTCATCTGAACTGAACAATATCTCTGCCATGTTGATAATAAAAAAGGATTTCATTAAGATAGAATATTTTTGAGAACTGTTCTTGGAGTAACAAATCTGAATTTAGGAGCTACGTTCAGACTATTTTAATTCTGGTCTCTTAATTATGGGTGATTTAATGGGAAATTACAGATTTAAAATAAATCTTTTTTTTTGTGGGTGGATTTGCATGAAATTTATGGTATCTTTTAAAGTTGTCTTTAAATTGAAAAAATATAAAGATTTTTTTTTTTAGATATTTTCGTATTGGTCATGAAATATGAATTATTTTTATCCACACATTTTTTTTTATTCCTAAACACATAAGGATTTTTGTGGTTAGATTTTACTCAGCATGAAATACATTTATTTTTGTAATTTTTCACTGACATCTTTTATGGTTGTTCACTTATGTAAAATTGGAATATTTTTAATGTCTGTTTTTTAAACAAATTATATCTTGAATAATGTTAATCTTTAAAAATGTTTTGTCCATTAAATTCTATTTTTGAAGATTTTTTGGTAAATATAGACAAAACATTGAGAAGTATATTGTATTCACCTGTTTCTGCTAGTATAAACTTTCAAGAGCAATTGTTTTGCAGGTTTTATTCAATGTATAAAATTTTTGTTTTTCTTGTATAAACAACATACTTTTTTGAACTTACCTAAAAAGCTTGGTACTTATAAAAATCAGTTTTCATTTCTCATGAAAAAAAAAAAATTGGCTTATTTTTAAACAAGAACTTTGGAACACAGCAAGCCTATTTTAGATGTCAAGAAAGACATGATCTCTCCTTGACCAAATTAAGCAGACAGGTAACTTCCTGTTTTATTCATGAAGTCTGCTGGTATCCAAGCAGAAAAAAATTGATCTGTTATCCAATTGAATCACTTGGCTCTTTTGAGGCATCAAAGATCAATTGTTCACTATAAATATTTAAACTTTTCCTCTGCTTCTTGGCGGCTGGAAACAAAGGAACAAAAAAAATCAATCGTTATTCTAGATAGAGCAGAAACAAAGCAGACAAGGGATTTGAGGTTCTGTTTAAGATTACATCTGAAATTTATACTTCCAATTAATTCGCTGACAAAAAATCTTTTTGAAAGCCTTACAATAAATAAGTGTCTATGGAAGGGCTTATCATTCCTCTGCCATGACAGAATTTTAACTTACATTATTAACTCCCTTGTGAAATAGCTTTTGGAATGATTACCATAGTTCTCATCATATAAAATGGAGTTTAAAAATCATCCTACACATTGTACTATAAAAATCATGGTGTCGAGTAGAACCCCACACTGAAAATTGTCCCTAAATAATAGTTAGTGACAGAACCACACACATTATATGAGAGAAAATATGTTACTTGCAAGGATTTTATATAATATAATCCTAACAGATCGATTTCTTCCACAGATAAAAGATTTTTCTTCTTTCTTCTTTTCTAGGATTAAATATTTTTTATTATTCTTAAAATAAACTATTTTAATTCACTTTTATCTAATCCATATTTAGCTCTGCCCCCAGTCAAACAGAGAATGAAACCAGGACCAATTTATATATTTTTTTTTTTTTGGAAAAAAAAGAAAAAAAAAAGGAAGCAAACTCATTTTATTCTGACCATTATATTTAAGAGTAAAATAGATTTTCTGTCTAGGATGAAAATGTTGTATTTGTTATTTATCTTTCATTTCATATTAGGAAATTTTCAGCTGTTGCCTCAAAAATGCCAAAATAACAAATAAGAAAAATGCTTTCAAAAATTGTGTCAGAGAGGATGTTATTTCTTGAGATATATAATGCCAACAAGTTAGTTCTTTAGAGCTGGCCTCTCGATCTTAAGTATTTACATTTTCAAATGCTTAAAAATGTTTAAATTTAATGGAAATCTTAATTTAAAAAAGTATTACACATATAAATAGAAAATATCACAAACACTCACATGGCAAAGGAGATTCTGAAATGTTATTTCCAAGAACAATAACTTTGGCTTAGGAAACATAAATGTTATTTCATGTATTCAACACAATTTGGCATAGCACTTTTGAGGGTTTTTAACTTTTGAAAATAAAATTGTGGTATTTGGTTATTTTCTCAACTTCCTTCTTTTTTTTGTGTGTGTGTGTGTATGCACATATATGCAATTGTTCAGATGAGCTTTCCTCTTAGTTACCTTCAGTTTAGGAATTTAAGTGCAGTGATAGATAGGCAGCAAGGTTTTACACTTTAGATATAACATATGCTAAGAATTTCTTCTTTCACGCTTATTTATTATCTGTCTACATTTCTGAGATGAGGAATTATGTACATTATTTGCATTATTCAGACTATAGTCCTCATCTTTGTCGCCATATTTATTACGTTTCAGCCATTGTACGCTCCGGCCTTCATTAGGTGGTTGGAATGTCGAACTGAACCCTTTATTTCGCTCACTGCGGTAGACTGTTCTAGTTCCACATGCCATGTTATAATGGATGTCAGTTAACAGATATCTCTTGTTAATTCCCCTTTCCAAGTTCTCCACTGCCTTAACCGGGTATTGAACTCACACTCTTTGGGTCCTGTCACTGGATCTAACCCACGCCTTTATCCACTGTGCCATGTGTCCTTGAGGATAAAGGTATTGGTTAGATCCAGTGACAGGACCTAAAGAGTGTGAGTTCAATACCCGGTTAAGGCAGTGGAGAACTTGGAGAGGGGAATTAACAGGAGATAACTGATAACTGACATCCATTAAACATGGCACGTGGAACTAGAACAGTCTACCCCAGTGAGTGAAATAAAGGGTTCAGTTTGACATTCCAGCCACTTGAAGAAGGCCAGAGCGTACAACGGCCGAAACGTAATAAATATGTCGATAAAGATTAGGAAAATAGTCCGAATAATGATAATAATGCACTTATTTATTTTTGAACTCTCTTCTGGCTTCTTGCTTTCCATTCAAATTTGATTTTCAAAAATTTAAATGCATTAGCAATCGTCGTCTTCTGTGTTTTTAATTCCTGTCCTTGTATTGTTCTCTCTCCTTAATAAGGTTTTTTTCTCATATTCTTTCAAACTCAGTAACCCATTGTGTCTAGTGGCTGTATTGTCTTGCTCAGATTGAAATTTATACATACATACAACCATTATATATATATATATATATATATATATATATATATATATATATATATAGTGAATGACGTCAACACCCAGCAGCTAGAGTTTTTCATGCTTAAATACAATAGTCAGGCCATATATATATGTTTCATTAAAAATGACAGACAAGGTACTGCAATTAAGCTTTTTATTTAATTTTTCTTGTGTTTAAACAAGTGTTTCCTTTTCTGAACACAGTGTGTAGAAACTGTCCAAGAAAAGACTTGTTTGAACACAAGAAAAATGAAATAAAAAGCTTAATAGCAGTACCTTGCCTGTTGTCTTTAAGGAAACATGTATAAAAGAGGGATTGCTTCCTAAATACACAATTTTATATATATATATATATATATATATATATATATATATATATATATATATATATATATATAATAATGATAATAGCAGTTTTCTCATAAGGAAACATTTAGCATTCATTAACCAAGCCACCAGTTCTACTGTCAGTTTAAAGCTATAATATCTTTTAACTAAAGACATTTTTTAGGAAAATAGGTTTCTCAAGCCAATCAACTGTTACCAGTCTTCTAGTATTGATTAGGGTTTCCTTTCTAACATTTATTTAGGGTAGTGTGTTGAATATCAACATTGTCATTATTTTCTCTTTGAGTTACATGTGCTATCCATTTTAGTTGTTGCTGTCATTGGTAGTCCACAAGTGATTTGTTTTTTGTTATCTGGTAGAGTTCTTTGTGATTCTGTAGTGCCAGTTCATAATGCTCAAAGAAAAATAATTCTCTCAAAGACCTACAGTATTCCTTCACTGAACCTATTTTTAATCAGTAAATATAGTAAATAAATGGCTACCATATATACTTGTGTATCATGTTATCTTCGAAGACCTAATTTTGAAACTAATTTGACTACAATAGATAGATATATAGTTTGGTCAACAGTGTCACCAGGGCAGCAGTACCTATACTAATCTTGTGTATGATGCAACCCTCTTAAAATTAGCTTCAAAATTAGGTCTTCAAAAATCGCATAATACGTGAGTATATATGGTAAATAAAAAGTTTGAAAAACTTATCCCCTGACTCAGAATTTTACAGAGGTAAATTCACTCTTCATAGGCAAGATATATCAGTCAATAAATCAATAATATTAAAAAATCTGTCAAGTCTGTATAGACTAAATAACAAATTTTATATAGCATAATTTCATGTACAAAGGTCAAACTGACAGTCTAAATATAAATACATTGCATAAACACAGATATTTAAATATACTTCAATTAGCTTAGATTTATACACTTAATCCAATTTTTTATATAATTTTAAAGTCCCTGATACTGGAATATTACAATTCTAAATATATAAGATTTTAAAATTTTGTTTCTTGTTTTTCTTTCTATTCTTCTAATAGACAAATACTGTTGGAAAAAAAAAGAAAAATTTAAACAAAAAAGAAGAAAAATACCACAAACGAAAAAACAAATGTAAAAAAACAAAATCTGTTCTCATGCATTCATTCTCTTTGGCAAGTTTTCTGGGTAAGCCAGTTTTCTTTTTCTCTGGGTAACCAACACCTTCCTGAAGAAGGCTGCAGTAAACTGAGCCTCTGCCATGGCACTGATTTACTCACCAGGTGCAACTGTCATTGAATCCACCTGCGCCCCACTTCCCCAACCATTTTACTCTTGGAGCTTACCCAAAAAAAAACAAAACGAAAAGAAGTAAGGAAGGAAGGAATAGGAAAAATTTCAGAGACTTAGCTGGTAAACCTTTACTACTGTCAACATCATCATCATCATCATCTTTTTCTCTTGTGTTAAGCTTAACCTGGTACAACAATGAAGTTTGCCAACTAGGACATCTTCTACCCAAAACGTACACATTGTGTTTCTTTCTTTCTGTGCTATCACTTGCTTTATTTTTCTTTGTCTTTTTCCAACTTTTCTTTCACTCTCTCACCAACCTGTTTTTGGCAAGTTCCTCTCTTTCCATTCTTTCTTTCTTTCCTTCTTTCCATCTTTTCTTTCTTTCCATCCTTTTTTCTTTCTTTCTTTCTTTCTGCCTCTCTAGTATGTCTCTTAATTTCTCATTAATACATTCTACCATTTTTTCCGTTTTTAAGATCTTTCATTTGCTTTTTATAATTTTACTTTACATTCTTTCCATCTTTTCTTTTTCTTTAGAATTCATTGTTTTAATTTCTCAAGTAATTTCTCTTCTTTGTTTGCTTCCTTCTGCCATTCAGATTTTCTTCCTTTTTCTTTCTTATATTTACTCTAGATTACTTCTTTTAGCTTATCCTCCCTCTCACCTTATCCTCTGCTTTCACCCTTCTTATTCTCTGCTTTCACCCTTCTCTCTCCTTATCCTCTGCTTTCACCCTTCTCTCTCCTTATTCTCTGCCTTCACCCTTCTCTCAATTTATCCTCTGCCTTCACCCTTCTCTCTCCTTATCCTCTGCTTTCACCCTTCTCTCTCCTTATCCTCTGCTTTCACCCTTCTCTCTCCTTATCCTCTGCTTTCACCCTTCTCTCTCCTTATTCTCTGCCTTCACCCTTCTCTCTCCTTATCCTCTGCCTTCACCCTTCTCTCACTTTAGCCTCTGCCTCTTCTCTCCTGCCTTTTCTCTGACTTTTTCACTCTTTTTCATGCAAAAACAAAAACTTTAGAGTAAAAATATTCTCAAATTTTCTTTACTTTTTAAACCTCCAGAACGCTATTGATCCAATTTTAATTCGTTACTTTTTTATTTTAGGTTTGAATATTTAAAGCAATTTGATTTCAGTTCTTTTTTTCTTTATTGTGAAGAAGATTTTGCAATTTTGTTTTCAATACAAAATTCATGGATGACCTTGACTTTCATGAGCCAGTTTCATTTCCTGCATGTCTGATGTCAAACAAAAATCAAACTTTAAACAGAATCTTCTCAGTGTCTTGGAAACACGAGTCTGCTGAACATTATACAGTTAGTTATTGAAAAAAAAAGCCATCAAATAATATTGTAATGTTGAACATATTAAGGTTAATCAGAAGTATTTTGATGTAAAACTAAAAAAATAGCAACTTTCTTTTTCAATTTATCTACTGTTTTTACTTTTTCCTGTGTGTTAAGTCATTTATTAATTTTTGTGTTAAGAGTCCACAATTAATTGTGATATTTAAAATTGGTGAAAGTGAAGGTAGTTGATGGAAGTTGAGAAGACAAAGTCACCTATTGAATGAAGCTGTGTCAATGAAATAGTAGAACAATGTCCACAAGGACAAAAAAGAGATGATAAAAGAGTTAATCTGATCAACAATGGACAGAAAAAATATGGAGAGCCATGATCACTCTTCTCCTTCCAGATCATTGCACAGGAAAAAAAGAAATAACAACAAATTTTGACCCTGTCAGTTTTGTAGTTTAGTTTAAGTATTAATTATTTCTTTCTGCTTGATTCAAATACAGATGTCATGGCAAAGGGTCAGCAAGGCTAATCTGGTTTGCTCAGTTACATTTGTGTTTCTTTGACACTCACAGAGGCAACCTGTGGTTTATGCTGTAATTATGCTGAAGTTATCGTTTCTAGGAGAGATCACATAATCTAGTACGATCAGTAGATGAACAAGACCAGTGAACTCAACCCTAAGACAAGATGACTTCAGACTTCGTGCTTGCACAACCATCAATGGATTTGATCTATCACATTTTATTCATAAGGCTTGGATCAACCTGCTGTGCTGTGTTCAGGCATTTCCAAATGAGGTGACAGAGCGGAATTTCATAGTAAGATTCAAACTAGGTGTCATGGTCAGGAATGCTTATGTTTTAAACTCCAAACTTTACTGCTAGCATGGATTTAGCCATGGACAATCAGATGGGGAAATTGTTTCTACTCCCATCATTGACAGTACATATATAAGCATGTTAAGACAAATAAATATGTAAGTCTTCAGTGAATACAAAGGAGACGAAATGGATTCAGAGCAAAGAAAAATTTAAACCCTTATTTCAGTTTTTACACTTTCAGAGTCATAATATATATATATATATATATATATATATATATATATGTACAGTGTAACCCGGATATAAGAGAGTTGTCAGGACCGGAGGAAAAGTCTCTTATATCTGGGTTTGGTCTATTATATATACATTAACACAGGCTCTAATTTGGGACCAGATAAAATCTCTCTTATATCCGTGTTACACTGTATATATATATATATATATATTATCACTCTGAAAATGTAAAAACTGAAATAAGGGTTTAAATTTTTCTTCGCTCTGAATCCATTTCGTCTCCTTTGTATTCACTGAAGACTTACAGGCAAAACATTTTCAGAGATTTTCTCTATTTTATCATTGGTTAATATAATTAACTGAGACTGACTCTGCAAAATATGAACAAATCATTACACTTTTCATCGGGTTTTTCAGTCTACATATTATTAGCAACAAATTTATCTTGAGCTAAAATATGAGATGGAATCTGATGCACAGGAACTCATCTATCCAATTTACTGGTATAAGAAAAACCCAGTCACACCTTAAAACCCAGCTCTCCTTGGCTATTATCAGTTCTTGCAAGAAATACAACCTCTTAAATGTTGTATTCATAGACTAACTGTAAATGTATCATTTTAAACTTCTCCACACTATCAGATGTATCTCGTTTTTGCCCATTAAAATTGCTACCCTTATTTTTACCGAGACAAACCATATTAATTCTCAAATAGTAATAGTAATATTAGATGTTTCTTTATATTTAAAACATTCAGCATTCAATGGCTAAGTAGCTAGCGTGACTTTTGGGTGCAATTTCTATAAAATCTATTATAATAATTTATCAGGGGGAATTGTTTTCTCAAGTCCAGTAACTGTTATTGCTCTTTCAAATAGTGATAAGGATTTCCATCCAAACATTTTGTTTGAACTTGTGTGGAACGTCAGCATTTTGTTTGTCATTATTTTCTCTTTGAGTTACTTGTACTATCCATTTTAGTTGTTGTTGCTGTTGAAATTCCTCAAGTGATATGGTTTCTATTATTTGATACAGTTCTTTGTATAGATGTTGCAGTGCCAATTCATGAGGTTTTAGGTAGGATGGTCCCCGCTAAGACCTACAGTCTTCAATCACTTGAAGCTATGGTTAAAAATAAATAATTATTGTTTTTTTTTTAATATTATTAGAATGTTTCAATTTAAAGGAAAGTTTTAAAGAAAAGTCATTATTCAATGAATTATTGAAATTGGTATCTTCATCTTTGTTTGAATTATATTTTGGCCAGTGGACTCCCTGACTCTCTTCAAGGGTACATCTTATTTGCAGTCTGTCGTCTTTTCAATTAACAAATCTCGTTAAGCAACACAGGTTGATCTATTGCTGAAAATTAAAAAAATAATTTGTAAATTAAAATTGACAACTGGAAAATAGAAAGGAAACCTGTCAGAGCACATTGATTAAAGTAACAATAATGAAGTTAGTGTGCAAATTATTCATTGTATAATTTTTTTTACCATGAAGCAGCCACAATCAGTGTTATATTAATGCATATTCAAATGAATAAATAATGTTTACCTATTTTCAAAAATTCTTTAAAAATTAAATAAACTACATCCAGCCGCAAGGCCTCTGATCTGGAGCTTTTCATGAGTGTGGAACCTCCTCTCAATTGCTGGTGTTCCCAGGTCCACCTTGACCCAGGGTGGTAGCACTTGTTAGGGTCCCAGCTATGTGCCAATAGTTAACCCCCAAACTGGGGTCAAAATGTGTAAAAAAATAAATTTTAATACCAGCAATTTCGTAAAAATTTATTACCAGCAATAAATTGAAAAAAAAACAAAAAATTATTACCAGCAATACTTTCTTGGAAAAAATATTACCAGCAATATATTTTTGAAAAAAGAAATATTACCAGCAATACATTTTTGGAAAAATATTACCAGAAATACTTTTAGAAAAAAATATTACCAGCAATAAAAATCTTGCTGGCATTAAATAAACCATTGAGGTTGATATGCCGTAAACCAAACCAAACAATCTTTAAGAATTAGCTCCTTTGTATAAGTAATTATCAGAGTGTTATCTGATAATATTAAAACTCCATCTTCTGCCTTATTACTCAGGTTAAGTAACATTCAGTTTGCTTAGTTTGAGTTCTGTGAGTGATAAGAAAAGGGGAGACTGGTTATTAAAATTGGTACAAATACGATAAATAATGCAACAAAGAAATGTGTATAGAATACAAAATTAGCAACGTACTATTCTTATTGGTAAATTCCACTGCTTTTTTTAATAATAAATAGTGACATTTTAATAAGAAAAATATAGTATAAAACACAATTAAAAATAAACAGTAAATTTTGATGCCAACATATTACAAAGCAGTAAAACTGATTTAGGTGACCCATGACTGTAGAATTCAAAGCACAAATAAAAATTTGATATTGTCTGTTGTCTGTACAAGACAAGTACCTCAGTTTTATTTTCATTTTGTACTTGAGTTGCAATATATCCCAGTGTATAGGATTTTTTTTTAGCCACTATTTTGGTAGACATTGCTCAAATTTTTTTTATGGTTTTCATATATTTTTATGCTTCCTATACTGAAAACCAATAAACAAAAATATAGTCAATAGATTTTTTTATTTTTTTTAACTTGCTTACACAGCACCAGGGATATTGATCAGTCTTTATCAAAAAATTTCCATTCTTATTATAAAGACACTAATCTATGCCAACCCAATTTGAATAATTTATCATTTTTAAATAAAATTCTAAAGAAAATCCAACAAAATTTACTTGATTGAATTTGCCTAAAAAAATACTAGGTTGAGTCATAAGTAATATTTTAGGGAACCAATTGTAATAATAAATATAACATCCTAACTACTAATGACACGCAGCAGTTAAGAATAAACTTGGAGTACACTAACATACTTTAGTTTTGGCATGGCAGCATACACAGTGCATTGAAGGAAAAATGTTTTTCTCTTCTATGACAAATCTAAAGCCACATAGAGTAAGCATAATACAAGAAAATATTTGGAACTTAATGTGTTCTCTCCCTGCCACTATATTCCCCTGACCTTGCATCAACAAATTATTACTTTGCAACATAAATTTTTCACTTCAAAGCTGGCAGAATTTTACCGAAAAGATATCAAAGGGCCGCCTGATAAGTGGCAACAAGTATTTGTAGATAATAATGAAAATGTAATTGAATAAAATGCAATTATACATTATTTTTTCTAAGAATAAATCAGAAATTATGACCTACTTAATAGCAACTATTTCAGATTTGAAAAGCAGTTTCCCAAATCGTTACACTTTTGCTATTTTATACAAGCACACTATCACTTTTACATCAATAGCAGTGTGTATCCAAAATAGATAAGTCATAAGGCCTTTTCTTTATATAATGCATTATATTTTCATTGGAAAAAAAAAACAAACTTAGTATCGTCAATCATGAAATTTTTTTATCGACATTTGGATTATTTTTATAAACTCGCCATATTTTTTCAGATGACAGTTTCTGTTTTTAAAACCTGTAAAAATAAAGATGGTTCCCATTCTATTGTAAACTGCAGCCCCCAACCTTTCTTGAGAGAGACAGAAGCTTTCTTGATCAAAATGTACTAAAACAAACATATTTGTAACTAGAAGGAAATTTTGATGTCAGGCACATATTTAGCAACAAATGTTCATCAAAATGGCTCAGCACAATCATGATTTATAAATTAGTTTTTGGGTCATTTTTGGCAGTTTCCTGGATTGTGAATGTTTTTTGCATATTTAGAACAAGGTAAATTTCTGAAGAAATTACTTAACAGTAAATAATAATCATAACTATATTAAGTTACTCCTACTGCTGTTCTATGTTATATTAACCCTCCAGGTTTAATGTTATTGTGTTCTTAATGAATTGATATTTGAAATGGCTTGGATTTTGTTCATGTAAAACATTTGTAACCAAATTGTTCCACCAAATTCAAATATTTATCTCCACTGTAGAAACTGTTGTCAGCAAAATATAAATTTGAACTGTAAAAAAGAAAGATTTCTATTTTTTTATAGAAAGGTATACACAATAATCACCATCTCTTCTCTGCAGAGTAAAAACAAAACTGTCCAGTGTTCAAAACTTTCTCAAGAATAAATTCTCATTTGCATACACACACACACACACACACACACACACACACACACACACACACACACATCTATATATATATATATATATATATATATATATATATACATAATGTATATATATACTCTAGTAACATTTTCAAGCTTTTAGTTTTAAAGGTCAGTTTTTTTATTAACTTGTTTGAACTTCTGACTATAGAGAACTTCAAATTGTTTTATCCATCTCAAAGTGTCAAATTAAGGTTTGTCTTCTGATTGATCACCCATTTGTTAACCATCTTCAAGTACTTGTTGGTCAACCTTGTGATAGTGTTCATCTGAATACACTTCCATAGCACAACTTCAAATATTTATCTCCAACTGTAGAAACTGTTGTCAGCAAAATATAAATTTGAACTGTAAAAAAGAAAGATGCATTGGCAGGTACATTTGTAGAAAACAAAATTTATATAGATACTAAACAAAAAATTATTTTCATTTAACAAAACAAAAACTCAGCAAACATCTAAAGGCTATTCAAGTATTCTATAATCTAATTTTTTTTTTTACAGATATATTAATTTTATTCCACTTCCTTTTGTTTTTACAGCTTCCAAATTCTTCATTTAATTTACATGTTATTAAATGGGTGGGAGTGAGGGCAAATATGATATGGAATGCATGTAATGACAAGAAGCAAGTTGATTGGTTGAAAAACCAGACTGTTACTATGCTTCATTTTAACTTTGTATTCTACTGCTTAGAAACACTAAAATGACTATTCATAACTTCAGTGTCTTTTCATCCTTTCGTCGGGCAAATTGTTTTCTTTTGCTGCTGACTGATTTTGAACTGGAGTTATGCATTTGCTTCTCTTTGCTTTCCAAGCAACTATAATTCCCTTAATTTAAAATTGAACCTGTAATTTTTCTTTCAAATGTTCTTTTGGGTCTCTAGTCAAAGTGCCATTTATTACCATTCATTTTATTTTAATTTTTTTTCTTTTTGTGGTTGCAAATATTGAAACTGTTTTCTTCATTGTTTCTTAATGCTGCATATTTGTTTCTGGTGTTTAAACAATAAACGCATCAATTCTTATTTGCATATATATATATATATATATATATATATATATATATATATATATAAATGGTGGTATTCGCTTGGAAAGACCTTGGGTATTTCGGCTTGTAGAAGAACAAACCAGTAACCAAGGAAAAATGAGGAATAAAAAAAGAAAGAACAAAGAACATGAAATGAGGCGAAAACAATCGTCCAGAGTTCAAGCTCAGAGTTCAAAGAAAAAACCTCCAAAATGAGTAAAGGCAACTATGTAAAGCAAACACGAAATAGAGCAAACCTAAGATAAACCTAAGGAGCCACCTACCTAGGTTTCACCTAAATGGATCGTCAGGGTAATGCTGGCCAAAAAGCAAAAAAAAAAAAAAGTTGAGTTTTACTATGTGTTGTTTTTTTTCACATGGTCATAGTGGTTTTTGGTTTAAGCTATATATTCAGTTCCATTCTTTTCCTTTTTGGTCAGCATTACCTTGACAATCTGTTTAGGTGAAACCTAGGTAGGTTTGCCTGGCCACTTAGGTTCATCTTATATATATATATATATATATATATATATATATAAATAAAATCTCTAGTGAGATTTTCAAGCACTTACTATAAAAGGTTAGTATTTTATTAACATGTTTGAACTTCTGACTATAAAGAACTTCAATTTGTATAATCAATTTCAAAGTGTCAAATTAAATTTTTTTTTTCCTGATTGATCACCCATTTGTTGACCATCTTCAAGTACTTGTTGATCAACCTTGTGATAGTATTCCACTGAATTTGCTAGTGTCCTCTACACAGATTGGTATTTTGTCATCGTAAGTTTCATTTTGATTTAACCTCTTCTCATTTAGCTGAAATATTATCTGATATTTCTTCAGGTCCATGTTACACACACACACACTGCCATGGATAGAATTTCAAATGCATGTCATATCTGGCAATCCTTTGGTTTTTGCCTACTCTTGTCATTGAAAGCTAAGCAGATAGGATTGCTTTAGAAAGGTATACACAATAATCATCATCTCTTCTCAACAGAGTAAAAACAAAACTGTCCAGTGTTCAAAACTTTCACATGAATAAATTCTCATTTGCATATATACACACACACACACACATACATATATGTATATATATATATATATACTCTAGTGACATTTTCAAGCTTTTAGTATAAAAAGTCAGTTTTTTCATTAACTTGTTTGAACTTCTGACTATAGAGAACTTCAAATTGTTTTATCAATCTCAAAGTGTCAAATTAAGGTTTGTCTTCTGATTGATCACCCATTTGTTAACCATCTTCAAGTACTTGTTGGTCAACCTTGTGATAATGTTCTTCTGAATGCACTTCCATAGCACAACTTTACTAAGGTTCTGATCAGAGATTGTTAATTTCCATTATTGTCTTTGTTGCAATACTCCTTACTGACATGAATTTTTATTTTATTTTACATTCATTTCTAGTGAAACCTTATCAGTTATCCCTTCAGATTCTTGTTGCACCTCATATTGCATTTGATGCTTGTGATACCTGGCATCTTGTCTGATGCATCCCCAAATCAATTGACAACAACACAAGAATGCTTTAAACTGATGCAAAGTATGCCCAAGTTCTCTAAATTTTCTTCTTCTATATTGAAATAAAATAAATCAATCCAACTCCTGCATGAAATCACAAAGCTGAGAACACAGAATAAACAGATTGATTGCTTGACCCTGTCACCACTGTCAAAATGACAGCTATGATGCTTAACAACAGTTAAAAGTGAAAATCATATTTATTATGAATTATTATTTTAACAAACTCAGTGAATGCCATTTTTAATTTTAACTAAATCATGAAGTTTTCCCATCATTATCCTGCATCACCGACATCTTTTGAACAGGAGTAGAGGTTTATCCCTTCTTTCCTGTTTAAGATTGTGTTTCTGTCTTTTAACTCTCTTTCACTCAAGGTAGTGGTAATATTGCCTTGCTTGGGGTAAACTGATTAAAAAATTAGCTCTGCATTTGAAAAATATGAAAAGTTTAAGCCTCAGAGACATATAATGTCTTTATTAATCTTTTTTGCAGAACCATTCAAATTTCTGGACCATGTCATTGACAATTAATAAATTCTAACCAGTAAGCTTTAAAGATATTTTTTTTTCAAAAGTCAAACATTTGAATGTGACACAAATTTCCACAATATATAGCATCAATATCTTTAAACCTCGTCAAACTACAAAGAAGAAATAACAAAAAACAACACTCTTTGCCTTGTTGGATTCTATGATAAAAAAAAATTGTTTAAGGGAAATATTGTGTTGTAAAAGATTTTTTCAGAGTGTTTTAAAATGTATTTCAAACTTTCTTTAGCTTGTCATGTCTATATTAAACACTAAGGAAAAAGAAAATTATGCTTTTTTTTTTTTCATTTCTGAATATCTGTACATGTACCAAATTATTATTTGTCCAGAAAATATGTCCAAAGTATTAAACCATGAATGGATTCATGAAACATTCCTGTCTATAAAAATTGCAGTGGTTGACATTAGTTTTGATTTCAATCTTGAGTTTGGCTAGTTGCAATTGGCAGTATTTGCTGACAGAAGTTCTATTATTTCATCAGGTGAACAAAAGATTTCAGTATTCACTGTATGTGTTAAAATATAGTGGCACAGATTTTTTAATTTTTCCTTATCAGCAATTAATAACTGGCAAATTCTGGATTGAAACAGCAAAACCTAATCAGCAAAATCTGATGATTATTATGGTAATCCTCTGCTCCATCAATGGAATTGTTTCATATCCAGGAATCTTAATATGTTAGACTTTCAGAAATAATGGGGAAAGAATCAAAATTACAATTGTAGCAGAACTCACATGGATGACAGTACATTCAAATGAGGAAATCGCCAAAGAAGTAATTCAAAGATTGCCTGAAAAAATCCTTGGTGCCTGTCACATCAACCATTGTCAATGGTCAACTCTAGCTGAGAAGCATAATGCCTGGCATCTCACCACCAACCATGTTGTCTCCTCCTTTGAAAATACCTGCAGGGCCACTCTTAGCGACAAGAGGCAGAAAAGGAAGTACTGCAATGCTATGTCACTGAGCCCAGGCTGGACTTACAGCTGCAACTTCTGTGACCGTGTATGCTTGTCTCGCATTGGACTTATCAATCACAAACCTGCCTGCAATCAACGTGGACAGACTCCCTCTTGATCTTTGTTTCGTGAAGCCAAGTTGTGATGATATATTTATTATAAACTGTTACATTGGAACATATGTATGTTTGCATTTATATTCTTTTCGTTCTTTTACATTTGTGTGTATATATATATATATATATATAGGGATGTCTGCTCCAACACATGTACCAACTAAATATAATGTTTATACTAATAAGAAATAATGTCATTTAAGAAGTCCATTATTGCTTTGTTCATATTGCAATTACAAAAGTTAACAGATATAAGCTTCAATAGATTGCAATGAGAGAGATATATAAATTTCTTAAGTATGTTAACTGAGCTTTGTTTTATTGTAATGGTTTCTTGTGGCTTAATGGTAAGGCACACTTAACTTAAAAGTGGTTTCCCTAATGGAAAAAGTGAATACAAGTGTGATTCTTCTCTGGAGGCATGTTTTCTTTCTCATTTTCAGTCACTTTGCTACTGCCATAATGTAGCTTCCCTGTGCCTTTTCTATAAATACTTTCATGGTAATTGTTCGGATGAGCTCTTCTCTATGGTACCGAGACTCTCTGAATTTACTATTGCTGGCAAAATCACTTTACAGTTGAAATGGCGTAAGTTCTATGCTAACAGTTTCTTCTTTTGCTTTTCTTATTTGTGGAACTGCCTTCCAGTTTCATGATTTCCAGTCAACTTTGATCTTAAAAATATAAATGCAATGTCAATGGTTATCTTTTGTTTTCTTAATTTCTATTCTTTTATTGTTCTTGCTTCTTAGTAATGTTTTTCTTATATTCTTTCACACTCAGTAACTCCCTGTGGGTTAGTGGCTTTCTTGCCTTGCTTAGATGAAAAGTTTTTAAAAAATAGAAGGAAAAGACTCTTCATCTCTAAGTCAATAGACATGAATTTTTCTGTTTACAAAACAAGGATATCTACTCAGAGATGTACCATTAAATATAATATTTATAATATATATAATGGGTAGCACCCCAGTCAATTTGTATAGATGTTAATCTGATCTTAAATGGAAATATGCAATCCCATATATTTGTATTCCAACATAGTGGGTGGTGCAATGGAACGTGACTCAGAATGAGGAATCAGAGAGGCAAGTTCAAATTCTAGTTGGGTTTGTTACATTCACTTATGTGAGAATATCCACTGGAAAAGGTATGGATCCATCTCCTCCCCCTATCTATGGGTTAAATATTAGAGCTTTTATATGGTGTAATTATTAGTATTCTCAAAAAACATTATTTTTACAATCCATAAAGAGTTTTTTGTCTTTAAATGACACACAAAGTGTTGATAAATCATAAAAAAACAAAATCCTATACATATATGATTATTTTTGAGTACAGTTATTTGAAAGGAATTTTGAATTTTGATGAAAATATCTTTTGTCTATTCAGAGAAAATGTTATTTATATATTTTGTTTTCTTAAGGATTTTAAAAAAATTCATTTTATACAAGTAATTTGCTTGATATTTTGAGGGAAGATTTTGGAGTTTAGTTAATTCAGATATAAAAATGAAACAAGGTAAATTAAAATTTCATTTTTTTCTCTATAATTCTAAAATGAATTCTTCTCATCATTCTTAAGTTACAATAAGTTGGAACGTAAAATATTACCTCAATGATTTGATGCTAAGAATCAAACAACGATAAGATTGTAGCAATAAAGAATGACTGACATTTATTCAATAGAAGAAGATAAGAAACAGGAGTGCATTTGTTTCGAAGACTTCGTTCAAGGAAAACCACGTAGAAGAGAAAAATCAAGCATTAATTATTCTGGAAGAATTTAGCAAATACAAAGAGGCAAAGAAAATACACAGTTGCATGCTTTATATGTCTGTAGCTAGAATAAGATAGAACTGAGCTAATAAAAATGTTTCTTCTTTGTTTATGTCAGTATATCAATAAGTCTGCTGCCTAATGATGCCAACATGATTTATT
Organism: Acanthosepion esculentum; assembly: GCA_964036315.1. Taxonomy (NCBI): domain Eukaryota; kingdom Metazoa; phylum Mollusca; class Cephalopoda; order Sepiida; family Sepiidae; genus Acanthosepion; species Acanthosepion esculentum. Next base: position 118,244,378 of record OZ038488.1, on the reverse strand, counting down.
ATTGATTGCTATTTGGACTACCATGCTCACCTTAGTTGTTAAGTTTACAATATTTTGGCTATTGTACCATCTTGGCTTTCTTCAGTTGTCTGTCATCATATTCATTATTAACCTTCTTAAAATTTTGAACTGAACCCTTTATTCAATCAACAGTTTGAAGCGGTTCTCATTCTGTTTTCCCTGCTTTTGACACACTTACCTACCTTTTGTCTCCTGTCCAGTTCTTTCACTGAATGAGTTTATGACTTTCAGAATTAGCAGATAATACTTATTTTTTAACCTAATTTCCATCTTTGTCAAGGCACTTAATCCAATGATTCTCTTCAGCCTATTACTACTCTATCTATTATTTACATAGCAAATGTTCAGAAAAGCTACATTCCAACAATTCAGACATTAACACCTAAAACTGTTCTATGCCACGTACACAGGGTTGAATCATTCCCATTCCATTTGTAGTCTGTTTTTAAGAAGGATGTTCTATTTGAATAGCTTCTTCATTAGAATTGTGAACAGATGAGCTTCCCCACTAACTATAGTCTAACCCTATGTTTGATGAGGTTAAATCTATCCTACATATCCTGATAGTCAGGACTTACTTCCTTCTTTTACATCCATACAACAATCTAATTCAGTAAACCTCTACCTTCAGTGGCTTTTGAGCCTTGTATTAAATGAAGCATATTAGTACAAAAAATAAGTTTTAGTAAAAACAATGGGTGAACAATAATAATAAAAAAAAACTTAATGAAATAAAAATAAGAATCATATAGATGAAACATTCTACAGTGAAAATTTCAGATCAAAATTCAGTTAATAACTTAGTCAGGCTGCAGACTTATTGATTTGCCCTCTTATAATGTTTTTTTTTTTTTCTCCAGATTTCGTAGAAAGCAGATTTGGAAAAGAAATTGTCAGTGGAACCAATGTTTGTTTTTTCTTCGTTTGTTATTTTTTCCTAAGTTAGTAATGTGTGTGTGTGTTCGCTTATTAATTCTGTTATATATACTCTACTTATCTCATGTGTATCACTTTCGTTTCTTCTGCAAAAGAAAATTCTGTTGGTGATTATATTGTTGGTTGTCTCTCTATCCAATTATTTCTGGTCAACCTCTTGCCTATTTCTTCTAAAATAAGTTAAAAAAATATAATTTTAGTTCTAAGATTTTTTTTCAGTCCTTTTTTCCATGAAATAAAATGTATATGCTCAATACTTTGTTTTTTTTTTACCTGAATCCCCGTACACGGTAAATGTAATAAAAAATGGGGGTGGGCTGAGGTTATGAACGAATAAATATGCCACATAAAATGGGGTCAGATTTGTAAAGCACAAATTTACATTTGTTTTTGAGAACTGAGAAAAAATATATTCCAGAAGTAAAAGAAATATTCTAGGAGAAAAAGATTGTTTACAAAACCTAAGTATTATTCCGAGGACTTAAAAACAAAACAGTCATCACTGAATTAAATTACCCTGCTAGGCTGACTCTCTCTCTCTAGCTATATATATATATATATATATATATATATATATATATATATATATATATATATATATATATATATATATATATAAAATATATATGTGTGTGTGTGTATAAATCCCACAAGTAGAAACACTTGCCACCTTAATTTTACTATTCAATGTCCATGTAGACATAAAATATGCATTATAAAAAATTTACTCATGAAAGTGCATGAGAATTCATTCTATTATTTGCTTTTCTTTAAAGAACTTAACATCATGAAACAGACGCTAGTTAATAACAGTTTAACGAATCACCTCATAGATCACCAAATTAGACCTTTTCTTTCTAAGGTAACACTGAACATGCAGATAAAAACAATAACATTAACATTTTCTATAGAAATAAAATACATGGTAACTATAAGCAGGATGAATCTCTCCCTTAGAAACATTATAAAGAAATATACAACTCCAGTTGACAAAAATAGAAAGATTAAATTATCTGTTATAAAAAACTGCTAACCTCATCATCAACAACACTAACTCACCGAAAGATCTAAATTACAGAGAACCAATATTATTTATGAATTCACATGTCCCTTAAGGAACTGTTTTCCTGATGAAACTAGATTAATAAATAATTATATTGGATATACTACAAAATACCTAACAAGAAAACCCATGTTATATCTCTCTGAACATAGCTCAATTAGGTCTCATTTAAATACACATGGTGTCCTACCGAACTCCATCTGCAACATACTTATTGACAATACAAATATAATAGCCTCATCCACTTGTAAAAATGGCTAGAAATAATGTAAGCATTATTATTAAAAAAAGAAAAAGCCAACACTCAGTGACATCAACTATGAACATGGCCACAATGTGCTGACCGTGTTTGGAAAAAAATAATCCTGTAACTATAGATACATGCATAAAAAGTTATAAAATCCACACGTTCAGTTAAAATTAAAAATAAAAGTAAGATCATTCTTAAGAATGGCTAAATGTATAACCGAAAGTACTCAGACATACAGAACAATCAGTCATTTTGGTTGAATAATCTAGACGTATTATGTCTACTTATTTTATTTTAATCCTCTCAAATTCACAGATCAATTTCCTTGTGCTTTTACAAAACTGTGTGAGAAAAATGCCACAGTTTTCATTATTTCTTCTATTTTCCCAAGTACTTTCAATCTCATCCACGATCATCTTCAGGGGTTAATTGCTGAGTTAAAAATGAGTGTAATTGATAAGTGTCTAAATTGATTCAAGTTCTAAATCATCTGGGGATATAGATTAATTTTATGCTTGAATCAATGTCTTTCGACCTTAAACCATTTGGTAAATCAATGGTAATTGATAATTAAGAGCAATAGTTTTTAACAGCCTTATTGCCTGAAAAATATTCGCATCACTGAGGTTTATAAAATATAACTTGTAATAGTTGAAATAAATAAGACTTCACTTGTCAATCTCCAAAATCTTTATTATTAAACACAGAAATTTAATACAAATCTTGGTTCCTGTTTATAAAAATAAAGATAATTTTACTTGAGTCCAAAGTTCTACAATGCCCAGCTCAGCTTCAGTGAACAATATTTAAAAATTTTGTTGCGAATAACTGATAACCTATTCACAATCCAACTTCATGCTTAGATTCTTTTTGCTTTACTTTTTTTTTCTTTTTGAATTTAAACTGTCCCCAGATATCATTTTAGTATGTGAAATCTAATCTGGACGCCATCAGACAACTCTAGAATATGGAACCTGTTCTATTGTCTGTTAGTAATAGTCAATTTATTGCTATTCATCAGTAATTTGGAATCAATGATTTCTGAATATTTTGTCTTGATGTCATTTTGATAAGTATCATTTACCTTGTTACCAATAGGTATCTACAAAACAATCATACCTCAGGAAATTTCAATCATTAATATTGTAAGGTATCAAAAAAACAAAAATGACGTTGCTTGTATTAGGTGGGAACCATTTGCACCTGAGCAGAATGTAGATAAGAATCTATAAAAACAATGTCAGATTTACTTCAGACCAACAGGCAGTGTATTTTGTTTAGCAATATTGATCGTTGTCTTTTTTTCAAGGATAGTGTTTTTAGCATCATACTCAGTCTGACAGATTCAGTTGTATTTTTTAAGCTCCTTATGAAAAGAATGTAATATAATTTTTTTAAAAAGTCACCAAAGGTTCATAAGATGAAACTGTCTAGTATATTATGATCATTTTGCATCTGAGATGTTTTAGGCTCAGTCTCAGGTCAAATCTATAAATTTAAAAGCATTTTTTTTTTCGATTTGCTTATCACATGTTTAACATAGTGTTAAGTGCTTCGTACACTAGTCAGATAAAATTGAGAATCTTGAATATTGATTTTCAAGACAGGATGATACTACCCTTCCTATTAAGAAGCAAAGGTTGATAAACCGTAACAAACAAAACAAATCAGTCAATTCTAGTAAGAAATTAAAACAGTCCAATTATCTTAGCTGACTCCTGTTTGTTTCTTCTGGGATTTTTTTCCCAGATTCTTCTGGATTAGTCCAATCCTCATAGATATTCATATGTGTGCAAACCTTCATGCTTAGAAATGTTTCTTATTTTTCACATAAATAAATAAAAAATACTGATTGTTTGTTCCAAGAACATCTTTTTTTTCTTTCTGTCTTTCTTTTTTACTTATTGTTCTTCTTGCAAAGAGTAACTTCGACAGGAATTCAAGTTTTCTTTAGTTTAATTTTTGTTGTTATTCTCTTGTCTTTTCAGATAATATATGAGTCATACAAAACAAAATTCTAATTCCCAAATTCCTCTTTTACAGGCCAATAAAAATATATAAATTAACCTAGACTTCTGTCTGTATTTCTGAGATGAGGTATTGTAACTATTTGTACTACATAGAACTAGAACAATCTACTCCGGAGAATGAAATAAAGGGTTCGGTTTCAAATTCCAACATTTAACACCTGAAGTAAGTCAGAGTGTACAAAAGCTGAAACATTGTGAATATGACAATAAAGATAAGGACAACAATCTGAACAGTGTAAATATTAACCTAAGCTGTTGGTAGGGGTAATGCTTTTGGCAAGTTCAGGATTTATTTTCTAAAACTGATATTTTTTATCCTGTTTTCCTTATTAGTGAAATAAAAAAATAAAAGTAAAATAAGTTGAATATTGTTAATAATTAATTTTGTATCTGTCTATATTTCTGAGATGAGGTATTATGTATATTATTTACATTATTCGAACTATTGTCCTCATCTTTGTTGCCATATTTATTACAACGTTTCAGCCGTTGTATATTCTGGCCTTCTTTAGGTGGTTGGAATGTTGAATGTGGAACTAGAACAGTCTACCCCAGTGAACGAAATAGAGAGTTCAGTTTGACATTCAAACCACCTGAAGAAGGCTGGAGCGTACAATGGCTGAAACATTGTAATAAATATGGCGACAAAGATGAGGACAATAGTCTGAATAATGTAAATAATTAATTTTGTTTATTGAATTATTTTTTCTGAAAATTTTCTAATATGTCAGGAGCTGATAAATTTAATTAGATGTTTAATCAAATTTTAAGTATTTATATGGATTTGCTAATGTCCACAGATTTAGAAGAATACTGAATATGACTTTGAGAATGTGTTTATCCTTTGACGTATAATACTTGACGTCAACACAAATGGGGAACTCATTTGTCCATCTATTTAATTGTGTATGTGGTTTCTCCTTATTTAGAAGCAGCGTATAAATGTTTATGGATAAAGGCAAATTCATTATAGGTACCGCGCCTTGATACAGAGTGAATACATTTAATCCCCATTAATTTTGGATGATATTAATTTCTATCATTAAAATTCTGTGACTCAACTGAAAACGGATGTTGGATATTTCTGCCACAGTTAATAAAAATATGATCAGAATTTTTTCAATAAATAATAGAATCATCTCAAACTTGTTCTATTTTTAAGCAAACACAGACATACAAACACAGCAAATGATTTATGAATAAAATATTCATATTCACCATACAGATAAGTATTTCTGGGAAAATTACCAGCAGCCCTCACTTTGAACTTACTCAGGAATTTTGGGTCAAATTCCATTATTTGATCTTGAAACACAGTCAAAGTTTTAAGGGTAGGTTTTTGTTGTAAGCTTTGGTTGAAGACCTGCTGAGATGTAAAGAAAGAGGAAGCAGTTCCAAATATGAGTGAAATTGCAAGATTTTGCCAATTCCACAGAGAAAGCCTACCAGCGTCAGGAATGATTCCAGAAACTTATGGAAATAGCTCTTAGTTAAAGATATACTTGATGTGGCATCTCATGATTTCTAAATGTGGATTTCCTTTTTTCAGCATATTTTTGTCAAAATGAATTGCTTTCTTTCCCTTTTTTTGGAATTCTTTCAGAGGAGAAGATAGTCAAAACTATCTATCTAAACATCTCATACAATTAATATATTGAAATTTTGAATATAAAATTTATTTAGTCTCATGTATTTGTGTAAAATCTATTTTATATTTTATCCAGTAAGATACATAGTGATATCTATTGGAGCATGATGGTTAATAAGCATGTTTCACATTTTCTGGGAATTAAATTTGGCTAATTTAAATGTTTTTTGGTTTATTCTCAGCGATAAAACAAGGCAAGGATTATCGTATTTTCTCTTTCTCTTCTTTATTGTGATGTACTTTTCTACATTTAAAACAATATTTGAAAGTGGTTACTGTATTAATGATATTTATATAATACATTGTTTCAGTGCAAGCTATACTGTGCATCCATATCTGGAAGATTAAAAGTTGTTGGAAAAACTATACTTTGTAAGAAGATAAAATTTACTGCAAGATTTTTTTAACTTCAATGACTTTGTTGGTGTTATATTCCGTGCTAAGGGAATAAATACTTAACACCAGGTGGATAATAGAAGAAAGGTTTATTGTACACAACCAGTACAATATGAAATACGGTACAGTTATACACACAGGTCAATCTAGTAGTGAGTGCCACTAATTGGAAGGTCAGACGTGCTTGCGTCATCTCGCTCTCGCTCTTCCTCCAGTCTCTCGTAGACAGTTAACTTTATAGGTACTTACTACCTATAGTGTAATCATTCATGGGGGTGACTGGTTATTCCATTACATCAGTTGGTTGATACATAATAAATTTTTTTTTTTTTTTTTGAGTTTCAACAAAAATGAAACATTTTATTTCTTGAATTTACAACTTTACCCTTATTTAATTTCAATTGTCTGTTATATTTCTGGGTTTTGGCAATGCAAACTGCTCCAAAATTTGTTTTGGTTTGCATCTGTGCAAGCTTTTGCTGTGAGAGTCAGGAAGGAACTAGCAGTTGATACACTTTACAGATTAGCATGGCAGAAAGGAATCATAGTTAAAATTACAAAAAGAAATAATGATGGATGTAGAAGACACTTAATAGAATATTGGCGAATAAAACAAATGGTAAAATTGGCAGCAGAACTGAATTTAAAAAGTATAATTGATCGGGGAACTATCGATGCCTTTAAAATAAAAACCACTCACTTCTATAAACAGACTCTCATGAGAGAAAAAAAAAATCAACTGTTTCCTTTTTTGGTTTATTTACTTACATAATATTTTTTAATACAAACAAGGCATGCTAAAGGGTTCTCTGTTTAACCAAGCAACAGTTTCCTTCAAAATGGGTGAGTTGGGTCAAACTCTTCATAACCCTCTTTGTGTGTATGTGTATATGTATAATCAAGAATTCATCAACCTGCGGAGGTGATCCCGGGTATGTGACATTGTTGGTGAGTGTCTGAAAACCATGCAACAGGTTGACCCATGACTTGTGAGGGAAACTGAGAAGATGAACTATTCAGAAGCTGTCAATGTTTGTGTTAGCATGAAGTCACAAGTCATTGGGATCGAGATTGTGAGTGTACTAGCCTGGTTCAAACTGTTGATCAGGATTAAAAATGTGCTCTTTACAAGAAACTGTAACTAAGGTCTGCTCAGCATTGTCATAGTATAAACCATCATTGGGCTCTGTGGGTGTTGAACAAGCACAAATGTCCCTGGTTCAGCTAGCAGGGAATGGCTAGATGCCCTAGCAGATGGGCATGCCCAGAAATGAGTAGCCAGCCATTTTATATATATATATATATATATATATATATATATATATATTAATTAGTACATATACTAGTACCTATGTGTTGGTGTGTGACTTAAGTTTCACTGAATTACAGCTTGTCAGGAACACACACACACACACATATATATATATATATAATATATATATATATATATAAGCTTGTCAGGGACACACACACGTGTGTGTGTATATATATATATATATATATATATATATATAAAGGCAAAAACATAAATTTCAAGGCAAAAACAAAATGAATTTATTGAAAAGTCCACATTGGATGAAATGCATCAGCTAATAATACAGTTTTCCTATTGTCTTTTACCTTTATACATAATTTTTTTCTACAGGTTAACTCTGAGAAATTTTTCACACACACACACAGACGTGTATGTATGTATGTATATATATATATATATATATATATATATATATATATATATATATATATATGTCTCCAAATGAGAGAAAGAACTGATCAAGTAAAAATCCACTGTTTATAGCATTTACTTTTTTTAAAAAGTGCTCACTACAAAGTAGAGCAATATATTATTATTATTATAAGAGATTATAATAAAAACATGTTGAAATTGCTATGGAAAACCTTTCATATTTCAATACTATGATTGTACTTCATCAGGCAAAGATCACCAGTTACTTACCACTGGATGGTTTGTAATACTTCTTATAAATTTTCAAGTTTGTCAACTCATTCATTGCTTTTACTATTAAAAATATCCATTTATTCTTTGTAAACATTTAAGTTGATATTATCCTGGAGAATGACAAATTTGTGAGAGCGTTTAAGTTCACTTCATACAAATAAATTTAGGAAAGATGTGAATCTCTTTCACCCTATGCTCTATTCAATTGACAGATACCTTGACAACAGGTCTTGTTACTGGTATGCCACATCAGTTGAAGAAGAGAGGAAGTACAAATTATTTTCTCATAACTATGTTAACTGCCATGATACTAGCAGCTGAAATCTGCTACTCTCATTGTCAGTCTTGACAGGATTCAATTCTTATATTACCCAGAGTTGGCAAATGTTTCTTGATTTAGGTTCTCATGTTGTAAGTGGGTTAGGATGTAAGAACATAATAGAACGTCTTTTGAAAAGACATTCTCTGTTCGTTGATTATTGCAGGCATTTGCTCATCAGCCTGCTTATTTCAGCTTTATATCTCAAAGAATTTGTTATGTTTATTGAAATTCTGATTGGCTGTTTGCTGTTACTGTTCCTACCTGTTTATTGGCTGTTATATTTGTGGGTGGAGCAAATGTCCTTTTTGTTTTTATTTTTTTTCTCATGGTTGGTTTCTTTATTGGCAAAGAAAAGCCCCGAGGTTTGTCATCTCAATTGTACAGACTTTTGTCTCTTACAATAACTCCTCACATAAACTATTGTCAAGCAAAGTTGTGGGGGGAGGGTGAAGTGAATAGGACTTTCTTTTTGTTGTGAGGAGGTGGTTAGTGTGTGAAGGCTGATCAACCGAAAGACATGCTGGCTGGCAGCAGACATCACAAAAAAAAACAATCTTATAATAGAGAGGAGATAGGAACAGAAAGAAAAATGCATCATGGGATAGTTGTCTGTCAGTCAGAATTTTTCCTTTTTCTACTAGTTCGTAACTGCTTATATAGTTACATCAGAGTACACACATAGCTGTGAAAATATATGTATGAGAAATCTATACCTCTTCAATGTCTGGAGAGTTATAATAGGCAACAAAATGGTATTCTTGTTTGATTTCCATCTGTCAGTGTAGGTGATTTTTGTTTTTGCTTCTTCATAGATTTGAAAAAGTGAAAATAAAATAAATAGAAATGTATCATGGGATAGTTTATTTTGGTCAGTTTTTTATATTGTAACGCTTTTCTGCAATTGTCTGTATCTAGATATATAAGACCATCAATGCTCATTAAAATGCATGCAAGTAAGCAAAAGAAAAATTCTTATCTTCAGGCAACAAAAGGACATTCTTTGACTTATATTTTCCAATTCCACAGGATACTTGTGCATTTTCTATATTTGTATTTTTTAATTGATTTTCTTATTTTGGGTCTCATAGATTTTTATGATGGGGGGGAATGGGTGGGGTTGAGTAAAGCTATGAAATATGAAGTATTCATGAGAACTTAAAAAATAAAAAAAAATGTTTAACTAAAATCAGATTTTGTCATTTGTCTGTTCTTGCCCATCAATGTGTACCATTTTGCCTACAAAAGGTTTCTCAAGTTCACTCAATAGCTTTAAATACATGTAAATTTCTATTCTTTCATTTTTGGCTGCATACTTTGGTCTGAATTATTTTAGGTTTTAAAAAGCCAGCAAATGGTCAGACCATACCAGCAAGAAATATTTTTTAAAAATTGTTCAAGGGTTTTGAATGCGCTTCAAATACTAAAAATTATAACCGGAATTCCACAAACTTTGGAATATATAAGGTCCATTTCATGCTCTCTCACCCACACAAACATATATATATATTATAGTATTACTTCCAACTTTTAGCAAACATTTAAAAAAAACTATCAGCATTTTTCTATAGATCCATTATTCATGAATCTAACTTGTGTCTATTCAATACATAAAAATCAATGAAAATATATACAAAATACATACAAGATATGCTTTAATGAAAAATCAAAACAAAATTTTTCAAAACATCCTGCTCCGTCTCACCCATATTTGAATATTAATTGTTACTTCATTGCACGTGAGACATAACTAACAAATAAGAAATGACTAAACACAACGTACCATTAATCTGTGTCTTTTTATTGTTTATCACTTTTCATCATTTTTATCTTGATATCTGATGAAGCTTTAATGAAATGAAACATGTTAGAATTAAGATCTAATACACATTTCAGTAGATGCCCTGTTTTTTCGTTTTAAACAATGATTAAATGTGGTAGGATGATGCGACAAGGTGCCACGACACAAAGATGTGCACATGCTCTTTCTATTCAATTATCTGTTTGAGAAGAGTTTGATTGTGGATGTTCTCTTTGAAAGAATTACTGTGTATGTTCGACTTTTCTTTTTAAGCATTTCACTCAAAGCAAGACAAGAGTGCCATTAGCACGCAAGGGGTTACAGAGAGTGAAAGGAAGAGAAAAATGGGTGTTTGAGGAAAGGATAAAGATCAAGGCATCAGAAGATGTTGATTGACATTACATTTGAATGTTTGAAGATTATAGTTATCGAGAAATCAAGTAAGAGGAAGGGAGTTCCACTGCTGAGAAGAGTAAGAGAAGAAGCTGTTGGAGTAGAAGTGGTAGTTACATTTAACTGTTTCAACAGTGAAAGTATGGGATTGAGATGCCAACCTAGTAGCATGTTTAAATTCACCAGTGAAAATAGCTCATCAGAGCAGTTGCCATGAAAATATTTGTAGAAAAGACAGTCGGAAGCCAAATCATGTCTGTGAGAAAGTGACTAGTATCAAGATGCTAGGTCAGGACCTATCACATTGCATATGTTGTTGATTCTTTGACATTGAAACAGTGGTCAAATAAACATTCCTCCACTTGCAGACCAGGTTTTGGCTCACTGCACAAAACAAACACTTCCCAAGATTGAAGCAAATGAAAGTTGTTTGTGTGTGCAACATGAACCTGTACAGTGACATCTTTCAGAATGTATTTACTCATGGCATACAGGTTCAATGTGTGTGTGTGCTCATCTACTGCAGTACAGCTTTATTCTTCTATATGCTGTGTCTTGTCATCATATGGATGATAATGGCTCTCCACAATTTCCTATTCTTTGATACTTTGAATATGGTTTGTTTTTCCCTATCCCCAGGCCCTCTTCTGCCACCCATTTACACAAGCTTGTTAGATAGTTTACTGATTCCCTTCCTCTTCAGTATATCCTTTGAGTGTCAAATTCTCAAAATTATCTTACCTTATTATGTGCTCTAGAAATTTGAATTGTCTCCATGATTCTAAGGGTAAGCATCCTTCTTGGTTCCATTTTCCTTAAAACTTCATGTTTAAAATTTTCAGTCAATGGTATTATCAGTACTTTCTGTGGAATCCCATTTCTGCTGCATCAAATCACTTCTTTATCAAATTGGACAACTTTCACTGTCAGAGGAGGACTGATATTACATAATAATTCAGCACTCTTTTCTTTGTTTATAATGAAATTTTTCTGTTTCTTATTACTTAGCTTAGCTTTTGAAAGGCAACTTTATTTAATTTTTTGATTAAACTTAAATACAATACAATTAAAAAGTTTGAGGACACCATTGGTAATTTTTAAATTGACCACAAAAGTAGTTGTTTTGTACTTTAAATATGAGAAAATTATTATACATGGTTAAAAAAAAGTGAGCCATGATTTCGTAGAAATTTTATTATGACAAAAAGAAAAAAAAATTTTATGATTAAATTTTGCTCTCGTCAAAATCTCCTTTAGCCTTGATTACTGCAGCACAAATTTTTGGTATTCATTGCAAAGGTTTCTCAAAGTGTAAGTTTGAGAATTGGTTCCATTCTTTTTTCAGTGACTCTTAGAACTCTTTTCCATTTTTATCACTCTTCTGTCAAGTTCATCCCATGCTAATTCTGGGGGTGGCTTCAAACTTTTGAACTGTAGTGTACATATTTAGGCTATTACAAATCTGTTTCTATCAGTATGTTATATATATAATCTGTAACATTGTAATTCATAAATCAATTATTCCAGGTTATTTCTCTATAAATTCCTTTGTTTCAAGGCGGCCTGACAATCTGGCCATATCGAGAATTATGTTTTAATTATTCAGTGTAATAATGATAATAATATAAAACATTGACTCCTTGTCATTCATTTGTAGAGATGTAGAATGAAGTATTTAAAATTATATATATATATATATATATATATATTTTAGGATAAAGTTAAAGATAAGTGAACTTTACTTGCATCAAAACTATCAATCAATATTTTAATATTTATAAAATATGTAAGCTGTTATTGTGAATCTCCTTTGCTATGTTTATTCACTAGAGATTTGCATTGATGAATTACCTCCCTCTATTGATTCGTGGAACAATTACAGCGGCTTCTTCTTTGCTGCAAGGACTGCATCTGAATTTTGCATCAATCAGCATAGTGTAGTGAGTGTACAATCGTCATTGACTTATCCAAAAATTAAATTTTTTTCTTTGCTGATTACTTCCTTTATAATGATGAAGTTTAGGATTAAATTTGTCACCCATGTGCAGGTTCAGGACTAGAAGCTTTCAGTTTCACCAAAACCATGTCCCGTCATCCATTCCATATTGCCATTTGGCTTTGCAAGAGTTGGTTGAAGGTGAAAGAAAATCAGTGTAGAAGAAAGTGCTGATGGCATGAATTTGTTTAAGGTGGACCTCAACTTGTCAAGAAGTGACCCCACACACTAGATTTCATGATCTTCCTCTCTGCAGCACATATGGAATAAGACATACAGAATCCAGTTACTCAATTTTGAATGGCTCCTCCTTTAGCATGTCCGTCATGTATAGCCCTCTTACTTCACTGGTTTAAACTTTGAGATCTGTTGTTCCAGCGTCGGGGTCTTTGGGGTTGGTCACACTTAGTCTGTTTCACTGTCTTTGACCTTCCCACCAAGGTTGGCCCTAACAGGAGTTTATAAAAATAGTACGTAATAAAATAAAAAGAAAGAAAATGCGATAATTATTTATAAATCTGATTTTTTTAAAGGCCAATTTCTATTTAGGATGTATTTAATCATGACTCTACACTTGCTTTTCTTTATTTTCTGGGAATTACCATGATTTCTTGGGGAAAAAATATTGGAATAGTTTTCTGCTGCATTCTCCAGAGTTGGCCTTCTCCTAAACTGGTTACCACCCAGGGCTACAGAAACCAATCCACCCTGTATTTAACCCTGGAATTTGAACTCTACTCATTCCATTTCCTCCCTGACAACTGTTATGCTACCCACATATCTCTACTGAAAATAAACAAAATGCAGTGGCCAAATCTTATCTCCAGGAATTCAGTGTCCCAGAGGCTAACTGAATTTAATATTTTGTATATATTTTGCTATTTAAAAATAGATTAAAGGAGAAATAAAAAGTGTGAATTAAGAAAAAAAAAAATTATCTAAGAATAAATTAAGAAAAGTTGTTTTAAGCAATAGCAAATTTTTATCCATTTATTTACCAATACAAATACAATAGAATAGATAGCACAAATGTATATGGTGATTTTATAAGTGTAGCTTAGATGTGACACAAGGCCTAAATTATGGAGCACCCAGTGAGAATCAAACTGATTTTTCAGTTGTAATTGATCTGTCAAGACAAGCTTGATGGCCATTACACAACATTGAAGTGCCCAATCATTCTAATCTTAGCTATATGTGGCACAAGGCCAAAAGTATGAGCGCCCAGTAAGGATCAAACTCATTACTCAGTTGTCAGTACAGATGTATATGTATCATAAACATGTGTACACAAATCTACAACTTAACACGTGCGTGCAGAAAACTTGTCTATGAAAATGATGGCATTAACTCTGAAGAATATCTTTGATGGAAATCAGTATTTGCTGAACAAGAATCAGGTTTATATAAATGTGGAAATATTAACAAAATCACACCACCTCAATGAAATATTGATTACCTACAATTATGTACATTGATTAGATTCCCCTTCTTACTTTCTTGGTACTATTTTGGAGCTGAGAATAAAGAATTTCTCTCAACATATTCACCATTTTCCTACAGGGAAATATTTTGCATTTGTTGACCAAGCAGCCAGTGCTGCTTTCAGTTGAAATTTATAAACTCTTTCTCAGGAAAATAGGTTTCACAAGTCCAGTAGCTGTTATCACTGTTTGCAGTATTGATGGGCTTTCTTTTCTAACCTTTTATTTGAAGTAGTGTGAAGGAAGTTAAATTTAAGTCCTAGGAATTGAGAATTTGGTTAACCAAAGGTAAGTGTTATGAAATCAAAATCTGAATTTTAAAATATTGTGGTTTCTTTGAATGATTCAGAAATGTAGACTTGTCTGCATATTACTATGATTTTCAGTTTTAATTCCTGAAATTGCAAAATCTGTGTCAAGAAATCTAATGATGAAAGGAACAGCAACCTTTGTTCTTGGAGTTTTGCTAATCTCTGCTTACTGACTCCATCTTGACAAAATATTAAGAGCAATTATTAGCAGTTCAGCTCCTGGAACCAAAAAAAGATGTAACATTTTGCCTGAGATATGATAGCATCCGTGTCTTATTTTTACCTACATTCCTTGGGGCATCAGATTTATTTAGCAAACCAGAGTAAGACATGGCCCCAACCCAAGGAATATTTTTCAAGGGGCGTTTTATTTTTGTTGCATTCCTATTTTTTCTTCTGTTTTGTTTGATGCTGGATTTTTTTGTTGTTGTTGGTCATTGTGGCAAAGGTCACAAGAGGAATGGTTGAAATGGGAGGCAAATAAATGTCTACATAGACTTGTTCAGGAACTATATATAATCTACATGTGCATGCAGAAATATATACTTGACTATTACTATATTACTTTTACATATTTATACGTCCACAAATTACATACATATTCTGTACAGAAACATATTCAAAAGATTTAATATCAATGAGTATACATTTATACTTTTGATGACATATCAAAATCATTTTCCATTGTGTGGGACAAATACCTTTCCCAATTCTTTTCCTGATGACTGTGACGGTGTCACCCTCTGCCATGTCTTATCAGTCAAACTGTTCATGACATCTTTTTATCTTTTTGTTTAATTTTTTCTACTGTGTTCAGCATCCATTAAGCACCGAGGACCTTTTGCTCCATCTGTTGTCCTTTTTTCTTGGTATATGTCCCATCCACCTTCATTTTGTTGTTTAATCACTTCAACACATCTTATATTTGTCTATTCTATGATCCATACTGACGTCTTTCTATCTCTTAGGGCTTGTAGCCATATCACAAAACATTGCTTCTCATATGATCACCAAAGCTAAGCCATCTCAAGCCTAGTCAGTACCTAGATTGGTGATGTCTACGAGGTGCTGTTAGCTTCAATGTGTAGGTGGCGTAATGGATAACGGCTCAAAACTGGAAATCGGAAAGACAAATTTCAATTCCAGTTAGGTCCATTTTATTTACATGCAATGTCACTTGCTATCTACTGTCCTCCTGATTACTCTTCCTGCTCATTTATAATGTTTCTGTTTCTAATTTTTCCACACCCTGTTACCCCTTGTGTCTTTGTGGTATGACAGCCTTGCATGGGTGATACTGATATTTAAAAAAAGTCACTTATGCACAAATATCTTTGGGAACTTGATGAATCCACCTTTTCTCTATCCACCAGCTATGCGTTAAATAGTAGGGCTTGTGTCAGTAAATCACTATTATCGTCAAAAATGTTTTACAATTCCAAAATATTTTCTGGCTTTAAATAACATGCAAAGGATTGATAAGCCATAAAAAACAAATAAATGAACCAATCAAATTCTGTCTGTTAGAGTTTTCCACACTTTTGATTTTTTTTCATTGTTTTCAAGTGAGTTTGTTAATTTCCATGTTTCACAGTTGTGTGCCATGGCTGGCATTTTGAGAAGAAATGAAGAAAATTTTGAAAATTTAGAATTAAGCAAAATAATCAACCACAGAAGGAGAGACGAAAAAGGAAGATAAACATGAAAAGTGTAAAAGACATTATCAGGAAAGAGAACCTGTTCAATGTACTGTCTAAAAGAAGTTACCAAATATAAATACAAGATATTCAGGATAACCAAAGAATACAAGCAAATCTGTATGCTTTTAAAATAAAAAATACTACCAGCAGTTATTCTGGCAGATATCTGTAATGTTCCAGAGGTAAAAAAAAGATGAAATAATGTTTCTTCTTCAAAAAGTGAAGATGGCATAGTAACAGATCTTTGAAAGTTAAAGGGAAATAATTTCATTAAGGACTACCCTGAATATATGGGAAAAAAGCTACTCCCTGAACTTCAGACTATTCAGTACTACTACTTTATAAAACTAACAAAAACTGATAACTCTTACCTTATATTACCAGTAAATCTCAAAAAGATACATTATAGCATTGAGACATGAAACTGTCAGTCACCATACATTGTTGATTCCTATGTCTATATATATATATATATATATATATATATGTGTGTATGTGTGGTATTGAGGTATTTGAACATTTTTAATTATCACCAATTATATTAATTTAAAATAAAATTAATTTTCAAGGCAGAATTGCCAGCTCTTCCCACTGACATCAGCTTTCTAGCCTGCAACTCTCTGTATCAAACTAAAGTAAGTTGAATAAATATTTCTCTCTTTCTATACATATATTTGCAGAGATAGATAAATCAATAGACAAAAAAGGTTAGTTAAGCCTGTCAAAAAAGCTTAGGATTCTTTTTTTACAGACAGCTTGTCTGATAGATAAGTTCATTTTTCTCACAAATAGTTCCTTTATTGCATCTAAATTACACTTGATCACATTCATTTACACATATATAGATATATATGCTTGCTTAAAATATGATTTAGATATTATGTATTTAGAATGATTCTAAATGATTTCTATTCATGACATATTTATGGAGTTCAAAAGGGTATATTTGTACATTTGTTTGTACTCTTTGCAATTACTATTGATGTTTGCCTAAGTGAAAAAATAGGGGGAAATATACAAAATAAAATCTATTGGTGGGTAATTTGTATTGACTATTAAATATATACAATTTAAAGTGAATAAAATAAAGAATGTATCTACCATTATTTGGTGAGTAGAGTTATAACAAGTGCAGATTAAGTAAGAGGCTGCATCATTAGTTTTTTTTTTTCTTTTTTGCTGGTTTGTCTATCTATCTGGGTTTTCTTTTTTTTTTTTTCTTCTTCCCATCCTCATTGCTGAGGGCCAGGCTTCAGAGAATATTGTTTTGAATTCAGAGTAGTTCTTCTCCTAGTCTGGTTACCAACCATGACTAGGAGGCCCGGTCAACATATTGTGTCCATGTATGTTACGAATAGTGTCCGGAAGATATCTCCATGAATATTTAAATGAGATCTAATTGAACTATTGTCAGAAAGGTGTAGAGTGAGTCTGCATTTTTCCTAACATACTTGTCAACAACACTAATATCATCTACATGTAAAAAAAGGCTAAAAGTAATGGAAGTCTTATTAATATAAACAAAAAAAACCAACACTTAATAATATTAACTATGAACATGGACACAATATCTTGACCGTTTTTTGAAAAATGGAAACATATTATAAAGCATACATGCAACAAACTATTTCTTATTTGACAGTTAAAATATTCAATCCTTGAAAATGGCTAAATGTATAGCTAAAAGCGCTCAGATAAAAAGAACATCCAGACAGTTTTTATATAATTTAACATCTGAAAAGAAAAAAATTATTAGACCGCATGAGAAATTGTATAAAAAACTAAATAAAAGCACCTTGTCTGTTGTATTCAATGAAATCTGCATATATATATATATATATATATATATATATATATATATATATTACTAATAAAAACTAAAATTGCAAGAATATAATCAGCATCAACAAAGCCTAATGAGAGTAAAAATCGATTGTGTTATGCCTAAAACTCAAGTAGGGTGGCCTCTAGGGCCTAGTACTAAGAAATGTGAGAAAGACATTTCAAAGATGTAAAAACAGATGAAACATGAAATAAACACTTTATTCAAATTAAATATAAACTAACTTTTTATTTCACTCTTTGTCTGGCTGCCCTCCCGATATGGTTGCCTGGGGCTATCGCACCCTCTTCCCACCTTTTGTATGCCTTTTACACTTTTATTCAAAGGACCTACCACCATTGTTTATCATCAATTCTTTCACAGAACGTTTGTTCTTGGTAATTGTAATGGTAACATTAACCATTTCCTTATAAGGAAACATTGACAAAGCAAGCCAGTGTTGATTGAAATGTATAAAATCCTTGTCTTAAAACAAATTTTAAGGAAGATAAATTTCTCGAGTTCACTCTTTCTAATATCAATGGATGTTTCCTTCCAAGCCTTTTGTTTGAAGTAATGTGGAACTTCATCTGGATTATGTAATTATTTTCTCCTCAAGTTACATAAGCTATCCATTTTAGTTGCTGCCATTGTTAAAAGTCCTCAAGTGATACGGTTTCTGTTATTTGGTGCAGTGGTTTGTGATTTTGTACTTACCAGTCCACAAGGTGCGAAGAAGGATGGTCCTGCCTAAAAACTGCAGGTTTCAGTCCCATTGCTTAACCATTGAGCTGAGAAAGCAGTTGTATACAGCTGACAGTTTAGGTATTTCTGAACAGTTTCGATGCCATGCACATAGCAAATCAGAGCAGCTTACATTGCAGCCATTCCTTGCAAAATGCTAAATATGCTCTAGATTTCAGATCAGTTTCTTTTTAAAACTGCATTTATGTTATTTGTTGCCTTGAATTGAACCTTTCATCTTGCAGTTCAAATGTTCCGAGGAAGGAATAATCAAATGAAGGTAGATTGAAGTTGCAGAGTTAGAAATATCTCAGATGTGTGACACACTACTCGAGTATTTCATCAACAGAAAATATTCTTATTGACAACATCCAAGAAAAGACCTGCTAAAAATACACTTGGATAGAAAACCTGCCGAAGAAATGGTGGCAGTTTAGAATGCTTCAAGAGAATGGCTTACTTTCAGTTCTCTTAAAATATCTGTGTAGATGTGATAATTGAAATTTGTGTTACATAACAATTTTCTTTTTCTTTTTGTTGGTTAGGTGGTTGCTCTCATTGTAACTTTTTACTACTTTTGTGAACAAGAAGATACTGAAAATTTCTTGGCTTGATCCACTTTCCAAAATTTGGCCAAACATCAGATGTATTTTTATTTTTAATAATTTTACTTTAAGCAAGGTAATAAAGCCACTAAGATGCAAGGGGTCACTGAGAGTGAAAGAAACTGAGAAAACATTATTGAAGAAATGGGAAATAAAAGAGCAGGATTCAAAAAGACAAATTGCATTTATTTATTTTTTAAAACTCTTCTTGATCGGGTAGAAAACTTTTCAGTTCCCCCTACGACATGATAATGGTAAATGTAAGTTGACAACAGACACGTTTGGATTAACTGTCTGTATTGTCAACTTCTATTTTGATCTAAAATATTACAAGGAACTTGGAAGAATTCAAATTATTCGGCCTGAACTTATGATTGAAAATTGTTCATCTTGAAACTGGCAAGTTGTAAAATTTATTCAATAGCTGACTTGTTATCTAGAACTCCTGCCTTTTGATCATGTCTGTGTGAAAATCTGTTTTTAAAATAGCATCATTTCTCATTGTTTAAGATATTGAAGTCAAATCTGAAACTGACACTTTTTTTTTTTTTTTAAAGTATAATCAATCTTTTAATTAAAAATGTCTTATTTTGAAAATATAGAAAATTTGACATTAATATTCACTTGGACTGGAGAAGGCATACCAAGTGATATTTATTGATGAAAATATTTGGTTTAAAATTTTGTTAGACAATGTTACATGATGATAAAATAGTATGGAATATTAGACATTTTCGCAAGTATTTTTAGCAGCAGTATTTCCATCAAGAGCAGTGATTTCTGTGACTTCAACCT
This sequence comes from Acanthosepion esculentum, assembly GCA_964036315.1. Lineage (NCBI taxonomy): Eukaryota > Metazoa > Mollusca > Cephalopoda > Sepiida > Sepiidae > Acanthosepion > Acanthosepion esculentum. The sequence goes on along the minus strand of OZ038488.1, from coordinate 118,224,104 downwards.
GTCTTCATAGAAAATATATATTCTGCAACAGATATTATTTTATATTTAATTTGTACATCTGGTAGTATGCAAAACCCATCTTCATTGGATCACATATGGATATATATTCTCTTTAAGAAGAGACAAGCAAAAGGTTCCTCTTTAAAAAGAGTAAAGATCACAAGCAAAAAATGTGGTTAAGTTTCATTTCAGCAAACATCAAAATATTTTTTTGTTTTTTATATTTTCTTCTGTAAAATGAATATTAAAAATAGGTATTGAAGATTGCATTTATTTTCATTTAATTGTATGTTTTCATTAGACAAATCACTGCCAGTAAACCAGTGAATAATCCCATTTTTCACAGCCCTTTCTGAGTATCCCTTGATGAAAAATATAATGAGAAACCCTAACAGTTTAAGAATTTAAGCAATCCTACTGCACCCCTTTTATCTTATGGATTTTCTTCATATCTCCTAATGAACCACAGCCCTGTAGATAAACACTGAAGAAGCCCAACCAGTCTAAAAAATCAAACAAATGTACAGTGAATAATTTAACTAATTTCCTCTTGTCTGTCTGTTTGCCATTTTATTTCTTCAATTTTTTTGTCATTGATGGAAAATTTTCTTTCTTTTGATGTCATGTTTTTGTCATTTTGATTCAAGTTTTACATTTTGCTTGACTGGACCTTATAAAGTAGGTACTTTGGGTGTCACTATTTTTATTGCTGTTTTTCACAGACAGACACATCCATATCCTTGTTCAAATATTTACACCTATACATACAGATATTCACACCTTTGTTTTCACTGTTACCAATTATAACCTTGTTCAGATGACTGTCCTCACTTTAACTCGTGTCACATTTGCACATCATCATTATAAAATCAGCAAAACTAAATGACACATCTAACTCTTCCTATTTCTGTCCACTTGGAAAATAAAATTTTTCACTTGATCAAGCCTCGTTAACTTGGCTTTGAGTAGAATAAAAAGCAAAAAATCTGAATGCATGTGACTTGATATTAAGCAATCAATTTGTATATTTTTGTATCCTTGTTTCTAAAACAGCATTTCCAAACACTTCCTTTCTTTCTTTTCATATGGCACAGATGTTAAAGCAGAGTAAAATTCTCAACCCTGATAATGGCTAAATATTATGTAAAAATATTGTAACAATGCAGAAAAAAATCAATCTACATTATTTAAAGAATAAACATTGGTTAACTATTTTCAGTAATAGATATACATTCTCAATCACACTTTGGTTTTTGTTTATCAAACATTTATTATCTATAAAGATAGTTTTGTAGATAACTATAGAAAGACACCAATGATTCCAGATTTAAATCTAGATTTATTCCATGTCAAATGATTTTTAGCATTGATCGTCTTAAATGTAGATGAGCTTTTTGAATTGTACAGTCACCATAGTTTCTGATAAAAATGTTCTCAACAGATAAAAACAATTTGATATTTTCTGCACATGAGTTAGATGATAAAAGATGAGGATATTAGTCTCAGCAAAGTTCTGACTGTTAACATTGGCTTCAAAAATATAATTGCTTAATCCATGTTTGTTTCATGTTATCACATATTTTTACCTTTCACACAGATTTCTAGCCAAAGAAGCACACATCTTCAGTTCATGAAAATAAACATTGCTTTCTCTTTTCATGTTCAATTTAATTATTTCACATTTTACAGCTTGACAAAATTCAGCAGATCCCCATTTTCTTTCGTTTCACCTGCATTTTCTTCTTCAGCCATCATTTGATTGACCAATATTTTCTTTTTCCTTTTGCTTTGTTTATCTCTAATCTTTATTTCTATTCAATTTAACTCATGGTTCATTTTTCATTCATTATTTTCTTTTCCCTCTTCCTTTGTCTTTCCATTTTTTCTTGATTCTATCATTGTTACAACTTCATTGAATTTTATCACATCTCCATATTTTTCCTTCTCTACCTTTTTCTTTCATTTTGATTTTTTTTCTTTTTTCTTTTCTCTCCTTTTTCCTAAAATTCCTTTTCTTTTTCTTATTTCCCACTTTTTGCTTTTTAAATATTTTCTATTTTTTTCTTAATACTTTCCACTTTAAACAATCCATTGCTGCCTTTTCTTCATTTTATTTTGTCCTTTTCATTTTTATAGCTTCTTTTTTATCTTTCTTATTCTCTATTTTTCTTTCATTCTTCCTTTTATAAATATTCTTTTTTTTATTTTCTCAATGCTTTATTTCATATATTTCCTTAACTTTTTCTTTCTTGCTTTTTTTCACAATTTTTTTCCAAGTATTTTTTCTCTTCTTCTCCCATATTTTACTCACACATTCCCCCATTTCCCAATAAGTGTCTCTTGACACTCAACACTCATCCAAATATTGTTTCACTCTTGCTTGCTTCCTTAGAGACTCAATATGGCTCTTTAGATGTCATTCTTCTTCTGCTCATTTTCTTTTGTCATTTTGCTTGAGGCTCTTCTCTGTGTTCAATGTTTTACTTGGTCTTGTAATTTGCTTCTTCTTTTGCTATCTTGATGTGCACAGAATCCACCAAGAATTTCCTATCCAATGTCTTTCACATATTTTTTCTTTTGCATTTTATGCGATAATATTCTAAAGGAAGAATATTCCCTCTATTCTAGGATTGGGTTCCAGTCTAGCAGGCCAAGAAACAAGACGTTTTCTCGGTAGATAAGTCTTACTTCTTCACTGTTGTCTGTCTGTCAATCAGCCTACGCAACTGTTGTTGATGTTATTATTATGATTATTTTGTATCCTAAGTCACTGTCTTTATTTTAAGTTTCCAAGAACTCTTAATGATTTTTTCTTCCTTTCTTTTTCTTTCCTTTCCTTTCTTTAAAAAAAAAACTGAAAAATACTGGCTCTGATTTTGAAACCAATTTTAATTCACAAATTCAGGCACTGAAATAAAATAAGGAAAGAAAAAGCCTAAATTGATATAAAATGTATTTTTCAATTTTTTTTTTTTTATCTGTAGTTTTGTAATTTTTTACCTACTACTAGAATAGGCGTTATTTATGTATATAGCAGAATTTATGTTTTATTTTTTTTGTTTTGTTTATGTCTTCCTCTTTTCTCCCTCTCCACCCATGCTTCTTGGTCAATTGATCTGTGTTATTATTTCATGCAGTTCTTGTTGACATTACCCCTCTCTTCTTCTACTGCAGGACAACAAAAAAAAACTTACAATTCAAAAGCACACATCATTTTTACCATTTTCGAAGGTTTCATCTGTAGTTTGTTTTCCAAGCTAAACTATTTTCTACAATGATCTACGAGCCATGTATTTAACAGACTGAACAGAAATGTCTGGAAATCTTGAATTAAAGCATTGGTTTGTGAATCTAGTGATATAGTAATTGTGAGTTCAATCTCTGGATCAGGTAGCACACACAAACTCATTGGAAAGAACGTGAGCAATAACTGAGCAATATTAAATAAGAACATGATGAGATATCCCTTGACATGGACAGCAAGAAGAAAACACACTATCACATAGATTAAATTCTTTACAATTGGGACCTGCGATGCCACATACACAAGGGTGAATCATTCCCCCTTTACTTTAATAAGAATTCAGTTCAAAATTCTTGGAAGATTACCTAGATCAGCAAACATCTGAAGAAGGCTGGTCGGCAGAATGGCCGAAACATTATGAATAATCTGTATATAGATTATTTAAATAAGCGTCTTTAAGCAAATGACTATTAATGATAATGTTTCGAGGTGTGGATTAAGCTTTTGTTTAAGCAAATTTTATGGGTAAATGGGATTGAGAGACAATAAATATGTTTACAGCACTGAAACAGTACGACATGAGATTTAAACAGATAAATTTATTATGATTGGGAACATAAGTTTTTGTTTTTCTTTAAACTATTTTCAGATGTTGAAAATTGAAAAAAACAAAAAAGCAATCATAATCCCCACATTCTCATTAATCAAATGTTGTTTTCTAACAAAGAAAAGATTTTAGATTAAAAAAATTTAAGATTATCAAATGTGAGAAACACTTCAGAAACTGTGGAGTGCCAAAATGTATGTATGTATATCTAGCCACTCATATTTGAGGAAACCCGTCTACTAGGATGGCTAACCAATCCTTATTGTAGATGCTTGCTCAGTGTTTTTTCAACACCCACAGAACCCACCTGTGGTTTATACTGCAACTATGCTGAGCAGACCTTAGTTACAGATTCTAGGAAACTGTGTAATCTAGTGTGATCAACAATTTGAACAAGTCCAGCAGGCTCAAGCCTACGGACACAATGTCTTGTGACTTTGTGCTAACACAGCTATCGACAGCTTCCAAGGATTCTGTCTACCCAATTTCACTCACAAAGCTTGGGTCAATCCGTGGTATAGTTTTCATGCATTTTCCAAAGGTGCCGCATGCTGGGATCGACCCCTCCAGTCGTCTTCCTGACAAATCAACCATGGTGAGATTTGAACAAGGTCTCATGGTCAGAATGCAAACATTCTAACCACTCAGCCATGTGCCCATACCAGTCAAAATATGGTTATCAAAATAATCACAGTAAGAATGACCACCAAGCTGACTCAAAACTTTCACCTCTCATGATTAATGGGTCTTCTCTCAAGAAGAACACTTGCCTTGAACATTTGTCAGCATATTGCTACTATATCTGGGCTGGAGCTGTTTAGTTCTCACCTGCCTGTCTTGATAGAGTTCAAAAACATCTAAGCGGCCTTGTTGGTGATGAATTATTTTCCAACATGCAACCCCTTTTCCACAGATGAAACATCACAAGCCTCATGTTGCTCTATCACTATTTCCATGGTATGTGTTTTGCTGAGCTCCATTCCAGCCCTGACCTTTATAAATGGGGGACCTGTGATACCACATATACAAGGGTGAATCATCCTCCTTCACTTTAATAAGCATTAAGTTCCATCCAAACAGCTTGTTCCCAAGAACCACGGCTTCATAGAACAGCGCTCTGCAGGATGTTTTCTAAATCACGATAATCTTGGCCTCTTCAAGTCTGGGGTTAATCATTTTCTTTTCTGCATAACCCCGTGAACTTCTTGCTTTTTCTTACCCTCATACAATACCACACAGTAACCATCCAAATTGATTTACTCTTGGTCCTTGTGAACATTAGTATAAAAAATAAATAATATATGTTATTTTGCCAAAGTTAAACTAGAAAAGTTTACCCTGTGTCTTAAGTCAAATATTATTTTGCTTGTAGTACTATCAGTGGCACAATAAAGTAATGGACTGAGTTTCAGTCTGAGGAATTGGAGAGCTGAGTTTGAATTCCATTTGAGTTCATTATGTGCTGATACCCTTGGGAAAGGAATGCGTTATATACCGTACATATAAACACTAATCGGTATGTCCCAATCCTCATAAATATGTTGGACACTATTGTAAGTGAGGGCAATATGCTGTCTAAGTAGTCCACCATTGGCAGTGGTTTACCTACTTCGTGCTGCTGGCGAGTATTGTATTTTGTTAAGTTATAAAGATTACCATTTCATTTCCAACCTCTGTTTTGGTTATTCCTCATTCAGTAACCTTCTCCAGGATACAACAGTATGAATCCAAGTCTTCTTCCACCAACTATCAGTAAATAGTAAGGCAGGTTAGGTTCTATAGCCTTGAGGGCAACCAGTTGAGGAGATGGAAAACTTTGAAATCAAAACTGTATGTAGGCCTAGAAAAGCACATACTATGCAGCTAGGGAAAGGATCATTCACATTGACTTGATGATTCTGACTACGATAGATTCCTTTTTATAGTGCTATCTTTAATTATAAAGAAAGTACTTTGATACTTTTCTTTAAAAACATAGTTGTGTAAATTAAGGGTGTCTTTTAAAAGATATTTTGTCTTCAGTCCTGAAATATATGACAATTCCACTCTTTTAGAACCAAAGCTATATAACCAATTCCAAAATGACGACATTGTAAACCTTATTCTACTATTTATAAAAGCTATTGATATTACACTTATAAATACGAAGACCAATTTCCATGAGTGCCGAATTGTAAACAGAATCATGAAATTGCCAAACTGAAATGGAGTCTGGTTTTTCATCTATTTTCAATAAATAAATAACAAATGAATCAATTGATACTCTTTCAAAATCTTTTTACTTATTCTTTAAAAACTGAAATTAAAAAAAAAAGAAAAAAAATAAGAAAAAAAAAATCAATTTACCGAAAGTGAAATTGGAATTAAAGAAATTTTTGTCCTCCAATATATGGAATGTCAAACTTCAACACTAAGGTTCAGTCTGAGAATCTGAAGTGTCTTGTTACCAAAAGCAACAAGCAAAAATAATAGAAACAAAAATATCTTTACTGAAAGCAGAAAATTGAATACTTATAAACTTTTGATAAATGGGTATTTAAAGACAAACAATGTTTGAATATTTGACTTGTTTTGCTGAAAGATAATTGAACTGAAAGCAACAGCAGCAACGTCTTATGCACTTTTCCAGTAGATATTTTCCAGTCTAACTTTCCCAGTTTCTTTTTGAATATCGCAAAAAGTCAGTATTATCTTCACTGCAACTATAGTTTTTATTTTATTCTATTCAGATTTTGATTGTCACAATTATTCAGTTTATTGCTACAATGCTTAAAAATTCTTAAAAAAAGAACACAAATTCAAGGCAACAAAATGTTAGAGAAAATGTTTTGTTTAAACCTTTACTGAATTCATTTCTTAACCCAAAAGCTTCTGTTGTCAATTAAATCCTGTTTCTCATATTCTTTCTGTCTGAATTTCTGGGATGAGGAATTATCATTATTTACATTCAAACCAATATCCTCATCTTTGTTGTTTTTATCACAACCTTTTGGTTGTTTTGCCTTCCAGCCTTCTTCAAGTGTCTGGAATTTTGTACTGAGCCTTTTATTTGATCTACAAAGGTACTGTCTCGGTGGACAATAGCCTAGTAGGTTAAAGCATTGGTTCCAAAATTTGGTCATATAGTAATAGTGAGTTTGATCTCTTGGTCAGGTAGTACAAACTTAAACACACTGGAAACATTGTTTGATTGTTTTCTACGGCTTATCAAATCTTTGCAGGTTATTTAAAGCCAGAAAATATTTCTAGATATCAAGAATATTTTGTTTTGAGATAATAATGGTTTAGTGATACAAGTTCTGTTAATTACCCGATAGATGAAGAGGCTGATTCATACTTATCTCAAGGATATTTACACACAGAATTGGAACACAGCTCTCTGATTAACAATTCTGAGCCATTATCCATTACACCACCCACACATCCAAGCTTACAGCACCTGGTATTCCCAAGTGTTCACCCATCTAGGTACTGACCATGTTCAACATTGCTTAACTTCAGTGATCATACGTGAGCCAGTGTTTCAGTGTTATGTGACCATAAGACTTCATTGGAAACAGAATGGGCAATAGCTCAGCATTACTAAACAAGATGGGATATCCTTATACATGCTGTTCCTATGTCTGCCCTGACCTGGAGTGATAGCACCTGTTAGGGTCCCAGCTACGGGCAAATAATGAACTCCCCCCAAACAAAACCAAAAACCCTATGAAAGTATAAAAATACATTTTTATAATGTGTGTGTGTGTATATATATATATAGGTAACAAAACCATTGATGTATAATCTAAGTGGATCCTAGTAATATAAAATATTAAAATTGATCCACAAAAAGAGCTCAATGTATTTATTATTACAGAGATATAGATTTCTGACACAAACTCAGTCAACACTGGGGTTGATAAGACAGACAACCAATATCTTTGCCGAAATATGCTATTCCCCACATGATGCGATTTGGGATTTTATTGTTTATTAATATATATATATATATATATATATATATATATATATATATATATAAAATTAACAACATCTATGTATAGTAAAATTACCAACAATACATCAATCAACAATAAAGAACTCTTTCATGTCATCAATCTGTATAATATCCTTCAATTTCTTCAAGAAATCAAACTGTATTCCAAAATATAACTTCAACAAGACTACAACATAAAACACACATATCACCGCCTCTAATAATTAAATTTCGGCATTAAATGACCCATGAAGGAATTGATGTGCCATTAAACATTCATATAATATCCTACAATTTCTTAAAGAAATCAAACTGTATTCCAAAATATAACTTCAACAAGACTACAACGTAAAACTCACATATCACCGCCTCTAGTAATCATGACCACACAAACATTTATATGCACAAGAGAGTCTCAATTACCATGTATTCAACTGTGAAAGCAGAATAACATATATCATATTTTTATTACTTCAGAGCTCTCAAGAAAATTGAATTTTCGCATTAAATGACTCAAAAGGAGTTAATATACCATTAAACAGACAAATCAATCTGAAGTTTACTCCAATCAACAGACACCAGAAGAAGGCTAGGGGGTCAAAATATTAAGATAATAGCAATGAAGATGAGGACATTAGTCTGAATGTAAATAATGAACAATTGTTTTAATAAATTTCAAAAAACTCTCCTAAGAAGAGGAAAATATGGTTTGATGTTATTTCATGAGAGAAAATATCATATTTAAGGAGAATCTAAAATTGAAAATCTCTAGAATTAAAGAATATATAAAAAATAAAATTTAGAATTCTAATTCTGAAAACCAGTTAAATACGCAGCTAGCCTAACTTAAGAATATGTTATATATATATATGTGTGTTTGTGTTTAATTTCTAAATTAAGTAATTTTTTGTTTTCAAATCATGTACAAATTGAAGTGCGGTAAAAAAAATTGAAACAAATTCAGAATTGTAAATTATCTTTCCGTGCAGATGGTTTCTTTTATGAGCATCTTTGATTTCTTCTGTCGTTTGAGCATAAAAAGATATTCTACTTCTTGCAGCTGACAGCACTCAACCCAAAAGAATTTCCATGACTATGAAAAGAGGATAGAAGAAAAGCAAGTGGAGAAAATATTTGTAATTTTCTGTTCTTAAAAGCAATGGCCTTTAAAAATGTCCATTTTCTTTGCATTGTTTGTTTCGACTTTGAATATATTCAGTGAAAACGATGAAAATTTCCTTCCAACTACTAATCAATCAATCCTGATTTGAATGAAAAAGAGAGGCACTGAAAAATAGTGAGAAGAGAATGAAAGGGAAAGAGAAAAAGAAAAAGAGAGGTGCAGTAAAGAAAGATGTTTGAAAAGCAAGAAGATGAGGAAAAGGAGTGAATAAAAAGAAACCAACCAACTGAAAAAGCAACATGATGAGGAAAACTGAAAGAAAGAGGAAGAAAGAAAAAGTAAATGGAAAAAAAGAAGATAAAGCCAGAAAAAAGAAAAACAATAAGAAGTGAAATATAAAGAAAAGAGAGAAGAAAACTGGTAAAAGAAGAGATTGGAAGGAAGAATGATAAAAAAAAAGAGGAAAAAGAATGAAAGGAAAATTAGCAAAAGGAAATAACTTAAAAGGTTAACACATGAAACTCGTGGTTTGGGTAAAGTTATGCATTTTATAACTAATATATATATATATATATATATATATATATATATATATATATTAAATAAGGTGTATTTCAGCAGTAAGAATCATTTTGAGAAGTTCTGTCTATCCAGTTTTCTTATTAACTTTTTCAAGTTTCCAAAATATAATCAGTAAATTTGCCAAAGTTCATATTTAATTTTATATTATTTTGTTCCTGAGTACTTGAATCCTTGAAATAAATGTAGCAACATTTGAATGTACTCGGAAAAATTAAAATAAATACGAACTTTGGTCATTTTACTGATTATATAAAACAACTATTTCAGAATTTTTATAAAGTTAATATATTTCATATCGGCATATGCTCTATCCCTGATGTTGACCACTTTATATAGCATACTTTAAAAAACTGTATTTTTATCATGTATATATATATATAATAAATTAACTGATTTAAAAATATGGTCTCATCCCTACACAGGAATTACCATGTTTCAAAAACAAATGAAAAATTTCAAATTCAATTATATTAAATTAAAAGCATTAGTTCTGTTTCATCTTCAAGTGAATTTTGGAACCTGTGTAGCGATGAAACCATATTTTTAAATCAGTTAATTTATAATATTTATCCTCTATAAATTTACATTGAGCAATGTTTTGTAAAAATATTAATAAGAACACCGGATTACATATCTTACTGTTCTTTTTTTATTATAATATATATATAGTTGGATTGATGTGAGTTTGTGACACTGGATACCAAAATAAACAAACACTAAAATAGGTGTGTTAAAATCATATGCGTTAAAAAGTGCTTAATTTCAAGTAAGAAAAATCAAACCTGCAAAGTGATTTAATATTTTAAAAAGATTAAAATGCTAAAAGGAAAACTACTGCAGTTTTGACTGCCAAGATCTCATCAGGTGCTTAACTGAGGCTGAGTTAATCACCTGATGAGACCTTGGAGGTCAAAACCACAGCAGTGTTCTTCAGCATTTTTATCTTTTTAAGCTATGTATAAAAAGACAAAAGGAAAATTTATTTTAACCCACACTTATCTTGGCTAAGATAAGTTTTCCTTTTGTCTTTTTACATATTGTCCTTTTATAGATATACTCTGTCTAATATTTTGACATATATAATCTGCAGTCAGTCTTTCTACTTACATTTTTGCCTCATATCATGCTAAGCTAAACTTAGTAAACATATATGTATTCTCTTATTTTCACTTGAAAATTATCTATCTTCAGAATTAAACAGATTTTAAACTGTTAAAAAAAACACAAATTAATTCACAGGGAAAAAATCTTTGTCAATTTTCTTTCTGAAATCTTGAAAAATTTGATATCTTGGCTGACTTTTTCTTCTTAAGACTCAAATCTTTCTTTTCTTTGTCAAAATGGCTAACTCAATAAAAATGCTAACATTAAGAGTTAAATAAAAAAAAAAAACTTATCACAAAAGTGGAGAGATCTTTTCTTTAACTCATTTTTGTGTTTAATTTTTTATGGACAGATTTTATCTTTGTGATAATTATCTCTCTCCATGGTACCAATTTCTTTTATTCTTGGTATTCTATCTTTTGATTAGATTCAAATGCCTATTTGATTTTCTTTGGTTAGTAAGACTGTACGTTTCTCCTGCTTTAACTCTTTCTTTATAAATCTGCGTTTTATTCTTTCAACACCAAGTTTACATTGACTTCTTTTTAACTTCATTATTAGATTAATATTATTAACTTTTAATATTATTAGATGTTATTATGATATTCTGTGTTATTGTTATTATGATATTAACATTTAATATTATTAGATGATGATATCTTTTTATAATATTATAAAATGAGTTTTAACTTCTTTCTAAATTCATTTAGATGAATGTTATGAACTTGAAACATTTCTTTCTTCTCATTTTCCACCTTTGTCCTTTTACAGTATCAGAACTAGTTTTAATTGTCACATGTATGAGAGATTGTAAACAGGAAGGTTATAACATTTCTTTGATAAAAAATTAGATACAGATACAATCATAAAATGTGACTTCACTAAAATTTAACAAACCTTGTGCCAATCTGTTAGAATTAACATTTTAAAATATTATTGGGGAGACATACATACATACATACATACATACATATATATATATATATATATATATATATATATATATATATATATATATATATATGTCTGTGTGCCACAAACATCCATAAAAAAACAGTATACTGAAAATTTGTCTACATCTGCAGCTAGAAACTGTAGTTGTTGTGTTTCAGGGGCTAACTCTGGTAGCACTCACACTGCCACTAAACTGTGCATAATATGACGGTATCAGATTATCCCAAGATTAGTGGACAAAGTACATATCCAATAATCATATATGATGTGTGTGTTTGATTAAATGTTACAAAGAACAGTTTTTGAAATATATTCTTACTGAATTTTGATAATGCCAAAATGAATAGCTGAAAGCATACATTTTTTTGTCTGAATTTCTGGGCTGATGAATTGTTATTATTTACATTCCAACTATTGTCCTCATCTTTGTTGTTGTTATCGCTGTGTTTTGGTTGTTTTGCTCTCTGACCTTTTTGAAGTATCTATCAATCTGGGTAAACCTTCCAACTCAACACTTTATTTAATCTACAGGGATAGATTGTTGTTGTTCCACTGTCCATGCCTAGGGATGTCTACTCTTGTTATTATTTAATATTACTCAGTTATTGCTCACTTTATTTCCAATGAGTCTCTGTCTGCAGTGGCCGGCCTAGGGATTTAACTCACAATTACTATTTCACCAAATGCATAAGCCAATAAAGAAGACGAGATAATCCCTAAACATGGATAATTGGATGAGAACAATTTACCTCTATAGATTAAACATCAGTTCAAAATTCCCTGAAAATTATCCCGACTGACGGACATCTGAAGAAGGTTGGAGAGCACTATGGTCAAAACATAAATTATATAGACTTTATAAATTTAAAGAAAAATTATGTCAGATAACAAAAACAGTACCTAGGAATTAATTTCATCTTCCATTACTTTACAAGTTATAAATTAAATCATAATTATGTCAAATGTTATTTACTGTTATATGAAATTATTTAGCAATAATTATATGATGATTTTAATAGGAAATTATTATAATATAAATACATGAATGTAGTAAAAACTGGCAAGCAGATTGCTTCTGTGTTGATTCCTTATAATATTAACGAGCGATTAAATAATTTGTGCAATAAATGAGTATAAAAAACACTATCTAAAACTCCTTTAAAATATTTACTGTAGCAAAGACAGCAAATGTCAGAAAATAAGGAGGATAACTCTGGAGGTGGTGCTGAAAAATTCTTTGTCCAACCAAGAAAGGATAAAGAAAAATCTGATGTTTGGTCATTTTAAACGAGGTTGGGCTGAGGGCTTTTCAGCACCCCATTGTATAATATATTCAATGAAATATAAACTATATTATAGCTTTATTTAAATATTATAATCCACATTTATAAAATACAGTGCATATTTATATACATACACACACATATATATACACACACACACACACACACACATGTGAACTAAAATCTTATGCAAATGCAAGCACCCTAGCAAATTTCTACTGTTATATTTAACCACCTACAAGAATCATATTGGCTATTTATGAAAATCATGGTGCACACACACACACACACACACACACACACACACATATATATATATAATGGACAAAGTCCGACAATTATTTTAAGACATTTTTATGTTTATACATTCTTTTTATAGATGCAAATATTTAAGTAAATGCTATGTTTATAATAAACAGTATTAATGACATTTACTGGCCTGAATGTCCGAGAAACTTTCATAGAAAATGTGCGTCCTCGACAGGATTCGAACCTGTATCCTATACGGAACCATCATATAGCCTGACCTGCTTTTACCTATTTAGCCACAGAGGAGTGTTTCAGTTAGCAAGGTCAATTTTACTGTTTTTACTCAGTGGCTAAATCAGTAAAAGCACATCAGGCTATATGACGGTTCCATGTAGGATACAGGTTCGATTACTGTCGGAGGATGCATATTTTCTATGAAAATTTCTTGGACATTCAGGCCAGTAAATGTCATTAATGCTGTTTATTATAAACAGAGGATTTACTTAAATATTTGTATCTATAAAAAAGAATGTATAAATATAAAAATGTCTTAAAACATATATATATATATATATATATATATATATATATATAATCAAATTAGATAAAATGATGTTCAGTACTTATCAAAGTTCTCTTCATGGATTTCCTAAGATTTCAGTCACACATTATGACTTTTGTCAAGAATAGATATCATTATGCACACCAATATCTCCCTTCCTGAAAGAATTACTACTTTTCCAAGCCAAGTTACATGACTACAAAAAGGTAAAAAATTTAAAAGAAAATGGTTAAATCCATGACTTCATGTTATTCAAAATATATAACACATAAATTAATCCCAAACTAAAATAATTTAAATACTAATTTGCATAAAAAAATTGAAAACATCACTTACTTTTATTTATTAAGCATGAATTGTTTAACTTCATGTCCTCCATAGCTTGCCTGACTTTTCAACTGCCCTTATGAATATTTATGACCCTTTCTAAACTTAGAAATTTTACAAAACCAATAATATTTTTGCTCTTGTAAAATACTTTTTAAAAAATAAAATCCTTGTATTTTCCTTGATAAAGTCCCACAGAGTATGAAAAACATCAGCAAAGTGTTCCTTTTATCTTTATTCACACACACACACACACACACACACACATATATTTACTTGCACCTAATGTTCACATGCAACATCATTTGAAGATCCACTTACTGAAACCTGGTTAGTGATAGTAGTATTTTTGTAAATTGAGTATATTTGATTTGAACATTGCTTGAGGTATGAAACTGACATTCCACATGCAGTGTTGATACCTATGTCCATTCTTTCCCACATAAACATAACAAATGTTTAAAAAAATATATAGTGTACAACTCTTTTCTTCATCAGCATAAGTGTACTCTACATAGAGCTAAATGAATTGTCCCTCTCTCTGTGGTAGACTCTTTTGCTGATACAGCAGACATGCCATGTATTTATGCTACAACTATTATATTGAAGGAACTCTTAAATTGTGATTGGCTATGTTGATAAAATTTTAAAGTAAGATGTTTAAATAGATGAAAGATTAGTTCCATTTATCATGTTTTCATTTCTAGCAAAAGGAGACAAGACAATCATTTGTTATCTTTACTTAATTTTAATTAGAGTTTAGTTTAACACATTAATGTTGATCATAAAATCTTGCATTATAAAAATAAGAAGACGATTTTGATTATCTTCAAAAATTTGGTATTAATTCTAGATTTCTATCTATAATCCAGAAATGGGACAATTGGCATTATTGGGTTAATATTCGGGTACATAAATAAATACGAAAAATGCACAGTATTATAAAATATTTGTTAATTGCAAAATTATGTAAATATACCCTCATTTTTTTGATGGTGCGAGTAAACTCTTTCTGAACTGTATTCCAATTATTTTGGCAGAAGATAATAATTGTTATAATTATCTCTAAATTATCTAAGATTCTGAAATAAAGCAATTTTGATTATTCTGCACATATTTTCTTGACTGTATTTTTTCAGCTATATTTTTTATCACTCCATTACCAGTGCACCTATTCTTTGAATGTTCAGTTGCAGTAACTTAAACAGAAAAGTAGATATATATATCCGTATCTCATACCATGGGAGCTTACTCTGTCATTTAGTAACTCAAATATCCCTTAGGCTAAAGAAGTTATTAAAGATAAGAAAGATAAAAATATTGGTTCATTATATGTGAAAAAAGACATAATTACATAGATAATTGTATCTTTTTCTATATTTTGAAAATACATTAACAATCTGCCTTTGCTGCAAAAGAGTGCAAAACACATGAACATTCTATTAAAATTTCTTGATAAGGGCAATACGATGGGAGAGAGCTATGGAAGAGAAGTTTATTCTCCTATTTATATTTCTGCCGTTATAGGCATTATTACATCTATGGTATACTGACACCATACTTCACAAAATAGCTGAAAGGAAAAGGAATGACAAACATGTTTTGTTCTCAGAGAGACTTTATACCACTAAGACATACACAAAACTACCTATACATATTTACACATGTCTACCCAGCAGAGTGTAAGGATAACAAAAAGATAGGGTCTTGCATATAATATGGAGATTCTTCTGTGTTTCTGGGGAAGCCATGTCTAGCACTCCAATTTCAAGCTGGTCGGATTCATCTACTACCTCTCAGGTAAAGAAATGTTCCACAAACAGGAAATGGTGAGTCTTGTGATTTCCCAAATTGAGGACTGTGGGCCTGAGTTTCTTTTTATAGCTGGGGAAGATATATTCCCAAAGGGAAATGGCACCATATGCTTCTAATCTGTGGGAGGGGATGCATATTTAGCCCATGTCCCTTCACCCAGCCTAAAAAAAAAAATGCTTGGTTTGGCTGCTGTAAACCAGCTGAAATTGACTGCTACTTTCGTCACTGTATAGAGTGATGTCATTAAGCAGTTGTCATGTGATGATCTCGACCAAAGGGAGATAATCGCCTTTGTATTCTTACAGTAATATAATCTGGCACTTAATATTATAACATTGGGGCACCCAGTGAGTATCTAACTCACTAACAAGCTTGCAAGACTATCTTAATATTATTCTGTGTCATAAACTTGATTCACTGGGTTTATCGCTATAAACGTCTTCCACCAGATTAAGCTTGAAAAAAAATGAAAAGTAAGTGAAATTTTACTGAGTAGAACAAAATAGTTTTGTTTTTCAACAGCAGAAAACTTAATGCCTAAATGCTCTCACTAAGCAAAAAACGAAAAAAAAAAGAAAAATATCTTCCTAATGTGCTAGGAGTTCAGTAAAATGAATATAAAAATATCAGTAATGATACAACATAACGAATATACAAATATTGGTAACAAGATGTCATAATGAAGATAGAAATATCAATAATGATATATCATAGTGAATATAGAAATATCAAATAACGATATATCGTAATGAAGATAGAAATATCAGTGAGGATATACCATGGTCAATATAGAAATATTGACACCAAAATATCATATCGAATATAGAAATATCAAATAACGATATATTGTAATGAAGATAGAAATATTTATAATGATATATTGTAATGAATGTATAAATATCAGTAATGAAGATAGGAAAATCAATAAGGATATATTATAATGAATATAGAAATATCAGTAACAATATATTGCAATGCATATAGAAATATCAGTGATATATCATCGTGAATATAGAAATATCGACACGAACATATAATAAATATAGAAATATCAGTAATGATATATATATATATATATATATGTATATATATATGTATATATCAAGTGAACATTGAAGTCATCACTTAGAGGCGACAGTCTGTTTCTATCATCGGGCCACGAGTCAAGTTTTAACTTCAACGTTCACTTTTATATTTACACACGCTCTATCTCTGATATTGAGCACTTTATTCCATAAATATAGCACACCTTAAGACTATATTTTTTCATATATATATATATATATATATATATATATATATATATATATATATATATATATATATATATAGACATTCTAAAAACCTCAACATTGCACTAAGAATTTTTAGTACTCATTTTGTCTGTATGATATACCTATTCTTATGTTATCAATATATATATATATATATACACACACATACATGCTGTCTATATGTATAAATGATTTAGCTCTGATATTGAGAACTCTTCCCCTATAGATATTGCAAATTATAAACTTATAGATATATATGTACCTATTTTCATATTATTAAGTCAAATCTCTTGTATTTAACTCCTACTCGTTTTGTGTTGCTTAACATTGGATTTATTAACACTAATAAATTGTTAATGAGATTAATTCTCTCTATAATGATTTGTTGATAAATGACCAGTGCTCAAAAAAGTGGCAGTGTTTATTCCTGAGAAGTGTGAAGCAGGAAAGAAAAGGTGGTGAAAAGTAAAAAAAGAAGGTAATATCAGTGTAATTTGATTTAAATCAAAAGATTTTTTTCCAATCACCAATTTAAATGACATTTTTTTGGGTAATCTCATGAAGCAAGAAAAGTGTAAGACATCACAGTATCAAATATTTATTTGAGAAAAAAGACAATTTTCTTATAGCTTCAATAGCATAAAATATAATCTTCTGGGAATTATTTAAGTGATAAATGTGTTGCATATGATGATAAAAAATGTTCAAGTTCTTCAGCATGAACAAATTATGCATTGATTGCTTTCAACAGAGAAGACAATTTTACTGAGTGAATGAGATATTTTAGTGCTTGTCTCACTGTTGCTAATTGCAGTTAGTTATTTATAGCTGAAACAATAACTTTGAAAGTAGCTCAATTGTGGCAAGTTTTTCATTTCCAGCTAACTTTATTGCTAAAAATTATTTTTTCTTCATTTAAAGTCCACTTAGCAGATAACTCACATTTTATTTACATTATTCAGACTATTGTGCTCATCTTTGTCACCATATTTATTACAACGTTTCAACCGTTGTATGCTCCAGCCTTCTTCATGGCCAAAACGTTGTAATAAATATGGTGACAAAGATGAGCACAATAGTCTGAATAATGTAAATGATGTACATAATACCTCATCTCAGGAATATAGACAGAAACTAAGATTTTAAAGCAAATAATTAATGAAAATAGAAAGTTTACTTCTATCAAACCTTTTTTTTTCAAATTGCTCAGATTTTAGGATTTATTTATCAGCCTAAATTGTAGAAACAAACAAAAAACAGTTTGATCTCTCTCTTGAAAATGTTTAATTTAGTCCCTTTCTATTGCTGAGAACAAGTTTTTGAATGGGTTCATGCAAGATCATGGCATATTTACTAACCCTTGTCCAATTCGAGGAATGGTTTTGGGTTGAAGATTAAAAGCTTAAACTAATTTGCAGATCGTAAATGAATTTAATAAAATGTTGATGTTTGTTCAACACCTGTGTTGGATATTCCTTCAACTGAATCTAAGATGACTGACAAAATAAAATGAATTCAAACAGTAATCACAGATCAATTACAGGACCCTGAAAAAGATAAATCCATATTTACACTGCCTAGAATTTCATCAGAAACATCAGTCTTACAAATTAACGACTTTTAAGTTTGGAGAAGCTTTCTCACAGTTATTTTAGAAATTATAGCTGACAATACTTAAATAAATAAATTTGGTGGCATTGAATCAATTAAAAATGAACCTGGTGACAATATTTCTAGTTAAGATGCTGAGAGTAAAATTCCATAACGAACAGTTTAATGTTTCATTATTGTTACTCCATCAACCACAATCAATGTTTTGTTTTTCCTTTTTCTGCATTTTCAAAATAGACCACCTGACAATATTCTATGCCGAATCATAGATTTCTTCAAAGATAAAATTAAAATCAGCAGATTTTGACTTTTTAGCTGATAAAATGATTCCCATTTTAAAATTCATTTGAACTCCTTCATTTTAGAATGCCAGTCAGGGTTGGCGTAATGTACTGGCAACTTGGGCATTCGCTCGGGGCACCGTAAGACTGAGGGCGCCATTATGCTGTGATGTTATAAATTTGTGATCTTCCTAAACTAGAACTTATAAAAACATATTTGCAGTTGTTCATAATTCAAGATTAAATCTTTTGGCTATTTTGTCAACAGAAAATGATCTTGTAAAGAAGATAGGTGTAGAAAGTGCCATGAAAAGATTTGCAGATCTAAAAGTTAGAAAAAATGTTTTTGGATAATGAATGTTTATTTTTGCTTGTATTAAGTTGTATATTGTAATAAACTCATTATTCAACATTTTCATTTTTTCTCCTTGTGAAAATTAATAAAAATTCTACTTGTAATGGCAACCATAGTGCCATCACAGATGCCAGTTTAACACTAGGATGGCCAGCTCCTTTGATATATATAAAATGGCCAAGTGTGTCATTTTCGACACCTTATCATTGTTTTTTAATATTTGGCATGAAAAATAATCATATATGGTTAATGAAATTACTCATGTGTTTGCAATACATAGTTTATTAAAGAATATTACTATTACACAACATTAGACATCATTTTGAAGTAGGCTATAACATTCTTTCTACAATCCTGTAGAAGGTGTCAAAAACGACACCTCGGCCATCCTAGTGTTAAAAGATGAGTGTTTGTGCAAGTGGTATAATAGCAGTTCAGTGAGAAATCAGAGATGAGTTTGAATTCCAATCAAATTTTTTACATTCACTAACATGCAAATACTCTTGGGAAAGGTATGAAACCATCTCTTCTCCCCAAGATATGGGTTAAATAATAGGGCTTGTATCTGGAAATTCTCAAAAAATTGTTAATACAAAATTTGCTGCAAAAAAAAGAGAACTATTCTTCTAATCCAAAATATGTTTTTGCTTTTGAATAACTCACAAAGGGTTGATAAGTCATAAAAA
Source organism: Acanthosepion esculentum (assembly GCA_964036315.1). Classification (NCBI taxonomy): domain Eukaryota; kingdom Metazoa; phylum Mollusca; class Cephalopoda; order Sepiida; family Sepiidae; genus Acanthosepion; species Acanthosepion esculentum. Next base: position 118,204,068 of record OZ038488.1, on the reverse strand, counting down.
CAACTCAACCAATCATACATCAGCTATTGTATAGAAATGAAATGAGAAGGCAATAATAATGGAAAAATCTTTTGATATTAACTACAGTCTTCACCAAATTGCTTATGCTGTACAGAAAAATAAATTTGTCCAACATTTTGATTGTTGTATTGATAGCAGCAGAAGATGAAGCTTGTATTAAGAACAGAAATCACAGTTTAATCTTTATTCAAGATTTTCAATCTTTCATTTTTCATAAAAGCATCACCTTAATTAATTTCTTGAATGAACTGGAAAATTTTAACCAATTGGATTTTCCACTGACAAAATGACAAAGAAAGAAAAAAAAAAACCATAGAAAACAAATAGTTGTGACTGATACATTTTTTCTTACTGCCCTCCTGAAAGATCTTGATGCCATTGGGTTGTCATGATACATTTACAATGTATTGAAAAATGTATATTTCTTCATTGCTCATAAGAGGGAATTGATGATAATGCTTCAATCTTTGTGTCCCAAAGTGTTTAAATGAAATCCATTACTCCAAGAATACTTTTTATTATCTCATGTCCGATGATATGAATGGAGGAAATCAAGTAAATAATTCTGACATTGATTTACATCCTACCATGACAAAGATTTTCCTTTTTTTGGGGGGGGGGGGATATGAAATATGGAAAGAAGTTGATGAAAAAAATTACCAAAAGACAAATTATTATAAATGACGCTCACTCTGAAATACAAGATTTCACAGATATTTCTACCAAATTTTTTTTTTTGTGTGTATCTCAGGCATTCAAATTTATTATTGGGTGTTTAAAGGAAAAGTATCTATATCAACAATAAAGCCAAATATTTAGTGAATAGCAAATGTGAAATTTCTTGCAGAATATTTGATGCATATTTTCAAATTGTTAAACACTCTGCGATAATCTTCGAAAGGTGAATTGTTTTGTTTTTAATTTAGGAATGTCAAGCTCATGTTAAAGATTTCCCATTCCAAAAAGATGATTAAAAATACAAAGAGTGAAAAACTAGCAATTTTGTCCAGCAGCTTATAAATACTTTCCTTTGCTTGAAGTTAATTCTTTCATCAGAGGGATTCCATAACTGGAACAAGATCCACATGAACATTATTTTACTTACTGCAAAAATTAATATAAAGAAAAATTTATTTTGGAAAAATTCAGTTGGATTTGAAAAACTTATGAAAATTATTTTTTCCTTTCTTTAGAGAAAGGTTTCAATGAGAAGGTTGATTAATTGTTTCATTTTCTATAGCTTATCAACCCTTTGCAGGTTATTTAAAGCCAGAAAATATTTTTAAGTTGTACGATTTTGTTTTTAGATAATAATGCTTTAGTGATACAAGTCTTACAAATTAACCCATAGCTTGGAGGAGAAGAGGTGGATTCATGCCTTAGCCAAAGGTATTTGCATGTAAGTAAATATAATGAATCCAACTGGAATGGAACTTGGCTCTCTGATTAACAACTCCAAGCCATTATCCATTGCACCATCACACATCTAAGCTTACAGAACCTGGAATTCCCAAAGAGTCACCCATCTAGGTACTGACCAGGTTCAACATTGCTTAACTTTGCAGATTGTATAGGAACTGGTGTTTTAACGTGATGTGACTCTAAGCCTGAAGGAGTAGGAAAATAATCTTTTAAGAAATAATTTTGAAGCCTGAAACTTTGCACGATTTTAGCTTTTACTCATGGTGTAGAGCCATTTGCTCTCAGCATCTTAAAGAAATTGATTTTGTTGGATTCATGTCACCATTTGATCAAAATATGAATGAAATTCTTTTGGCAACAGGTAAGACTAATTTAATTACTAATTCAGTGTCAAAAGTTGTCAACTTCTGAAACAAGTTCATATCAATCCAAAACTGTTTGCTTCAACTTCGGATCACCACTAATTCCATTGTGAAATTCTTTCTTTCGGATCACAGTGAATCCTTTGAGCACCATGATGAAAAGCTAGTCTTTTGAAATAGACCAAAGATTTATTAGGATTTGATTAAAGAGACATTTGTTCATCAACAAGAACCTTGTAGATGAACCTAGACAATGGTATTTGTTTGAAAAGAGCACAAGCAGTTTCAATTACATTGTGTCTCTAAAGTTGTTGACTAAATTCAAAATTGATCAATATTCACTTTTTATGTTCTACTTATTTAGACCATGCAAAGTTTTTCTTTGTTTTCATCACAATTTGCCTGCTTCCGCTGATTTTCTTTTCAGAAAATTGACTCCGTTGCTTAAGCTTGTAAAACATTACATTTTTTTAGGCAAGGGCAATTCTCTATACAATGTATTTTTAGAGTTTTGATACTGATAATGCATAGAGAAGACTTGTTACATGTTGTAATTTTTTATTTACAAAGTCATATATTAACTATTTTGCGCTTGAATAATAAAGGTTAAAAGTGATTTCTGAAACCAATTAAATGTGTGACTGAATAAATAAAGTAGAAAAAAAGAGAAATTATAAAAATTTAAAATAAAATATTTTTAATTGAATGAAATTTAAATTAGATTATTTTTTTAAATCATTCCACTCCAAGCAAGGCATTAAAGCCACTAAAACTCAAGGTGTTATTGGGGGTGAGTGAAAATGAGAAGACTTTAGGAGAAAGACCCGAAAATCCAATTCTAAACAAGAGACAAAGGATAAACCTCTACTCTTTTTCAAAAGACAGGAACCGGGTGATAGGTAAACTTAAATTTTATCAATCGTTATGACTGATGTAAAATAATAGACATGTTGAACTTTGCATAAGCAAAAAAATGGTGGAAAGTATCATTTTTTTTACTTTATAGTTACAATAGTAAAACTGAAAGAAATAAAATTCCTTATAAAATGTAAAATGTTACTTTGATTGAGATTATAAATATGTATTTTGTCTTTATTCGGTAAGGACTAATGAAAATTATGGTTTGTAACCCTACACACACATGCACACACAACTTTTCCAACTGCTAAGTACACCATGCTTGATAAGGAAGTTTTGGTAATTTTCCAGTGAAGAATTTGCTCTCATCAAAAACTTGTAACTTTCTTGGGTTATTCACATGACAGTGTAAAAAAGAACAAAATGCAAAATTTCATGATGCAATCATATAATTTTAGGAATTAATAGATTCTCAAAAGCTTCGTTATAATATCAGGAATGTGTATGAAAGATCTTACCATCATAATCTTTCATAGTTCACTGTGAGGTCAGCATATTCCATGTTGTGGAAAAAGAAAAAGGAAGAAAGTAATCCTCCCTATAAATTATCCATCTCCCTTAAATCTCTCTCTCTCTCTCTCTCTATATATATATATATATATATATATAATGTTTTTATCATATAAAAGCCACCTTTGTCTGCAAATTATATGCAAATGTTATAAAGGAACTATTATCATGGACAAATTCATTCCCTCTGCAAACAACAAACAAAATATAATAAAGAGGGCCATTATCTTACCTAAACAAACACCATCTACAGATAACGGGAATATTATTAAGGGGCCATTATCCTGACAAAGCAGCCTTCCTGTTAAAGCAATTCAATGACCCCCAAGGTCTTTGCTGACCCCAGAAACTAGTTTTCATTGATTTTGTTCTTATGCTTTGTTGACACTGTCTGAGGCCAACGTTGGCTGACACAAAACACATCTTTAACACCAATTGATCTTTGCAAAGCTATTTGACCCTGCAATGCATCTGTTTTCGGGCCATCTTTTCTGACCTCTCATGCCATGTAGAACATATATAGAAGAAATTTATTGGTTTCTTAGCAATATTTTGGTTCTTTCTGTTTGGTTTTTACTTTCTTTTTTTACCCCATAAGGCTTTTGTTCCAGCTTTTATTGTTTGTATTGTTTGACATTATGTTGCAAAGGTTTATCCCTGAATTTCTCCTGCAAATAAAATGGATAAAGTAGATAATCAGTGATTGGACAACTGCGTTTCTGTCTAACTGCTTTGGGATAAAATTACATGGGTGAGGATCTTTATCTTTGTTGTCTATATCACAATGTTTCATCCAGTATGTTCTTCATATACATTACATCTAGGAACTCCATGTACCATGATTCTAAAAACTGATTCCTTATAGAGTTTAAGATCTTATTTGATTGTCAGAAAGGCACATGCTGAATCTGAAGATTGTGTTCATGTGTGTGCCTGTATTTTTGTATCGGAAACGGTGTAGAACGCACAGAGGAATTTATTTAAACAATATCTATCGAGTAATGAGAAAAAAATATGTACTTACACAGCTGATTCACGCAGTAGTTCCAAGATCAATAAATGTAAACAATTTGTGGTGCTGTAAAAAGGAGCAATATTGACTTGCAGATCCTTTATAAGAGTAAAAGTTCATTTCTCTATACTTCTGGCATTGTAACAAAATAAAGTAAATATAAACTCACCTTTTTATGATGCCAGCAGGTCTTGCAGATCATTACTTTTAAGAAATTAATTTTATCTGACACTGCTCATCCATACGGCTTATAATTAAATCGCCATAAATTTATGATTGTTAATAAAAGTAAACATCTAATAATGACTAATATAGCAATCATTGAGTTAAATCTTGAAAAAGTACTTGTTCACTTATTGTAATTCAAGTCATTTTTTTTAAATGTATTATATTTATTTTTGCACTCATATAGAAATTTGACTCTCCAGAAATGCTAAATCAATTTTGTTTCCACCATAGTTTTGTATTTTAAATTATTAATGTGAAAGATTTTGGTTAATATATGGAATCACATGTTCCAATTAGCTGAAAATGCCGCAAAATCAACCTGAAGATGGCTGTTCAGTATTGTTTCTGGTCAGCATTCAGACATTTTGGTGCCTACTTGGCTGGCATTTTTTGCATTCACAAATGCTCATGAATTATAAACTCAATGAATTCCCTGGCTGTCCATTGTGTCTCAGCAATTCTTTTGGCTGGAAATTCATTGGCTGGTTAAATGATCAGCAGTGTTTCCTGAATTGACACTGTTGGAACGCCTCTCTGCTTTGTGCTGTAACTTGCGTCTCAAAATCTCTATATTGGATGTTGGCATACTGCTTCTTCAGAGTCATCTCATCCACTTGTGGATTTTTCTTTGTCAGAAAAAGGAACTTCATGATGACCTCGAGCTCAACACTTCAAATTTTCACACTTTCCATTGACATTGTTCATTCAATGAAATGAAAAGGACTTTTTAAAAAAGTGCTATAATCCTACAAATTAACATTCTCCAATATGAAAAGAATGGTCATTCTAGCTAATAATGATAAGACATCAATGTAGTTAAGATTATAGCCATTATGAACCCTATAATCTTGTTGATGGCTATTTAGAATATGCTACACCAAAGCTACATAGTTTTGAATTCACTGTTATCCATCACATAGACTGGTTGGCAAACACAGCTAGAGAGGCTAGTCACTTCTATTATTTAACCCATATCTGAGGGAGACAAGATGGCTTCATAACTTTCGCAAGATTATTTCCATGAAAATGAATGTAACAAATTTGGCAGGAATTTGAACTCGCCTTAACAATTTCTTATTCTTAGCCAATAACCGTTATATCTTCTGCTCATCCATCTACAGTGAAAAAATAATGGTCACATTCTGTGAAGTGGGCAATTTGGAAAATGTTTCCTCACACCCTCATATAATGATATTGAACAAAAGAATATCAGATTTTAAAGAGATTTCATAAGCATAGAATTTCAGTGAGTCTACAACTAGGAAAAAAACTGTTGATCATATTCATGACATTTGTATAAGTCATGCTTTTAGTGGGGGACTTGACCTATGCATTTGGAATAGTTCTGTTAAGTTAAAATCGTGCATGACAGTGCTAGATGCAATTGTTAATTTCAAATATAAAAGAAAAATGACATATATTCTCTAACAGTGAAATGTTCTCTTTTAAGTGTTTTGAGTAAATAGTTGAGTGCAAATCTAGAATAATTTTTGCTGAAACATGCTTCTACATATATCATAAATATAATGGCATGAGAAATATTTTTTATACATACATTTTATTATGTATATAGACATATACATATGTGTTGGGGTTTCTTATTGATTTACAGACTTTGTAAGATTAAATCAAGGACACAATCAGGAATAGACTATAAAGCATATTTCATGAATAGCAATCAGGAAATGACAAGCTGTCATATTTTACAACCTCACTAATCATACATTCCACAGTTATTATCTTTGCTTAAGAATTGAAGATGAAGAGAGATTCTTCAAAATCCCTTGCTTTCCAATGTTATCATGCGGCTGAAAATACTTTCATAAGACTCACTTCCTATCAAATACAATCACATCATAATCTAGAATATAAATTTTTTAATTCCACTTCCGCACAGAAAACATTTTTCTGATTGGAATGTGCTTAAAAGTGGCACTAGAAATTCTTGGTATCTGCTTTGACGTAAACTGTTTATCTGATCACTAATGTAAGTATAATACAAGAAAAGAACTGAAATGTCTCGTAATCAAAACTCATTTTTCACACTATTGTTTACCCAGTACAAAGTCCAAGAGCCACTCAAGCTAGTGTGTTATTGATTGAGGGTGTTGTAAGGGTATAAAAAGAAGTGAGAAGTACATATTATGAGGCTATATAGGATAGAAAACTGTTGACTCTAGACTTGAAGAGGCTAAGATTATCATAATCATGTAAGCATTCTCTGCTCCACAAAGTAATAGTTCTGGGATAGAATTTGTCTGAATAGAACTTCCTCCTTACCAATGGAATAAGGAAGGAATGAAGATGACTTAATCCTGTGTACATGATATGGTGGATCCAAACTGTAAACATCTGAACTGGTGGAACTAAGGAATAGAACGCAAATAAAAACATTTTCCATGGAAACAATGATAGAATAGCAATAGGCCAGCAATGTTTTATTTGAGGGAAAGATGTTGTAGCATGAGAAATAATAATTCATCATCTATAATGCTGTATAGCTGCTTTTGAACTCTGTCAAGGATGGAATGTGGAGATTGGGTAGATTGATATAGTATGTATGCGAAGAACCAAGGTACTGAAACAGCAACACCCTGAATCAGATGTGTAAACATCTCTCTTGACTAATTGCTAGAAAGCAGAGCTGTAACTGTACACTTGGCCATGACATGAAGCAGCCTCACCAGAAACTACTGTATGATCTAAATCTTATTCACAAAATGGCGGTACAGTCATCCTGCTATTATGCATCTACTGATAGGATAGCCTCCTTATAAACAGTTTGTCTATATTCATGAAAAATAATTTACAGAATAGGTTTTTGCTATTAGAGTTTATTATAATTATCTGTAATTTACAAAGAGAAAGTTTAGGAAATAAGTAGAATGCATCATTCTAAATATTTTTACATTTACTTTTTAAAGACTTTACCATCTTTATTACGGAATCTTTACTCCATTCATTTTTCATCTCTCAAATTAAATTGCATAAATTACAAATAAAAAAAATCCCACTTATGTGATATCAAATTAAACGTTATAAGGCATATCACATATATCCAAACAACAATTTCACTAGAAGCTTATATACATACCATGTTGAAAGACCTGTTCCCATATGATCGCCACTTTTAAGCAATGTCAAGCCTGGTCAGTACTGAGATGGGTGACTGCTTGAGAATACAAGGTGCTGTAAGCTTGGATGTGTGGGTGGTGTAATGGAAAATGGCTTGGAATTGTTTATCAGAGAGCTGATTTCCTTTTCCCATTGGATTCATTATACATACTTACATGCAAATACCGTTGGAAAAGGTATGAATGCACCATTTCTACCAACTATGAGTTAATTAGTAAGACTTCATCGCTAAACCATTATTAACTCTAAAATCTAAAAATATTTTCTGGCTTCAAATAACCTGCAAAGGGTTGATAAGATGTAAAAAATGAACGAATGAATCATTCAATCAGTTTCACTAGCATATACGAAAAACTATAAAGAAACAAAAGAGAAAAATACATCATAAGTATAAACATTTTAAAATTCTTCTGCAATGATTAAAATAAACCTGATTTTATATATTATATTTGTGCCTTTTTCTTTGATATTAAGATAATATGACAGTCTATTTGCTCTGCAGAATCAAGTTTATACAATTTTCACCAGAGTGTGAAACTAAATTTGTTAGAAAATGAAAATAATTGAAGATGATGGAGGATAAGTATTTTCTTTTCTAAAAAAACTGGATAAAATTTTCTTCAGGATCAAATGATATCCATTTAGAATATATTTAGGATCATAGATGAAGAAGAGACCTGAAGCAACAGAAATGTGTTTCTGCAGAAAGATGGGCAACAACAAAATTTTGGGCAGCAAATGTGGGTCGATTTCCTCAAAGATGTAGAAGAGACTTGAGGCATCATAGATGTGGTTCTACAGAAGGATGCTAAGGATATCATGGACTGAACATGTGAGCAACAATGAAGTCTTAGATAGGTTACAAACAAGGAGAAGGTTTATACTTAACATCAGAAAGAGGTAGCTGAAGTTTCTGGGACACACAATGAGGAAGGAGGGCCTGGAAAATCTGATACTCACAGATCAAATAGAAGGAAAGAGAGACAAGAGAAAGCAGCTCATGACATACCTGACGAGCTTGAGCAGGTGGATGACTGAACGTGGTCTGGGGGAGGAAGCAGAGGGAAGGAGCTTGCTGAGAGCTGCAAGGGATAGGGGCAGGTGGAGAGCCATGATCGCTCACATCCTGAAAGGACATGGTACATAAAAAGAAAGAAAATACGTAACATCAGGAAGAGGCAGTTGAAATTTCTGGGTCACATAATGAGGAATGAGAGCTTGGAAAATCTGATGCTCACAGGACAGATAGAGGGGGAAAATGGACAGGGGAAAGCAATGTGTGACATACTTGGTGAGCTTGAGCAAATGACAGAACAGGGTTTGGGAGAAATAATGAAAAGACAAAATTTAAGAGTGACAAGGGACAGGAAGATGTGGATGGCCATGATCACCTACATCCTGAAGGTACAGGGTACATAATTGAAATAATTGAACAAATTGCCTACATTATTTAACACTAGAGGTGCTCTGAAGACTTCTGAATTAATGTAATATTTTCAATAAAAAAAAATCCAGAAAACCGAAATAACTATCACCACTCCTGTAATAAAAAAAGTCGAGAGTCTTATGCAAATCATCATCAGTTTAAAAAACATCCACCGCAAGGAAATTTGGCTCCCTGTGCCGAGCCAGGAAATTTTTCTCCCCGGAATCGATCATCCAAATCTATAAATCAACCATTCGCCCTTGCATGGAGTATTGCTGCCATATATGGTCTGGAGCCCCTACTGTTTGCCTCAGGGTTCTTGATAAGATCCAGAGACGGATATGCAATGTAATTAGCCCTGATCTGTCATCTCGTCTGCAGTCTCTCTCTCACAGACGCGCCGTTGCCTCGCTCTGTCTTTTTTACAAATACTTTCACGGTAATTGCTCCGATGAGCTGCTTTCACTGGTTCCCAGGCCTCATGAATTTAAACGTCCTACGAGGCTGGCATCCCGTTCCCACCCCTTCACCATTGAAACTGTTAGATGTAGACGTATCTTCTACTCCAATAGCTTCATGTCTCGCACATCTCGCCTGTGGAACTCCCTTCCTCATTCCTGTTTCCCCTGACAAATATAATCTCCAACTATTTAAGTGTAATGTCAATCGACATCTCCAGTTGCCTTGATCTATCCACTTCCCTTCTCCACATCCTTTCACCTTTCATTCCTATCTGCTCTCACTCCAAATCTTCTGTAACCCCCTTGACTTGATCAAGCCACTGTCTTTCTCCACATCCTCTCCTTTACCACTCCTATCTGCTCTTCCTCCAAACCTTCTGTAACCCCTTACGTGCTAGTGGCTTCCAGCCTTGCTTGGGGTGATAAGCTTAAAAAAAAAGCAAAAAAAACAAACAAAAGGGGCAAATAATTCTGTATAGTTAAGACAGTGCTAACTGTACTAAAATAACGTTTTTCTTTTTGGCAATAACTAAGTTCAATCCGAGTGTGTCTTTCTTACTTCTGGTCAAAATGAATGTGAGTGCCAAATTTCTGTTCATTTATCTCAAAACTGTCATTGTCATCTGACTCAATCATAATCTCCTTTTGAATAGAATCAAAGGACTTTTATATGAAAGATAATATTGATATTTTTTAAAATAGGAAATGGATAAACCAATCAAATCAAGTTTTATTCTGACAGTACTGATCAGGGAAAATCTGCCTTTGGAGAGTCAGTGGTAGGTGCAATGGTTTGAGTTTAACCAAAATATTTCATATATCCAAAATTTAAAATTTTTATAATTCTTGACAGTGAAAATGATGTTTTTGTGTTCAGTGGAAATGAATCAATATATGCATGAATATGTGGGGTGCTGAGAGCTTTTCAGCATTCACTCATTATGTGTTACATATAAATGTTTTTCTTACCTCAAATGCTTTTTCTAGACCTAAAAACCAGCAGTTGATCCTGAAAAAAAATTAGTTGTTAAATACTTCAATGGAAGAATTACATATTAAAAACATTCTTGACTAGAAAATTTCTTATCTATTAAGCTATCTTGGTACTTAAATGCTATTTTGTTGATAAGTCTCCATAACAACGATTAGACAAGATTTTGAGGAAATGTGCAAACATCGCATGACATCACTTTGAATATTTTCTGATTCAAATGTTTTAATTTCTATTTAATTACATTTATTACAGAAAAAAAGATATATTAAAATAAACCTGTGATTATTTTCTTTGAAATTCTGTTGAAAAGAAAACAATCTTTGTCCAAACTGACATCATTCAAATCAGGGGCAGTTAACTCAGTATTATTTCACATACCAATACTCAGTATTTATTTGTCAACTTTTATAAATCTGTCTTCTAAGACACAAGAAAAGATAAATTTAAAATTCTAAATATTTGAAACAGAAACAAAAGAATAGGCAAAAGCTTGTATAAATAAATAAATAAAAAAAATAAAATTCTGTTCATTGTTTTCTTAAAAAATGTATTTTATATTTGCAAAAATGATGTTGAATCAGCTTTAACTCGGTTTGGGGATAGTAATGTCCAATTCAATCTTAAATGCAAGACGCTTCTTTTTTATGATAAATCAAAAGTCAAAATTCTTCTTAAAGATCAGGTCATGTAAGCAGACATTTTCAATCACATTAACTCAGTGGAAAGTAATCACACTCAATTTAAATGCCAAGAATCGAAGAGCTCTTTAGCTTTGGATGGCTCTGTTAAAATAAAACCTTATGGAGATTTTGAACTTGAGATAAGACAGAACTAGAATCCAATTGCTGCCATGGGCCAAAGTTAGTCAAGTTGATTTGTTTCTCTATTTAGAAACTTGAGAAAGTGGATATAGAAACACTAATGGAAGTGTTTTATGGACATTTCAAGAAAGGTTTACACTGGGATGCCATTAAAAGTCCAGCTCATTTGGTGCCAAGTTGTTGAAAGAATATTCTTAATTTGGAAAAAGAGATCTTTGCTTTTAGATGGATTTTTGTGAGTAAAGGACTTTAATTAAATATTTCAGTTCATCAAAGTCTAAGAAAATTCACACAAAAAAGAAGTATAAGTATTTTAAAAGGTTATAACACAACACTTTTTGCTAGGTAGGTGAAGCTCATTGACAAATTGGTATTTTTCATTCCTGAAAATTACTAAATACTTCTAATGCACTTTAAATATAATGACGTATTTTATACAGTTAAAATTTTAAATTAATCTTAATATTTACACAAGCAATCTATTTATTTAAAACCTACAGATAGTTTTATGTATATTCCATCTTATATACTTTGTTCAGATATTTCATATCAATCATTTTATCAGATATATGAATAGATATCTGTCTATATTTCTGAAATGAGGTATTATGTACACTATTTACATTATTCAGACTATTGTCTTGATCTTTGTTGCTATATTTATCACAAAGTTTCAGCCATTGTATTCTCCGGCCTTCTTCAGGTGTTTGGAATGTCCTTAAGGACACATGGCACAGTGGATAAAGGCATTGGTTAGTGACAGTATGAGTTCAATACCTGGTTAAGGCAGTGGACAACTTGGAGAGGGGAACTAACAGGAGATAACTGATAATTGACATCCATTAGGCATGGCACGTGGAACTAGAACAGTCTACCCCAGTGAGTGAAATAAAGGGTTCCGTTTGACATTCCAATCACCTGAAGATGGCCGGAGCATACAACGGCTGAAACGTTGTGATAAATATGGCAACAAAGATGAGGACAATAGTTCAAATAATGTAAATAATGAATAGATATAATATATTTATCTACATATATAACAACAAATTGCAATTAGTGAATATGTAGATATATGAATGCTGCTTGTAACTAGTATTAGGTAGTGCTGAAAAGTTTTTGGCCTGACCAAGAGAATATTCTGTTGTTTGGTGATTTGCTCAAATCCAGAAAGTGGATTGTGCTGAGAACTTCTCTACAGATCCATCTACAGATAAATGGATTAAGGAATCTGGGAAAAAACCAGAAGAGTACATTGGTAGATATTATGAGATAAACAAATATTTGTATCGGCAGTTTTCATCTTATTGGTCAGGTTTATAAATTTTCTGCTTGTGAAAGGATTGGAAAATAATTAGTTGACTAATTAGTGAGAAATGATTGACTAAACAAAAACACAACAGATCATAAGAAAGTGAGGAAGAATGGATTGATTGCTTGTGTGATTAGATTCTGGGGATGATTGCAGAGGCAACAATACATCCCACAATGATTCTTTTCCCTTCGATAATTACTTGCCAATATTCTTGGCTTTTTGCTTTTCAGTTTGGTGGAAGGTGGAAAACTTTGTGCAAAAAGCATTATACTGTAATGTAGAGGATCCAATTTCTTAAAAAAAAACAATATCCTGCACCAAGATGAATACGAAAACAAAACAACAACACTGATTGAGAACAAATCAGAGAGAAGCAGCCATTTTCTTATTATTTTGGATTTCCATACATAATGAATTGGCCAATTTGCTTTATATTCTGATAAAAATGATAGATAAGAAAAATTCCAACCTTTCTGCTTTTTAAAGATCGATTGTTATATAGGTAATTCTGTCATGTTTTTGAAAGCAACATTCAATTCAGTTATGCCAGATAGATGAGGTTCATTTCCCTTCCTAAAAGCCTTTAAAAATAATTAATTTAAAACAAAGGAAGGCTAAAAATAATAAACAAGAAAACATGTTATTTAATGAAGTTTGACACATATACAAGGTGGTGCTGAAAAGCTATCAGCTTAATCCAGTTTCCAAAATCTGTGTTGGACTGAAAACTTTTCAGAACCCTTTTATAAACATTAATAAAATCTGCATTTCAAATGAAAATCATTTGTTAAGCAGTGTTTCACATTTTCATCTCGGAGACTATTGTTAGCAAGTTCCTTTTTCACTAGGAGCACTCTGAATTCAACCTTATGCTAGTGTAATATATATGTGAAAGGGTACTGAAAAGTTCTAAGCCAAACCAAGAAGAGATTTAAAAAAATGTGATTTTAAGTCATATTTTAAGGAGTTGGTCAAACTTTTCAGCACCCCTTGATAGGTTTAATGAGAGAGATAGTTCTTTTTAAATAAATATATAAACTGATGAATTGTATTATGAATGTTTGTTTTTACAATAAAATTGAAAATTTAGTAAAACTCGTTTGGTTAAAAACCAAGTCTATTGTGAAGACATTGATTTTTGTGATAAAATCTGATTTAATGTACATACATTTTTTAACTGTTCAGATTGAAGGTAGCCTCTCTTTATATCCACTTGCAGAGAACTGTGCAAGAATAGGAACAACTATGATGGTACAAGGGGATGCTAAAGATTACTCAACCAGACTGAGAAGAAATTCCCAAATAAATTCCAATGTTTTTCTGATTTTTAGAAGGTTTAGGTCAAAAACATTTCAGCATCTCGATAAGGAATTGGCGGCGTTGATCAATAGGTTTTTCCTTGGTAACTCCTTAAGCAGTAACAGCAATTAAGCTGCACGATTCATTATCAATTATGACAGATACAAACTTAAGCAGATCAATTGGCTTTCAGTGAAAATAAAATTTTCTTCATATAAAACTGTTGATATGTTATTTTTTTAAAATATCAATAACTGAGGTCCATATTTTAACACATCTGGTAAATATTCTATTATCCAATAATCTAAAGTTAATATTGCTAATTGAACCTTGCGATAAAATCAGCTTGTTATTACTTTAATAGAATTGGTCTTTTAAGGAAATTCATCAGGTTGAAGTTTTAGTGGACTGCTTTTTAACAATTGAGTTTTTAAAATGAGGATTAAATTTTTTAAAACCATTTCCGTAGAATTTGCACCTATCTAAGGACTACTTTATAATTTCCCAGGTGAAGAACTGTCCCTAGAGAAAATATCAGTAGGTATATTGCGCCTTTTCTTTGCTGATGAGTTTAATTTCTTCGGACGGTTATAAAACTGGAATTGAATGTTCTTTCAGTTCTCTAAGTAAGAATTCCTCTCATCACATGTCATGATTTTATATTTTTCCTTTTTTCTCAAAATTATTCTAATTCCTTATAAAACCTAAATGACCGTCACCTGAAATAAAGTCTTCTGAAAATAATTAATCTCTGAGAATTCTCATAACCAAGTTTTTTCTACAATTATTTTCTCTCACTTGTAGAAACATCTAACAAAAAATGTAGTTGCTTCCAGAACTAAACAACTGCTCCTTTTTTGTAAAAAAATAGGGAAAATTTGTCCTCATCTTTGTCATATTCGCAACGTTTCGGCTGTTGTATGCTCCGGCCTTCTTCAGGTGATATACGTTGGAATTTCAAACTGAACTCTTTATTTTGTTTACTGTGTAAATTGGTTTAGTTCCACATAAAAAGCCTTTTCTGGATATCTCAGTTTCAGTTATTTCCCTTTTAGTAACTCAACTCTCAAAGTTTTTGTTCACCTCTACTGTGGCCAGGTATTGAACTCACAACTGTTTGGGTCAAGTTACTGGATTACTTTAACTAATAGTGTTTCAAATTTTAATAAAGGTTTTAAAAATGGCAGGAGAATGCCTTGAACAAAACTTTGTATAAGGAAATGATATAAATAACTCTTGGATTTAAAATGAGTTGATCACAGCACAAATTAAGTAGAATGTTATGTTAAAATCAGCCTTGTCTACTTAAGCCAGTATTTCTCAACATTTTTAAGCAATGGCACACCTAGGAACAAATTAAAATATCACACTTAGCAAAATTTTTAAAGGGTATACATTTAAATGTTTATGAATTAAAACCATAGATTTAAAAAAATATGCACAAATATGAACTTTATTTCAATGTTTCTATTCAATTATTTGTGCAGCTTATTTAGTGTGAAACCTGTGTTTGGTGTTTTTCATGATTTCTTCAAATTTTGGTTGAATGTGCGATAAGCAGACCCTCATTTCTTCTTCAGTTGAGCGGAGTCTTTCTCGCTTCTTATTTTTGATGCTATTTAGGGTTGAGAAGACTAATTTGCATAAATCGGGAGTAGAAAATTGCAATAAAACTGATAAAAGCCTTTTTAGCTAATGTGGGATATTCCTTTTGTATTGAAATTCAAAATGTATCAGTGGGTACCATCTCCTGTTTTATTTTGAGCCTTCAATCACTAGTAATGGTGGCCAATTCTTCTTAATCAAATAATAGTGAAAAAAAAATTATTTAAAAAAAATTTAATAGTTATTCATTTATTCAAATACTAACCCAGTACTATTACTACTTCCACACACAGACACATATACACCGTGACAATATTTCATGGCATATTGAGAATCACTGACTTAGGCTGTCATGAATTCATTGTTATTTAAATTTCCGAGTCAAGGTTTTGTTAGCATAATACATTGATTCTTTTGAACTAGCTTCCTTGACTTTGTTGTCTTTCTTTTAGCTTCTCTGCCTTTTGGCCTTTCTCAGCTGTCTGTTGCATTCTGTAAGCTCCTGTGTACATCAAATAGAGCCTCTTATTTGATCCATAGAGACATGTTGCTCAAAATAGATAAAAAGAAGCACTTGTAATGCTCATATAATTCTCTGAAAGTAATGAGTTCAATACTTAGATCAGCTGCTACAGGGAAATATAGACATCAGTTTCATGAAGGGTCATATCAGCTTCATCAGAAGGAATTGAGGATTACATATTTGGATCTTCCCTGAGAAGAAAACTGGGTGTGATATGTATAGAAATGATCACAATCCCTACCCTCACAGATAAAATAATGAAGATATTCATGGAAAGCTAAAGAGGACAGTTGTCCGGATTTTGTAGTGAATTAAAAAAAAAAATGAGAAAACTGTTTGAAAGAAGATGCGTATAATGTTTTTATTACTTAACATTTTCATCTCATAAGCATCGCAACACACAAAGTTTGATGAGCAAATTAAGATTGTAGGGATAATCATGTAACCCTTAAGCTCTCCCCTTCTTTTTACTTCAAAAGGATTTTTATAGAATAAGACAAATGTATTGGTAATTGAACATCTTTCATCCCATTAATTCAAATGCCTACATTTTTTTTCATTTTTAAAACCGAAAATGCAAAAAGAGAACTGGTTTCTACTGCAAGATAATGAAAACTTATTTTTAACTTTTGCATTTTGTTAATGGCAAAAGAATCCTTCATAATTTACAAGAATGTGCAAAAGATAACTTCAAAGATTGGACGCCTGCAATGCAAAAAGCCGAATTTTATCTTGTCTTTTATTAAATTCACACACAAAAAAGTTAAAGGCACCAAAGTTCTTTGTGCTAATAAAGTAAGAATATCTATGAGAACTAGATCAAAAGATAATAGACTTGATTGCAAGAATGCAAAAGAAAATGGTGAATCTAAGAATTTGCCTTGAAATGTCTTGCCTGCTTACAAGTAACCTTACATTGCTTTTCAGAAGTGTTATACAATTGCTCATTTAGTAATGCTTTCAGCTTCAAATTCTCTGCTCTACTATTTAATCAGACCAAGGGGAGTTAATACATTAGCTACAATGAGAAAAAGAAATTATTTTTAGCTTGGCTTTGACTTTCACAGTTCTTTAAGCATAAACTCATCAGATTCCAAATAAACTGATTTTAATTTTACATAAAGAGTAAAATTTTAATAGTTTTTATCGTCAAGTTTACATGCATATTTTTATACTAAGATACATACATGTATTTTATATAATGCATGGATATATATGAAAGATATCAAAATGAGAGAAAGAACAAATGGAGTAAAAATCCACAATTCTTAGAATTTACTTTTAAAAAAGTGATCAATACAAAGTAGAGTAAAATGTTATTTTTTTTATTATAACAGATTATAATAAAAACATTTTAAATCGGTACACAAAAGCTTTCATGTTTCAATACTGTGATTGTACTTTCTCTCATCACATGTCACAATTTTATATTTTTCCATTCTTGTCAAAATTATTCTAATTCCTTATAAACCTAAGTGACCATCACCTGAAATAAGGTTTTCTGATGATAGAATAATTTTTTAGGGAAATTTTAAAACAAATTCTTACCTCTTTTCTGAAAGTTAAATTGGAGGGTGCATAAGGTCAGAATTAACTTTTGGCAAAGAGATAACGATTTGTTTTTAAATTTCCCTAAAAAATCATTTTATCACTAGTTACCAACCATCATGAAAGCTTTTGTGTAGTGATTTAAAATGTTTTTATTATAATCTCTTATAATAAAAAATATAATAATATATATATTCTCTTATATAAACTGCGTCTAGAGATTATATGCAAGTTATGAATTGGTATAAAGAGTTGCGTCTTTAATGTTAAAAGTCCTATTATGATGTTGTTTAGATTCTACTCAATTAACTTAGATATATAGTGATAGAGAAAATTATTGTTTTTGGTTGGAAAAAATTTTACTAAGTTAACAAAACAGACTAATTTGACTGTCAGTAGTTTATTTGCAACTATTTATTTTGATACTTTTACACTATTATACCTTGTAAAACTAATGTAAAAAAATAATATGAAAAGATTTTAGAACAAATTCGTTAATTTCTTAAAGGAAAAACATAAAAAAAACATTTTATTTTAAAAATAAAAGATATATTAACAAAAAATAATAAGAACCTCCTAAAATTTATTGCACAAATGCTCCTTTCTTTTCAATAACTCTTAGCAGTCTATTGTCAACATCTGATGTTAGATTTACAATTTTAGTGGCTGGTAAGTTGTTTGCAGCAACTTTAACTGCCTCCAAGAGGTCACACTTGGTGTTGAATTGCTTTCCATTAGAATAAATATCTCTCTTGAGGATGCTCCGCAGGTTCTCAATGGGATTCAAGTCACAGCTATTTGAAGGCCAGTCCATAAGAGAATCTTCAACAAATCCCTTTTCTTTCAACCAGGACTTAGTAAACTTTGATGCATGACTTGGTGCATTGTCTTGCATAAAGATCATAGATCTACGCTTGGCTAAAGACTGGTTATCAAGCCATTCAAAGAAATATTGCTCTAGAAAATCACAGTAACTTTTGGAATTCATTTTAACCCCGTCTTTCAGTTTAAATGGACCCACAAACTCATTACCAATAATCCCAGCCCATATCATGATCCCACCGCTGCCTTGTTGGCGTTTAAAAAATCTTCTTGAGACATGTTGCTTGCAAACCCATCATCGAGCCCATCCATCGGGCCCATCCTTGATTCGTCTGTAAAAAGCACTTTACTGAAATCAGTTTTCATGTATTTTTTTGCCCACTGCAATCTTCTTTCCTTGTTTTTTTGTTAAAATGGGTTTCTTTATTTGATTTTTTACATCAGCAAACTTCCTTAATGCTTTACACCTTGTTTCCCTTGACACCATATGAGCTCCAGCGGCCTCAAATATGAACGCACTTGACGCATTTGGGTTTCTTATTAATTCTCTTTGGATATGTGATAGATCTCGCTTTGTTAAATTCTTGAATTCCCATTTGACATATTTTCTTGATTGTTCGATGATCCCTTTTCAAATCCTTAGAAATTTGAAGCGAAGACTTTCCGTTGCTAATTTCTTTGATTATATAATTCTTTTCATTCATTGTTAGTTCTTTTTTACAAGCCATAATACTAAATTCTAGTTCTTGCAAATAATCTCTTGACACTGCAAATTGCTATAATTACTGAAAAAATACTAAATATCAATCTGAAAATTGGGACTTAATTGCTTTCATGCTTACTCGCTATACATAATAGTACAAATTATTTCATTGGATAACACATTTCTATGAATTTTACATAAAATATTTGACAATACCTCTTTTACATATAATCTCTAGATGCAGTTTAAAAGTAATGTTGATAAATGAGTTACAAGATGGAAACTGGTTTTATTTATGGAATCAATCTTATATATAAAAATGTAATGAATGTATGCTAATTCTGGAATTATCTAAAGTACATTTACATTTAGGATCATGCAACATGTCTCCGTTTCTGATGAAATTATTACTAATAAATTTTAATACAAGTATTTTAATAACAATATTATAATAATAAATAATAACTAGCCACTCGTATTTGAGGATACCCATCTACTAGGGCAGCTAGCCAATCCCTATTGCAGATGCTTGCTCAGACGCATTTGTGCTTGTTCAACACCCACAGAGACCACCTGTGGTTTATACTGAAACTATACTGAGCAGACCTTAGTTACAGTTTCTGGGAGAGAGCATGTTGTCTAGTATGATCGACAATTTAAACAAGGCCAGCACACTGAAGCCTTCAGCCATGATAACTTGTAGCTTGGTGCTAGCACAGCTATTGACAGCCTACAAGAGTTCTGCCTACCCAATTTCCCTCACAAGGCTTGGGTCAACTCATGGTATGGTTTTCAGGTACTTTCCAAAGGTGCCGAAATTGTAATAATAATAATAAATAGCTGAATGAGTGAAGTTTAACATTGAGTTACATCAGATGACAATATATTAATTTTAACATT
Source organism: Acanthosepion esculentum (assembly GCA_964036315.1). Taxonomy (NCBI): domain Eukaryota; kingdom Metazoa; phylum Mollusca; class Cephalopoda; order Sepiida; family Sepiidae; genus Acanthosepion; species Acanthosepion esculentum. The sequence continues at coordinate 118,184,046 of OZ038488.1, read as the reverse complement.
CAATCATTTCTGTATCTAAGTTTGGATGTAAATTGTAACCTGCATTTGTTAGGTTTCTTCTTTTATCTCATTTTTCCTTTATCTCATTTTTCCTTTATTTATATCGGATTGATTGCATCAATGGAACGATTTTTTACCTGAAAATGTTTGATTTCCAACAGCTGGCCTAGAAAATCAGCATTTGGAAGTCTAGCTTTATTTCAGCTGAAACATCAATCATTGCTATTTGAAAATGTATAGATATCTTGGTGACAAAGTTGACCAAATTTGCATATGGATTTACTATAATAAGCTTTCACTTGCACAAAGCCAAATGGGACTGGAGAAAGATTGTTCTGCCAATCTCAGCCTGCTGAACACCGTATTCTGGCCATTTGGTGATCCACAATCCCTCGACATTTTGGGTAAATTTTGCTATTTTGGAACTGTCTCTGTAAAAATAGTGAGCAACAAATGACTAGTACAAAGTTGCTCATGTAAACAGTCTTATTCTACTTATATGTTAGCCTGTGTAGTTCTTTTTTGCATGTAGGTACATCTTTGTTTTACACATGGGAAAACATTTAAAGTTATTTGTGGTTATATATAAACAAAGGGTGCAGTCATTAGGCTTATCCTAAAGTATATACATCTGGCTTAGACTGAATATTGTAGTCAAAGCTATTTTACATAATCTAAACTTGAGTTATATGCACTTTCTACTTTAATGATACTGTAGCAATGAGATGCCAAAGAATTGTACCAGTCTCAACTGCTACTATAAGTTTAATTGGTTAAAGAACAACATTTGTAATTTTGGCCTTGACCTGGGCCTGATCAGGCAATCAATAGAAATATATATATATATATATATATATATATATATATATATATATGGTCAATAACCTTAACAAGAAAATCTCAAAATAAAAACCAGAAAAGAGCAGGAAAAAAAATGCCAAAACAGACAGACATATATATATATATATATATATATATATATATATACACGCACACCGATATGGCTGAATGGTTATAACATTAGCTTTCTGATCATTAGATCTGGGTTCGAATCTTACCAGGGTTGATTTGTCAGGAAGAGGACTTCTTGATATTATCAGTCAGGGGGAGGCAATCCTAGCATGTGGCACCTTTGAAAAGTCCCTGAAAACCATATCATGGGTTGATCCAAACCTTGTGAGTGAAACTGGGTAGACAGAACTCTTTGGGTGTCATCAACGGTTGTTCTAGCACAAAGTCACAAGTTATTGTGACCGAAGGTTTGAGTGTGCTCGCCTTGTTCAAACTGATCACAATAGATAAAGTGCTCTCTCCAGAAAGTGAAACTAAGCTCTGCTCAGCATAGTTGCATTTTAAACCACAAATGGGAATTAGCAGCTAGCCGCCCTAGTAGACAGGTACCTTGGGTATAAGTAGCCAGCCATCACACACACACACATATATATTATATATATATATATCATATATATATATATATATATATATATATATATATATATATATATATATATATATATATATATATATATATATGTGTGTGTGAGTGTGGCAAAATAGAGAAGGAAAAAGTATAAAATAAATAAAGAGTATAATTATGTTAAAATATAGAATATTAAAGTGTGAGGGCAGTGTTTTGAAATGAGAATTTTTTCAAACTAAAGTCAATATGATAAAAAAGAATGTTTTTAAACCTGATAATTGACATTTGTGGATTTTATTTGAATCAATTTTGACACAAGAAACTATTAAGGAAATTTGTTCGTCTTCTTATCCAATGTATTTCTCAGATGTACATTCCAATTACTGTCACTCATATTGACTATATTCTGTTTCCAGCAAAATGCCTAATTCCATGAAACGCGCAACAAAAAAACCAAATGAAGAAAATCAAAAATAGAATGACTATTTTGATTTGGAGATTTTTCTCTGTATTTTTGTTCTTTCAAATAATTCTTTGTTTGAAGATAGAGGTTGGAGTTAGGAGCTAAAACACAGTGTTAGAGAATAAATAATTTCAAATTAGATGCAGCCATTTTGATTCTTTGAGTGGCGTTACTTATGCATCAATTTTAGCTTTGAGTTTTTTGAAGTTTCTGTAAGCTGGGGCTCAAGAAATATGTTGGATTTAGCAGCCAGCTAAAAGATCAGTCAAGGCAAATATCTATTTGGACAGTAAAAAGAAAGATGTCAATTAAAAATCTAATGGACATTCAGTTATAGAACACAAAGTTTTATAAGTGACATGAATTTTTAATTCATTTTTATTTGTTTGTCTACACAGGCATTGAACAGTTAATAACTCATAAGTTTTTGCTTTTAAATTAAATTTAGTTTATTTGAGAATTTTATATAAAATTTTTTTCTTTAATGTTTTAACATTATAAATTAAAACGTAAAATTGTCTACACTTACACATTTGCTTCCAGTTCATTCATTTAAAAGATAAACATTTTTTCAAATTATATGTTGTCTAATTTGAAATTATGATCTTTATTATATACCTACATTCTTAAACAGATTTTTCAAAGAAATAAAATTGTGTGATATATTAATACTGTATGAGATATCCTTTCCGATCAAGAGGCTGGCTTTTAACTGACTATGTAAATTCATCAATGTGAAAATTTGGAACAACAATTGAGATACTAAATTTTAGGCAGATTTTTTGTACCCTTGATTGCAGTTAGTGTTTTTGTCAAATCTGAACTGTTGTAATTAATCTATTGATGTTGTTGTCAGTTGTCTTTCTGATTTTCGTGCTGAGTCAGAAGTAAGTGTGCTCTTCATGTTTCTAATGAATGGTAACACTCCAATGATGAAATTGCTTTTGTTTGATTGTCAAGGAGTATTTCTCATACATATTTCAATGTCTATGGTGATGATAATCCTCATGGCCATTTCAATGTCTGCAGTAAGGATTGTGGAATCATAAATGCTATGATATTGTAAACAATAAAATCTTTGATGAGAAAATCACATGGAAACCAGTACAATCAATGAGACAATTATCTTTAGAGTTCAAAAGAATGTCTCATTTCTTTTTTCTTTAATGTCTTGAAATTACTTGTAATTTTTATAGTGTTTTTGAGAGAGAGAGAGACTTTTAATGTCTTTTTATGTGTTTTACTCGAACAAAATTTGATGTCTGATCTGAATATATATACTTAAGCATTTATCTTCTGGAGGTCAAATGTCAATTAATTCTTATAACCTCACTTACTGCCGGGACTAAAACATTATGAATTTCTATGTTTCTTTATTTCTTTTTCTGCTCTCTGCTTTTGTTTTCTTTTAATTCTCATTTTAATTCTTCTATCTTATCATTCCTGTCTCTTTTTATGTATACAATTTTCTAACATTTCTTTCTTTAAATTTGTCAGTTACTTTTCTGCTTCTCAATCTGTTATGGTAAAAATCATCTTTTTTCCATTTTTCTCTTTGTTCCAAGGTAGGCAGGAAGATATGATTTTCCCTTTTCTTTTCTTTATAGAGGATTTAAATTAGGACTTTTAATTTTTATTTTTCATGCTCAGAAAGGTTGACAGTGAATGGTTTAAGCTCTCTAGGGCAAGGTTGACAATGTATGTACCCTTTTTACTCTGACATCCAATCTCAAAAGAGCTGAAAATTGAATCTGCCTGACTCCGTTTGACAGATGCCCAAATTGTGCATCCTTTTAACCTGACTGTTGTGTATAATGTTTGTTCCACGACACATGATGATGATCAGTAGTCAGCTTTCTCTTTGTCTGACTCTTTACTCTAGACTTTATTTCTTCTATAACCAATATTTGAAAATAGGTAAAATCCTATTTGCCAATCCCATTACGTCTGTATGATATCTTATCTTTCGGATTCTTGCTATGTTTACACCATCTTCAGCCTCCGTCCTTTTATTTTTTTTTATTTTTCCAATTTTTTTCTTTTTTTTTCTTTTCCAATTTTTTCTTTTTTTTTTCTTTTTCCAATTTTTTCTTTCTTTTTCATTTTCCAATTTTTTCTTTCTTTTTCTTTTTCCAATTTTTTTCTTTTTCTTTTTCCAATTTTTTTTCTTCTTTTTCTTTTTCGCAATTTTTTTCTTCTTTTTCTTTTTCCAATTTTTTCTTTTTTTTTCTTTTTCCAAGTTTTTCTTTTTCTTTTTCCAATTTTTTCTTTCTTTTTCTTTTTTCCAATTTTTTTCTTTTCCTTTTCCAATTTTTTTTCTTCTTTTTCTTTTTCGCAATTTTTTTCTTCTTTTTCTTTTTCCAATTTTTTTTTTCTTTTTCTTTTTCCAATTTTTTTTTCTTTTTCCTTTTCCAATTTTTTTTCTTCTTTTTCTTTTTCCAATTTTTTTTCCTTTTTCTTTTTCCAATTTTTTTTCTTTTTCTTTTTTTCAATTTTTTTCTTTTTCAATTTTTTTCTTTTTCTTTTTCCAATTTTTTTTCTTTTTCTTTTCCAATTTTTTTTTCTTTTTCTTTTTCCAATTTTTTTTCTTTTTCTTTTTCCAATTTTTTTTTCTTTTCCAATTTTTTTTCTTTTTCTTTTTCCAATTTTTTTTTCTTTTTCTTTTCCAATTTTTTTTCTTTTTCCAATTTTTTTTCTTTTTCTTTTTCCAATTTTTTTTCTTTTTCTTTTTCCAATTTTTTTTCTTTTTCTTTTTCCAATTTTTTTTTCTTTTTCTTTTTCCAATTTTTTTTCTTTTTCTTTTTCCAATTTTTTTTTCTTTTTCTTTTTCCAATTTTTTTCTTTTTCTTTTTCCAATTTTTTTTCTTTTTCTTTTTCCAATTTTTTTCTTTTTCTTTTTCCAATTTTTTTTCTTTTTCTTTTTCCAATTTTTTTTCTTTTTCTTTTTGCAATTTTTTTCTTTTTCTTTTTCCAATATTTTTTCTTTTTCTTTTTCCAATTTTTTTTTCTTTTTCTTTTCAATTTTTTTTTCTTTTTCTTTTTCCAATTTTTTTTTCTTTTTCTTTTTTTGATCTGATTTCTTTTGTTTAATATATCAGGCAAAAATACTCCACCTTTCAATGCTCCTCATCATCATCAACATCACATCTGATGACTCAGTTTCTCTAGTTTGAATTATCAGCTAGAAAGACATTAACTTTCAAAAAATATATTGTTCAGCCTGAATCACATTTACTTTTGCATCTTCTCAAAACTTAACATGTTTATGGAACTGATTCCTTAAATTGTTCACTGCCTTACTCAACCATCTTTTGGCACTTGATGATTTCAGTGTGCAGAAGAGCATATGTCAGATTTATGTGCTGAATAGACCCTAACTTAATTACTTAATCTAGACAGATGATTACAAGCACTGGATTATAAAATCTATTTTATTTTACAATTCTAAAACCAAGTTGCTATAAATTGCTTGTAAAATTTATCGCTCCATCACATAATACATTCTTTTCCAAGAGGTGAACCTGATAAAAGCTTCCTGGTGATGGATTACTGGTGACAATGTTTTTTTTTCTTCTTCCAATCTTCTTTACTAAATCAATCAATTGTCTAATCAAAGTTTCAAGAACGTGCTGTCAAGAAAAACTAATTGATTTTGTTGATAGATGTTCAAAGACCAACAAAAATTGTATTGTGCAGTAGAAGAAATCCAGAAGAAATTAATTTTCAGTAAGAAAGTCTTTTAACATTGCCACCTCATAGAATCATAGTCCCAGAAGAATTGTGACAGAGAAGTGAAAAGAACGAACCAGTTGTGTAAAATTTCTGTAAAAGAACCCTTTATTTTATTTTCAACAGAAATCACTTTCTGAACATAATCATTCTTCTCTGATTTTTCTATATAATTTTTGTTAAGAGTGCTGTATGGAATATCTTTAGTACAGGGAGCAAATAGTCAAAGTCATCAGTACCAATTATTAGTATGAACTCTAATATGTTGCCATTATTTAACTATTGATTGATTTAAAAAAATATAAAATTTTCTTTAATGTCTATTCCATGGAATTTCAAACTGCACATTATCCTTTTTTCCCAAAAGAGATATGTATATAAGTATTGAAAATAAAGAGTAGAGAGATAGAAAAAATCTTTCAGATCAAAGGAAAAATAATGTTTATTATAAGCAAGATAATTAGTTTCATCATTTGTGTAAATGTCAAGTGAAGATTGTCTTTGAAACAGAACAGCAGAAGAAATTTCAGCATTTAAAGAAAGTCACATGACAGATTCAAAATGCCAAATAATAGCTTTTTGTCTATTTTAAGTTTAACAACTTATACAGATTTTTAAAAAAGAATGTGCTGTAATTTGGCAGTAACTGGAAACAGTACGCACTTTTATAATAATTCCTGCAGTACAAAAAAAAAAAATTGAAGATTTGCATTTATAAATCTATTATCTCTAATATTTTAATGAAGATGGTGCTATTTGTTTCCTAGATTTTTTTTTGGAGTTTTTTCATAACTTGGACATTGGGAAAAAATTTTGCTTCTTTTTTTTCTTTTTTTTTTTCCATTTTTTTTCTTTTTTTTTTTTTAACTTTAGTTCATATCAGACTTTGAAAGCAATCCTAATTATTAGAACTTAACATTTGTTAAAAAAGAGAGTGACACACACATTTTTCTGTTTCCGTGATGTTTTTAGATGAAGTATTGTACATTTGGTAAATTAAAAAAGTCGGTAATATATGAACATATACTAATAAAAAGAAAGCCATACATCACATACATAACCTTTGGAGTACCATTCGAAGTATCAGATTACATTCTGAGATGTCTCTTTATTCTACATCATTGTTATTTTTAGCACATTAAACATTGCATTTCTTTTATTTTAGTTTTTATTATTTTCGTCAGGTTTATTGTTGGGTTTTTCATCTTACAGATTGTTCTGAATCTGGCTATCAAAGATTCCTGCAGACAGAACTAATCTAGAAAAAGTCAGTCTAAAAAAAACATAGTTACATGTATCATGTAGAATAAAACATATTGTAATCCTTCAAGCATGTGCACAAAATACTGGCAGTATGATTTTGCAACCCCGGAAGTCTTTAGTGGTTGTTTTTTATCGTTCCATTTGAAAAAATATATTCTTCAAGCTGAATCAAATGTATGTTGTATCCAGTAGGCTTTAGATTTCATTTACTATTTTTCTTTTGCATCTTCTCAAAGCTTAACAAGTTTATGGAACTGATGCCATATATAGATATATCTAAAGATGGCCAAAGAACTATCAGTTGAATATTTATTTCATTTCTGTCTACATGTTTCTCATTTTTCCTTATTTTCTTTCTTCTATTTTTTTTATCTCTTTCTTTCCTTTTTTCTTTTTCCCATATACAAGAAACATATGAAAAGCACAAATTTTGATCACAATAAATGACCTTTCCTTTTAAATGAATTCACACAAAAAAGACAATCTGATTTAAAAAGTTAATTCTGTTCTTTTACAATTGGTCCAATTAAGCAGCTGCCACTTGGAACCAATGTTCCATGTGACCAGATTCTTCATTTTATTATTTCTCGTACAGTAAACCCCTTTTTTCATTGTTTTTCTTGTAGAATCCCACAACCTAATTCTGCTCTTATTTTCTCTGTTCTTTGTATTTTAAAACATTTTTACTGAGTTTCTATTTTTAATCATTTCAATAATTATTTGTTTGCAAACTACTATTCTGTCTTTTGTTTGCAAAGACAAAGCTTTCAAATTCTTTTCCATTCTTTCTATAATACATAATAAATTGTGACACTGCTTATCAGAATAACTGAATTATTTATTGACTATCTTCAGTCAGATCAACAAAGAGTATATTTTCAGTTAGTGGACATTGGACAGCCTCGAAATGGAATTTTCTTTTCTGTTTTTCATTTCATTTTCGTCCAGTCTTTTCTATAAATACTTACATGTTAATTGTTCAGATGAGCTCCTTGCTATGGCACCTAGACTTTATGAATTTAAGCGCAGATCTAGATTAGCAGAAGAGTCTCATTAATATACAGTTGAATTGGCTAGATGTAACCATAAGTTATATACTAACAGAATTCTCTTCTGGCTTCTCACTTTCCAGGCTAGTTTGATCTTCAAAAATTTAAATGTAATGACAATGATTATCTACTATCTTCTTCTATTTTTCTTGCTCCTCAATACTGCTTCTGTTTTCTAATTCTTTCATACCCACTAACCCCTTGTGTCTTAGTGTCTTTACTGCCTTGCATGGGGTGAATTTGATTAAAAAAAATTATTTTCATTTTAGTGTTAAATTCTGTTTTTAACTTTGCACAGACATGCTTTATTTGATATTTTGTAGGAACTGAAAACAAAGATATAATTTCTGCATTAAGCTTTTACTTCTTATTTTAGAATTAGAGAAAGGAGCATTAAAGATATAAAGAGAGAAGCCATGTATATAATGATTTCTCATTAGATTTATTGGTCTATTCCAACCTATTCACATCTACTTCTCTTTCAGCCGATTTGTTCAAGTCTAAGATATCTTAATGAAAAAGGAACAAAAACGACCTTGACAATAAGGAAACAGCTGAAATTTATTGGATACATAAGGAAAGATGGCTTAGAGAATTTGACACTCACAGGATATATTTAAGGCAAGAGACAGGGCTACATCCCTGATCAGATAGTGCAAATGGATGGTGGAATGGAGATGAACAAAAAGAGCAATGTTATTAAGCGTTACAAGAGATAGGAATTTGTGGAGAGCCATGACCACCCATATCATGAAGGAACACGGCCCATAGAAGAAGAAGAAGAAGAAGAAGAAGAAGAATCTGTAATTCTTTTTAGATAGTGGAGAAGGGAATTTATTTTTTGTGAGAAAATTTTCCAAACAGAAAACTTAATAAAACCAACTCATTTATTAGTTTCTCCCTTTTTGACCTTGGAAATGATTTCAAACCCCCACCTTTTATTAAGAACTTTATTGCATATAAAGAAAATTTCTGACTCTATTATTAAGAGCCCACTGTTTTAACCAACTGTGTAAATTTTTAATTGGATGAACAACTTAAAACATTTAATGATATATTTTCCTTTTTACTATTATTAAATGTTGTGAATTCTTTTGTACTCCATATGTAAATTCAAAAAGCATGATGGAATATCTATAGAACTTACTGTTTAGTCACTATTAACTTGAACATAATCATTGAATTCTTTGATCTTTTTCACCTCACCACAAATTCCACTTAAGGTCAGTCAGCAGTAACACAAGTTGAGAATTTAATTTAATAGGCTCTGAAGATGTTGACTCCAATATCTCAGTTGGAAAAACGTTTACAACAGTAAATTAGAATTAAGGGAATTCACTAGCCAGAAATTTTTTTTTTGAAATAACATGTATATCTATCTTGAGTGTGTGTTTGTATATATGTCTATGTGTTAGCATGTTTATGTATCTCTCTGTCTGTGAATTTTTAGTTTAATTTATTGTACATTTATGATCAGTACTGCTGACTCATATCATATTTCCTCAACACTACCCCAGTCACACTCCCCATCCCAACTCTCCATACAAGTTAGTAGAGGTTTTTAAAAGACTATTTATAGAATTAGAGCAGGAAATACATTGCCTATTAAGTATGCATCCAGCTTCAATAGGGCTCAGACCTGTGCAGTCCAATTAGCCATGCTAATTTTATTTCATTCTCTTTTTACTAACTTTCTTTCTTTCTTTATTCTGAACAATATCAATGAAATGTATTTCAGTCAGTATTTTGAGGTACAGAGTTAAAAATTAATTTTTGATTCAGCTGAACTCAAGAATGAAAAATATGCACTATGAAAGACTTTTGTTGCTTTGAAATAGAAATACTTCAATATTAACTCATTCGGACTGAGTCCAACCCCCACAGCCACCACTGTGATAGACTAAAATGCTAAATAGTATTGGTAAGTTGAATGAAAGTTAGTCTTTCTTTCTCCCTCTCTCTCCATATATATTTTAAACAACAAAATTCCTATCCTAGATCTTCCTGTAGAATCTAATAATAATAGATTTGCTATGTCGCTTTATAAAAAAAAAAACACAAGGCAAAACATCTGCCATCTTAATTATAATAATGATTGTCCACTGAGATACAAATTAGTGGTAATAGAAAAAAATCCTAACAAGGGGCGCACAAAATCTCATCTTCACACATGTTATTTGTCAGTAACTTAAAAGTAATGCTAGTCAACAACAGGTTCCACAAATTATAGTATAGACATCCAAATCAAACTGTTTCTCTCGAAATAAGCCAGAAGTCACACAGAGTTAAATCTAGGCTGCAGTGAGTGGAACGGTTTTGGGTGATGTTCCAAAAATCTGCATGAGACTTTAAGCGTTTACCTACTCAGTCATTGTAAATGTGACAGTCATACAGTATACAAACTCAATGATATTAAAATGCTATCTAAGAAAATCTGATGGGAGGGTGTCTGTTTATGTATATGCAGTAAGGTCCTCTTTGAGTGGTTGCCAAGTTAAATCAAAGTCCCTTAGATATTCAAAATGGTTAGCTACTTTCCAGGCAAGACTTGTTTGTATATATGTGTGTTCACTTTATCTATCTATCTATCTATCTATATATATATATATATATATATATATATATATATATATATGTGTGTGTGTATATATATGTGTGTGTATGTGTGTATATATATATATATATATATATATATATATTTTAAAGTGTGCTATATTCATAAGAGAGATAGTGTATGTAGCTGTAAACAGTGCAGTTTTAAAATAGAAATCAACACAATGTTGACTTAGTTTTTTCATGGTTCTGTGCCATCTTCAGCTTTGAAGATCATATTGAAGTGTGAAAGTGATTTTTTATGTCCATATTAATAGTTGGCCACTTGTATTTTAGGACACCCATCTACTAGGGCAGCTAGCCAATCCCTATTGCAGACACTCGCTCAGGCACATTTGTGTTTGTTCAACACCCACAGAGCCCACGTGTGGTTTATACTGCAAATATGCTGAGAAGACCTTCGTTAAGGATTCTGAGAGAGAGCGTTATCTAGCATGATCAACACTCTGAACAACACCAGCACACTTAAACCCTCAGACATGATGACTTGTGACTTCATGCTAGCACAGCTATCAACATCCCCTAAGTGTTCCGTCTACCCAGATTCACTCACAAGGCTTGAGTCAACCCGTCATATGGTTTTCAAGCACTTTCCAAAGGTGCCGCACACCTTCATGATAAATCGACCATGGTGACATTCAAACCCGAGTCTCAAGGTCAGAAAGTGAACATTCTAACCACTCAGCTACACACCCACATTTATCCACATTATCTACCTATGAAGATATATAAAAAGTGGACATTGAGGTCAACACCCAGCAGTGACATTCTATTTCATGCTTAAATGCAATGGACTGATAATTACACTTATGCATGAAATGGATTTTTGCCACTGGGTGTTGACCTCATTGTCCACTTTTATGCTCTGTCTTTGATATCAAGCAATTTAACTAGTATATTTTAAAACATAAAAATTTTCATCATATATATAAGTGGAATAGTGGCCAGAAAATTGCTTTCAAGCATGGAATAGACCAGGGGTGGGCAAACTTTTTAGTACAAGGGCTGCATTCTAAAAATTTATAGTTCTACTGGGCCGCATAGTATATATAAACCAAAATAATTGATATTTAAAATTGGCAAAATAAAGGGCTTTTAAAGGAAAAATATAGTTTTAATAAATAACATTTTAAAGCGGGCTGCACGAAATCGCTTGGCGGGCCGCAGTTTGCCCACCCCTGGAATAGACTGTCTACACTCAGTGTTGACTTCAATGTTCACTTGTATATTTACACACACACTCTTCCTGATATTGAGCACTTTTATCCATGAACATATTATATCTTAAAACTATATTTTCATCTATGTGTGTGTGTGTGTGTGTGTGTGTGTGTATGTATGTTATGTGTGTGATATCAAATATTTTTTCCATATTTTCAATAAAGATTTTGTAAAGATAGCTTTTAAGAAGTTGTTTATTTATGTATTCACATGATGGGAAGTTCTGTCTACCAAGCAGGAATGGTCTGACTATTTTAGTCACCTGACCCCTGCTGAACTTTGTGGTATACCAACTCTGTGGCACCTTGACCCACATGCAATCTCCAAACTGGTGAGAACTGTGCCCAGGACCTGAGGATGTTGTCACAATGCCAACCCCCTTTACCTGAAATTTATATCGGTATCTCACACTGAACAGTGCGATTAGATGCAAGCTGTCATCCTTTGGGGTTACGCTGTGCCAGCAGACAGCCTCCTGGATGGAACAGTGTGCATTGTGGACACAATTCACTTCACTGTACAGTGACATCATTTTGCTATGGCATTCCTGGCATACATGCAATAGAATCCCAGGTTTATTCCCCACTCGTGTGCAAAAGCTCTGATCTCCCTGCTTTGCAGAGGACTGTGTCATTGTCTGTATGGAGCTTGTGCCTTGTGGCAAAGCTTAAAGAACACAATCCCCAACTGCAGGTGACAGTGGTTTGCCACACACCACCAAAACATCGATCTTGGCACAATTATCTTTGTCCATAGATATGGTGATCACTCCAACACACACAGTATGTGCCTGCAATTGTCCTGACATCCACACTTGCTTTCTTCCAGGATCAACACCGGTCTGAATCTATTATTAACTGTGAGCAAACCCATGTCAATTAGTGTCAAACACTGTGTGTCCTGCCAACATTGATACTCATCTCTGGAAGCACCGCATTTACATCTTGGTGGGAGAGAAGGCTGATACTGATACCTCCTCCCTTGTCTCATTTCCTAAAAAGTACTGGGCCCCTGGACAACCCTACCACATTGGTAGTACTACTCTTTTGGCAGTCCTTTGCTGTGTGACCTTTGCCACTCCACCTGTAGCAGGTTATACTGGTGCTGGGGATGCTCCTGGTAGGAACTAAAGTATTACTGCAGGGTAGATGCACAGCTGTGACCATATCTTGGCTCTGGTCCCCAGTCATCAGCATTCTTGTTCTCGTTATTAGGTCCCCCATCAGTAGGGTCTCAATGTTTGGCATCTGTTGAAGTCCAATTGAGATGGTATCGGGGAACCCTGTGATGAAAGTCAGTTTAGTGAACCTTTTCAGCCCAACTCCCTCGAACCTGGCCAGTTCGGCCAACTGCCTGATTCTGTTTATGTAAATGTCCACCTGTTTGCCAGCCCACCTGACCGCAGTCGGCTTCCTGTAGGCTGTGAATACATCATTGGTGAACACCTCCTTAAACCGGGCCTCTTATCTGATGTATATCCCTTTGGTTATCTTCATCCATGTAGAAGTCCAGTGCATTCCTTTCCAGATACAATGGCAGCAGGCTCACCACATTATCCACCAGCTAATGTCTCACCACCAGCCTCACCCTTTTTATCACACTATCATGCCTCCCTTGCCAGTAAATGGCTTTATTATATCTCTGCTTATGCATACCTTTGCCATAGTAATGGTGCCGAAATAGCTTGTAGCAGGAAACAGTTTCTTCTGTAGCACAGACACTAAAACAAAACTCGCAAGTTTAGCACACATTGCAATGCACCGATCTGAACTACACTGAGTGCAATAGCTTACTGCCGTCCCAACAAACACTTGTCTCCTTTATTCGTTTTGCCAAGCCAGAAAATTAGTATCTTGCGCATGCTGCCGGCCTTGGTCTGGCTCAGTGAATCATGCGCCATGTCATTCCAGAGCGGATGTTCATATAGTTCACCTCATTCACAAATTGCTTGTCTTATGCACAAGTTTAAGCTATGCCATTCTGGCCCTCTTGGTTCCTCTGAGATAATTCACTAGCACAACATTGTCGTTAACAAATGCACCTAACATCAAATAGTAATAGCACAAAATAAATTACAGTAAATAATATGCATTGTTTGTTTTTTTTTTTAGTTTGACCCAGATAGATGAAATCAAGGAACAAATATTCTGTTTGCTTTACTCTCAATTTGTGAAAATCTTGTTGGATTTATTCTCAAATTATTTTAATCTCGATGCTTATCAAAGATTGAGTGCTGATATCTTTGCAGCTATCCTATCAACTTATCTTTTTTATGATCAGTCTAGTTGTCTTTGTTTTTCTGCTACTGAAATTATCTATTAATGCCTATAATTGCTTGATTTACTCGTTGTTGTTATCTTCAACTGTTCTGAATCAGTGGGTGCCCACTTAGTACCTTTTTCTATAATTACGTTTCATTCAAAATAAGTTTACTTCAGTACCTGTCTATATTTCTGAGATGAGGTATTATGTACACTATTTACATTATTCGGACCATTGTCATCTTTCTTGCCATATTTATCACAACGTTTCGGCCGTTGTATGCTCTGGCCTTCTTCAGGTGGTTGGAATGTCAAACTGAACCCTTTATTTCGCTCACTGGGGTAGACTGTTCTAGTTCCACATGCAATGTTTAATAGATGTCAGTTATCAGTTATCTCCTTTTAATTCCCCTCTCCAAGTTCTCCACTGCCTTAACCAAGTATTGAACTCACACTCTTTGGGTCCTGTCACTGTATCTAACTGATGCCTTTATCCACTGTGCCATGTACCATGATAACAGCAAAAAATTGCAATATGATCACTGGTAAAAAATGGTTGCTGAAATTCATACACAGATGTCCTTGATTTAGTGTTGAATAAAAATGTAAGAGACATAAGTTTATTATGGTGAAAGGAAGAATTTGAAACATTGGTTATAAGATTTTCTAGTGCATTAGGAATATCAAATGATATACAACTGTTTTTGACACACTTTTATCTCTTTTTCAGACAAGCTGTTTTTTGCTCAATATTTAAACATATTTATTTATGGTCGTACAGATTACCTCACTATGAATTTTGTTTGAACTGCCTGCAGCCCACAATCAAATATGGTCACTTTATATTTATGATGAAGGAAGCAATTTCAAATATTGTTTTATTAAAAGATCTTAAGTGAATGGGGAATATCAATTCAAATAATATATATATCCATTCTGTAGAAGGGAAACAAATTCAATACTCACTGATGGCTATTTTGAAAAAAAGTAAAAAATACACCATTTGTAAAGAAAAATAAATCCTATGTCATGACAAAAAAGACGACTAATCTTATTGAACCCGTCAGGTTCATTTTGGATTGTGAAATGAATAAATAAAAAGTAGAGAAAAGGATTCATAAAAGATTTTCTTGTTTTGAAAGCATCCTGGTAAGCTATCTCAGAAGTGAAGATAGCAGATTTGATAAAGTCAGTGATAACAAATCCACCAGATTTTAATTTGAATAATAAAATATTTTTGAATATGTATCTTTTTACTTTCATCATCTCAGTAGCTATCATTTAGGGATTTACTATTTGAGAGCTGATAGTATTGTTGAGATTGGTTTTCATTCGCTACTGCTTACTTGTCATGAGTAGATTCAACTGTCAAATCTCTGAACTTTGATTAACTTTACTAAATTATAAGTGCATAATATCAGTAATTTCTGCAGCAGGTTAGATAACATGAAAATAGTAATTTTGTTGGGTCTGGAAATGTTATGTGACAGTATCATGGGATAATGATCATCAGTCCATGTCCATGATTGGCATGACATCAGGCAGAATTGTTTGTTAATGGTGTCATCAATCAGTTATCAGGAATTGGTAATGCATTTTGCGTCTTTCTAAAAGAGAACAATTTAGATCTTTGGTGCACTCTACTTCGTCATTTGCATGGAATAAAATGGTTGTTTCATGTTCTGTGACATAGTTTTTAACAAAAATCTAGAATTAAGGGTTAAGAAATTATCTAGAGATTCTCGACTGGAATTGTTTGGAGATAAGAAAAAAATATTTGTATCAAATGATGGCATTTATTTTTTATGGAAACTGTTACAAATTCATAGAGATAGTACACTAGATGTGTTTATGCTGAGAGAACAAAATTGGAAGGAAGTTATAATGTTGTAAAGTTCATTTTTAAATTCTTTAAATAACTGCATTCAAATTCACCTGCAAACAGAAAAGATTAATAAATATGTTTAAAAGAATTGGTATAAAAATGGACAACATTTCTATAATGTAAATCAACATAGTATTTTAATCACCTCCATTGATTCCTTGGGAATATAGTTTGTTCATGATGATGTGTATTTTGTAGCATAAATATCTGTTGAAATAAATGAGCTTTGATTCAAGTGCACAGACTTAATATTCAAGAATGATTTCTAGGAATAGTTTTCAAGAGCAGCATGTTAACCATTACACTATGGCAGTAGTTCACATCAGATTTCATATACTAACTTAATTAACATGAATTCCTCATAAAAGACATAACTGGGATTTCTGATTGATATCATGTTGACCAGAATCAGTTGCAGATTTCATAACTCAAGTGTAACTCTTAAAAATCCTTAATTGAAGACAATGTCAAAGAATCAAAGACTAATGATTCCAATCTGATTTACACACCAAGTGACTATTTTCTAGACAATTCCTTCTTTGATATCAGTGACACAGAAATTTGACATTATTATATTTTTGATATGAAAATGTAATTTCCTCTGATTTCTTTTTTAACTGATTAACATGAATTCCGAATAAAAAACACAATTTAGCTTTTTATGATTGATATTATGTTGACCAAGGTCAGTTGTAATACAAATAGAAATATCAGTACCTTCCATATTTATTAATGCTGTAAAAAAATAATCTGGCTTTGTTTGTAATACTTTACACCAATTCTTGTTGAAATTCTCAGACTAACACTTTTGTCTTTGTTGTTTAAATATTGGACATTGAGGTGTGTATTCTTCAACCGCAGCCAGTTGGAGATCATTAGACTTGAATTAATCTTCAAAATATAATAGTACTTCCAGATGTTGATCAAGCAACTAACATGTCAGTTGTATATCATGTTATATGTCTACATACAACATTTTATGTCTATCAATGTGTGTGTGTGTGCACATAAAGATACATGAGAATCTGACAAAGTGGTAAATATAAAAGATGATTTATAAAACTTCAGTTTGACATGTTACACTGATGAACCAGCATCATTAGAAAAACAGCCATTTTGTCAGCAAAACATGTCAAATTGAAGTTTTCTAAATTGCCTTATACATTCACCATACATATGACTTGTCTGCATATCTATGTATATATATATATATATATATATATATATATATATATATATATATGAGAATGAGATAATTGAGTAATATGAATGTGGTAGTCAGAGTGAACAGACATCTTTTATATTACTCCAAGAAAGCAATGTGTTTTTAAAGAAAAATAATGAAAGTGATACACAATTATTTATTTATCTATTCATATAGTCTCTTTATTATGTTATTATAGATTTTCTATTTGGTATTTATTATAATCTCTCTTTATTCTTCAGGTTTAGTCGTTATACATCAATTGTTGTTGAAAAAAAAGTTTCACCTTTTAGGAAGTGTTCATTACACAAATATTAGAAATAACTTTTTAAAATGGCTGCTGTGAATAGTTTCAGTAAAGAAATATAATAAAACTAAAAAAAATGTCATTTTCTTACATAAAAAAAAGAAAGGAAATTATTAAACTAAAACTTGTTTTTTTTTTATTTTAAAGTTGGAAGGTAAAAATAGACCTGTTCTTATGTTACTGTGGTATGTACTAAAATTCTCATAGTGCTGTGGTATGTAGCAAAATTTCTTTGGAACTGAAATTATCACTGCACTTGCAAATTCTTTCATATCTTCAACGTATTTACATTCACTTATTAACAGTGTGGTATGTCTGTTATTAATTTCAATTATGCTTTAATTAAATAATATGTGGTTTTTCTTGCAATTCCTTTTGATATTAAAAAGGCTGTGAAGTTGGCTGATCATTATCTTCAGAACATTTGTTTTCATCTTTGATGTAAAATGATTGGTAGAATATTTATGAAGAAAGTCGAAATTGCTGTTGGGATTATAGTTACTCATTTATCAAATATACTGAAGAAAAGTTTTATTTCCAAAATCCTCAACACATGCACATACATTTGAGATTTGACTTAATAATATGAAAATAGGTGCATATATATCTATAAGTTTATAATTTGCAATATCCATAGGGGAAAAGTGGTCAATATCAGAGCTAAATCATTTATACATATAGACAGCATGTGTGTGTGTGTGTGTGTATATATATATATATATATATACTGCACGACTCTTCGACAGAATTGAGTCACTCTCAGTCACTGTGTGTTTATCTGAATCTAAAAATAAACACACTAAAATTCACCCTCATCCCGTACCGTACGCTGACGGCTTAGTGGGAGAAGTTCGCAAATTCAGTCGAGTTTCGATCCTAGCTAGAGGCAACTGGACGTCTAGCCACACTGATGAGCTGTGAAACAGCGAAACAGTCTGTCTGTGGATGACAAATATATATATATATATATATATATATATATATATATAATGTGTGTGTTGGAAAGAGTAACAGCCAGTTTATCTTCCCAAATCTACCATGACTACAAATTGAGAAACATTGAGTGAGTAGAAATAGATTTCTTTTTAATCATTTAACCCCAGGAAAGGCAATAATGCCACTAAGATGCAAAGAGTTACTGAGAGTGAAAGAAAATGATAAAATCTTAATGAGGAGAAAGGACAATAAAAGAAAAGGACTCATGAGGTCAGAAGATAGCAATTGACATTGCATTTAAATTTTTGAAGGTTGTAGGTGAGAGAGAAGCAACAACTGGAAAATAGTTCCACAGATGAGAAGTGCGAGAAAAGAAACTATTAAAATAGAAATTAGAGTGAGATCTAGATATTTCAACAGTAAAATGACAAGACCTAATTGCCAATTTCTGTAATAAACTTTGAAGATGATCTGAATAAATATAGATATATTAACAAAATCAACTAGACTTAGTAATGAAATAATTTGTACCATATAACTGAGCTTTGACGTTATTTTCTTCTTCTATATTTCATTATTATATAAAATGAAATGCATGCATCCACACACATGTGTATATATGTGTAAGTTGTTTAGAGTAAGGAGTTTAATTTTAACTGATACTGCTCCAGACTTAGTTAATCTTATTAAATATCTATTAAATATATTAGTTAATCTTATTAAATATCTATTAAATATATTAGTTAATCTTATTAAATATCTGCATCCCTCTTTCTCAAATACAAAAACATATACACATATGCGCACTCTTACTTATTTACAGTGCAATTCAAAAAACGGCAACACGTCGAGTGGAGTACGTTTATTAGAAAATCACAACTTTCAGTAAAGTGTTATCATCAGTGGAAATTTTCAAGAATGTGTTGACAGGGATGATGATCTGGTTGAGACTCTTTGAAATTATAAGTTCTGCTTTCCTAACAAAATTACTCCTCCATTACTACATATATATATATATATATATATATATATATATATATATATATATATATATATATATATAGTGTGTGTTTATAAGCAAAGTAGCAAAAAGTACATCAGCATTAATATCAATTATAGAATTTTGTCTGGAAGGTATCATTGGGAATAATTTTGCAGGGAAATTATGAAACTAAATTTGAAGTGAGATGATTGATATATTCTCAATTCTAAGACATAGAAAACAGAATGAATAGTCTGATATAAACTTAGTTTATCACTGCAAGAAAGTATGTGATATTTGGATTCACTTATATGAAGGGGGTGCTGAAAACTCTTTGCTCAGTCTATTTTCCAAAATATTAAAATCTTTCTTTTTTTTTGTTATTGTTTGATGACTGATATGAAAATATGTAAAATGGAATATATGAAAACTAGTTGGATAATTGAATTTTATTTTTATTCTGTTGTCAGTGTTTTATTAAATAATATATATATATATATATATATATATATAATATAGCTGGCCACTTGTATTTGAGAATAACTTCCTACTAGGGCATCTAGCCAATCCCTATTGCAGACGTTTGCTCAGGCACATTTGTGTTTATTCAACACCCACATAGCCCGCCTGTGCAACTATGCTGAGCAGACCTTAGTTACAGTTTTTGGGAAAGGGCACGTTATCTAGTGTGACCAATAATTTGTACAAGGTCAGCGCACTCAAGCCCTCAGCCACGATGACTTGTGACTTTGTACTACCCAAAACCATGCCATGGCTTGACCCAAGCCTTATGAGTGATATATATATATATATATATATATATATATATATATATACATATATATATTACTTTAAATGTTATTTTTAGTTGATGCCAATATTTGTGTAAAGGTTTTGTTTATTTTAAACAGTATTTTATTTTGTCTATTGCATTTTTCTTTAATAAGATTTCTTGAATGTTCGGAAGGATGCTAAGGATATCATGGACTGAGTATGTAAGCAACGATGAGGTCTTAAAGAGTTTGCAAACAAGGAGGAGTCTTCTATGTAACATCATGAAAAGGCAGTTGAAGTTTCTGGGACACATAATGAGGAAGGAGGGTCTGAAGAATCCAATACTCACAGATTGAATAGAGGGAAAGAGAGACAAAGGAAAACGTGTGATATACCTGACAGGCTTAAGAAAGTGGGTGACTGAATGTGGTCTGGCGGAGGGAAGGAAATTGAGAGTTGCAAGGGATAGAGGGAGGTGAAGAGTCATATTGCCTACATATATATATATATATATATATCTACCGAGTGAAGATAGCTCTGGCTGACACAAAATTAATTTTGTTTCATTCCTGGCTTGAAGCATTCGGAAGTCTAGTCGCACTGAGGAGCTGTGATACAGCGAAACAGTACTGTCTGTGAATGACATATATATATATATATATATATATATATTCATTTGTATGGATATGAGTTTGTGACCCTGGGTTTCACGTTTTGTGATCAAACTCACAAACTGATATCCATACAACTGAATATATTAGCTCTGTCACTGATATTGAGCACTTTCCAATAAGTAATGCACATATAAAATGATATATATATATTCAGAGATGTGTGCATGTGGTTGATGTGGAAGTTTCCCCAGTCTCAATTAAATCTTAAAAGTATCTTTGAAGTTTATTTAGCTTCTTCTTGCATCTGGGATTTAACATTTAGAATTTATAAAAACTTTCAAAACATATTGCTACAAATTTATTGCTTAATTCTATCATAAATGACAGAAGCACAAGTATTTTGGATATAAAACTTATTAAAACAGCAAATGGGTCAATTCATTTTGATGTTGACAGCAATGATGTATGTTTGGACTTTGATGATGAGGATAATGACTTTGTAATACAACATTGTTTTCTTAAAATCACCTTAGAACAAATCTCAATAAAATACTGTTTAATACTAACTTTTGATTTGAAATATTTGTCTTTGTAAAACAGGCTTTCATTTGATATGTTAGCATCTACACAATGTCTATTCATTTCTTTCAGGTAAATACTATTAAAAATGAGAGATATTTGGTGTCAGTTAATTTTAATCATCGACTTTTCCAAGTTAGAAATAATTTTTCTCAGACAAGGTAGAAATTCCATCAGAAATTTTCTGAAGTTTATTTCAGAAGAAAAGTACAGGAAATATAGCCCAAGTTTTTGACTTTCTTATGCTATTTTTGGGGTAGGTAGGGGCAATTCATGAATTTAAAATTTTGAAATGGTGTAACAATATTTTTTTAAATAAGCTGTTAGAATTATATGATAAAAGGATATATGATAGTATGAATAAGAAAAAAAGGAAATGTTTATTAATATAACATGTTTCAATTTTATTAAAGCTTTATCAAAGAATGAAACATTTTTTGGCATCTTTATTTTTGTGTTTTTTCTTATTTGTTTTTTATCCTATCATTTTGTTAGATTCTGATCCATATTTGATCCGTAGTTGATCCCAAACTCATCTTGTTGGAAATATGTGATGAAGTTTCATGGTGTGCATTTTCAGATCCAATTAACAATTATATCACTTGTATTACTTTGTATTTAATGTTATCAATAATGCTAATGATATCAACTCCAAGAAATCATCAGTGGAATGTCTTTGATGCTTTATATAAATAACTCATAGCGACAATGCTGATCGTCAAAGATTGATGTTAATGGCGCCAAAAGAACAAAGAGTTAAAAATGTTCTTAAATCTAAAATTTCAAATAACAAAAATATTGTCTTTGATACTAGGAAACAGGGTAAATTGTGTTTTGGGGATAATGAAAGTGTATAATTTTATATTTTCAAGCAAAATAAAATATTCTGACTTCTTATAAAAATGCACTGGTTTACCTTGTGGAAAGAATTATCGTATCAGTTTTTATTTTCCAATTCTCAGATGTTTGAAAATTAATTAACAGTTTATTTATATTCTCTGTTTTATTATTTAATTTTTATATTTATATTTTATTTGGGTTTTTTGCCTGGTGAATCCTGGAACTTATGTCAAATATCAACACAAACAAAATAATGTAAAAAAATAATGATAACATGTAAGTGAAACATCATAAATGAACTCCTTTCCAACTGCTTCACCTGAAAAAGCTAACTTCAGAATTTAGAAGGAAAGTTGCTGTTTATCTAAAATTTAATTAAGAACCACCTGTAAAAAAAATACAAACATTTATTTCCTTTAGAAAATATAAGCAAAATGTTCACATTTTTGTGCAAATAAACAAAGTGGAAAACATTTTTATATGCCAGCTGTTGATGCAACCAGACATCTTGGCTTGTATTTATCAAAATCCATCAAAACTTTTATATACTCTTACACACACACACACACACACACACACACACACACACACACACACACACACATTTTTTTTTTTTTTTTTAAGCGTATCACCCCAAGCAAGGCTGGAGGCTACTGTCACACAAGGGGTTATAGAAGGGTTGGAGGAAGAGCAGATAGGAGTGGTAAAGGAGAGGATGTGGAGAAAGAGAAAGACAGTGGGTCGATCAAGGCAAGGAGGTTACAGAAGATTTGGAGCGAGAGCAGATAGGAATGAAAGGTGAAAGGATGTGGAGAAGGGAAGTGGATAGATCAAGGCAACTGGAGATGTCGATTGACGCTACACTTAAACCGTTATAGTAACATGGCAAATTTTGGCAGCAAAGGAAAATATCAAACAATAATCACACTTGTATTTTAGTGTTCATTAGATTTAAAATTATATGTAGATAAGATTTTGACTCTTGTGTTTATTCTCCACAGACTTTACTACTACTCTACCAGTCTCTCAATTAACTTTAATCATTTTCAACATTAACTATTTCTGATGCTGGAATGAAAAGTGCATGAAATTCACAGCAAGCATCAATTAATCCAGTTGAACCTCGGTTCAGTCGAGCTACTGAGTAGGGTAGCATATGATGTCACACCTGCAACCAGTTTGAAGACATGGAAAGATTTTGTAAATTGCATAGATATATATTTAACAAACTAAGGTATTCCAGGGCAGTCTCCAATATATTACCGTTAGAGAATGTAAGGACAATGTCTGGCTGAGGACTCTACAGTGGCCATATACCACAAATTGGTGGAGAGTAACTAAACAAAATTTTGGAGCGAATAAAATATTAAATAATGAAGGCAATTCACATTGTTATTTAATCAGTATCTCAACCCTACTAACACTAAACCTGTCAAAGGAAAAGAAATAGGAAAAAAAAAATTCAGAAAAAAGAAGAAAAAGAAAACACAAAAAGTAAAAACATAGATACTAAAGTGCACAAAAACCTAAAGTGCTCAGTGCCTGTAGAAATTAGACAGAACAGTAACATTAACAAACCAAACAATACTTGATAACAGACATCCGTTAAAACATGGCCTGTGGAAATAGAACAGTTTAACCCAGTGAGTGAAATAAAGGGTTCAGTTCAACATTCCAACCACCTGAAGAAGGCCAGAGCGTACAATGGCTGAAACGTTGTAATAAATATGGCGACAAAGTTGAGAACAATAGTCGGAATAATGTAAATAGTGGGAATAGGGGGATTATGTTGATAAGGATGTGATATCTTTTGGATCATTTTACAAACAAGGTGAATGAATGACATATAAAACAGGCAAAAAAAATTGTTAACCTCAACAAATAGACTATCATAAGTACTTAGACAATATATTATTGCTAAAAATGATGGAAAAATAAAACTTTTGAAAAATTATCTTCATGCTAGTGGAAAAAAATCCCTCCTTATAGCTTATACACTTATTCTTGTTGGTCAATCAGGAACTAATGATTCAGTGGATTTCACCCCCAAACTGAAGAGGCCTTGGCAATACGAACAGATTAATTGAACCAGCTGATATTGTTCTTTTTTACTTTCAAGACTGCAGAAAACTAAATAAAAATTCTGAGCACGTTAACTCGGAGACAAATTTTATTAGACTGGAATAAATAGCACTGAAGAATTAAGGTGTCTGCTGTCCATTTTTTACTCCTTTGCTGCCACATCAAATGATGTATGGTAATTTGATTAGCATCTATTAACAGATGTAGGAATTGGATTGAAAATATTGTAGTTAAAAAAGACATCAGAAATCTGAGAATAACTCTTCCTTTTTTAATATGTAATTTACATTAATTATTCTAAACTTAAATTTAAAAAAAAAATTTCATCAATAGATGAGACTGTAATTCAATTTGAAATGTCTTTTTGAGAAAATAGTTCTTTTTTTTCTGTAATGTGCTATAAGGATCTTACAGCCACATCATATTGCAACACAGTTTCTTGTCCAATCACCAGAGTTAAGAAACATTGACCATAGTCAGTACTCAGATGGGTGACTAATGCTGACTATCAGGTACTATAAATTATACAGTTCAGCAAGCCAGTAATGGATACCAATCTTTTGCTACTTATAGTAACAGAAAAAACCTCACTGGGTGTAGGTGCTTCTGGACTGACAGCTAGCAAGAAATCTGTGCAGGTACAAAGAACAGAAATTGTAAAGCAGAAGATGGAAAATTTAGATAGAAATATTTTCAGTGAATAATTACCAAGGCTCAAGGAGTTCTATTTCGTAAACATATGCATGCACATGCTTATATTCTATAAACGGAGGCACACGTCTATACTTAAATCATTGGATATATATGTTCATGTATTGGTCTAGAATATGAGAATAGTGGTCTAAATCATTATTTTCTGATAAATACAAGGAAATTTATGTCAAAATCTGATATTTGGCACCAAAAGGAGATAATGATCAATTTAATGTATGTTAGAAACAAAATGTTTTAAATATCTTTCCAAGAACAATTTTCTAAGATTTTGTATATTTTGATATTTGGGAACTTACAGTAAAAAGGAGAGAACATTTTGTCCAGGACAATCTTTGTTAGTGTGATTCAAAGTCTGTATCAGAGACAAAAAAGCAGGCAAAATATTGCAAAAGATTGTATTCATTTGACTGAATTTTATCTTGTAAGGCACCCAAATCCACTTCAGATAGTTAATGTTTTTAAACAAAGTCTGTTAAGTTAAACCTGTCACTTTATAAAAGATTCTAATGACTTTCCAAGCAAAAAGTAGTAGAAAAAGTAACTAATCTGTGACTGAAAAAGTAAACTATTAAACATAATTGAGTTTTGATTAGCTTTAGGCAGTTATAATGGTAGAAATACTTTGAATTAGGACATAAACCAGTTCTGAAATGTTTTGGCTGACTACTTTCAGACTAGATATAGTACAGATCACATGAGAAATGTTCCCAAAATGAGAAATGTCTGCTTGTCAGCCACACTTTATATACTCATTGATATAGATGCATATTTAAGCATTTATATAAATGAATGCAAATTTCTCTTTTATTTTCTATCATAGAATAGATATGATATATTTGATTCTGGAGTTGGCTACGTGCTGTTGTAATAAGACAGGGTAGAATTATGTATTTTGAATCAGCCACATCTGGAGGAAATTATTATTATATCATTTATTTCAACCTATGCAATTCAAAAGTATAATACCTTTTTCAAAGCACAGTAGCATGAAACAATCCTGAATTAAGCCGCCATCTTGGCAGTAAAGTGTTAACATGCTTCATTTTTGGCTTTTTAATAAACAAGCTAAAAGAATATACAGCAAAGAAATAAAGATTTTTTAAATGCAGAAGGGAAATGTTGAAAAATGTCTCTAGACACTGATAAGAGCAACGGAAACTGGTGAAAATTATTGCTTTACTCGAGATGTAAATATAAATGAAATTGAGTCGTAATTAAAACTTGATGTTTATTTTTATCATGTATTACTATAAACTGAAATCAGGCAACTGGATATTTTTAACATTAAATTGAAGGAAATTTCATCATTACTAAATGGAAATCAAAAGTATATATTTCTGGGCCAAGTTTTATTTTAGACTTTATAGAAATTGATTTTGCCCTATGGAACAGACTTCCTAGGGAATGTTTCCCTGGTCACTACAATCTTAACCTGTTCAAGTCAACCATTGTCTTCCCCTCCTATCCATTTAAACTACCCCTTATTGTAACCCTCTACCTCGAGTGTCTCTCGGGCCTTGTGCAGGGTAAACCTTACTGTAAAAAAAAGATTGTTATTATTAATGTAAAAACTGATAGCAAAACCTGAAGAACTAGAAGTGTCTTCATTCTAATCTAAATAAAAATAAAAATTCAATTTGGCACTGATCAAGTTATCAATGGAAACAATTCCTGGGAGTAGTTAAAAAATTAAAGTGTTTTATAAGTGTTGTAACTGAGGAAAGGTTACTGAATAGAATAATCACACGAAGGTTGGTAATGAACGATAATACTTAGGACAAGAACAACACATGTAAGATTCACCAGCAGCATGTAGAAGTAGTAAACAACTGCTAGAAGTGAGTCAAGTGGATTCCACAATGAATCTCCAAATGCAGACCAACATACAGTATTTACTACTGTATTTATGTGAATGGGGACATAGCCATTATCATCCATAGGTATTCTACAACCCTAAGGTGTATATGATCATTGTCAATTTGTTAAATCCAAAGTGAAATTGTGATTCTTTTAGGATAAGTGATTGGTATATAATTGACTATAAATAATATGAAAATGACATTTGTTTTAATTGTTAAAATGTTTCTCTTAGAGTTAATTATCATTTATTGTAATCAAAGTTTACATAAGAGGAATATTAACATCCACGATCACTTGATAATGTCTATGCAACATGAAAAGGTCCCTGTAATGGCTTCATAATTTAAATTGAATTAGTTTCATTTCAGGTAAAAATCTCAAAATGTGAGTAAAGTACTTTTTTCAATGTACCTTAATTCATTGCTGAATACTCATAAAAATCAAAGGCCACTTGATGTGTATGCAAGATAAATGTCTTGCTAATAGCTCTGAAACTTTTAAATTATAACTCAGATTTGTATCTCCTTTTGTTTCATTGAGCAATTTTTATCCGCTGTCGACCTGCTAAGCCAGTCACAGCCTCACCAGTGCCCCATTGGCCAGCATTGCCACAACCCAGACAAGGGGTTGGGCTTTGGGAGGAAAACTGATCACTTGTGAGATGAAATGCCTGAGGAAAGCAGTGAACAAGACCAGGCGAGACAAGATCAGGAATGAGGCAATAAGAGATATGTTAGGAGCAATACCAATCATACAACACATCGAGCGACAGAGGATCAAGTGGTTTGGACACCTCACTCATATGTCTTTCAACCAACCAGCCCTACGAGCATATACCCTCAGGTATTCTGGCTGGAGAGTAAGAGAGGGATACCAAGAAGATACTGGACCAACTCAGTGGCAGACACCCTCAGAGCCCACAAAATATCTCTCCTCAAGGCCACTCACCTTGCCACTGACAGTCTACTGTGTCTCTCCATGATGCCTAACAGCACAAGAGGAAGGAAAAACTAAACTAGATTTGAATGTTAATGCTGAAGGTTTAATTAAAAAAAAAAATGTTCTTGTTTGCAAATTTCTTTGTGCAATGTTAAATAAAAATTTATTTGGGGTTGATCTGAGGAAATGTATCCCAGTTCATTAAAGCCTGAAGTTTAATCTCTGTAAAATGTATGCATCAATGAAGAAGAAATAAGACTTGATTTAAATAGACAAAAGCT
The DNA here is from genome assembly GCA_964036315.1 of Acanthosepion esculentum. NCBI lineage: Eukaryota > Metazoa > Mollusca > Cephalopoda > Sepiida > Sepiidae > Acanthosepion > Acanthosepion esculentum. The sequence continues at coordinate 118,156,030 of OZ038488.1, read as the reverse complement.
TCTTATGCATCATTTAGGCATTCCGGTATCATGTAGTCTTTTAAATACAACATCTTGCATGGAGAATAGAAAAAATGAAAAATGTTCCAAGGAATAGATTAAAGAGATGTTAACTGGTGAAGATAAATTTTCATGAAGCCCTCAGTTGACTGTTTTGGACAAAAGTTAAGCAACAAGTTTCTTTTAAATTGTATATAAAATCAATATTCTATAAGAAATAAATATCATTGAACACTGTTGCAGCATGTGAACTCACATAACTTAGCTACTGACAGAGTTTATATTCTTCAGTTGCTTGGTTTAGTTAATCATGGCTGAATTCTTACCAATTTTAGATGTTATCCTGCCTTCTTAGTACATGTACCAGTTTTCATTTCTTTCAGACATATTTTGGACAAACCTCTTTAATTATGTTTCATATGACCACAAAACCTGAGTGTTTTTCTCTTAAGAGGACAATCAATTTTAAGTCTATTGTTTCTGAAAGGTTAGGTTTAAGGCTCCAAGTTCTCCACTCAGGATTGTCCCACAGAACAATAGCCTAGTGGATTAAAAATTGAGTAATTATGAGCTGGGTAGGGCAGATTTAGACTTGGTGGAAACAATAACGATACTAAATAATATCGAGATGAGATATCCCTAGACATGATCAGCATAGCAAAAACAATCTATCACTGTAGATTAAATAACAGTTTGAAATTCCCAAAAGGCTACTTGGTTTAACAAGCATCTGTTGAAAGACAGAGGACACAATGGCTGAAACATTGTGATGATGACAACAAAGATGAGGATAATAATCTGAGTGTAAATACTAGTATGTTCTAGGTTAATAAAACAGACAAAGAAAGGGAGAAATTAAAAATTTATGGAATAATGCCTCTCTTATTTTTATAAAATTATTTTAACTAAGATGGTGACTCATTCACTTTATTTTCCACCCTACAACCAATCTCCTATAAATGCAATGTAGTAAGCCTGTCACTAATCTATCACTATTTCCATTAAAAACCCACCATGCCATATATACAGGGGGAAACATCCTCATCCTCTTTATATTCCATTTGTAAGAAAGAAGTCCCATTAAATAGTTTCTTCCCAAAAACTGCTACTTTATGGAACAAACTCTTACTTACTCGTACATTATAATCTTAATCTCTTCATGTCTTGAATCAACAGTTACCTACCACAGGTATGCTCATAATCTGCACTTCTCTGTTTCCTCTCCTATATCTATACAATGACATCATTTAGTAACCTAGAGGGACTCTTGGGCCTTGTATTAGGTGAACACTTAGTGAAAAAAATTACTTGTTAGCTCAAATACCAATTCTTATTTTTCCTGTTGTCAGCTCATCAACGAACTGAACCAGGCACTATTTCAGTTCTGGAACTGATTTAGAAGAAACCCCATAGCAGGGTTGATGGTAACAGCTGGGGATGTTTTTTTAATCATCAGGTCTCTGTTGTGTTTTGTATTTTTGACACTGTTTATATTACTTTGTGTAACATTCTTGTCACGCTTTGCTGCTGTTCCTACACTTATTTTTCTCTTGTGACTCTTACTGGTTTTGTTGCACTTTGAGTGAAAATGGTGCTTCCTCTTGTAAACAATGTAAGTATGAACACATTTGGCCTCAGTTCAGATCCACAAATAGTCATCCAGAAACTCAACTCCAGTAACACATAACAAATTTCTTCTCCTCCTATGTACCATGCTTCTTCAGCACATGGTCAATCATGGCTCTCCACAATTTCCTGTCTTTTGTCCCTCTTAGTAAATTTTGTCTTTTTACTATCCCTCGTAATCCTTGTCCTGCTAACCATTTACACAGTCTCATTCTACTTCTATCTGCCATGTCCCTTCAGATTGTGAGTGAGCATGGCTCTCCACAATTTCCTGTCCTCTGTAGATCTTAATAAATTGTGTCTTTTTGCTATCTCTCCTAATTCATGTTCTGTCAGCTATTCACACAAGCTTGTTAGGTTATGCACTATTTTCTTCTGTCCATCTTACCTTCAACGTGTCCTTAAATTAAGTTCTCTTTTCTTTGTTTCTAATGAGATTTTCCTGTCTCTTGATACTTTGCTTAACTTTTGAAAGACATCTTTTGCTATCTCAATGCACATTTGGATTTTGGTGACACATTTTTTTCCTTTGTTAAAAAACATCCTAGTTATATCATCAGTTTCAATTAACCTCATCAACTGAATTAAATGAAAAGCTATTTCCATTATTATTATTATTATTATTATTACTACTACGCCATGAGGCTCTCAGGCTAGAATCCTTATCTCTTCTGTTTGTTTGTTTGTTTTTTTTTTTATGTTTTCACTCTCCAGCTTTCTTCAGACCAGAGGGTGCTTTGACCCAAAATTTTGGTAGAAAATCAACAAGGATTCTGCAGGAATTATTCTGAAAAATTATTTTTTATCTTGTAAATTTTATTTCTTCATTTTTACAAGAATATTTCTTATTGCTTTTTATCACAAGGATACAAATCTTATTAGAAATGTGCAAATTGATGAAAATATTTAATCTCCAAACCTCAATCAAGTTAAAAGTATTCTGAGTATGACAGCAATAATGGGGGATTCAAATATGTCTGTAAACTGTCATGCAGATTTTATGAGAATTTAGATATGAAACCTTTACTGTATAATCTTCAAAATACATAATATACATTCATCACTGAATTAAGTGCATTGACAAAGGAGATTATAACTACCTTTGCTCTCTTTGTATTCCTTTAACTCTTATAGCTTCTTCCCAAGAACTGTTGCTTTGTGGAACAGAATCCCAGGAGGATACTTTCCTGACCACTACAATCTTAACCTCTTCAATTTATGGATAACCATTATCATCAGGCCATGCAAACATGGCGTCGCCTGAGGATTGCATTTACGATGAAACAGTCTGTCAGCTCTCAGTGTTGACTTCAATGTTCACTTTTATATTTTCATATATATATATATATGTTGTCATCCACAGACAGACTGTTTCGCTGTATCACAGCTCATCAGTGTGGCGAGACATCTGGTTGCCTCTTCTAACTAGGATCGAAACCTGACTGAATTGGCATCAGTTGGAGATTCTACAACTAATCCATTGGTGCACTGCAGGGATGAAGGTGAATTTAAGCATATTTATTTTTAGATAAACACACAGTGATTGAGAGAACTCAATTTAACGAAGAGTAGGTAAAATGAAACAATAATTCTCACTAGCATCTCTCTTATGGCCAAAATTGTATTGGCTTTTTTATATAACAGTGAGCATCTGTGCTAAGAAATGATAGATTTGTCCAAATTCATTCTTAATTTTGAATTTTCACAATTTGCAAGTATGAGAATTTATTGATCAAATATATTTTTTAAAAATTATGACAAAAGAAGATGAAGATATTAGTCAAAGAGAATATGTGCAATGATGAAAGTTTTTCATTTCAGAACCTGAGGAAAAAAATTTTTTTTTAAATATTTTTCCCAATTTCTTAGTTTTGAAGCAGTGTTATTGTGACTGATTCTTTCAAACCATTTTTCATCTCTTGTCTGTATTAAGATGCTTCAGAGGATACAACTGGCTGGAATATTGTGGAAAAGACATCAACATGAGAAAGCCACTCTGAAAGAATCATTTTATGATACATTCATTTTTGTATGTCTAATCAAGTGGATGAGTGTGTGTCATGATTGATAAAATTCCTTTCCATAAAGATACAATTTAATTTCCTATTCTGGGGAGGTATGGGGGAGTAATGGATAGCGGTTCGGATTGAGGAATTGGAGAGCTGAGTTTGAAATTCCAGTCGAGTTCATTACATTCACTTAGATGCTAATACCCTTGGGAAGGTATGGGTCTTCTTCTCCTCCCAGCTATGGGTAAATAGCAGGACAGACCGGGTTCTATAGCCTTGGATGGCAACTGGTCTACTGCAGAAAGAAATGGCAACCTACTGTGAGAAAAAATCTGCCTTGTCAGTCATGTATTGAAAGATACATGATAGCCTAAGCATATATCACACATGGCACATAACTGACTGACTGTCTGATCCTGGAAATATCTTTCAGAACCTTCTTGCTTATATTCTGAATGATTAAAAAACATCAGTTTTACTTTCACTTGACCGTAAACTGATTATTTTTCCCCAAAATTTCTTCTCTTAATATTTTGTCTCTTGACAAACATATTTGTCTATATAATAAAAAAATGATAGAAATTTATAGTAGATTTTGCGTAAATTGACTTAGAAATGTTTTATTAACCTGCAGCCAAAAAAGGTTAATAATTCAAAATTGCATTTCTCAGCAAAATCTCTCATAATTGCATCATTTAATATTTTACAGAGCACAAAGTTTGATGACAAAATTTCAACAGAAATGACTTTTCTTTATCAATTACAAAGATATAGATACCTCTTAGGAAAGAGCCATGCAGTGAACTGGTAGATATTAATAGGTATCATTAATATACAGTGAATGTCTCAGTACTTTTTAATAAATAACACTTTTCTAATCTTCAGGTCATTCTTTCCGAGTTAAACTACAAAAAACATGTTTGTAGGTAATAAATATTCTCTTTGAAAAAGTTGATAATATTTCAGTGTTTTTAGAACATTAACAGATTAAACAAAGAAAGGTTTTGAGGTTTCAAAAAACTCAAGTGAAAAGATTTATCTACCTTTGAAACATATTTTGGCAAAATATTAACTTCACCCTTTATATCTTTGTCTCTTGTTTGCCATGTGTTACACGTTCCAAAGAAAAAGATTTCAACTGTTATTTTTTTATTTTGCTTATTTCTTACCGTTAGCATTATTTCATTTACAGAATATATTAAAATCAATGCAGAGGTTTTTTATTTTAAGGATCATTTTGTCCCTTGAATATTAGATAAGAGTGCAGGATTTGATGTCTAATGCCAAATCAGGCACACAAGCATATAATGTCCCCCTCTTTTTTTTGTTTTTTGTTAGTAATATCAGCAATAAGAATTTACCTGATGATGCTTAATTGATGACAACATTTTAAAGACAACATGAATTTGAAATGTATTCCCTGTGTTCTGAAATTAGTTTTATAAGTTTTTCTTCCATTGAATCTTTTTGAGAGATTCTATTTCTTCATAGGAAATGAACTACACAACAATATCTTAAAATAAATACATATATACAAATACAGGATTGGTACAGATGGAATAAAATTCTGATTACCAAAAAGACTATTCTTAAGAGTGCTCAATACTGAATAGAGCAAATAATTATTATATTTTATTCATTTATTTATTTGTTTTGTATATTTTTTTCAAATATTTTTTATTTGTTTGTACAAGGTAACCAAAAAAGTTCTGTCCATTTTTAAAGGAAAAAAAGAAAACGCTTCACAGTATGTGTAACTTATATTTAGTCTTTGAAGTAATCGCCATCGGCATCCAGCACCTGCCAACGTGTCTCCAGCTTTTCAATGTCCTTGCGGTAGAACTCGGGGCGGGGGGTGATGCAAAGAAGTCTGTGAGGGCTTTGTGCAAGTCTGCTTCATTGGTGAAGGATTTCCCACGAAGATGATTATCCAGGGAGTGGAAGAGGTGGTAATCGGATGGCGCAAGGTCAGGTGAATAAGGTTGATGGCACAAAGTCTCCCACCTAAGTTGCTGTATGGTATCCCTGAACACTCGCACGACATGCGGCCTGGCATTGTCATGGAGGAAAAGCACACCTTTGTGATTCACCAGTGCTGGCTCCTTCTGGCGCAATGCCTGTTGCACACGTTTCAATTGCTGCAAGTATAGGTCTCCAGTGACCTTTTGGCTCATTGGTAGCAGTTCATAATGAACCACTTGACGACCTGTCCACCAGGCACAAAGCATAATCTTGCATGGGGCAAAGGTGGTCTTGAGGTGTGAGGGACAGCATCCTGAGGAGACAACCAATGTCTGGAACGCTTGGGAGTTTCGTACAGAACCCACTTTTCATCACCGGTAAGCACTCGATTGAATAAGGATGTGGTACGATGGCGAGAAAGCAGTGATATGCAGGCTGCCACTTGTTGTCCCTTGTGGACCTCCAACAGCGTTTGCGGAACCCACTTGCTCTGTTTGTACGTCTTACCTAGGCGGTGCAGGTGAAGTCTAACTGTTTCATCGGAAACGTTGAACTGTCTTGCAAGTTCACCACACGTTAGACTACTGTTCTCTTCAATGGCCGCCTTCAGGACTCTGTCATTCAAAACCTGTAGTCCTCCACTGTGAGGCTCATCATGGAGAGACAAATCTCCCGACTTGAATTTTCAAAACCAACAACTTGCAGTATGTTCATCCACAGCACTATCCCCAAAAGCTTGACATATGCGGTGACTTGATGCAGCTGCTGATAAGCCCACTTTGAAGTCGTAAAGCAAACAGCCCCGAACGAGATCTCTAGACACTTTCATCCTTCCCACAACTGTCCGGCTTATAACTGATGGCCGGGCATAGTGCGCATGTGTTTTATAATGTCTGATGTTCCTACTTCCGGCTGTCTGAATTTGAAAACAATTGCTACACGCATTTCATATATATTTCAACTTCATTCAATGACTAATCAAAAAACGGACAGAACTTTTTTGGTTACCTTGTATTAGGAGTAAGATTTATTAGAATTACCTTATTGTATTTTATTTAATCTTTTTTGTTAGGAGGCTTTTGTAGGTAGTGCAGAAGGAATTTGTTTTTGTGGGTGAAATATACAGTTCGATCTACAGTAGTTTCAAATTTCCTGTCATTGCAGAGATAAAGCTCAGATTAAAACTTGCATTTCAAATGCTGATCTAATTTGAAAACTGGTGCAGCACAATCTTCTTCTACTCTCTGTCACGTTTTGCCTTGTACCAGACTAAACTCACCTTTATATATATATATATATATATATATATATATATATATATATATATGTCTATATTTATCTCTCACTAAAATTGTGCAAGGTCTTAGAAAGTGGAAGGCTGAATTAGGTTAAATAATTCCTGTCTACTTCAGGCCAGTTCCGAGAAACTTTATGCTTCAAGTTTATATTCCAGTTTAAATAAAATTTATTGCTGTTATTGGGAAAACAAGAGAAAAAAGTGAGGTTGTTAAAAAAGAAAATATCTAATGACAGTAAATGAAAAAGTCTGATAATTCATGTTTGCATGCTTAATGTTCAAAAACTTACATCTAAATAAACTGTATTCTTGCTACAAAAAATTACAAAATTATTTGTTAGTTTTTACAAGGTATGGCACAAGCTCATTAAAGCACAGTAAATATGAAGATAGAATTAATTATATTCATGGTTCGTTTTAAGAAATAAACTTACTAATCATTATATAACTGTTGACAGTGTTTATGCAGATATGCGAGTATGTATTTTTTTATGCATATGTACCTGCATACAAATAATGAATAAGAAAAATTATCTAAGCTGATGCATTTCATCCTCTGGTGGTTTTGTCTTTATTCAAATTGTCATTTTACAGTTATATATTTTAGTTATATCTAAAATTATACATAAGTATGTATGTATGTATGTATGTCTATAATATATATGCATGCTCACATAGACAAATATATAAATGTGCTGGTCATCTTATCAGGATGAGTGATGAGAGAACACCAAAAGTAATCAAGTTCCCCCAGCTTTATTATAAGTACATGTAAGGGAGGCAGAGCCTATTTGTGCTTCAAAGACAAAAAATTATTACTTATAATAACAAAATAATGAAATGCTAGTTTCTCCTACAAAGCGGGATGCGAGTTCGATCCCTGCAGGAGAACACCTCTCATTTATTAAGATTTCTCAATGGCACAGGCTGATAGATGTAATACACACTGTTTAACATAAAATGGGACATCTATTTAAAAAAAAGTATCCACTATAATAACGTTTGAAGTGATAAAATATCAGATTAAAAAGAAATCCATTAATTATTTAGAAATATATATATATCCTAATCAGCAATACCAAAATACTCTACAAAACCAATTGCAAAAAACGCTTACAAATTCTTGAATCTATCACAATTAAAAACCAAAAAACCAACATAAATAAAATAGGATTTAATACTGGTAGAAACATCCTAAATATTTATAACTAATCCTCCATATATATATATATATATATATATATAAAACTTAAATTTAGTGTATTGGGGCAGCAGATCATTATTAAAACATATATATTGTTAAATGTAATAGACAATGAATGTCTTTTATGTTTGATCATAATCAAAAATGATAAACATTCATTGTCTGTTATATTTAACAATATATGTTTAAACATATATTTGATTTCTGACCATGAGATCCACTTTCAATATCTTACCATGGGTGATTTCTCAGGACGATGTTATCAAAGAGTGCTCCTAGCATGTGGCACCTTTGAAAAGTGCCTGACACATGTTGACTCAAGCTTTATGAATTAAATTGGTCAGATGGAACTGTTCAGAAGCAAACAGTATCTGTGCTAACATGAAGTCACAAGTCAACATGACCGAGGGTTTGAGTGTACTGGCATTGTTAAAACTGCTGATGATGATAAATTATTACTCTTTCTCTATTATTTAACTTTTCATTCAGCTGTTAAGAAAAAGACAAAAGAATATTGTGAACTGAAGGATTTTTTTAATGATCAGGTGATACTTTATGCTATCCAACCCAATGATGTTTCAACCTTTGTGATCTCTAGTGTTCATCAGGTGTATTTGATATACACCTGAGGAAGGTCAGTGGGCACAACAGCCAAAACATTGTAATAACAGAAACAAAGATGAGGACAATCGTCCAAATATAAAAAGAGTAAATAATGATAACTCCTCATCCCAGAAATTCAAACTAAAGGTGATCAGGTGATAAAAACAACAAAGATGAGGGCAATAGTCCAAATACAAAAAGAGTAAATAATGATAACTCCTCATCCCAGAAATTCAAACTAAAGGTGATCAGGTGATAAAAACAACAAAGATGAGGACAATCGTCCGAATATAAAAAGAGTAAATAATGATAACTCCTCATCCCAGAAATTCAAACTAAAGGTGATCAGGGGATAAAAACAACAAAGATGAAGACAATAGTCCAAATACAAAAAGAGTAAATAATGATAACTCCTCATCCCAGAAATTCAAACTAAAGGTGATCAGGTGATAAAAACAACAAAGATGAGGACAATCGTCTGAATATAAAAAGAGTAAATAATGATAACTCCTCATCCCAGAAATTCAAACTAAAGGTGATCAGGGGATAAAAGCAACAAAGATGAAGACAATAGTCCAAATACAAAAAGAATAAATAATGATAACTCCTCATCCCAGAAATTCATAGGTAAAAAACAAAGATTGTATTTATCCAAAAAAACATTTTATTCCTGGAAGATAATGTCTTTAAGGCAGGCAGTCTTTGTAATTAAAGTGCTCAATATCAAAAGATAGTGCAGTCCTCACTACACAGTCTTAAGAGAGATAAAAATGATTATGTGGCTTTTCTACCACTATTTCTATGGTAAATGTTCACATGAGCTACATTCCTTAATTCCACCAGTTCAGACCTTCACAGCTAGAACCATAGATATGGTGTTAACTCATTCTCATTCCTTTAGTATACCATTGGCAAGGATGAAATTCCACTCAGGTTCTTCCTCAGAATTGTCACTTTATAAAACGAGCCCAACCACTACAATCTTGACCTCTTCAAGTCTGGTTGTTAACCATTATTTATTCGAAAGATCTTCATAATATGCACCCCTTTATTCTCCCATTCTGCCCTTGCAATAATCTTATTCAGTAACCCTCTACTTTGAGTGACTTATGGGCCATGTAATGAAGGAATAATAGTATAGAAAATATATTAATAGCAACAAATGAAATTAAATATTCAACATATCTGTGCCATTTTATAGATAGAGTAAGCACACTATCAAGAAATTTTGATAACTCGACAACTTTTTATTCTTTCCACTGAGGCCAGGGATTGAACTCATAACTTGGAGAGTTAATTAACAAATTAACTAAAAATTGAGATTGTATGTGTAATTAGATCAATCTATCCCTGTGAACTAAATAAAGGGATCAGTTTGAAATTTCAATAAATATCACCTGTAGATGGCTGGAACATACAATGGGAAAAACATTGTGAATGTGGCAGTAAATTAAATTATTTACAATACTTCATGTCATATAGAGATATCACAACAGAGAAAAAAAAAATGTATGTATAAAATAAAACAAACAAAAAAAAGAAATTAAGAGCAATGAAGATGATTAAATTCAAAGAGAATCATTTATCAAAAGAAATTTTGTTTTATAAAATTCTCATGAGGGTGATGATAATTTTCATAACATATAAATAAATTTTTAAATGGATTACTAAATGTTATCTTTATCTGTAATAAATTCAGTTTCTAATGTTGAAGCAAAAACAAAATTATGGAGTTTGATCTTGTGAGGTTGAAATTAAATTTGAGACAAGACATTCATCGTTAATGTAGAAAGAAAAACAAACTATTGTATATAATAATACTGAGTTAGTAAAAATGATAATTTTGTTTTTGTCATTAGATAACATCAAAAGCATAGAGGTTTAATTAACCTCATCTAAAAGCATCATTTTTATATTCTAAAAATCCAGTTTTTAAAATATTTTGTCAATATTGCATTGTCTATTCATTCTAACAATGAGGAAAAATAAACATTTTTGACAGATTGCACCTTTTTATTTTAAGAATGGTGAAAAATACAATCTAAGTACAAAAACAAATTTATGCAGTTTATGAATCAAATATAATGAATAATGAAATATGTTGTAAGTGGACATTTTTCACTGAATGAAGCTCCACAATTAAGTCAGTTCGTTAAGGTTGATCATAATGAAATGAAAGACCTTACTTGCAAATAATCTGCATTATGCAATGTGGAGAAGAATAAAAGTAATTAAAATATTCAAGTCAATTAATAGGAAATATTTATACCAGCTTGGTTGTGTTAATCATTTTGATGTGTAAAATTCCTAATATTTAAATGTTCTCTTCTTAAAACAAATTGTAATGGGTGATGAAAAATGGCTACTTTACAATAGTAGGGAACACAAGTTTGTAGAGAAAGTGAAATAAGGTACAGCTAACTGTAAGAAAGGCCAACATTTATCTTACATACAGTGTGATTGGAAAATACTTATTTATTATGTGCCCTTCATTGACTGATTACGTATGACTTATCAACCCTTTGCAGGTTTATTAAAGCCAAAAAATATTTTTAGATTGCAAGAATTTTTTATGAGAAAATAATGGTTTAGTGATACAAGTTTTAATAATTAACCCATAGCTGGGGGGAAGAAAAGGTGAATTCATACTTTTCCCAAGTGTATTTGTCCATAAGTGAATATAACAAATTGAACAGAACTTGGCACTCCAATTAATAATTCTGAGCCATTATCCATTACACCACCCATACCTCAAAGCTTACATTCATAATTGCTCACCCATCTAGGTACTGAGCAGGCTTGATGTTGCTTAACTTTGGTGATCATACAGTAACTGGTGTTTCAATGTAATGTGACTGTAAGCCACCTTCTAGAGAAGTAAATGCTTGTTTAACCCTAGAACACTAACCATCAATTAAAGTTACAACACTACTAACCATGGGTATATCATACCCGATTTTGAAAATATCGAAAAAATATTAAATATAAATCTTTATTTGAAATATTTTACATGCAGGCACTTCAAACTTTGTACTTTGAGTTAACATTAATAGGAACTGAAAAACATTATTTAGGTAAGAAAATTAGGTACTGAAAATTGTAATTAAAAATAGGAAAATTTGCGCTGGGTACTATATAGCCATGGTTAGTATTCTAGGGTTAAAAAAAAACTATTGTTCCTAATTAGGCCAAATAAAGACAGCAGTCAATGAATAGTGTCTAGAATTAGTAAAGAGTGGTCAGAATTAGTGAAAAGACACAGTATGTTAAGATGTTCCGTTGATGACCAGGTGAACATTATTCAAGCTGGGAAGTATTTAGAGGATAAAGGATGTTTCACGCATTTATTCCAGTCTTTATAAGATTCTCTTAATGCATCTGTTTGTGGTACAGTGTTCATTCTTTGAGAAGATCCATTCCTGATATAGAAGCAGTACATTATTTTTGGTCTAATCTGACTCTTGTAAAGATAGAGAATGGCAGAAAGAGTCACGTACTTCTTGCTGTGATAGAATGAGCTGACAATTTATAAATATTTTTCAAATAAACAGGTTAGAAGATAATCTTGCAGTGAAAGAAACATTCAACATATTTGCCATTATAATCATTGCATTTTATATATTATATATTTTTTATATTTTATATTTATATTTTATTTATATTTATATTTTATTTATATTTATATTTTATTTATATTTATTTGTGTATTTAGGCAACCAATTTAATTAAGCACAGTAACTTCTCCCCACCAGCTGATGTATTACGTAAAACCAACATTATATATCAATTCAAATGCCCCTTGGGAGAATGTATCTCCAACAGAAAAACAAAATATATATGTTGGATATACGACAACTACATTATCAAGACGTTTTACTCTATACATGTCTGACCATTTTTCCATCGTGAGACATTCACAGTATAGAAAAATACTGATTGATAACAAAACTATCCTACACCAAGAAAATAACAAATTAAAACTACAGATCCTCAAAGCAACTTGCATTTAAAAATTAAAGCTGTTACTGGATAGAATAAGCTATGAATACTGTAATAATGTTCTAAAATGCCTATAATAAGAACAGTTTTCACACTTGACCATGACATTCCAACATAAAAGAAAAAATTCCATAGTTGATAAATTTTCATGTTCTAATAAACACGAAAGCATTTCTGTCAGCTGTTGCATTTAAACGCAAAAAGAAAAAATTCAGTAATGGATAGCTACACATAGTTTTTGCCTTACCAATTGCACCCATGATGATGATCTCAGAAAGAGATGGAAAGTACTCTAGGAAATAAGTGATTTTTACTGTTACAGTTCATTTATTGCATCATTTGATTGTGAAACACAGAAAAATATCTGTGAATATGAACGGTTTATGTTAAGAATAAGCAGACATAATGTTTGTAATTTATTTAATCAGATATACGGTGAACTCTCCCGTTGTATTTCACATATGAGGGTCAAGCAAGTTAGTTCCTAGGAACTGACTGCCCAGACTCCAGCACATATGATATGATTATAGTGGTGAAGGCTTTGTGCAGAACCAACCACACTTTTTGAAGGGCCGAATACAGAGACCTGGTGCACTACATGCCACAAGGTCCTCAACTGTCCCTCCGCAGGTTTTGAATTCAGAGTTGTCCTTCTCCTGGTCTCTGTCCTGCTATTTTACCCATAGCTGGAGGGAGAAGAAGAGGATTAATACCTTTCCCAAGTGTATTAGCACATAAGTGAATGTAATGGATTTGACTGCAGTTTGAACTCGGTTCTTCCATTCCTCAGTCCAAGCTGCTATCCACTACTCCACCGTGCCTCGGATATATATTTTATATATATTCAATCTAATTTTGTTCAGTTAGGTTGGCAGTATATTCATTTTATCTTTTTGTCTTCTTTTGAATTTATCTCTGACCCTAACATTCAAGACCAACAGGTGGTCAAAAATGCCGGGGGTGGAGGTAGGCAACCATTTCCATTTGCACAAAAGAGATGACATTTTAGCCTCTTGTGCTTCATACTTTCTATTCCTTTTCTTCTGCAATGTATTCCCACTTATTTACATTTTCTGTTAATTCCACTACCCAATTCTTCGAACTGCTCTGCCTGCTGACCAGCAAATCATACCCTCATTTCCACCCACAGTATTCCTAGTAACATCCCCCCCCTCTTCACAAAGTCATCATTCTTTTACTTATTTTGGCTTCTTGCTTCTTCTGGAAGCTTCTTTGTCACTTTCGATTTTCCAAGGTGAGAGAACCACTTAACAAATTATTGTGAGTAAATATATGAAGGAAAATGATAAAAGCAAAAAAGGATGGAAAATTAAAATAAAAAATCATATAGATAAAGAGATGAAATAAAATGAAGAGAAAAATCTATGTGCAAACTGACATATTAACAAAAATAATAATGAAACTTTTTATTGGTTCTATGTTTATATGCTATATATTTATATGATATGTGATATTTTTGAGAATATTGCTGTATTTTCCCTGAATATGTTTCATCCTTTAAAAGAACTTCATCAGACTAATATAATGCTCTTATTGATGGAATTATATATATATATATATAAAGAAATATAGTCTTGAAGTGTGCTATATTTATGGGGTAAAGTGCTCAATATCAGAGATAGAGCGTGTGTAAATATAAAAGTGGACATGGAAGTCAGCACTTAGAGGCTTAGTCAGCACTTATATATATATATATATATATATATGGGAAGAGATGGAGAATTGAAATGTCAATTATAATTGTAGAATATTGGTTAGCTTGCCAGTGGTCTGACACACAAGTAGACTAGTGTAACCATGAAGTTAACTGACTTGAGTTAATGGAGAGATATATGAGTGAATAAAAACCACTCATGCAAATGTATTGGGCAGGTCCATTCTAGCAAAATGGACCAACCTAACTTGTGCATTAGGTACTCTCCTATAAAATGAGGTAAAATTAGCTGGCCTACTTTTCCAAGAAGACACAAGAAGGCAGCTTTGATTCAGTTTCTTTAGAGTGTGTCGTGCTACGTTTTTGTTTTCAGCTAAAATCTACCAGACTAAACAACTGTTAAGTTTTTACTTTATTTTGTTGAAAGTTTCAATTTCTTAGTTTTTCTTTGTATTTACGCGTACTTGATTTTATTTATTTACTTTTTCTTTCTTTAACCTTTTGTTGTTCTTGTTTTGATTTCAGTTTTTATTTTCTTTTTTTCGCATTTAAATTGTTGCTTATTTTGTGCGTATTAACTTTTTATTTTCCACGTTCTAGTTTTTATTTGTTTCTTTTAATCTTTCGTTCAAATTTTTCGTTTTTTTTCTTTAAGAACAAGCCATTTAAGGCGAAACTTTAATTTTTAAGCTGTTGTGGAAAATCTTCCACCATAGCAGACAATTTGGATGTAACAACAGTGTCTACGCAAAATAAGTCACCCGGTAAAAAAACGGCCTGGTCAGAAAGCAGGCCCAAATGGACTCAACTTATTATGATGAGTTAAGGCCGAAATATGAGAAATATTTCCAGGGTAATGAATTTCTCACAAATTCCAGAGGCCCTGGAAGTGGTTACTGTAAAGATAATTTCCCTGTTGACCTCCAATGTGAAAATTCGGAAACTGATTGAGGTCAGCAGGGAAACAATTGAAGAAGCCTTGAAAAGCCTTAATATTGCCCCAAAGGTGTTGGCGAGAAAATCTTATGCAATGTGGGAGATTTTACTTGGAAGTGAAGAGGGAGCAAAAAGGCTTGCAGGGCGTACATTAAACACATCGTCATTAAGGCTCCAAACCAATTACATGGGCACTAGACGGACTAAGATCACTGTTCATGGAGTGCCCGTGGATATTAACAAGTATCGGATGGGAGCTTTCTGTTCCAAATATGGACCAATAGAAGAGGTGACTTCCATCACCAGTAAATCAGGCATTGCAATTGGAAACATGGTGTTGCAGGTAACGGTAAATAGACAGTTTCTTCAGTGAGTGTCGGGCGGCCTTGAAGGTCCTTCCTCAGTCCAGTGACCTTTCTCGGCGTTGGAGACTATTGTATCATGAATTAGTGGAGGGGGTCATGAAGGATCCTCTGTGTGGCTGGCTTGGCTTGTTGGCATCAGAGTTGCTCTTTTTGGTCTTGGGCGCCAGTGGCGGATTATCTCAGTAACCCTGAGTTTTCGCTTAGCTGGCGATTGATTTGGAATGTGCTACCTCTCAATGACGTACTCTTCAGATTGGAGCGAGGCAGATTTGCCAGATTGTCATCGGTATGACCTTGGTTTAGAGGAAACAGCATCGCATGCCTTCTACCATTGTCCTCAGGTGCACCCTTTCTGGAATTATGATGGCGAGTTGATTGCTCCCGATCAGCTCGTGTCCATCGATCTTGCGTCCGTGTGTGACAATGTGTCGCCCCCGTTCTCTGGAGTAAAACGGATGGTGTTTTTCACATTGTTAGCTGTGGCTAGAATGGTTGTGTGGATGTTGTGAAAGGGGGGGAATCTTGCTAAATTACCGTTGTTCATATCAGGGTCTGATTGTTTTCTTTAAGCTAAAAATCATATCTGATCGAAAGTATTCGATTTCGACAGATTTCAGTGAAAGGTGGGTGACTGAGGCGAGCCGGGTTCGTGAGGATGGGGCTAGCCTGGATTTTCTTTTTTAAGTCCCCTTAATTAGCGTAATGGGGCGGTTCCCTGTGGACTCCCCCCAGGTTAAGTTAGGCACTAATTTGTGTTCCTAGTTAATGTGAATAAGTGTTGTTCCTGGCCTGTTCCCGGCTTTTTCTTCTGTTATGATTCATGTCCAGTTTCCCAACCTCCCCAGTTTGTTTTTGCCCCCCTCCTTTCATCTCGGCTGAGTCAGCCTTTGATTTCCCTATTCTGTCATTTATTTTTCCCTCCCCGTTCCATTAGTGAGTGTGCTTCTTGATTCTATCTATCGATAGAATACAGCGGCCACTCTTATTATTTTGAGAGGTGAACGGTTCCTACTAACATTGCTTTGATTTTGTTTTATCTTTGGTTGGATTTTTGAGTTTTCTTTTGTTTGGGTTCATCTCCCCTCCCCATCAATTCATGTTTCATGGGATTTTTAATTATATATGAACATTACAAATTTTTACACCATGGGGTGTTTTTGTAGGACCCCTGTGAATATGTGGTATTGTGGCGTGTGCAGATTTGTAAGGTGATGGACGAGTTCTTGTGGTGAATGTGTAATTGTAATGGATGAATGGGTCATGACTGTTGTTAACTAGGAATAGGATAGCTAGTGAAAGACCAGCCTCTCCTTACTTCCCCTTCGGCCTTGTGCCAAAATTTTGTAATTTTACAAAATAAATATGAGACACAAGAAGGCAGCCATGTTAGCAGGTAAGTCACTTGACTTCTACATCTCCCCCTCCTCTCCCCCATTGCAGGGGCATATTGGCCATTGGGGAGGAATCGGTTCCCTATTGCTTCGCCAATTGTACAGTAGTCGGGATAGCGGCCTGGGAATCCTGGTTCTTGATGGCAGTGATTGAGTAGGGCCCTGGGACACTAGGTCATTTCGCAATGTAATGCCACCATTTCCCGACTCTTTGGCAGATTGATGTGGTCTATAATGATACAATAAGAGTAAACACTGATGATGTGAAGATGCAAAATTTTAAATTCAAAAATTTTACAGGTTATTTGTCCAAACAAAAATTTAAACATTTGGCATCCTTATATCCTCAATGTTTCCTCTTGTGGCATGATTATAATCAACATTTTTATTTATATTACTCCTTTACATATACATATACATATATATATATATATATATATATATATATATATATAATTCCATAAATAAGAATATTATTTTAGTCTAATGAAGTGCTTTTAAAGGAAAAAACACATGATATAAAATGTTTTCTATTTTGTCATTTTATTACCAGCAGTTTTGATAAATAAAAATATTTAAAAGATATAAATTTATATATATTTTATATAAATTTATATGAAAAATTTTCTCTATATGTCTTTATATAGTTATAACATATATATGGTTATATGCTCCCCTATATATATATATATATATATATATATATATATATATATATTAAGACTATATTTATTTATTTCACTTTTATAATAAACATACATAAAATAGACATTGACAGTCTTCCTCACAAAAAGTCGGGCTGCCCTTGTAAAAGAACAAGAACTTGGTAAACAGTAACTGGAATAAATTTGTGATATCATCTGCCATAAATAGATCAACAAAATTTCCAAATGATATATTGTCAAATACAAAAACAAGTAAATTTAGTAAATATAAAAATGACACAGCTTTTTCATACTAGTGCGACATTTGATCCTCTCTCTATACAGCAGAGTGCAAAAACATTTTGAAAATAGTGACATCTATCTTGAGTTTGATTGTAGCTCTCAAATGTCCTCTTATATCTATATAGCCAATATTTGTTCCTCTGAATATTGTATAGTTACAACTGCAATGTTTCTCACTCTGTGTTAACTTCATTCTACTCTCTCTCTCTCTCTCTCTGTGTATTTCACTAATTTTGGCATCTACCAATGCATATACTTGTATATCACTTGAAATGAATTGAAGGAGAAATCTTTCTAAGATGTTGCTTTATTTGTTTCTTTTCGTATATCACATGTTTTTCTTTTCTTATGTCTGCCTGTTTATCTTTCTATACATGTACACATCCACACAATTTTCTGAGGTTGACTTAGAGAGTTCATCATCAATATATGTCAACCTCGTTCACCTTTTGACTGTACTCGCATTGACTTCTCTCTGTTATTGATTCTCTTGAAATCAGAAAGAATGACAAAAAGAGAAACAGTTTCACGGGGGGGGGAGGTATTTTCTTTTTCTTTTCAATATTCTTCCTCTCCATGACATTATTATTTAACTTGGGGATTTATTTGTTCAGCCACTCCGAAGCGTCCCCTTCGGCTCAAAATGCTGGAAAATATGAATACTCTCCCCCATCCCCAACAAATTCGGTAGTTTAACAATTCTGAAGTTATCTTTTCATCCCGATCTGTTTTTAACCGAGTACTTTATGAATTGGAGATGTCAAAATCAAACAAGTACTGAAGTTTAAATATCTATGAAATATTTTAATAGAGGATAGAAAATATTAGACTTAAATCCAAAGAAACATGCTTTCCAAAAGCTAAGCAAAGTATTAAGAAACAGGAAAATGTTGTTAGAAGCAAAGAAAAGACTCCTCAAATGTTATATAACATCATTTCTCCTATATAGAAGTGACTGCTGAACAATTTTCTAACAGATGAAGAGAAAACTGGAATTTCTACAGAAACATGCTGAGAATACCAGGGATAGAGAGCATAAGCAACAAGAAAATCTTAAGGAAATGAACAAAAAAAGGACATTTAGAATCAGAAAGAGCTGAAATCTTTTCGATAAATACTGAGGGAGGACGACTTAGAGAATTAGAAACTTACTGGACACATTGAAAACAAATAGGACAGGCTGATTCAACGATCCACCTACCTGATCTGATTGGCTGAATGGATGGCAGAACAGGGAGGGATTTAAAAAAACACATATTACTAACAGCTCTAAAGGATAGGAAGTTATGGAGGGCCATTTTTGCCCACGTCATATTGAAGATAATGATTTCCTTAGACATTTTAATTGTATTTGTTTACACTGCAAATGTCTGGTAAACAGTGCATTTTACTCTTCTTGTTTACTATGAACAAGTTGGATATTTATTTGTATCCTCCCTTTTTTTTAAGATCTGGAAAAATATTTAATTTGAAAAATCATAGTGACTGAGAAACAAAATATCTAGACAAAAAAGTTACACTCACATGTTTTCAAATGTCTCTGGTGACATTGTTGCCTTCAGAGGCAGGGTTCAAACAACAAATTAATGCATGCACACACATAGGCATACTAGGATATAGATATATTAATAGCTGTATTTTTATCTGCAATTTATTTCTCTATAATGTAATTCCTGAATTAAGTGCAGTGACAAGGAAGTTGATGTTGAAAAATCTTCATCATGATACTGCAAAGTTATTAAAAAACTGGATTTAAATCTTTGGTAAACTACTATTTATGGTATACTTATTTTCAAAATCAAAATTAACATTTAGAATATTTTGTTTGACAAATGTTTACACTTTTTCAAGTTACAAGGCTTTAATGAACTCTCCAGTAAGAAGAACAAAACTTTTCCCAATGAAACTATTTGTATTATTAGATGTAATTTCATAATGAAATTTATGCATTTAAAAATCCAAATAATTCAATATGAATCATTTTTAAACATTAAAAAAATAATTTTTCTTTCTTGTCAAAAAACAAAGATAATTCCTGTCAAATGAAGAATTTGTGCCATTTTCTCTTTTGTTCTGTGATTTTGAGCTTGAAAGTTTTATTGTTAAACATATAACTTTGATCCATGTTAATTTCCTGTTTTCTTTGCATCCACCACAGAATCAGACGTGTGCAAACTCTTCTGACTCAAGCCCAACTTTTCACAATGTCTCATTCAGCGCTTTCATCCTTTAATTCTTTGTTAATAAATCTGAGAAAGGAAGTGAAGTTCCTTTCTTTCAAAGCACACTGAATAACTGGGCACCTTGCATGGCAAAGGTTAAAATAGCTTGATGCAGGCAAACAAATGTATGAGAATTTGAGCAGACTTCAAGACACCATCTTGAAATTGTGTAGTGTGTGCTAAATCTATTGATTCAACTTTGGTAATATTTTCAAATAAATATGCCAATATTTCAAGTAAGTCTGTGTTATTGTGTACATACATAAAGTATATAATTTGGTGTGTATAGGCACACATATATATCTCTAAGTTTTGTAAATGTATCTTACTCTGAGAATGCATGTAGATTTTAAACTTGTATGTATATATATATAATAAAATTCTAAATGAAACACATCAAAACAAAAAAGATATCAATTGAAGAGATGTTTTTTTTTCTGCAAAGATGTGACAATCATCATCATACACATTCAATGAACATAGATGTATGTTTGATTTATTTTTCATAAAAATGTGTAAAAATGCATAGACTGTGTGTGTGTGTGTGTGTGTATATATATATATATATATATATATATATATATATATATATATATATTATATGAAAAGATTGCTTAACATTTAAATATCAATTTATCCTGACATCGATATCTCACGGTAAATTTTCGAGTCTTCAGGGGTTGTGGTTTTAAAATGTATTTCCAATTTTTTCACTTAAAGTAAAAATTTGAAAAAATTAGAAATACCATTTACAAGCACAACTCCTGAAGATTGGAAATTTTACCAAGATACATCAATGTCAGGATAAAATTGATATTTAGAAGTTAAGTAATCTTTTCATATAATATCATTAATGCTCTATTTTCAATGTTATTTTTAATATTGAGCACTATATATAAAAATATCTGCTGTTTTCTTATATCTTAATATATATGTTTGTGCGTGTGTATGAACATGGGTATCAACACTGCATAGTGACTGTCAGTGAAATTGCACATCATATTGAAGTGTGAAATTGACAGTCATCATGAAGTTTTGATTCCTGTGCCTACACTGTGTATTTCTATAAAAGATTTATTTCTCATGTCAAACACTCTTCCCTTATAAATATAGCAAATTATATATAAAAGGAAAACCTTTCTTTACTGATGTGTTTCATCTCCTGGACAAAATGCATAGACAAAGAAAAATTTTCTTTCTGACTCTATTCATATTGTCTTTTCACAGATATATTTTATTTCTGAATTTTGGCGCACACACACATACACACACATATATATATATAAAATACAACACTATCAACATAAGACGAATGTTATTAATAATACCAAAATACTCTACAGTAGTCACTGAAAAGAAAGTCTCATGATTCTAGAAGCGCTTACAACCCACATGAAATAAAATAGCTTTCACTGCAGTATCTCCAAGAGTATGTAAAATAATTAAACATTCAAAATTCACAGTCCACACTCTAATCATATAAAAGATGTGTTGAAATGTCACTTTATATTCGATACATGTCATAAATTTCAATCACTTGTG